>JAPDVU010000014.1:14974194-15574194 GCA_026230045.1 Corynorhinus townsendii
CTCCCCCCCCCAGTGACAACCAGAGGGACTTTCCAAATAACGAACCACGAGAACTTGTCCTGTCCTGCCCTCGGAGAATTAAGCCAGGCCCTCCCTTCGTGCCTCCTCCGGGTGCTGCTTCTCTCTTGCAAGGAAATATGCCCGCGTAATAATAACTTTTAAACTCAAAGAAAGGAGGGGCTCATGGGGGAAACCCGGGTCAAGAAGGGAAAACAGGCCCTGACCCGGTTGCTCGGTGGTTAGAGCATCAGCCCACGGACCCCAGGGTCTCGATTTGATTCCCGGTCAAACCTCGTTTGCAGGCTCGATCCCTGGCCCCAGATGGGGCGCATGCAGGAGGCAACCAATTGATGTCTCTCTCTCCCCTTCCTCCCTCCCTCTCCGTCTGAAAATCAATGGAAGAATATCCTCAGCTGAGGATTAAAAAAAAAAAAAAAAGGAGGATGATCGGCTTTTCAAACCTCTGAGCCCTCCTCACAGAGGGTGTGTGCAGACAGGCACCTCCTGGCCAGATTAGGCCCAGATGGGATTGGTTTGGCTGGCACAGAATTTTAAACAATTTGGCCGTGAATGCCATGGTCCCCATCACCCCCTCACGCACAGCCAGTGCCACTCGCGGGTAAGCCGAGGCCTGTTTCCTTCCTGTTTGCTCTCCCCCGGCTCAGGAACCACCCCGGGCTCTTGGGATTGCCACTGCCCTCATGCCCAGGCTCTGACCACTCCTGCCCCTTTGTCCTCAGTGGGTACAGTCCCTTTCTCTCCTTGGGGCTAGCAAACACGGTTGGAATTTTACCAGGAAGCTAAAGGAGAAGCAGATTCCAGAGAAGGAAAAGCAGTAGGAGAGGAAGGATGGTTATTTGCAGCGCAGTTCCCTCCTCCTGGGTCACACCCTCCAGGCCAGACTGGTCAGGTCAGGGTAGTCCGGGCAGCACCTTCCCTGAAGCCCCGCCTTCTCAGCCTCCAAAGTAGAGTGGCCTCCAGTAGAGCCACAGGGCTTCGGGAGGGATGACCATCCCCTTTCGGGGCCCTTTCCACTAGGCCCTCCCTGAAAGTGTCTTGCTGTGGCCCTGCTCCTGTTCATCCCCCCAGCCCGAGGGTTCTGCCCCTCCCCCTTCCTGCCCAGTGGAGAGGTGCCCTTACCTGCTCCCCACGCTGTCTGGGGCGGAGGCCCTGGGAGTCCCACTCCACCACCGGTTTGCCCTGTTGTTTTGGTGGAAGGGTATGCACCAGCCAACCATGACAGGTGGCTCTACCCTTTGGGGGATGAGCTCCTTTGTCTGTTTTAAGAAACCACCTGGGACTGGTGTCTGGGGAGGGGGCTGGGGCGGCTGGAGGCAGGAGTTGTCTTCTGAGGAACAGTTGCCAAGACCAGCAGACCCTGACCATGCCCAGCCCTCCCTTGCCCGGGTCCTGCTTTCAGTTTGATGGATGAATAGACTTCTCCCCTTGGTTACCGGACAGAGATGAGTGACATTGCCCAGTGTCAGCAAATGCCTGCTCCCTTTCTAGTTCAGGCCATTCTTTCTCTATCTCCAGGTGCCCTCCCCCCTCCCCCACCCCCAACCCAAAACGATGCTCCAGGGAAAGAGCTCACAGAACTCAAGCCATTTCCATGTCATAGTATTAATTCCTTGGGCTCACTTGACAGCAGTGTGAGGACAGCAGTTTGTGTCCCTCATTCCGCACCTCCGCCCCGTAGCTCCCTCTCTGGTCCGTCTGGGACTTTGCCTTGGTGCTGGGTTGGGCCTCCTGGCTCAGGGTTCTGCTCTGGATCTCCTTTACGTGGTATGTGTGTGGGGGGGTGGGAGGGGGGTTTGAGCCCCTGTACGGAACATAGTCCAGTGAGGCTGAGGGGAGGCTTGAGGAGCCCCTTCCTCCACAGCCCACCCCCACAAGCTGCCGCTGGCCCCCAGAAAGACCCCTGGCTCCCCCAAGTCTCCTGATCCTCGTGGGTGGGAGGTCAGGAGATGGGCTGCTCCTTAAGCCACTCAGTTTGGTTGTGGAGTTGGACAGAGCAGAGGACAAGCAGGGCGCCAGGTGGAGCCCAGTCTCTGCTCCGGGGGCTCCGGGTCTGCTTTGCTCGGATTGTGTGTTTCATTCCTTTTCACAATCAAGGAGGGCGAGCTCTCCTGGAGGCCAGGTGCACCCAACCGCAGAGATGCACCGACCAAGATCTGCAGTCCGGGGCCCAGCCCTCCTCAAGGCCCGTGGCTGATAGGAGAGGGAGTTCCGAGTCTCTTCTTGCAGGGGGAGGCGGGGGAGTCTCGGGGACATGCCTCAGGACGAGTCTATAGGAGAATTGGAGGAGAGTGGAGTTGTCCCCCTGCTTGCAGACCCCCCCGACTCCCTCATGGCTCCACCCCAGAACCACACAAGCCAGGCAGACGGACACTTACTGCCAGCCTGGGGTGCAGCACCGCTGAGATGGTTTCTCTGGGGAGAGTTCTAAGAGTCGGGGGGCCAGGGCGGCAGCCCTCTGCCCAGTCGCTGGATGTGGTTGTTCTCCAGGTCCTCTAGCCAGTCTGACCTCCACTCCCACAGGGGCAGGGAGAGGGTGCGGGTCAGGAAGCGGTCCTCCCGGGGGGAGGGAGGTGATGAGGCACCTGTGTGGGGGTAGAGCTATGTGTGGAGGGTTGGCCTTCACCCCTGGGAGAACCAGTTGAGGGAACAAAACTTGGGGCCCACTTAAAGCATACACCCAACCCTAAGTATAATCTAACGCCAACTTGGCCCATCAGTCTTGGTGGCTCTGGCCCCTGGGACAGGAACCATTAGTTCCTTTAGAGAGAATATTTCGAACTGGCCTTTGCCTATCCTCTCTCAGCATCCTCCTCTCCCTCCATTAGGGGAACTTCTGCCCTGGATAATCCTTGCTGTCTCGTGCACCACAAGCCTGGTTGTTTTTCTTGGGGCATAGGGCAGAGTTAGGGTTCACAAGATGGGAATAGGGGATCTGATAGAGCAGATGAGGCAGGGAACAGCTAAGGGGAGCCCTGACTACCTCTGCTGACGTGGAGATAATGGTCCCACTCCACTAGACGTGAAGGGTGAGCCCAGTTGCTCCTCCCCACAACCACTAGGCAAGAAGGAGGGCGTGGAAGCACAGCAGGGGTAAGAGGAGACAGGATGTCCCACAGTGAGGAGGAATCTGAGCACTGGGCTAGAGTGAATCACAGGGGCTGGAGCCACCCTGCCTGGAGACCCCTGTCTGAGTGGGGAGGGCGCCATGCAGGTAGGGGAGTGGGTCGCACTTGGCTGCCTGCAGGCTTCAGACTTGAACAATCTGTCCCTGTTCTCATGGGTGACCTTGGGCAAGTTAATAAACCTGATTGACTTGCAGTGTCCTCATTTGGAAAAGAATAAAGAACATTCCTCCTAGAGAGGTCATTGAATGTATGTAAAGTGCTGATCCTAGGGCCTGGGAGGTAGTAATCTAAAGAAAACTGGCTGTTCTAAGGACAGTGACGAAGACTGTGATTAGGAACTTGGCCTCTTGGGTTGGGAAGAAGGGGGTCTAACAGGGGCTGGCCCACTCCAAGGGGTGAGGGTGAGCTGATGTACCTGTGAAGACACAGTCTGCCTCCCTGGGCTCCAGACCAAAGCCAAGGCTGTCCACAGCCACTGCCAGGGCCCGTGCGAAGTGGGCATCGGCAAGGAAGGACCCATCGGAGGAGCTGACGAGGCTGGCTCTGGCACTGGGGGCGTTGTCCTCGGAGGCTGAGCCCCAGCCATTGGCCAGGGAGCCCTCACTGGGGGTGGGGGTGAGGCAGGGCCGAGGTGGGCACAGCAAACTCCCCACCTCGGACCCTACCCCTCCGGTAGCTCTGCCCATGTCTGCCAGCTCTGAAGCTGTGGGAACGCTGATGTACCCGTAGGTGCTGGGGGGTGAAGGAGCCCTTGGCATCGGAGAGATGCTGTTCCTAGGAAGAGGCAACACGAGAGACAGTAGGATTGTTGAGGTGCGGGAGGGTGGGAACATTCTTTTGGGAAGAGTGGAGTGCAGCAGGGTCAAGCATACTCACCTGGGGGTCTCCTCACCCTCACTGAGCTCCAGGCACAGGGCTACCTCCTCAGGAGTCAGCACACTGTCCTGATCCTCCCCCAGGGATGACAGCGAAGAGCTGGACAGGCGACTGGAGGTCGGGCTGGGACGGGACAGGGAGGAGGCCTGGTGGCTGGAGTGGCTGGCGGTACTAGAAGGCCTGCAGGTGGAGATGGGGGCTGCTGACAGGGGGAGGGGGGAGGGAGCTCGGGGTTCTGCCACGCGCCTGATTGGGTAAGACAGATGGCAGGATGGTTAGTGGGGTCCTTCCAACCCCTGTCCACGCCTCCCTCACCCCATCCCACCCTCCCCCCCCCCCCCCCGCTTTTTGACCCCATGCCCTCTTACTGGTTCTGAGTGGGGGGTTCATGAGAAGAGAGGGGTGCTGGTAGGGGAGGGCAAGTCAGCTCGTTGGAGGAGCTGAGGATCTGTGGTCCCAGGGCCCGCCAGGCAACCAGAGCTCGGGGCACAGGTCCTGGGGAACAATAGCCTGGGCATGAGAATAGCGGAACACCCATCAGCCCTACACCCCAGCCTGCCCCCTGCCCAGCCCTCCCCTCAGCTCCCTGCCTCTACACCCCACCCATCACCTTCCTCAAGGACAGCTGAAGCCAGCTGTAGGGGCTGGTGGGCCCCTGCATCCCACCTCACCGCCTCACTTGCTCTCACCTGGGCTTTGGGAAAGGTTCTTGGAGCCTTTATTTCCTGCCTCCCAGGCCCAGAGCTCCATGGGGTGGCTGGCCCGGAGCAGCGGGGAGCTGTTGGCCTGGTGCAGCTCTGCAAAGGAAGAGTTGGTAGTTGAGGGACAAGCCAGGGTGGGCGTGTCAGACCCCAACCTTAGGCACCAGCTTTGGCCTTGTCATTCACTTATGTTTTAAGGCCCCTGAACAAGGAGAAAAGAGGGAAGAACCGCCCTCCATCTTCTCCTCCCCTTCCCACCTTCAGCCAGGCAGCTGTGAGAGGGTGGAAGGAGCACTAGGCTTGGAGTAAAAAAATGGGCCCTCGTAGCCCAGCTGGAGTCATGCAATAGCTGTGTGCCCTCAGGTAAATCCACGAACCTTTCTGAGCCTGTTTCGTTTATACACACCCAAGGCAAATGATGCTTTTTCCAATTAAATAAAAACAGATCGGAAAGTTCCTGGCACCTAATAGCTTTCCCCCCTTTACTGGATACAGCGCCATCGTCCTGATCTCCGTAGCCTCCCACGGTTACTCTTCTCAGTAGTTCTGGCTCTGTGAAGGCTTGTGCTCCTGCTTCTCTTGGAGAGAATCTACTCATTTCCATTCCTCACATTATGAAAATCTCACCTGGTTCTGGTCAGCCCTGCCCTGAGCAACCTGAGTGTCTCTGGCCTGGGACATGGGTTAGACGGTCATGAATGGGTAAGACAAAAACAAGTAACCCTAGACCAGGCCAGGCGTGAGGGAGGAGGCACTTTAGGGTAGGGAGATGTGTTGGTCTCACCCAGAGAGGCAATGCCCTGCCCATAGATAGTCACTATTTGTTGGCTAAATGAGTAAATGAAGGATGCTATTAGAGGTGTAGGTGTCAACATGTACAGATGTGATTCCCACTTAGGGTGAACCCCACTTAGAGACAAGGCTGAGTGAACTCTGACAATAGGGAAGCCGAGGTCACGGAAAGAACTGACCCAGCCATGTACCATGCTTCCTGGTCAGGCCCAAACCCAGGTGACCTGAGTTTAAACCAGAGAGGAAGTGGGTAATAGAAAATAATAGATTTTCCCCAGACCAGGAACCAGAGCAAAGGAGGAAAGAAACAGCCTTCAGGTCAGTGTCCCATGATCAGAAGCCCAGACCAAAGGCCAGGCAGGACCCTGGAGGCAGAGCTGTCTAGCTGGTCTGACCCTAAAGCCTTGGGGGCCACCATGGCCAGTTCAGAGCAGGGACGAGACTAAGACCCCATCTGGGCCCTGGGAATCCATGGACAGTGGCCAGATCTGCTGAGCCACTGGGATAAAAACCCGCACCATGGCTGGGCTTCCTCTATTGAAGTTTGCTTTTGTACTTTGGCTGATTTTGGTTTTCGTACATTTCCTTTCGTTGTATGACCTAGTTAGTACCTGGCTTCGTAACTAAGCTCAGAAGTGGGGACACGTGTTGGCTGGTTGGTTGATTGCAGGGAAAGGCCAATTCTGGAAAAGGCCATATTTGTCCCAGCCCTTTTCATTTCCTCTAAAGGACCTGGTAACAATAAGCCCCTTCTGCCCACCCCTCTTGCTCAGAAATACTTGGGGTTTAGTTTTGATGTTATTTGAATAATAAACTAGGCAATAAAAATGTTATCAAGGTCAGGCCAAATCTCACTGGCCAGCCCTGAATTGCAATAAATATTGGTTTGAATTAATGAGAATATTCGGTGTATGTATCTGGCAAAGTACAGGGAACTAAGAACCTGGTATAATGGATGAGATCCGGGAGAGTGTAAAAATATCTATCATGGAGAAAAACCCCAATGAAGGTCAAGTAGTAGGAAAAATAGAAGGTCAAATAGTAGGAGTCGGTCATGGGGAGTAGGGGCCTTGAGAGAGCCTGCCAGTTTTAGGAAGTGAAGACGCATCCGTCGTGGACGAGGTAACAGCAGTGGAGCCGATGCCACGGCTCTGGACGAGGTCAGAGCCTGATCTGCTGAGGACTGGTGGGGACTTGGCCCACCCTGGGGATCAAACTTGTAACCTGGGCACGTGCCCTGACCAGGAATTGAACTGTGACCTCCTGATTCATAGGTCGACGCTCAACCCCTGAACCACGCTTGCTGGGCAGAAAGCTGGTTTTTAAATGAGATCCATGCAACCTCTTTTTAGTTGGTATTTTATTACCACTGAGATTTTCGGATGCAATAGCTTTGAGGCAAAGCTGGGGAAAAAATGCCAGCTTCGTTAATATTTAGAGTCATACAATCTTGGATATTGGACAAGCTCCTAATTACTCTGAATCCACATTTGTCTTAATAAAAATTCGATTATAAACTTTAAAAAAAATTGGCTGTTGAGCCCAGCCGGTATGCTCAGTGGTTGAGCCTCTGCTTATGAACCAGGAGGTCAGGGTTCAATTCGTTGATTCCCATTAGGGAGCAAGTAGGAGGCAGGCAATCAATGATTCTCTGTCATCATTGATGTTGCTATCTCTCCCTCTCCCTTCCTCTCTGAAATCATTTAAAATATATTTTTTAAAAATGGCTGTTGAGCACTTGTAAGTCTCACTAATCAGTACAGAAGGCTCATGCAGGCAGCAGATAGGGTGCAGGCCAATGTTCGGAGACGGGAGGAAAGAGTCAGTGAGAGGATAGGATTTCCCAAAGACGCTCCCAGAGACAGGCAAAGTGGCCCTGGGAGCAGACCACGCTGACTTCAGCTCTGAGTTCTGCCCCTTATTGACGTGGGATTTTGAACGAGTTACCCAAGTCTGCTCCTCTTTCCCTATCTGTAAACTTAGAGAAAATAATACCAAGTCAATATGCTGTGAGACTTAAATAAAATAAATATAAATAAAGCACCTAACATAGTGGTTGCTAAAGAAACAGAGACTAGCCTGGCTGGCGTGGCTCCATGGTTGAACATCGACCTATGAACCAATAGGTCACGGTTTGAATCCTGGTCAGGGCACAGGCCTGGGTTGAAGGCTCAGTCCCCAGTAGGGGGCGTGCAGGAGGCAGCTGATCAATGATTCTCTCTGATGTTTCTATCTCTCTCTCCTTCTCCCTTCCTCTCTGAAATCAATAAAAGTCTATTTAAAAAAAAGAGAGAGAGAAAGAAACAGAGACTATAATGATTTCTCTCTGGAAAGTCAAAGCAGGTTGCTGGGAGTCGGGAGAGATTTGGCAGAAAGGGCCTGCTCCTCTGGGAAGCAAGCTGAGAGTCGGGCCTGGGCAGACTTGTGTGGGGCATAAGGGGACTTGTTCATGGGAACCGGAGGCTTCGTGCCAGCACTGGGCGCATTCTGGGCACATTCTGCCAGGTTCTGGAATGACTGGTGTGCTGGTCAGGCACTTTCATTAGACTTGGAGCCCTTAGGGGGCAAGGACGTGTCTGGTGTCTCTTGGGCCCTGGCGCTTATCAACGTGTTGAGTTGAGCTGATTGCAGAAGCAGGGCCGCTCCTGGTGCAGCCAAACTGCAAACAGAGCCCGTGTGGGGAAAAGCTGAGGCCAGCACAGCCCTCGCTGAGTGCGTCAGTGATGGGGATCCAGGAGGACAGCCGAGTCAAAGCTGTGGGTAGGGGGCTACCCATACCCGTCTGACAGGGCCCAGGCCACATTCCCACCACATGCCCACTCCTGGGCCCTCCTCCCGCCTGCTCCAGGCTGGGACTGCGATCCAGTCCTTACCTTGTTTCTTTTTGGCCTTCAAAGCCTCTGCCGGGGCCACAGAGAAGCGAGGGGAAGAGAGCCCCCTGCGGCTGCAGAGGCTGTCGGAACTGGGCCAGGGGCTGGAGAGCCTGGCCAGCTGGGGTCGGAGATGCCTGAGAGCTGGGGTCTGGGGGCTTGGCCGGGCAGGGGGGCTGGAAGGCAGCTCAGCGATGAGGGAGCCATAAAAAGTGCGGGTGTCGGGAAGCAGGGGCACACCAGGACTGCGGGGATCCCAGGAGATCACTGCAATAAAACACAATAGGAGGAGTGATGGTGCATCATCCTGCCCACATCTCCCTCCTCCAGCCCTGGGATCTCTGTTCCACTGCCAGGTCCTGGCTGCCTCTGGGCATGCTCACAGGAGTGACGGCGGTCTAGTGGGTCCCGGGGGTCCACTCCCAGGCGGCTGTTGAGACTGCTGCTGCTGCTCAGGTCCCGAGAGCCAGAGGTGGATCGCCAAGTGTCTGCCAGCCAGGGGGAGTCACTGTGGTCCATCCTACAGCATTGGGGCGGTGGGGGAGGGGGGAGAGAAAGGTAGGGACAGGGGCAGGAGAAACAGCGTAAAGCGAGAACCACTGGGTAGCTGAAGGAGGTGAGGAGATGGTGCTATAGGCTTTATTCTACCTACTTTTAAGCCCTTCCGACTCCTTAAAAATCTCTGCACTGATGTCTCCAACTCAGGGCCCTTTCTTATCCTGGTTATCAGAGGAAGTCCAGGTTGCCCAGAGATAAGAGGTATTAAAAAGAAACAGCGGTGTGCTAAGATTAAAAAAATATCTATCTGGAGCCAGACAAACCCAGTTTGAAAATCCCTGTTGGCAAATGAATAAATAAATGAATCCCCCCCTTGGTCACAGCCCAGCTGTGCATCCCTGGGAGCAAGTCTGTGGGCCTCTCTAAGCCCCAGTTCTTCATCTGCAAAAGCAACCACGGGCCTTCCATGTAAGGCGGATGCCGTGCGCTGGGGCCAGGAAACATGAGGCCATGCGCTGGCAGAGCAGAGCGTGCTGCGTGAATGTGGCCTCGCTACCTCTCGCCCGGTTCCCTTGGAACCAGGGGCCATGCAGGCTGCCTGAGTCATCTTTCAACAGCAGGGACCGGACCAAAGCACTTCTCTGCCTGAAACCTGCAGTGGCTCCCATTGGCCAAGAGAGAGCCCAGCTGCCTGGCGTGGCGAACAGGGCCCTCAGTCCGGTTTCCAGCTCCCTAACCAGACCCCTCCCCCACGCTATGCCCCGGGCAGACCAAACGGCTTTCCCTTCGCTGTGGACATGGTGGCTACTTCTGGCTGCCCGCTTCGGCCTCCTCCTTCTCACTGTCAGGGCGAATGTGAAATCCCCTCCCAAATTTCCCCACCCCAGCCTCCTCCACGCATCCTGTGCAGGGCTCTGCACTTCCAGCTCGGGACTGCTTCACTTGGGTGTCTCTGTCTAGACCAGTGGTTCCCAACATGGGGCACACACCCCACGGGGCGCAATTTGATTTTGAAGGGGGGCGATTTGAGAGTTATTAACAGTGAATTTTTTTGCATTTCTGATGGTTCTAGGGGCCTCATATACCGTCTATAAATATACATTGTGACCTACTTATGCATTCCAGTTCTCTATTACTGGTATATGTTTTGAAACTTTATTTGCTTTTTTTTTCCCCATATCACTTCATATTATTATTATTATTATTAACAATTTCTTAGTAATTTCTTCTTCAGTACTTCATCTGTCCTTTCGTTCTCTTCTTTTTTTTTTTTTTTTTTCCGTGGTTGCCATGTTCTTTGAAAGCTTGTTTAGATCAAGTTAATGGCCTTTTAGGTTTCCTCCATGTGAATAGGAGTTCACTTTTTTTTAATAATAATAAGAAGTATATGTCACGGGTGGGGGGATGGGCATCAGGATTTTAGAGATGCTTAGGTGGGGCATGGCCAAAAAAGGTTGGGAACCACTGATGTAGACTGAGTTCCTGGCAGATGGAGACTGCTCTAAAGAAATGAACGAATCTGCAGCAAATACAGGGGTGACGTCCCAGGGGGACAGAGAAAGTTCAGGGCAGAGCAGACAAGCCCAGGCGGTGACTAAAGAGAATGGCCAGTGAGCACAGAAAACACCGGAACCTTGCTCTGAGCTGAGACACTGACAAAAAAGTGGTCTGGCTGGCTGTATCTGGCACCTAGTAGGTGCTCGATAACGTTCTGTTGGAAGATGCAGACCTGGGAGGCGAAACCTCCCAGAGGAAATCTAATGTGATAAAGAGCAGGAGAATGTGGGCCGATGACATGGTTATTTGAGTGTAAAACTCGGCCAACAGGATTAAAAAGTATGCTTAAGCTTTCTTAGTGTCTTGTCTCAGAACCGCAGACTTGCTCTGGCAGCCAGACACTCTTGAAGCAGAGGTACCTGCCACCGCCCTGTGGTGTAGGGGCAGCGCGCCCTCTACTGGAACCGTGGGTGGATTGCCGTGAAGGAAAGATGGCTCCAAAGCAAAGGTACTGGCTCGGTGAACACTGAGTGCACAGGGAAACTTAGGCATCGGGCTGCTCCTCCCATGCTAATTATTCTCCAGCCAGGAGAATGACTCGGCAGGAAAGTGCAGTCAGTGTTATTAGTGAGAGGTTGGTGACAAGAGCACTGGATTAGTGCCGAAGGCCAGCTGTATTGCCTTGGGCAAAGCCGCTTAAGCCTATGATTCTGTTTACTCTCTGTCAAGCGGTCTGATGGTAACATTATTGAAAGAGGAAACCATTCTCACTTAGAGGTGAGGAGAGATACAGAAACCAGGATTCCAAACTGCCTGGAGTAAGGGAGACTCCATCCAATTCTCTGTTCCAGCTCCACCAGCCCCCTTGGTTCCTCTCCCCCTCCCTCAGGCCACGCCCCTCTCATGTCTCACCTGTGTTTTAGGATGGCGTCCTCACTGGTATACCTATACAGACCTGGGAGAGGGCAGGAAGAAGGCTCAATCTAGAGTCCCCAGCATCAGGCTAGAGATCTAACCCCCATAGTGTTCTTAAAAAAAAAAAAAAATTTTCAGGGAGGAAAGGAGAGGGAGAGTCAGAAACATCAATGATGAGAGAGAATCATTGATCAGCTGCCTCCTGCATGCCCCCTACTGGGTATCAAGCATGTGCCCTTGACCAGAATTGAACCTGGAGCCGACATTCTATCCACCGAGCCAAGCCAGCTGGCCCCCCCCACTGTAGTGTTCTTAGGGGACCCAGTAAGTCCTGACCCCCTCGAGTCTGCTTCCCTCTCTCACCTGGGCCCAGGTGCACCCCAGCACGGCGCCGGCGGTGGATACACACAGTGGTGCCCAGCAGCAGCAGCAGCCAGAGCACGACACCTCCGGTGGCAATGACCTCTGGACGCTTCAACATTGCTCTCAGCTGCTCCAGGATCCATGGTCCGGGGTCTTTGGGTTCTCGGGTGGCTCGATCCATGGTCTGCTCTGTAGAGGATTTGGAGCTCAGGGGTAGGAGGCAGGGGGAGCAATGAGGGTCGGACAGAGAAGGGGGGAGAGCTGGAACTGGGAAGTGGGAACAATGAGAGGAAGGTGGGCATTGGGGCTGAGGGATGTGGGTGGGACCAGTGGAGACTCTCCTCACCTAAAATGAGGCAGGCGGGACTGCTGGGCTCCCCGGCCCCAGCGCCGGTGACGGCAGCCACCTGCACACAGTAGGAACCTGGCGTTTGGGTGGCAATCTCCAGCTGGGTCTGCTCACCGGCCACTGTCCAGTTGGTGGGGGACCATGAGGTGTTGCTCAGGCTCCACACCTAAGGACAGGCAGGGTGAGCAGTGCCCCCAGGCACCATCCCAGCTGCTGGGCCCTTCATCCGCAGTCAGACTCTGAGCCTGGGGTCACCCTGCCCTGGGGTTGACCAGGGAACACTCCCCTCACAACCACTCACACTTCTAATCCCGTCCTGTGCCCTACGTTCAGCCTCACTTTCTGCATCTGTAAATTGGGGATAAGAACCAGGTGGACCAGGGAATGCAATGAGACCAGGGAGCTAACTGCTTGGCAGGGGCTGGCAGATGCTCGCTTATCAATAGTGGGTGCTCCTCGTTCCTCTGCCCGGGTTCATTTCTCAGTGCCCAGAGCAAGGACACGCAGGATGCCAGGGGAGAGAGAGGCCTCGGCACCACTAGGAAGAGGTGTGTCAGCTTGTGGTGGTACCTGGTAGCCACGGATGATGCCATTGTGGTTTTTAGCAGGTGGTGGGACCCAGTTCACAAGGATGCTGCCATTGCCCAATTTTAGGGTCACCTCCTGGGGAGGGGCACTGGGCACTGGGGGGAGGGAGAGAGGAGATAAGGAATGAGGGAGCTCTAGGGAGAAGGGCTGGGATGGGGACACAGGGGCAGAGGCCACACTGATGAGAATAGCGCTCTGCTTGCCTGACCAGGGCAGAGGATCCAGGAGCAGGACCCACCATCCCCCCATACTGGGGTGGGACAGTCCTCCAGGGCCCCCCAGACTGGGGTGGGACAGTCCTCCAGGGCCCCCCAGACTGGGGTGGGACAGTCCTCCAGGGCCCCCCTGGGGTGGGACAGTCCTCCAGGGCCCCCCAGACTGGGTGGGACAGTCCTCCAGGGCCCCCCAGACTGGGTGGGGCAGTCCTCCAGGGCCCCCCAGACTGGGGTGGGACAAGAGGTCTGTTGTTGGTTGTGGGCAGCGGCCCCTGACCTTGTTCAGGCAGCCTCAGGAGCAGCACGTTGCTGTCAGGGCCCCGAGCTCGGCCGGAGGACGGTCTCACTTTGAACTCGTAGTCTTGGCCCCAGCAGAGCCCCCCGAGCTTCGCGCTCTGCGAGCCAGCCAGCAGGGCCTCTGCCCACGGAGCTCCCTGGCCTCCTGGCACCGGCTGGGTCCTGAATAGCACTGTGTAGGACTGGGCAGGGGCAGCAGGGCCGCTGACCTGGGAGAGAGTCCGAAGGAAGGTGGGGGGTCAGGGACGCGGTGCTGTCTGGACCCGGGACTGGCTCCAGCCCTGGGCGCCAGGCCTCACCTTCCAGCTGAGCCACACGGCAGGCCCAGGCTTGGTGTCCTTGGAGGGACCCGGGCTCAGCAGGGTCACGTTTTCCAGCTGAATGCGCACGGCCAGAAGCTCCAGAGGCTCTGGGGGAGAACAGGGCTGGGATGGGGGCTACAGGCCCGAGTAAAGGAACTGACAGTAAAGGAACATCCCAGCCAGTGCCAGGACCCCTTAGCTGCCAAGAACCCATAACTCCCAGCTTCCTCAGAACTAGAGCGCTCCTATTTCCACTGCAGGATGGGGAAGCAAACCTCCCCTAAGATGGAGTCCACCATCTGATGCCCGCCCCGCACCCCCCCACACCTCCCTCCCCCCGCCCCAGTCCACAGTGGCCCTGATGTTAGCTCCCTCCCTTACCCTGGACAGACACCCTGGCTGCCCGGCTCTTCCTCTGCCCTGCGTTGTTGGTGGCCACACACATATAAGTCCCCGAGTCACTCTTCTCTGCTCTTAGCATCCGTAAGGAGCCGCTGGACACCTGTCAGGACAGGCACGTGCGCAGTTTCCCGTGAGGGGAGGGGCTCCGACTGGGGAGGGAGGCTGAAGGCCTTGCTGCCTTCCTCTCTCAAATTCTGGGGGGGCACTCCGAAGGCGGGTCAGTCCCCAGGGCGTGCCCTGTAGGGCTGGGACAGGAGGAGGATGGGGAAGGGAGCTCTACCCACCCTGTGCCGCCCCGGCTGGAGGGCCAGGGGTTTCTCATCCTTCCACCACAAGACCGTGGGCTCTGGGTGGCCCCAGGGCGGCCAGCACTCCAGGATCACCTGCTCACCCACTGTGGCCACTGTGTCCTGGGGCTGGACCCGGAAATCCTCCTGAAGGACTGTGGGGAGGAAGGAGGCTCTGGGGGGAGCAGTGCTCGGTCCTCCCCTCCCCAAAGGCCCCCCTTGGAGTCTCCTGCCACACCTGCCCTGTTCTATTTTTTTCACGGCTGTGCCCACTTTTCAGAGACCCACTTCCTAAGCATTCCATGTAGGTTCACCCCCACCTCAGCTCTCTCCTCCCGGTTCCCCCTCTGATTTCCCTTCAAACCTCCCTCTGATGCCAATCCCACGTTGAATCTCCCATACCCTAACCTCAGCCAAAACCAGCCCACACCAGCCTAACTGGAGCCCACCCCCCCTCCCCCCCACCACACACACATTGATCCTCACAGATACCCCTTCAAAGCTCCCTCAGCACAAGCATATCACCCCGGTGTGCCCATCCCGACTCCCCTCCCAGGCCTCACCAGCCGCAGACAGCCGCGCGCCACGGCTCACTGCTGTGCCCAACCGGTTGCTGGCCTCACACGTGTAGATGCCCAGGTCTGTGGACAGGGCCTGGTTGTTGCGGGCGTGTCCCTGAGTGGAGGGCCAGTGCAGCAGTAGGGTTCCATCAGGTAGGAGCTGGTGTGTGTCTGGGGGTTCCATGCTCAGGGGCTGCCCATTGAGCAGCCAGTGGATGGTGGGAGGCGGCTGGCCTGAGGCTTGGCAGCTCATCTGGACGGGCTCAGGGCCCTGGAGCAGCTGGTCCTGTGGGTGGACTAGGATCTGGGGTGGGGAGTCCTGAGCCGTGCCTCCTGGAAGAGAAAGAGAGGTGGAGCCCAGTCTGACTACCATCAGGCGCCCAGATCCCTGCATTCCTCATTGCCTTCTCTCCTCTGAAGATCAATTCAAAGGAAGGAGACCTTTCGAACTCTCAATCTGTCAGCCCCCCCTCCCCCGCCTCTCTCTCTCTCTCTCTCTCTCTCTCTCACACACACATACCATCATCATCATCATCATCATCATCTCTTGCAAAGGAGCAAGGGGGCCTCTTCTTCCCTGGCCAGGCCCTGGATCGAGGGAGCATGAGCTAGGAGAGGGGACGGCCACACTCACCCATGCCGAACAGAAGCAGGAGAGGCAGGGGCCACCAGACCCCAGGGAGACCCGCTCCTCCGGAGCCCATGGCTGCTGCTCTCAGGTCTCTGTCCTGGTCCCAAGCACTTTGTCTTGCGGCTCTGAGCTCACAGGGAGGGGAGGGGCGGGCAGGCCGTTGGTTGTTTGTGGCCGAGACTGCCCCAGAGGGAAGCAGCTTTGAGGAAACCGATGCTTCCTGCCTGGCCCTCGGTGCCTTGAAGAACTGGGAGGAGCCCAGAGGAGAGAAATTCCCTGGCTTCAACCCCAGCCCTGAGGTTTACCTTGTGATCTAGTCTGGGATTTCTTTTTATTTTATTTTTTAAAAAATATTTTTTTATTAATTTCGGAGAGGAGAAAGAGGAAAAGAGAGAAACACCAATGATGAGAAAGAATCATTGATCGGCTGCCTCCTGCAAGCCCCCTACTGGGAGACTGAGCCTGCAACCGAGGTTCATGCCCTTGACCGAAATCAAACCCGGGGCCCTTTAGTCCACAGGCTGATGCTCTGTCCACTGAGCCAAATCAGCTAGTCTGGGATTTCTTAAAGGCAATCCTCACCCTAACCATAATTCTAACCACAGCTTTGACCCTTTAACCCTAAGCCTGTATTTAAATCTTGAGTCCCCATCCTTATTCCTTTGCTTTCAAGTGACCCTTGCTAGAAGTGGACCGGAAATCCAGAGGAAACGAAGTCGAGTGGAGCAGTCACTCCTCGGTCCATTCCTCCAGGATTGATGGAGCAGGGGCCTGGGTGGGACAGAAGACAGGAAGGCTTCAGAGGCTCTGGGACAAGCTGGAGATACCCACCGTGTGTTCCTATTCAGCTCAGAGACAGCTGAAATAAGCTGGGAGACTGTGGGCACGTTCCTTAACCCCTGCAAGTCACTCATCTGTAAGTGGGGATAATAATAGCAGTGCGTACCTTGGGGGATGGAGTAAGAATGAGATGAGATAAGAGGAGATGAGATAAAACATAAATCACTTAGTCCAGTAACTTCATGCATTGTAAGTGCTCAGTAAGTTTAACCAATACTCTTATTTTTATGCACATCCCATCACGGAAACCATTCAAGCATCCTCGGCTGGGATACTTCAGGCCCCGGGATGTTGGTTTGAGTCTGATATTTAAGAGTCTTTCCAGCCCTGAAACCTGTGTCTGCTGCAGACAGGCCTGTAGCTTCTGAGCCTGCTGCTCCCCCTCCCCCTCCCTAGAGAGAGGCTGCATTCCCCTCTCAGAGCCCACCTCCTGTTTACAGGTTTCTTCCTTCCAAATCTGGAATCTCAGCCATTTCCTGGAGCTATTCCCGGAAAGCCAAGGCCGGGCTCTGGGGGCTCAATGGAAGACTGTCCAGCCTTTGTTTCCAATAGTTCCTGGCCAGCTCCTCCGTGAGGCCCCTAACCCAGCTGACTCCCTCGCTTCCTCTCCTTCCCATCCTGGCATAGTACCAGCCACAGCCACAGCCCTAACAGCCTATCAAGAGGAGTGGCTGGCATGGCTCAGCGTTAGAGCGTCAATCCATGAACCGGGAGGTCACGGTCTGATTCCCAGTCAGGGCATAGGCTCGATTCCCAGTGTGAGGTGTGTAGGAGGCAGCGGACTGGTTCTCTCTCATCATTGATGTTTCTATCTCTCCTTCTCCGAAATCAATAGAAAAATAAAGAGGAGGGAAGGCCTCTTTCACAACTCCTCTTCCCCTTCAAATGCAGACCAAGACTGATGGAGACAATTAGAATAAGAGCACACAGTGCTTTGTACAACCTGGCGCCTCCAAGGGGTGAAGAATAGACAGAAGGAAAGTAATGGAGTGACAGAGCTGGAAGGATAGGGACTGGGACCAGAGGAGAGCTAGGTATTTCAGAACTGGAGGAGCTAAAGGCAGTGGTCAAGTCCACGGCATGTGTGCCAGGGGGAGTGGCATAGAGTTTACAGGGTCAAGGACCTGTGGAGCCAGAGGGATAAAGGGGTATTCATGAGGACACTGCAGTCATCCAAGGGTGACACAAGAAAAATGTGGTGAGACAAATGAATTTACTGCACAGCCTGCCAACCTGAGATTTCCCAGAGACAGAGCCCTGAAGCCTGTCTGGCCCCCTGACTGCTGGCTCACCAAGAATGTTGCTGTCAGCAGTCCTCTGTTAGCCTCTCCTGCTTGCACACTGGACTTGGGGAGATTAACCAAGTTCTCTGCTAAGGATTGAATGCCAACTGGTTTTATCTCAAATGTGTGCAATCTAGAAAGATGATATAAACCCTCCTCAGGGGGAAAGATGCCAAGTCCCAAAGGAATTCAGATCCATGACTAGCCCTGTCCTCAGCTGAGTGAGAATGGACAGGTGGCACAGTACGGAGAGGTGCCGGTGCTGGGCGGCAGGAACAGAGCCCCAGAGGCTATGGCGGCCTGAGGAATAGCCCCTGCCCCACAGTCATGTGACTCATCCCTGGAGATCGCTTGATCCCTGGAGATCACCTCCATTCCATTCCATTCTATTCCATTCCATTCCATTCCATCTATTCCCAGATTCTGGAGGGCCAAGTGCTAAGGACTGATGGGGATTGAAGGGGCCAATTACTCTGAGCTGTTCCTGTAGGCCATTAAGGTCCTTCCCCTTACTTGGTCCAAGCATCAGGGATACTCAGGGATCCATGGAGTGATTGCACAAGAGGATTCCCCAACATTAAGGTGGATCTAGATGGCTCCCAGAGACCACAGTGCTCACGTCCGGCAACCTGGCCCATCAGCGTCCTGATTGTCTCATTCCCACACACAAAGGAAGAGTTGGCTGCATGAGTCAAACGGATAATATCAGTGGGAGTTGCCTTCAGTTTTAAGGAAGTTCTGCTCCCTGTCCTGGGGATCTGCAGACCCAGTGATCAATTTAGAAAGAACCTTCCTTTGCCCTCTGGTTTTAAAGTGTTGAGGCTTGTGAGTGTCTTGTAGTTGCCTATAAGAGGGGAGAGAAAGGGCAGGGATTGAGTGCCCTTCTAAAGGACCCTCCAGAGGAAAAATGTCCACCTCTCGTTCCTGGCTTCTCTGGCTTCCTATTTCATGTTCTCTGAAGATGCAGCTGGGGATGCCTGCTGGCCAAGCTAGTTGGGTAAAAGGTAAGGATTCAGGTAGGACTGAAGGCAGTTACACTATATGGAGATCCTGGTTCTACTGGCAGAGAGACCTTCAATGTCACATAACCTCTTTGAGCCCCACTTTCCTCGTCAGGATATGTCTGTATGCGGTTTATGGGTAGGGGATGTGGAAGTGCTTTGAGAACACTAGCTATGCACTAATTATCCCTTGGGTGTTCTGGGAACGGCACATCTCCTCCCTGACCAACCTCAGTCAGCCTCAACCACCTCTAGGTACTCTTGGTGGCTTTTTTTCCCCTTCAATTACTTCTCAGTTTATTTTATACATTTTAAAAAATGATAGTTGGCACTCAATATTATTAGATTCAAGTGTACAGCATAGTGGTTAGACATTGATATAATTTACAAAGTGATCCCCCTGGTAAGTCTAGTACTCACCCGGCACCATCCATAGTTATTCCATTTTTGGCTATATTCCCTGTGCTATACTTTACAGCTCATGACTATTTTGTAACTGACAATTTGTACTTCTAACTCCTTCACTTTTCAGCCAGTCCCCCAGCCCCCTCTCATCTGGCAACCATCAGTTTGTTCTCTGCATCTATGAGTCTGTTTCTGTTTTGTTTGTTCATTTATTTAGTTTTCTAGATTCCATATATAAGTGAAATCATATGGTATTTGTCTTTCTCTGTCTGACTCATTTCACTTAGCGTAATACCTTTTAGGTCTATGTTGTTGCAAATGGTAAGGTTTTGTTCTTTTTTTATGGCTGAGTAATATTTCATACTAGATAGGTACCACATCTTCTTTATCCAATTGTCTATTAATGAACATTTATGTTGCTTTTATATCTTGGCTATTGTAAATATTGCTGCAATGAACATCTGAATGAATGTATATATCTTTTTGAATTAGTGTAAAAATGAGTTGGATTTCTTTGGAGAAATACCCAGATGTGGAATTGCTGGGTCATCAGGTAGTTCTGTTTTTAAGTATTTTAGGAACCTCCATAATGTTTTCCATCGGGGCTGTGCCAATTTACAACCCCACTGACAATGCCCAAGAGTTCCCTTTTTCCACATCCTCACCAATACTTGTTTATTGATTTATTGATGATAGTCATTCTGACATGTGTGAGGTGATATCTCACTGTGGTTTGAATTTACATTTCTCTGATGGTTGGTGACATTGAGCATCTTTTCATATGGCTGTTGGTCATCTGTATGTCCTCTTTGGAGAAATATCTATCAGGTTTTCTGCTCATTTTTAAACTGGAAATTTTCGTTGTTTTTGGTGCTGAATTGAGTTCTTCATAAGTTTTGGATATAAACCCCTTATCAGATGTATAATATCTGATTATACATCTTCTTCCATTCAGTAAGTTACCTTTTAGTTTTGCTGATGGCTCCTTTGCTGTGCAAAAAATGTTTTTGTTGATGCGGTACCATTTGTTTATTTTGTCTTTTGCTTCCCTTGCCCATGGAGATATATCAGAAAAAATATTGCTAAGAGAAGCGTCAGAGTTTTCTGCCTATGTTTTCTTCTAGTAGTTTTATGATTTCAGGTCTTATGTTTAAGTCTTTAATCTATTTTGAGTTTATTCGTGTATATGATATAAAAAAGTGGTCTAGTTTCATTGTTTGCATATATCTGTTCAGTTTTCCCAACACCATTTATTGAACAGACTGTTTTAACCCCATTATATATTCTTGCCTCCTTTGTCATGGCATGGGCTTATTTCTGGGCTCTCTATTCTGTTTTATTGATCTATGTGTCTGTTTTTATGCCAGTACCATGCTGTTTTTATTACTATAGCCTTGTAGTATAGTTTGATATCAGTTAGTGTGATACATCTGACTTTATTCTTCTTTCTCAATTGCTGTGGCTATTTGGGTCTTTTGTAGTCCTATAAAATTTTAGGATTATTTGTTCTGGTTCTGTGAAAAATGACATTGGTATTTTGATAGTGATTGCATTGAATCTATAGGTTTCTTTGGGTAGTGTGGGCATTTTAATCTGGTTCTCCAGCGCGGCAGGAAACTTGGTCTGTGACTGGCAGCGTGTGCCACTGCTGTGGTTTCACTAAATGAATACCTTCCTGAACGCTGAACATCGGCACCAGCTGTGACCTCACAGAGAGGACAAGACTGGCTACACCACCTCCTCTGCCCTTCAGCTGCTGTCATGCAGCCTCTAAAGTTACTATCTTGACCACCTTTTTCTTCCCAAAGAATTCAAGGACCCTGGAGTAATCTCATTCTGATACTTCCTTTTCAATTTACCTGCAATTATTTCCTTGTCTTTTATTTGTCTGAATTTTGGGAACCACAGATTAGATATTAGTATCATTTTATAAAGGTCTGTTGAGATTCGCCTTTCTCTTTGTACTCATCTCTTTGCTTACCATTCTTTCTTGTACCTTAAACATTTCTTTTGGAATAATTTTCCCTCTTCCTAAAATATTTTAAATTTTTTAGTGTTGATGGTAAACTGTAGTTTTTGTTTGTCTGATAATATCCGTCTTTTGCCCTCATGTATGGAAGTTTGCTTTGCTAACTATTCTAGGTTAACAATTATTGATTTTTTTACAGAGAGAAAGGGAGAGGGATAGAGAGTTAGAAACATGGATGAGAGAGAAACATCGATCAGCTGCCTCCTGCACACTCCCTACTGGGGATGTGCCCGAAACCAAGGTACATGCCCTTGACTGGAATCGAACCTGGGACCCTTGAGTCCACAGGCCGATGCTCTAGCCACTGAGCCAAACCGGTCAGGGCCAAATTTGTTCATTTTTGCTAGTCTCTTGCTGCTTATTAAATTTTGCCTTTTATTTATTGAATATAATTATTTTATATCCCATAATTATTTTATATCTGATAGCTTCAATATCAGAAGCCTTTGGGAGTCTAAATCTATTGCTTTTTAATCTGCAGACTCTCCTTCATGGTTGTTTTTTTTTCCATCTGTGTTTATGACCTTTCATTGCAATTCATCTTTGGTTGGTCTTAATCTCTGAAAATTTTAGGAGGTGCTTTTCTCTAGAGAGGATTTGCAATTTTATTTTATGTGTTTTTAAAAAATATTTTAAAATTGATTTTTAGAAAGAGAGAAAGGGAGAGGGAGAGAAACATCGATGAGAGAGAGAAACATAGATTGGCTGCCTTGCATGTCTCCCCACTAGTACTGACCCCCCAACCAGGATGATGCCCAACCTACCGTGCAACACCGGGCAGGGCTAAATTTTTCTTTTCGAAGCCTGGGATACGACCAGCTCGGGGTCCTTCCCAGGACACCAACTTAATACAGGCGTCCCAGGCTCACTTGTCCAAGTCATTTCCATTACAGAGCTATGTAAACATGTACCCCTGGGCAATCCACATTTTATGGGGACTAAGTAGTCTGGATTCATGTTACATTGCCAAGATTTCATACATGCTGTTCCTTCTGCCTCGAATATGTGTTCTTTCATCCTTTTTTCCTTCTCCTCCACCTGATTAACTAATCTTTCTAACACTAAATTCAGGCCTATTCTCCTCCAAGATACTTTAATCTGGGTTAGAGAACACTCCTATATGCTCTCAGAGCACCCTGTATCTGCCTCTATCTTTGCATCTTCCATACTGTATTGTAATAATCTGTTTACCCATCTGTCTTCCTCCATGAGAATTCTGGGTAGAAGTCATGGCATAGTTATGCTTGTTAGGTTTGATCAAATAATTAAATCGACACCCCTCCCCTGGGAATTGACCTTCAGGCCACTCACAAGGGACATTTCCTTTCCCTTAGACCACATTCCATTTGCTAAGACCATTATCGCTCCGGACTTTCCCAGAATCCCAACCTGCCCAGAGAATTCTCCGCCCAGAAAAAGCCCTCCTAGAGTCCTTTAAAATCTCTGACTCCCTGCCCCTGGGTGCTGGTGCCATTTGGGGGCTCAGCCCATCTGGTATCTAGATGACCTAATAAATTTATAATCCCTTACCACTTTGGCCTCGTGCATTCCTCCTTCGGCAACCCTAACAATGCTGTTTCCTCAGTGTCTATTACAGGGCCTGGGCCACGGGAGAATAACAAATGTTTATGAATCAATGGAAGAATACCTGAATGGATGAATGTGGGTGAATGATTTTGGAATGGACAATTTGGGGTTTTCAAAGAGGATGAAGGCTAAGTGAAATAAGCCAGCCAGAGAAAGAGAAATATCGCATGATCTCACTCATTTGTGGAATATAATGAACAACATAAACTGATCCAGAGACAGAGAAACATTGATCAGATCATCAAACCTAAGAGGGAAGGTAGGGGAGGGTGGGGGTAAGGGAGAGAGATCAACCAAAGGACTTGTATGCATGCATATAAGCCCAACCAATGGACACAGACAACAGGGGGGTGAGGGCATGAGTGGGGAGGTAATGGGGGGATAATGGGGGAATAATGACACATATGTAACAGCTTAGTCAATAAAGAAATTTTAAAAAAGAGAGGATGAAGGATGGTGAAGGAAGATGAGAAGAAAAAAGGGAAATGACTGATGTTTTTAAGTTGGTTTTGTTCTCCTTGAGTAAGTGGAAGACAGTTGTCATTTAATTTCATCAAAAGTTTATTGAGCATCCAGGATGTGCTAGGCACTCGGCTAGATGCTAGTAATACAAAGATGAAGATCCAAACAAAATACAATAGAAACAAAATCCACTTCCTCACTCCCCCAACCTCCCCAACCCCACTCAAGGTAAATTTGGCTTCAGCCAGGGAAGCTGGGCCTGGCCCCTCAGGGACTCAGCGTCAGGGTACAGAATACAGCAGACCCTCATCTCATCCCACCCTAACCTTCACCCCTGCCTCTCCAGACTGACCAGCATCTTCCCCTTCTCGGAGTCCTGCATCTCACACCTGCCTGAGCAACTTACCCTGCACCTCCGTATTCTCTCTGGATGAGGCACCTGGGAAGGGGAGGGGAGCTCTTCTGGACAACTCGGGGGAGCTGCAAAAGCATGCAGGCTCAAATGCGCCTCAGGCCCGCTGACAGGCAGAGGGGGAGGGGCCAAGTAGAGATGTTTTTGCCCTTGGGGCTGGGACAAAACTTGCTCCAGTGTGAAGGTGGAGGCAGGGGCCTTAGGAATTGCTCTGTGGGAGGGTGGGGAGTCAGAACTGGAGTTTAGGAGGTTGAGGAGGGGCCTGGGATGCAAGGACCCCTAGAGGCATCAGAAAACAGAGGTCAGAAGACACAGAAGGTCTCCCCTTTCAGCTTTTCAATTGCCCTCTCTCCTCACACAGTAGATTACTGTCTCTCCTACAAACTGGTCCATAGGCGGGGGCATGGGCCGGGCCTGGCCTGGCTACACAGTGGCCCTACCTCTGTATTCAGAAGCTGTGTGATTGGGGAGTCTGCCCTTTTCCAGTCTCTGGGGATCCGGGTATCTGGGAGCAGTGCAGGTAGAGGCGGGAGCCAAGGGTTGGATCACATCTCCCTGAGGTGCTGGGAGCAATGAGCCTCCTCCCCCCGACTTCATTTCTCTGGAAAGTCAAACCTTATTCTCTCACAGCTGGAGGGAGGTGGGGCGGGATTATGATTGTTTGAAAGGCTTGTTGTGTAAGGAAGCCAGGGAGAAGGCACAGGTGTGAGGGTTAAAAACAGTTCTTCGCTTGATCTAGCTTTCTGGGCTCGGGGATCGAGTGAGAATCCCTCTCTCTAGGATCAGAGACAGAAGGACCGCTTAGCATGCCTCTCTCCGAGGGAGGCTTTGGGAGGAGGCCAAGCCTGAGAATCCTTTGTTCTCGCTAGGCCCCAGGTCAGGGGGCAAAAAAATGCGCTTGAGCTCCTCCCGCATCAACTGGTAGGTACCCAGGTACCAGGTGCCCAGAGGCACTGCCTTCACAATGATTTCCGGATGTTCAGAACAGTGCCCTGTACACACAGTAACCGGCACCTGACTTCCCCTTCCTTCAGACAGTTGTGCATTTTGAGCAAAAGGCCTCTGTAACCTGGGCTAGCCCACAACGTGCCAGGAACCAGGCATTCCTCCAGAGGGAAGGGAGGCGGGTGGGAAGCATGAGCGCTCCCTGGGAAGGGCGCGGGATAGTCGCGGGAGTTAGGTTACTGATGTTAGTTTCCGTAAGACCCTTGGAGGACTGGGCCCGGAAATGTAATAATCTATATAATCCTAAGGGGGCACAACCCTTATCCACCGAGAACACTGCCAGCGAACCCGAAGCAAACGCGACCCGGTTTCACCCCTGAATCTCCGGCTCCCCGCTGCCGCCTCCATCTGCTCAAGCTCATCCACGTCCTCAGGCGAGACCCGTGCGCCGTGCGCTCCTGCGGGGACCTCCCTTCGCGCCGCTTTCTGGCCTCTCGGGCCTCCCCGCCTCCCCGGCCGCAGCGCGTGCGGGCTTCCCGGAGGGAAGGCGGGTCCCCGGCGGCTCAGGCGCTGATCCCCACCGGGGCGGCCTCCTCCGGCTCGCGGATCAAGCGCGCGCCCGCAGTCCGAAGTATGCTCGAGCGACCAGGCGAGCCGGGGGCCCGGGATGGAGACGTGTGCGTCCGACCCGGAGCCGGCGAGGGCGCGGGCGAGCGCGGGTACCGGCGGGCAGAGCGCACGGGCAGCCCGGGCGAGCGGCCAGGAACTGCCGGCGACACCGAGTAGCCGGGCGGGCCGGGCTCCGTTGCGCGGGGCTCCGGAGCAGGCTCTTCCTCGGGCTCCTGGGCGTCCTGCAAGGACACGCGAAAGGGTCAGCGGACAGCGGCCCCATTTAGGGGCGCGACTGGTGTTCAAGGGGCGCTGGGCAAACCTAAGTGAAGGAGATAGTTTCCTCCACCCTTCCACCTCTTGGAAATGGCAGACAGAGGTCTGGTTCCCGCCCACCCTAATCTCCTCGATACAAGACACTTAGCATGGTGCCTGGCAGATAACAGGTGCTCAGTAAATAGTGAAATGCATTAACTTGAGTGTTTTGCTCCTTATTGTCCTCTTTCCACCTGTCTAGGATAGCCTGGGGCAGCGTTAGTGGGACAGAGGGGAAATTACCAGAGCTGATGTTCAAAGACCTGAGCTAAAGGCCTAGACCTGCCCCTTATTTCCTTGGTTGGTCCTGGGCAAGTCCCTTCACCTTCATCGGCCTCATTTTCCTAACCTGTAAAATGGGGATGGCACACCTATTTCTCAGGCCATTCTGAGCACCGTAAAGGGATATATATATCTAGCACCCGGACGTGGTAGGGCTCAGTGGTGTTTGTGAGGCGCCCAGTCCACAGCTGCTCACCTTGTCCTTCAGAACATAGAGCGCCATGGGGTTCTTCCGTTCCTGCTCTCCACTTCGGGGGAGGGTGTCTGCTGCACAGGGCGGAGAATGGGGTGGCTGGCCCAGATCCAGAACCCACCCTACCAGCCAGCACCTACTTCTGCTCCCCAAGTGGCCAGTCAGGGCCCCGCCACAACCTCCACCAAAGGATCAGCCACACGTGGGGTCCTACCTTGGCCGCACCTCTCCCTGCTCTGCAGTCTTCGTGCAGTTGGTGGAGGAAGGGGCCCTGCAGAGCCGGCTTCCTTGTGGCCCAGTTCTGCCTTTTCCCAGAAGCCCACTGATCTGAGTGAGGATGGGTTGGGTGAGTGGGCCGCTGGGAGCTCACCTTCTGGCTTCAGGCTGTCATCATTCTGATCCATATATTCCAGGGAGTTTTGTTTTTCCAGTTTCTTCTTCTTTCTGCAAATCAAACCCAGCACCCCATGAACAGAGTTGCTGAGTGTGAGCAGGAGGAGGTCTGGGGGTGGGGACAAGGGCGAGTGGATGGCTACAAAAAAAGGCCTCCTCACAGGAGGATGGGCTGGAACGAGTCAAATCGAAGTTTGCTGCTGGCACTGTGACTGTGGACAAGTCGTTTCATCCATTTGAGTCTCAGTGCCTTTATCTGTAAACTGCAAGTAATGATTCTTAAAAGGTAGGGCACTAACCACAACCACAGTGCCTAGCCCGTGAAAGGTGCCCTGCAAGCGAAACCATTATTAACAGGGTGGGTCATCGGGGCTGGTCCATACACTGTGCACACAGTGGTGAGATGGCGCTCCTGGGAAGAAGTGCAGGGCCCTGGGAGGAAAGGCATTTAAAGAGACTTGGCAAAGAAGAGAGCTTGGGTGTGGATCGAAGGATTAGGGTACTCGGGGTGTGGAACTTGAGGAGTTACCTAGACTTTTTGGAGGGTTTCCAGCAGGCACAGACTGTCACCAAGGTCACAAGGAGGAAGATGCCTCCTGTGGACAAGATGATGTAGAGGGAACTTCTTTCTAGGGAGAGAGAAAGGCAGAGAAGCGAGAGAGACCTGGGCGTGGTGGGGAGAGCTTCCTGCAGCGGGTGGAAGAGAGAAGGAGCCGCAGGCAGTGTGGCTGACTGAAGGCAGAGCTTGCCCAGGGCCTGCTTCCCACCTGTTGCTGTTCTCCATGGAGAGTTGGCCCATCTCTGCCTCTCTCCCTCTGTCTGGGATGTCTGTAGCCCCTCGTGGGTTTTTAGCCCTGGAGGGAGGGCAGGCAGGGAGACTCACTGTACACGGTGATTTTGATGGGCAGGCTGCGGCCCTGGCTGATGGGGTTCTCCACCACACAGCTGTACAGGTCGTCGTCCTCCATGAGCACGCGGGTGATGGTGAGCACCTTTTGGTCGGAGGACAGGAGCATTCGCGAGTCATTGAGGAGGGGCTTGCCATCCTTCAGCCAGGTGTAGCTGGGCTTGGTGCCATTCTCATGGGAGCAGTTCAGGGTGAAAGCTTCGCTGAGCTCCAGCACAGTGGTCGAAGCCACTAACACCTGTGGCCTCGAAATGGGCACTGAGCCCGGGGAGGGGAGGCTGTGAGCCAGGGGCCAAAAAGCTCCTCCCACCTTCCTAACTCTCTACCTTCAACACAGCACAACTCGGTCTGTGGTCGGAGAGGCCCTTCAGAGATCATTAGTCAAGTTCTTGACCACTATCCAGCCATACATTCATTTACTCATTCATTCACTCGTTTATTAATTAATTTATTTTTAATTTATCTTTATTGTTGAAAGCATTACCGATGTCCCCATTCACTCATTTATTTACCAGCTATTTATCGAGTACCTACTAAGCACAGGAGGTACAATACTGAACAAGGCAGCCATGGTCCCCACCCTCATGGACCTTCCCTTCCCTTTTTTCCCAAATACCTTCCTAAGATGTCGTAAACTGACCCAGTGTGGAACACCTAAGACTAAGTCCAGCTGCCTGGGTTCAAATACTGGCTCAATCATTTACTAGCTGCAAGACTTAGGCAAGTTACTCAACCTTTTTGTGCCTCAGTTTCCTCTTCTGCAAATGGGGATGATGATATTTACTATCCCTAGATTATTGTGAGCATTAACAGAGTCAGTATATGCAAAGCACTTAAAATAGCTTCTGGAATACAGTGAGCACTCTTTACCTGTTTACTGTAGCCTGTCTGCTAACTGCTAATGTCCAGCTGGCTTACTCGCAACTCCTAAGTGGTTTCTGTGTTGGTGCTCCAGGGTCTAACAGACCCTGCCCCCGTCTCAGGACCAGCCCCCCTCCTCCCCTGCCAGAGTGCTTTACCATCTACAGTGAGGTTGATGGTCTTCTCCCCGGTGAAGGTGTCATCCGTGATGGAGATCTCCACCTCATAGGTGCCCTCATCAGTGAGCTGCAGGTCGCTGAGAAGCAGGGAGCCGTTTTCAAAGAGGCGGATGCGGTCTCGATAGTCAGGTCGCAGGTTGCCGATGACCTCTGTGCCAATGGACTGCACCACGGTCACTGGCTTGTCCCGCTTCAGCTGCCACTTCACCACGGGCTTGTCGCTGCTGGTGCTGCTGTACTGCACGGAGAGCAGTGCGGACTTCCCCACTGTGCCATGGATCAGGCGGACCTGGCTGGTGATGTTCACCCCCTGCAGGGGCCCTATGAACAGAGGCCCAGGGGGAGAGGGCGGCATCAGACCCTTGGCTCCTTACCTCACTCCCACCTTTAATTCCTCTGGTCTCTTCAAGTCTCCCCATTCATTCTGGGCCCTTCACAGGTGTCCCTTCCTTCTTACTCTCTGGTGTCTTCTCATCTCCCCCTGTAGCTCTGGGCCCCTCTGCTCCTCCATCATCCCTCACACCCATCCCATTGCCCTTAACTCTTCTTCCATCTGGCCCTCTGCCTCTGGTAGTTCTCCTCTGGAAGAGTCCAGCTCATCCACACCATTTGTAGAAATATTTATTGAGCACTTACCATGTGCCAGGCACTGTTCTGTATCCTTGGGATATGTCATTGAGCAAAACAGACAAACATTCTTTATCCTCTGTAGCTTATAAGTCATTAGACCTTAGGGTGAATTTGTCAGGTTTTCTTGATTGAAAATTGGGAGAGTGATGTGGGGTTGGGTGATGGAGAAAGCACGGGGACATAGATTCACAAAGAAAGGAGTATGTCACATGATGGTGCGTTAAAGGGGAAGTTTAGAGGTCTGGAGACAACTGGGCCACCTTCCAGTTAGACCAAGAGCCTCTCCTTTCCTTGCCCCAGCTGCACGTAGCATCTTACTAGTCCTACCCAGTGCAACACAGCCCTGCAACAGGGTAGATGATTTTGAAAATTCACCCAAACTCCAGCCCAATTTGTATTCCCTTTGGAAGAGGGATTTAGGATGAGTGAAACAAAAAGTTGGGGATCAGAAGGCCTTGTAAGATTGGGCTCCACTTGCTCTTTCTGCCAATTAAGCCTGATTCTTCGGGATGAAAACACTGAGAAGCTATAGCATATGGATTGCCCCAGGGCCTTACCCTCCTCTAGGTGGGAGTCTTCCTCCCGCCATGACTCACAGGAGTATGCACGGGTGTTCAGAAGTGACTGAGCAGTCTATCTCAGAAGCTGACAAAGAGAGCATTCTGCCAAGCAAACACTGTCTCCCAAAATTCTTGCCAAAACTGGAGTCTGTATTAAGCTCAGGGTTCCACAGCTTTCAAGGGATACAGAGAACTGGGACAGGAGCCAAAGCAGGACACAGAAATGAGGAAGTGGCTAACAATTGTGATCCACAGTAGAAATAAAAGGGACTCGGACTATTCAACCTTGAGAAGTGATTAATGTAATGACTGTCCTCTAAGCTCTGAGGTATCATTATATAGGAAGTGTCTGTTCCCACCCGAGGCTGAACAAAAGGAAATTGACTGATCAACTTAAACAGTGCCATACTGGGTCAGGTAGGTGGCCTTCATCCATTAGGATTTTGACCTCCTGTGACACCAAGCAATGTCAAGCTGTAAAGCACAAGAATGTATCTGCCAATGGACTTGGATTCCCTTAATAGCCTCTTCCTTTAAAGACACCGCCATCTACTCATTTTTATGTGCTAATTTTGCTTTGCAAAAGTGTCCACTTACTAGTATTTGCCTTAAATTTATCCTATATAATAAAAGCCTAATATGCTAAGTGTCAATTGTCCAGTGACCTGTTAACTGTTCAACCAATCAAAGTGTAATATGCTAATGATATGCTAGGGCCACTCAACCACTCACTATGATGTGCACTGACCACCAGGGGGCAGTAGGTTAGCTTGCTGCTGGGGTCCAGCTGATCGGGACTGAGTGAGATGGGCTGGACATGCCCTGGAGTCCTCCCGCAGTCCCTCCCCAGCTGGCCAACCTCCCGTGTCCCTCTCTGGCCCAATCATGCACCGGTGGGGTCCCTTGGCCTGGCCTGCACCCTCTTGCAATCCGGGACTCCTAAGGGGGTTGTTGGAGAGCCAGTTTCAGCCTGATCCCACAGGCCACTCCCTCAGGAGGGCTCCAGACGCAGGGCTCACCCAGAGGGGCCCCACCTGTGCATGAATTTGTGCACCAGGCCTCTCGTCTTTTATAAATGTCAATGAGATGGTGTCAAACATGTAGAAATTGTAGAATTTGGTCTGTATACATAGGTATAATCTCTAACACCATAAACTGCAGTTATAGTCCTTCTTTATGTGAAGGATTTTTTGTTTTGTTTGGATTTGTCTCCACAAGGAAGTCCCTTCATTCCTTTGGCCATCATAGATACCCTCCTCTGGCCTGTTTCTAATTCTATTTTTTCAAAAATGTTTTTATTGATTTTAGAGAGAGAGAGGGAGAGAGAAAAACATATGTGAGAGCACAACATCGATTGGCTGCCTCCTGCACGCCCCCTACCAGGGATTGAGCCTGCAACCCAGGTATGTGCCCTGACTGGGAATCGAACCAGCAAATTTTTGGTGCATGGGATGATGCCCAACCAACTGAGCCACACTGGCCAGAGCTATTATTTCTTTTTGAGATGTGGTGACTAGAACTGTATACAATAATCCAAGGGCAGTACACAGCATGGTTTTCTAAAAGAAAAAAATATTGCTTTCTGATTTTGGTTTTTAATATCTTTCCTAATGAGTGATGCTCTGAGAAAACAGCCCACTCCTCAGCACCTGCTGTATAGGGGCATCGTCAATTTGTGAACATGTTGTATTCTTATGTTGTTCTCCAGACCTACAAGTGCCTACAAGAGTGTGAAATTATTTCAAGTGTCAATCACTTAGGAATGGAGGAGAAAACCAAGGAACAGAAATGGTGAAGAAGGACTTTGGGATTCAGGATGAAAGGGGTCCTTGGTAGCTTTTTATCTACACTCTAAAGAGTGTAGATGTTCAGTAATATGCACCCAGTTAATAGTATTAAAATGGCAGACAGAGAATTCTATGTTAACCACTGTTGTTAAGCTGTCAATTCTCCTAAACTGGCTTATAAATGTAATACAATACCAGGATGTTTACTTTGTAATATTGGCTCAGATAGACAAATAGATCAATGGAACACAATAGAGAGAGAGTCCAAAAATGGACTTGTATATGAGCACTTGACTTATGAAAAAGATGCTATTATCATGTAGTTGGGAAAGAATTTTTCCCCCCAATAAATAGTGCGGGGCCATGTAGGAAAAAAATGAATCTTGAGCCCTAGCCACTTTGGATCAATAGATAGAGCATTGGCCCATGGTCACAGGTTCAATTCCAGTCAAGGAAACGTACCTCGGGTCAGGGAGCAGGCGGGAGGCAACCAATCGATGTGTCTCTTTTACATGGATATTTCTCCCTTGGTCTCCCCACCTCCCTTCCACTCTCTCTAAAAATCGATGGATTAACAAAACCAACCAACCAACAAACAAACAAAACTTGATCCTTACTTCACACCTTACACAAATACCAATTCTAGATGGATTGTCTATCTAACTGGGAAAGGTAAAACACCGATGCCTTAAAAAGAAAACACAGGGGAATATCTCCACAACTTGAGGACAGACACAGACTTCTTAGACAGAACACGAAGGTGTGACACCGATAAAAGAAGAAAATAATACATTGGACACAATAAAATTGAGAGCTTCTATTCATCAAACAGCAGCATTAAGACAGTGAAAAGGCAAGCTGTAGGGTGGGAGGTATTTGTAATACATATCCTATAAAGGACTTACACCCAAAATGTTTTTTTTTAAATCCCACAAATCAATAATTTTTTTAAATCCCGAAAACTCAATAGAAAATGCACCAAAGACTTGGAATAGGTACTTCCCAAAAAGGACATCCAAATGGCTCATAAAGATTTGAAAAAGACACTTCATTAATAACTGTGGAAACGCAATTCTAAATCACAAGTTGATAGCACCTCAAACTCACTAAGATGGTTAAAATAAAAAAGAATTGTTGGTGATCAGTGGGGCATCTGGAACTCTCACATAATGCTGGTGGGAATGCAGATGGATACAACCACTTTCAAAAACCGTTTGGTCCTATTTACTAAAGCTTAACACATGCATATAAGTCAGTAATTCTATTCCTAGGTGTATCCCCCAAAGAAATGTGTATCTCTGTAACCAAAACATGCACCTCAGAATGTTTTAACAACTCTATTCATAACGCCCCCAAACAGGAAACATGGATGAATCTTACAAATTTGGTGTTCAGTGAAAGAAACCAAACAAAAAATAATGCATACATCTGATTCCATTTATATAAAGTTCAAAGACCTGCAAAATTCATCTGTATTGGAAATTAGGATACCAATGTGACCCTGGTGGGAGGGCAATAGTCCCTGAAATTGTATGAGGTGCTAAAGTGACCTATTACCTGATCTTGGGCACTTTTCAAAGGTTCATCCAGCTATATCCTTATGCTAAATGCATTTTTCTGTATGTAATTTTTAATTGGAAAAAAAAAGAGGATGGAATAGTTATAAGATCCCAAAGATTAAAATCTTGCAAATCAGATTATCTAGGTTTGTGGCATGCTGTGTTTATGTCTGTAAAATGCTGTCCGGGCCTCTAGGAAAGCCTTAGTTGCATTTTCCATGAATTGGGCTGTGATGAATTTAGGAAAGTTTTATTAATCCATATTAGGGACAGAGCATTAAATATTGAGTGTTACTTATCTGAGGCTGGCTTGGTGGTTGCTACCATAAGCACAAAGGATTAAGGTAAACCTTTGAGAGTTTGGCTGACATGGTCCAAGCTCCTCTTTTAGTGCCAATCTTAAAAACTATATTTTCCAGCTTCCCTTGATGTTAGGTTTGGCTAGGTGACTGAGTTCTAGCCAATGAACTAGTGAAAGTGAAGGTACCCTCCATAGGCTGGTTTAGGACCCCTCCCCCCCAACCCCCCCCCCCCACCACCACACACACACACCCATTTAAATTTTTTTTCTACCTAGAAGAAATGGAGATAAATCTCAGATTGTCCATTGGAAACACATGTCAAAGTTGACAGAGCTCCATCATTTTTGTCCCTGAAAAACTTCATGGAACTTCCTCATCCCAGGCCTAGCTGGAACTTCATCATACCACTACATGGTTAACACCAATAACTTAAATTTTGGCATTTATTTGTCAAAGAAGTTGGCATTTTCCTAACTGATATATTGAAGATGGCAGAAACTTCTTATAGAATGTCAGCTCTTTATTGCTCTCAGATCACAGTACAGTACAATGGCCTGACCCTGCACTGATTTCTTAACTGTCATAGGTCATAACTAATATCTTATTAGCATAGTTTATATTTAGAATTTCTTGTTATATTTATTAATTCTCCCACACTTTAGACCCTTCTCCCACACTTTAGACCCTTTGCCACCTTTTGTTTTTGCCCAGTCACATTGACTAACAATATATTTCTGTAAATTTTTTTCTTATTATATGATGGCTGTTAGGGACATCTCTGATTTGTATATTTCATAAGCACTTTGTATTCCCAATTCCCCAAACCTACAGCTCTCATTATTTCCTCAAGTCATTGTCATTTCCACTGAGACTCTTCTCAGTAAGGCCAATAGTAACCTCTTCAATGCCATATCTAACGGACTCTTTTAGGTACTTATTGTACTGGACCTCTTTGATACATTTGATGTTGGTTCTCTAGAAAACTCTCAACTCCCTTGACTTTCTGCACACACAGTCTTCTAGTTCTCCCCCTGTCCCTGTGACTGTTCCTTTATGGTCTCCTCAATGAGATTTTTTTCCTCTACAAATCTTGGGGTTACTCAATGTTCCATTTTCAGCCTATTTTCTCATCCTAGGTGCTATTATCCATTCTTTGTTTTAAATCTTACCTAGGGGCTGACAGCTTCCAAATACCTCCCATCAGCCGTGGCCTCCCTGCCCCCCAGGTTCAGGCTATTCAACATTTTCCCACAGATGTGTCATAGGTATTTCAACCTTAACACGGACAATAGTAATGATCATCTCCCCACAGTTTTTGTTTAAGGTTTCACACAGAACCCATACCTCCCTCTCTGGATCCTCCCGCTTCTTATCAATCACTAAGTCCGGACTTTCCCTCCAAAATAGTATCTCAACATTCCTCATTCCCTCTGTCTTTATTCTAATTCCAGCCCATGCTGTTTCTCGAATGAACTACTGCAGTAGTCTTTTATGGGTTGAATTGTGTCCCCTAACATTCATATGTTGAAGTCCTAATCTCAGTACCTCGGAATGTGACCTTTTTTGGCAATGGGGTCATGGTGGAGGTAATAAGCTAAGATGAAGATGGGCCTCTAATCCAATATGACTCTTGTCCTTATAAAAAGGAGAAATTTGGACACAGACACACGCACAGGGAGACTATCATGTAAATACTGAAATCATGCTACCATAAGCCAAGGAACGACCAGAAGCAGAGAGGCCTAGGACAGATCCTTTCTATCTCCATCCGCTGAGTTTTGACGACACGTTGATCTCAAACTATTAGCCTCCAAAGCTGTGAGACAACACAGTTCTGTTTTCCAGGCCACCCAGTTTGTGGTTCTTTGCTATAGCAGCAGCCCTAGGAAATGAATACAGGTGCCTTCCTATCTTGTTTGCCTCCAGTTCCCCTCCACTGCCTCACTGCAGAGTGAGCTAACCCAACACACGTCTGGCCCTCCCAGCTCCCAGATGAGGACCCTTTCGATGCTCTCCCCACTCCGTTGTTTACAGACTATTCTGGTTTACTTAGTGTAGTTCCCCAGGCTCTTGCCTAACTTATTCACACTTTCCTCTCCAGCAGTGGAGAACAGCTGGGCTGCTCCTACACACAGGATGCCATTTCAAGCTGTCAACCTTTGCCCATTTCCCCAACTCTGATGCCCACTCCCACACCTACCTCTTTTACCTGATCCTTTAAAATGTAGTCAGACATTCCCAGGTGACCTGCCCTGATATTCCCCCAACCCACCCTGCACCACCAGCACCTGTTTCCTGGTGGGGTAGGTGACTTCTCTCTGCTCCCAGGCATCCTCTGCATATCTGACTCAAAATAGTTTCTGTGTTTTACTAAAATGATCTCTGCATCTGTTTGCCCAACGAAATGGTGAATTACTAAGCTTTCTGGAACAGTGCGTGTGTGTGTGTACACAAACAAAGATACTTAAAATAAGATCAATTCTCCAAATAGTTGGTAGGCGGTGGAACAGGAGACAGGTGTCTACGGTGTAGGGTGAGTTACGGGTAGTTTGGTGTTACTCTCCAAAATCAGGAGGCTCTTGATCGTCAAAGCTTCTTAGATCTCTTGCTGTTTTACACTCAGAGAAGTGGGGGCAGGAGGTTGGGGAAGCACAAAACCAAGATTCCCCCACCCCTGCAAGCCTCACCATAATCCTTGCAAAGAATGCCGAACTGGCCCGTACCAACAAGTCATCCTATAAAAATGGCTCATTGCCCTTCATCTAATGTCCTGAATGCCGTGGGAGCTCCAGAGTCATGCAGCCTTTTGGGGGAGGGGGCAGGGGCCGTGCAGAATGAAGAAATACATTCAACACTAATGCCTGAATTCACTGAGATGCTTCCCACGCAGCTGAGCTCTTTCCCCTCCTCCCACCCTAAAGACATTCTGGCCCTCCACTCTCCCCTCCCTCACCTTTGAAAGCCCCAGTCCCTTCTCCAAACCCTTTCTTACCCTTCTGGTCTCCTACCTGTCTGGATCAGAAGAAGGTAGACAAAAGGAGTGAGGCGCAGGGCACTGAAGGCTCTGGACAGGGATCCCCTTTCTCTCTTCATTTTGGGTGGCGTTCTCCAGCTTCGGTGCAGACAATTAGCATGATTTCTTCACTCTGGGCACGTCCCTTTGTACCACTCGGAGTTTCTCTGCCCGAGCACAACCCTGCCAACTTCTCTCTGAATACACAGAGCTCTGTGTGTTGCTGGACTTGTTCTTTCTTCTCTTTCAGACCTGGCTTTTTCTAGTTTCAAAGCCCCACATCCCCAGTTTAGAGGGGGTATTTGCTTAGGAGATAATCTTCAGAGGGGGTGCCAATCTAACGGGTCCTGGGAGCCCATCAATTCTTCCCTGTCTGTGATGAGAACCAGTGTGAGGGCGAGATGAGGATTTGGGCTCAATAGGGACTGAACTAGGACACACACTAAATTGGACTTGTGTCCCAATCCATCCTGTCTCCACCTCATGCTCCTAATTCCTGAGAAGGAAGGTGTATGCCAGGGTAGACCTCCAATCAATTTTGAAGAGGGAGGGATAGAAGCTCTTAAAAGGCTGGGCAATGAGAGACTCCAGAGAACTACTGAAGAGATGGAAACCCCTGTTCCATCCCAAAGGAAGAAGATTGGAACATGGCCTGAATTCTATTATTTTCATACCTGTCGGGTCCTACTTGGGGTTCTCTTTCCTATCATAGAATCTCGTAGGTACTGAGGGCCTCTTTCCAGAAGCCACTCTGTTTATTCCCCTGCCTCCAGCTAATTTTCTCCAACGTGTCAGAGCCAGACCAAGGGGACATCCTAACAGCCAGCATCCTGGGGTTCTGTCACCAGCTTCTCAGCCTGGTGGCCTCTTCTTGTTTCCAGGCTTTGAGGAGGAGTGTCACTCTAGCTCTCCTGCCCCCTCATCGCTATGTCCACCATTCTCATGACGGCTGTCAGTAGAATGTATGCTCACTAACTTGTGCAGTCTTGAAACCTGGCTCACAATTTTGTTAACCCTCAATTTCACATCTGTGAAATGGGGAAACAGTAGCTTCCTTGTAGGAATTGTTAGGGGGGTTGCTGGAGATACAGTACAGTAGCGTGCCTAGGAAATTCTTTGTTACAAAGACATTTTAAACTTTAAAAAAAGAACTCTTGCCTCTCCTCTTCTTCTTTTTCTTCTCTTTCATTCCTGTAAGGAAACTTGATATCATGATGAGACCAAAGCTTACAGCTCCCCTCTTGGTAATCTCTAACCCTGGTCTTAGTTTTGCAATAGCTGCCTCTCAAAATATTCTTTTTACATCCTGGAGAAAGCCTGAATCCACCAAGTTTCTACAGCAAAAGACCCATTGTGTAGTGCAATGAGTCAAAGGATGGGGAGGAGAGTTGGGAAGCATTGGCTTTGAACTTCACAAAGGAACTCCAAAAATCATTCTGATTTATATAAAAAAAGATTTTTTCCCCATCTGTATTTCTGTGTCTTTAACTTTTCCCTAGACAGCGCAAGGCACCTGTCTGTCTCTGGAAGAGTTATTGTTGTTTCAGCAGGTGTGAAATGGAAAAGAGAAAGTCAATATTTAGCTTCTGACATAGTCTTTTAGAGTCAGTAGCAAGAGGAAAGGCTTGAAAGCCAAACTCTCTAAGAGACAAAAGGATATTTTAATTTCTTTTATCTACCCCTTTGAAATATCATAGAACAACAGCCTGTGGACTGGATAACAGAGTTCTTCTACAGGACTATAGACAAATGGCCTCTTTTGTCTGTGATGGCCAGGCCTTAAGGCTTATTGTCTGAGGGTACAAAGAGTATATGATGTTCAGGAAATAGTCTGAAGTCTGCTTTTTTTAGCCTGAAGACTGGAAAGAAAAATGTGACAGAGGAGCCCAGCTTCTGTGGCTCAGTAGTTGAGCATTTGACCTATGAACCAGGAGGTCATCGTTCAATTCTCTGTCAGGACACATGCTGGGGTTGCAGGATCGACTCCCAGTGGGGTGCATGCAGGAGGTAGCCAATTGATAATCCTCTCTCATCATTGATGTTTCTATCTCTCTCTCTCTCTCCCTCTCTGAAATAAAATATATATTATATATTATATATATATATAATATATAATATATATTTTAAAAATGTGGCAGAGGAAGACTAAAGAGGAATGTAAAGACTCAACATCCCCCCTTTCTCTGCCCAGAAATGAACTTTTGGCTTATACCCACGCAGAATATGTAAATGCTTCAAAGTGCCCACACGCTTTCTTTAGAAGACTCAGAGATACTGAGAGGGTAAAGAACTTACAGAGGGCTGACCTGGAGCAAAGGGGCCACACTATGCAGGAAATGACTGGGGCCACCAGCTGCCCTGGTGGGAGTCATACATATAGCTCATCAGAGACCAGTGGGAATACTGAGTCCACATAAGTCCATGCACATTGTCTCCTTCTGTTGCTACAAGGTCACTGAGGCCACATCACCTATACTACTCCCACCCTTCTTAGACAGGAGCTGGGTTGGGGAGGAAGTGAATCACTGATTAAGCAATTGCCAGAGTTTTCCAAGCAGAGACTTAGCTTCTTTAAGAGAATGTTAAAGTGGTTGGTCAAACTGAGCTTCTCAGGATGGATTAACATTTGGTTTCCTTTGCTGCCCTGGGGGTGGGAAGCTCATGGGAAGATCAGAGCAGCTGCAAAGGAGCAATTCTGCAGTCCTCTTTCAGGTCTTTTTAAGATGAGAAGACCTATGGAAGTTCGCATCATCTGCTAATGTACTTTCTCTCCTAATGAGTAGAGAGCTCTTCGATTGAAAGACTGTCTTACTGGTCTCTGAGCCCTACTGCCTCATACAGGGCAGGAAACATAGTAGATGCTCAACAGAGTTACTGAATATTGAATGGATAAGAACTTGAGGGAGTTTCTCAAGAATAAAGAACATGGATAGATGTCCATTATGAATATAAATGGAGAGAATAAAGAACAACTGTGAGAGGGAACTGGGATAGAGGAGTGAGAGCAGGGAGGGCACCAAATAATGGCTGTCAATGACAGACCAGTTTGTGAAGACACGAGACACCCCTTTGTGAATTCCCAGAAATAACAAATTCGCTTTGAGGGGGCCAATGATCCAATAGGCTGTAGGCAATTGGGTTACAGAGACATAAGTCAACAGTCAAGCCAACTTGTTCTCACACATAACACGTAACATTGACCTCAGCTATCCTTGCTTATCTTGTTTTATCATCCCATGTGTTCTGTGTTTTTCCTATATGTCTGTCCCACATAATTGTTGACGATGCAGGCTGTGTATTCTTTCTTTGACATCCTGATTATAAACATTACAGTTCTTAACTTCAAAAGTCTATTTATACTTGTCAGTCTGCCTGTCTGACTTTTGAATCAGAAAATGTGGTTACTGCAGCCATCTCCTCATTATCCTGGGAAAGTCTCTGGGGCAGAAACTGTAAGTCTCCACTCTTACAGGTCTCCTCGCAGGGCCTGATTTTCAATTGTGTATAATGTGGCTGCTAAAACAATGGTGTGGACAGATGCTTGACGGACAGCAGTAATAGCCTTGCTTAGCCAAGGCCATGCCCCTTCCTCCTCTGAGCATTTCAACAGATGCATTTTCAAGGGCATCGTCCTCTTCTGAGCTGCAGAGGCTGGTCCTCTTGGCCCTTCTGCTGCACAGAGTTGCACACTCCTCGTTTGGCACCTCCTCTGGGATCCTGACTCCTCATCCCTGCACCCATGGCAGCTCTGGTCTCCTGAACTCAGACCTCTGTGCTGAGCACTTCCTGAAGCTCAGAATGGTGCCCAGACACACACACACACACACACACACACACACACACGATATGTAAATAATGACCAATTTTATTTTTTTCCCATTTACCCCCCCCATACACTCTTCTACCTCCTCCCAATCCCTTCCCCCACACAATCAACACACGGTTTTCTGTGTACACGAGTTTCCTTTTTTTTTTTCTTTTTTGCTCAATACTTTCACCTCCCCCAACATCCACCTCCCCCAAGAGTTGTCTGTCTGCTCTCTATGTATGAATCTGTCTCTATTTTGCTTGTTAGTTCAGTTTGTTCATTAGATTCCACATATGAGTGAAATGATATGGTCCTTGTCTTTCTCTGTCTTATTTCACTTAGCATAATATTCTCCGGGTCCATCCATATTGTCACAAAGGGTAAAATTTTCTTCCTTTTTATGGCTGAGTAGTATTCCATGGTGTAAATGTATAATAGCTATTTTATCCACTCATCTACTGATGGACAATCTTGGCTATTGTAAATAATGCTGCAATGAACACAGGGATGCATATATTTTTTGAATTAGTGGTTCAAGTTTATTTCGATAAGTTCTCAGAAGTGAAAGTGCTAGGTCATAAGGCAGTTCCGTTTTTAATTTTTTGAAGTATCTTTGTACTGCTTTCCCCCGTGGCTGCACCCATCTGCATTCCCACCAACAGTGCACAAGGGTTCCCTTTTCTCCACACCCTCTACCCTTAGATTTCAGGATGTCCCCACCCACTTGGCCTGTTCCTTTGTTCCCAGGCTCCAGGAAGAATGTTCTGGCACTGACATTACTAGAGAAATTTTGGCCTTACTAATGGCATAACATCAGTGGTGATTTTTATATTTAGCATCCCCCCCCCAACCTTTTCTTCATTCACTTCCTGTTATTGTGTCATATCTGTTCCTCCTCCACTAAATTGTAAATAATTTTTCATAGCAGAACGAAAAAAATCTTCTAAAAATGACACCCAAATCACTCTTACAGAGGGAACTGTCTTTAGCAAGAAAAATATTTAGATATGCCATATGGAGTGGAGGGTAAAACCTTAAGCACAAGGAACAAAAAGATAAACAACTGTGCATTAGAAATACATAGGACTTGGGTGATGGGGAAAGAAATGAAGAAGGGGAGAGGGAATGAGAGAGCAGCTTGGTGGGGATCTGAAGAAAACCTGAACAGCTTGCATTGCTACACTAAAAACCCTTCCTCTTCTGTGTTCTGAAGAGTTTGCTACACACAGATGCAGTATGTGCGTGCTTGTTTCTAGCTGATTGAATATAGCTAAGGTGAGAGGACAGCCACCCCCTTGATTAGGTTATATGATGTAAGACCCAGACTTAGCAGACCAGAAAGAGAGAGAGAGAGAGAGAGAGAGATTGTTCAGTTAGTAAAATAACTGCCATGTATGAAAGGGCCACATGGCAAGCAGTGGCTGGCAGCCTCTAGTTGCTGAGAGCAACCCTTAGCCAACAGCTGGCAAGATAATAGGGACCTCAGCCCCACAATCACAAGAAAGTGAATTCTTCTAACAACTGCATGAGCTTGAAAGAGGACCCCCAAGCTCCAGAAAGGAATGCCCGCCAGCCAACACCTTCAGTGAAGTCTTTTGAAACCTTGAGCAGAAGACCCACTAAGCTGTGCCTGTACTCCTGACCCACAGAAACTGTAAGATAATAAATGCATGTCCGCTCAAGATGCTGAATTTGTGGCAATTTGTTATACAGCATAGAAAACTAATACAGGAGAGCCTGGCTGACGTGGCTCAGTGGTAGAGCTTCGACCTATGAACCAGGAGGTCATGGTTTGATTACCGTGGTTGTGGGCTCAGTCCCCAGTGTGGGGCATGCAGGAGGCAGCCGGCCAATGATTCTCCCTCGTCATTGATATTTCTATCTCTCTCTCTTCCTCTCTTCAATCAATAAAAACATATTAAAAAAATACATGACATCCAGTTAAATTGATATTACAGATGAACAACAAATAAAAAAAGAAAAGAAAACTAATACAGGAGAGAGAGAGAGAGAGAGAGAGAGAGAGAGAGAGAGAGAGAGAGAGAGAGAGAGAGAGAGAGAGAGGAGAGAGAGAGAGAGAGAATTATATACTGAGAAAGCAAGAGTTGGGAGTCAAATATTGTCCTGAGAACCTAGGACTTTAGAAATTTGAATATTGGTATCTTAGTTTGGGTTCCTCCGGAGGCAGACCCTGAGACAAGAAGTTAGTTTATTCAAAAGGTGATCCTAGTAAAACCAGGTCGTATATTGGGGAAATGAGACATGGAAGGGAAGGAAACCATATCAATCAAATTACTATCACGGGCAGCAACAACTTAATCCTTTTAGGGAACTCTGAGAGATAATGAAGAATATGCCTCAGAGTTATCCCATCCAAGGGGCCAGGGAATTGGGATATTTAGTCACCATCAGATGTAGGCTGAGGGCAGCTTCAGAGGGGAGCGGGGAAGCTAATTCCTCAGACTGCTGGCTGCTTCTCACATGGAGGCATCTTGTCCACACCTTCCCTCCTCTAACTTCTGCGTGTGTGTGTGTGTGTGTGTGTGTGTGTGTGTGTGTGTGTGAGAGAGAGAGAGAGAGAGAGAGAGAGAGAGAGAGAGCGCTACTCCTCATTTTACTGTCAGGCACTTTATACCTACTTAATTCTCCCAATACTCCTTTTAGGTAGAGATTTTATCTCCATTTTCAAACAGGAAAAACTAAGATTTAAGAATTTAGTCACTTGCAAAGGTCATCTAGATTCTAAGTGGCAGAACTTGGATTAGAAACCCTGTTTGATCACCAACAGAGCTTAGGCTCTGGATTGTCTCCCTAGCTCCTCAGTGGGACATTCCCCTCGTGTGTGTGTGTGTGTGTGTGTGTGTGTGTGTGTGTGTGTGTGTGTTTCAGGCTTGACTAACCTTTTACCCCCAGCCTTTACCTCTAAGCTACATGATGGAAGGTGGCCACTCTACCTCCTCCTTGTGCCCCCTATTACTGACAAAGTTATTTTTGATTCTTTGTTCCATAAGCCTATACGTGAACGGTGTTCGAGGGGTCCCTACCATAAGTTCAATTGGCCAGGATGAGAGAGAGAGAGGGTCCAGGAGGCCAAGCCAGCCAGAGAGTTTGTAGGGCTGTGGCATTGCCTGGGAAACAGGGAATGTGTGAAGCTTTGTGCTGAGGAGGCAGAGCCTTGCTGTTCTAGCAGCCACCCAAAAAGACACATTAGCTAGCTCTCTTTGGAACAAAACAAGCCTTTTGTGGGCCTGGAGGAAGGCATTTTTTTTTCTTTCCTTTTTCTTTTTTAAAGTTCTCCTAGGTAGCCCTGCTCTGGCTTGCTGTTGAGAAACATCACAGAGAAAGTGGAGATGGAGTGAAAGCCTTCCCATAGCCTCACCCTGAAGGCCGGTTTTGCTGCCTGCAGATTTCGGTAACCGGGAGGAGTCACTCAGAGGAAGAGCCTTCTGCAGAGAGGTGATGTCTCAACAGGTCTGGGTTTGTTGGGAGAAATATGTGACCAGGGTGCAGGGTGGCACAGGGTCCTGGGTACATTTCTGTGAGGCAGAGGAGGCGCTCCCATTTCCACACTGGAAAACCGAAAAAAAAAAAAAACCACATCAAAGCCCTTTATGCTGAGAGTAAATATTTGATTTCTGAACAGAATTCCAGCCCCCTCGGAAACTGAGAGGAACTCAGGCTTGTGTCCATGGCTGCTGAACGTGCCCTATTCAGCAGCTCTCCAGAGGAACAAAGAGGAGAAATTAATTGGCTTTAAAGTGATGGAAAGATCCAGTTTGCTGACCTATTTAAGCTGTAGTGAAGACATTTTAGAGAACATTTCTGGAGTCCTGTTCTTCTAAAGCGTCAGTGCTCAAATAAAAACAAGATTGAAAAATCATGGGGAAGCCACAAATACCCCCAACTCATGAAAGGCTTCGTTGTGTTCCTTCTCCTGGATCCTCCGATGGGGTCCTCCCACCAACCATGACCAGGGAAGGATGCACTCCCATCCTCCATCTCCCGCCCCTTTTCACAGAGGGAGGGGCAGAAGTGGAAATCAGCTAGTCTGCTGTGTGAAGAGCCCTCCAAGTCCCAGAGATTAGTAATGTTACTGGTGGAAATGGGGTCCTGCCACAAAGTAGCAAGAAAAGCATCTCCAGGAACCGACACACGGGAGGGTGAAGTGTAGTGGAAAGATTGGGGTACAAATAAAAGACTGCCTCTAGGTTCTTCACGTCTTATCTCCATCCATCCCCCTGCGGAAGACGTCCAGCCCTGTTTTCATCAAGCCCGGAAGAAGGGCCAGGGGCCAGGGACTGTGCCATTGGTTCAATCCATGCCAAAGCTTAGCCCAGTTCAGTCTCTGACCCCATCCAGCTGGCTTAGTCTCTGTTCCCAGCTGTGCTCCAGCTAATGATGCCTTGCTGTTCCCAGGTTCACGCTTGGGGCCCATGCTTGGGCCTCCATGAACGACAGAGAGAGAGAGAGAGAGAGAGAGAGAGAGAGAGAGAGAGAGAGAGAGAGAGAGAGAGAGGAAGAGAGAGAGAGGAAGAGAGAGAAGGCCTATGTTAAGCTTTGATTATATTATCCCAGTCTTTCAAACTGACTAATCTCTTTCCCAATCCTTTGGGGTTGTGCTGTATCCTCCTCCTAACCAATCCATTTCCTAGATTTTCTGGGGTTCTGTGTCCCTTATCCAATCTGATTCTTTTCCCAGGCTAGAGACCTCCCCTTTATGGTCACCATCTTTGCTTTTACTACTGCAAGTTCTGCTGCTGTCACCTGGTTTCTACTGCATATGTGCTTACCTCCCCCTGCACCATCTTGGCTTCTATTGGGCATGTGCCCAAGATGAATGCACTCCTCCTTCCCTGCACCCCCCAATTCTGCTACAAGGCTGGATGAGATCAAGTCCCTGCTGCCAAGGATGTGTCAGTCCCCTGGGGAGCCTTTGAATGCTGTGGCTTTCTAGTGAATCAGGCTTATCTGCTGGTTCAACTCCCTAGTTTATTAGGCTTACTGTCTCATTCTGTTTGCTCCCTTCCTTCATTAGTACTAACTAGCTACCTACACTAACACTAAGAGGAGTGGGGGTAGGGTAAGGTGGAAGGAGGCTCATTCAAAAGTAAAAGAAGACAATCCCTGTCTAGGTGCTTAAATATAGTTGGAAAAGCAGCATCTAATTCTATAAATAAGTATAATTGGTAATACATTTGCATTGTCCCTTACAAACTGTCTTTTCAAATATTATTTACTCTTCTAACAACTCTGTGTTTAGGATTTTGTTTTTTCCCAAGGAGAAATATGGAGCTCAGAGAGGTTAAGGAACCTGCTCAAAATCACATATTTTGTAAGTCTGCATAGTTCCGACTCAGCCTGTGCTTCTTTGTCTAGTGTTCATGCTATACTCCTGAAAGAAGTTGCATTCAGTCAGGCCCAGAAGTAAAAACCAGTATAAAAAAGGCAGGCTCTGAAATAAAATGTGAAGCAGAGGATAAGGTGGGCAAAAGGGACTGTAAAACACAAAGCTTAATTAGCAAGAGAAAAATTGGGTTCCCAGTAGTGAGTTCAGGGACACTAAGAAGATAGAACGTCATACACAGGGTTCAACATAGGAAGAAACACTACCTCCACCAGTTCACTAGATTCCCACTTCTTCTTGCCCGCTTAAGGACACAGATGCAAAAATTCTCCCATCTCTCTCCTCTAGCATCCGTTTTCTCCTATTTATTGGGTAATTCCCATCAACAACAAACAAAGTGTGCTGCAATCTTAAAGACAACGCCCATGGTCCCATCTCTCCTTCTCACTATTTCTCCGCCCCTTTACAACGAGATTCATTGAAAGAGTTGTCTAAAATCACTGTCTCCAAATCCTCCTCCCTCTCTCTTAGTCTACCCCATCAGGCTCGGTTTTCGCTCTTAAAGAACTCCAAAAACACTGCTGTTTTTAAAGCCATCAATACCTCCACATTGTTAAATCCAACAATCAATTCTCAGTCCTCATGTTATTTGATCTACCAGAAGGATTTAACACAAATGGTCTGTCCTCTTAAATGAAACATTTTCTTCACTTGGCTTTCAAAGTGTCACACTCCTGATTTTCTTACTGAGCTTACTGGCTAATTCTAGCAAGCTCTTTGCATACCCCTCTTCTTCTTCTCAGCCTCTTTAATATTGGAATACCCCTTCCCCCTCTCAGCCCCAGGGCTCAGGCCTTGGACCTATTTTCTTATCTGTCTATATTTAGTCCTTTGGTGATTTTATTTAGTCTCATGGCTTTAAATATATAGGCTAACCGCTCTCAAATTTATATTTCTAGCCCAGAACTCTCCTCTGAATTCCAGCTACTTTTATCATACTACATTCTTGAATGTCAATTAGAAAAACAAAATTTAATCTATCTCAAACTGAACTCTTTATCTGTCCCCTTTCAAACCTACTCCTTCCACCATTTTCCCCATCTCAGTATATGGCAACCTCATCCTGTCACTGCTCAGGATGAAATCCCTAGAATTTTCCTTGACATGTGTCTCTCTCCCCCGCCACTCTCTCTCTCACACACACACCCACACACATACACTCCATATCCAACTTCCAACAGGTCCTAAAAGTCCTGCCTCCCAAATATATCCAAAATCCAACTACATCTCAATATCTCTACCATGAATGACTTCCCCATCCAAGACATCCTGATCTCCTATTCAGATTCTTGGAATAGCCTCCTAATTGGTCTACTTGCTTATGCCCCATTCAGTCTATTCTCAGTACAGCATCTAAAATGATTCGTTAGTATTTTAAATCACATTAGGGCCCTCCATCTCAATGCCATTCAGTGACTTACAGTGCTCTATAATATCTATGATTACCCAGCCCTAACTTTTGACCTTCTGTCTCAAAACTCTCCCTCTCTTACTCTGCACCAATCACACCAGCCTTCTTGCTAGGCTGGGCCCAAACACCTGGGAGTGACTGTACTTTCTGTTCCCTGTACCTGAAACATCCTATCTAATAAAAGAGTAATATGCAAATTGACCATCACTCCAACACACAAGATGGCTGCCCCCATGTGGTCAAAGATGGCTGCCCCCATGTGGACACAAGATGGCCACCACAAGATGGCCAGCAGGGGAGGGCAGGTGGGAGGGACCAGGCTGGCAGAGGAGGGAAGTTGGGGGCAACCGGGCTTGCAGGGAAGGGCAGTTGGGGGGGTGGGGGACCCAGGCCTGCAGGGGAGTGCAGTTAAGGCTGACCAGGCCTGCAGGGGAGGGAAGTTAGGGGTGACCAGGCCTGCAGGGGAGGGCAGTTAGGGGCAATCAGGCTGGCAGGGGAGCAGTTAGGCATCCATCAGGCTGGCAGGGGAGTGGTTAGGGGGTGATCAGACTGTCAGGAAGAAGCGGTTAGGGGCAATCAGGAAGGCAGGCAGGCAAGCATTTGGGAGCAAGCAGTCCTGGATTGTGAGAGGGATGTTTAGGCCCAGTAGGATCGGGCCTAAACGGGAAGTCGGACATCCCTTGAGGGGTCCCAGATTGGAGAGGGTGCAGGCTGGGCTGAGGGACACCCCCCCCCTCCCGTGCACGAATTTCATGCACTGAGCCTCTAGTTCTTTTATAAAACTCTTCCTTGGAGATTACAGTAGCTTGTTCCATTACCTCATGACTTTGCATTCGAGTCTTTGCCCTAGAGTATCTCAGTGAAGCCTTCTCTGGTCATCCTATCTAAAACTTCATGTCTCCTCCACTGACACACTTCATTTTTTTTTTCCTGCTTTTTGGTACAGTCTCAATGTAAGACTACAGCGACACATGAACAGTTTCTTCAGCCCTAACCGGTATGGCTCATTGGCTAGAGCGTTGGCCTGGGGACTGAAAGGTCCCAGGTTCGATTCGGGTCAAGGGGCATGTACCTTGGTTGTGGGCACATCCCCAGTAGGAAGAGTGGAGGAGGCAGCTGATAGATGTTTCTAACTCTATCCCTCTCCCTTCCTCTCTGTAAAAAATCAATAAAATACATATTTAAAAACAAAAAATAAAAAAACCCAGTTTCTTCAGACCGCGGCGCGTGGCCTGGAACACTACTCCAGGGGAATAGGAAGCACCCACTCGTTTCTGCCCGGTTCCTGACGCCTGCACAAGTCCCGCCCCCTCAGCGGAAGTGACGGACTAAACGCGAACTCCGCCCTCACGCCTTATCCGCCCGCCCCCGGGTGTTCCGGAAGGGGCGGGTTCAGAGAGGCTGAGGGGCGGGGTGGGGCGACCCACCCGGAAGTGGCGGTTAACCGGAGGAGGTTAGTTTCGCGTCCTAGGTAGAGTTTGAGTTTGGAGAGTTGCGGGTGCTCTCTCAGCGGTAGCGGGACCCGTAGGCCTCAGAAACAGGCTTTTCTCTGTCCTGGGACCCCCTCCTTATTCAGCGTCTTCCCCATAACCGGATACGGATTGGACTCTCCCTCAGACCCAGGTTCTCACCCCCCTCCCCACCCCCGTTCTATCAGGCTGCTGCAGTCGGTCTTCCCAGTCTCACCTCGCTGTGCCACCCCTGGGTGCAGTCCTCCTCTCGGTCAGACCCTCCTATTCCCCATTTCTTCCGGAAGGCAATCTTGAAGCCTCCCCCCTCCTCCCTGATTCCTTCCCACTGCTTTCCCCTTCTTTCCTCTTACCTCTTCAAGAATCCCCGTTCTTGCACTTTGTCGGGCTGCTGCCTTCTCCGGGGCTTCTCTCCGTTTAGGGGAGGACTGTGGCTCATGGGTTAGGAAGTTGAGCTGCTGACGCGGTCGTTGGAAGATGATAAGCTTTTTCTTTCTCCCAACCAGGAGTCACAGATTTCAGCCAGTATGGCCCCCCTCAAGAAGCGTCGAAATACCCCAAAGTTGCCCCTGGCTTTAAACCCCCAGAAGAGCAAGGACGTGTTGGCAGTGCTGGCGGAGAGGAACCAGCCTATAGTACCGGTTGGGGCATGGGTGGAACCTGCCTCACCGTACAGTTCGGAAAACACAGCATATGTGAGTGTCAGTGTGAACCAAAATAGTGGGGTTCCTACCCCATCTTTCCTTTTTCCGTCCCCCCCCCCCCATCTGGTGCTTAGATAAACAGTCTGAGGATGCTCTTTCTCTTTGGACATAAAGCGATACACTGTATTCTTGCATTAGGGTTATAGAACAAACACGTGTGTATTTGCCAAAACTTACACCCGTATACATGTATGTATTTCCGTTTACTTCACAAACTCTTGATTGCTTGTTATGCACAAGCCGTCGGCAACATCTGTATCTTCCAGACGTTCCGCAGTGTAATCAGGACCACAGTTGGCCACATTTCATGTAACATTAATTATCGCTTAAAGTTTTTGATAAGTTTGGTAATGGAGAGTCAGGCAGTGATAGAAGAGGAAAAGATGAATTCTGACCGGGATTCTGAGAAAGTGTATACCTATAAATTCCACGAGGACAGAGACCTTTATGTTCTGCTCATTCCTGGCCCGGTTTATGGTAGGTCTTCAGGAAATACTTGTTGAATGAATGAATGAATGAATGAATGAGGAAATACAGTTTGTGTTGGTCCTAAAAGAATGGATCTGCTGTAAGTACAAGATGGTAGGGAGGAAGGAGCCTTTCAGATGAAGGGAAACTTCTGCATAGTTTACATGGGTGCCTGTTTACATGGTTAGACTCATGCTAAGTAACACATGAGGATAATTTTGTAAGAAGATTTTTATAGTCTTTCACCAAACTGCTTCACTTCGCTATTTCTTCAGATTTTATTGTGACACTTAACACATTACATTCGTAGTATTCATAGTAAGTTGTTTACATATCTACTTTTCCTGATGGGGTGTGAGTTCCTGGATCACAGGGGAGAAAATCTTACTTATCATCACATTTCCATCTTTATCTTAGTTCCTAACAGATATGGGCATTCGGTAAGTATTTATGGAATGCACAACGTGTGTGAAGGTCTTCTGAATGTATAGACAGGGTGCTGAGCATGAAGGTGAAAAGTATGAAGTACGTTTACTTAGTGGTCCTTGATATTAGCGGAGATATGAGTTATGTTTAAAGTAAATGTTAAATAGTAATGCAGTGTTTATTTTGTTTACTTTATGTATGTTTTTGTGTATGTATGTACATATTCATTTATTTCTACTCTGCCTATTTCCAGAAAGGATTTTAAGAGTTTGGGTAATGTATAATTAAGTGCTAAGACTGTGGTATTTAAAGAAGAAAGATAAGACTTTGTGAGTACTAATCAGGGATTCAAATTCGATAAAATGTTCCAAATTGTTTAGAATATGTGTTGGAATTGAGCATTACACAGATATTAAGTACTTTATTCAAGTCTCTGTGTTATATACTACTAGAGGCCTGGTGCACAAAATTTGTGCACTTGGCGGGGGAGGGGGGGCGTCCCTCAGCCTGGCCTGTGCCCTCTCACAGTCCAGGACTCCTCACTCCTTATGGCCCGCCTGCTCGTTGCTCATCAGTGCAGCCGCAAAGGCAGGAGAGGCTCCCACCACTGCTGCTGCTGCACTCACCAGCTATAAGCCTGGCTTCTGGCTGAGGGAGCGCACTGACCACTGGGGCCAGCTCCTGCATTGAGCGTCTGCCCCCTGGTGGTCAGTGCACATCATAGTGCCTGGTTGTTCTAATTGTTTTGCCGTAATAGTCGCTTAGCCTTTTATTATATAGATAGAGAAAAGAAAGGAGAATTAAATACATTTCCTGCCCTCAAGGAGATCATAATCTAATGAAGGAATCAAGAAACACTATACTCAGTTAATGTTAATCAGCGGTACTAAGCATAACAGAGCTGACAGGAAGAAAGGATTGTGGAAGGTACTAGAAGGTGGGTATTAGATGGTCTGGGAGATTGAGTAGGTCTTTACTAGATAGAGATTACAGGAGGGCATGCAGGGTTAAAAATGGAGCATAATTCTGAGTATGAAGGCATTTTAGAATAAGATATTTTGGTGAGTGGTGAGCAATCTGGTGTGTCTGGACTGTTTCACCATTTTAGAAAATGTATAACATAAGATGGATTTGAATTGATTCATTAAGAATTATTGAAGACACTGTTTGTTCTCAGTTCAGTGAGAAATTCAGATTAGATTTGAGTACTCCAAATTCCAATTTTTAGTTTGTGATTTGCTTTTAAGTTTTCAGCACTCACTAGCTATGTCTAGATTATCACCTCTGAACTCCTGTGATTTCCTTACTCTACTGGGAATTTTGGATTATAGAACTGAGTTATTTTTTGCAGGATTGTTTCCTGACTTGTGTTTATAACAGAGCCCTATTGGGAAAATGGTTGACATTAAAGTTCATTTTCTATCTTTCATCTTTAGACTGCAGCATATATAATTGAAAAAGAACTAAAGGAACAGTTAAGAAAAAAACAAGAAGCTTTGAAGCGTTTTCAGAGACAAGCCAAACACCGAGTAAATCAACGAATTAGGCTAAGAAAAAAGCAACAGCTTCAGAAGTCTTATGAAGAAGTAAGTTCAAAATGAGCCCTTAGTAAAGAGTGAGTGGAAAGTGTATGTGTTATGAGATATGCTGTTAGACAGTACCAGATCACTTTCTTTTGATTCCATGCTTTGTATAATCCGATTTGCTGGTGAGAGCAGTAGATTTGTATGTAGAGAAACCATGTTTTATTCCTGTGTTGTTCCGACTCATTTTTTGCTTCTACTAATTAAAAACAATGTTTTGGATTCTTTTTGGGGTTTGAATTCGGGCTTATGCTATTTTTTAAAATTAAATTTATTGAGGTAACATTGGTTAATAATATATAAATTTCAGGTGTACAACATAATTCATTATCTGTGTACTCTATTACGTGCTCACCACCCAAAATTTAGTTCTCTTCTGTTATCAGATATTCTATCCTCTCTACTCATTTTGCTCTTTCTCTTTGGTAACTACCATTCTGTTGTCTGTTACCTATGTTTTTGTTTGTTTTGTTAGTTTATTATTTTTTTGTTTGATATTCCACATAAGTGAAGTCATATAGTTTTTGTCTTTTTCCATCTGACTTATTTCACTTAGCATAGTACCCTCAAGAGCATTCATGTTACTACAGTGGCAATTTTTTTTAATGTCTAAGTAGTATATATATATATATATATCACATCTTTATCCATTCATCCATTGATGAACACAGGTTGTTTCCATGTCTTGGCTATTGTAAATAATGCTGTAGTAAACATAGGGATACATATATTTTTGTGAACTAGTGTTTTTATATTTTTCATGTAAATACCCAGAAGAGGAATTGCTGGGTCATATGGTAGTTCTATTCTTAATTTTTAAAGGAATCTCCATACTGTTTTCCATAGTAGCTGCACCAATTTACATTCCCACCAACATGTACAAGGGTTTCTTTTCTCCATATCTTCTTCAACACTTACTTTTTCTTGTCTTTTTTAAAATGGCCATTCTAGAAGGTATGAGGTGGTATCTCATTGTGGTTTTGACTTGTATTTCTCTAATAACTAGTGATGTTGAACATATTTTCATGTCTGTTAGCCAGCTGCATGTCTTCCTTGGGGAAATGTCTGTTCAGATCCTCTGCCCATTTTTTAATCTGATTTTTGTTGTTGTTAATTGAGTTTTATGAGTTCTTTATATATTTCGGATATTAACCCCTTATCAGACGTGTCATTTGTGAATATCTTTTCCATTTGGTGGGTTGCCTTTTTGTTGCTGATGATTTCTTTTGCTGTGCAGGAGCTGTTTAGTTAGCTGTAGCCCCAAACTGTTTATTTCACTCTTGTTTTCCTTGCCTTTGGAGTCAAATTCATACAAAAGATCTCTGAGACCAATGTCTGGGAACTTAATTTTTTTTCTATGTATTTTGTTGTTTCAGGTCTTAGATTCGAGTCTTTATTCAATTTTAAGTAATTTTTGTGTATGATGTAAGATAGGGGTCTAGTTTCATTCTTTTGGATATGGCTGTCCAGTTTTCCCAGTACTGTTTATTGAAAAGACTTTCCTTTATCCATTGTATATTTTTGGCTCCTTTGTTGTAAATTAGTTGCATATATAGGTTTATTTGGGGCTCTCAATTATGTTCCATTGGTCTGTATACCTGTTTTTCTGCCAATACTATATCGTTTTGGTTACTATAGCTCTGTAGTATAGTTTGAAGTTGAGGAGTGTGATTTATTTATTATTTCTAGTAGTTTGTTGGTGGAGTCTTTATTTAGGGTTTTTGATATATGTAATCATGTCATCGCAATTAGTGACAACTTTCTTTCCTTCGAATTTGGATGCCTTTAATTTTTTTCTTGCCTTGTTGCTCTGGCTAGGACTTCTAGTACTATGTTGAATAATAGGTAAAGTGGGTATCTTGTCTGTTCCTAATCTTAGAGGAAGAGCTTTCAGCTTTTCATTATTGAGTATGATTTTGACTGTGGGTTTATCTTATTGGCCTTTATTATGTTGAGGTACTTCCTATACTCAGTTTTTTAGGTGTTTTTTTTTTTTTTCTATCATAAGTGTATATTGTAAGTTGTTAAATGCTTTTTCTACATCTCTTGAGGTAATTACATGATTTTTTTTTTTTTTTAATATTTAGAATTAGGCAGCTGGACTCAGTTAAGATAATCCCAATTTTGTTGGCAATACCTAAAGCATCATAGTCAGGAGCCAGAAGAACATATGCCTTCTTCTCTCCATCAGGCCTGATCAGGGTGTTGACCTTGGTCACATCAATGTCATAGAGCTTCTTCTCAGCCTGTTTGATTTGGTGCTTGTTGGCCTTGACATCCACAGTGAGCACAAGTGTATTAATTGTCTTCTATCTTCTTTGTGGCTGACTCCGTACTCAGGAGAATTTGATGATGGCATAGTGGCCAAACTTGTTTCTCCTGGGTGCACTCTTCCGAGGATATTTAGGCTGCCTCCGGAGCCTTAGTGTCTTTGGCTGTCGGAAGGTGGGTGACGTGCGGATCTTTTTTCTGTGGCTGTGGACGCCTTTCAACACTCCTTTCTTTGCCTCCAAAGCCTTTGCTTTGGCTTCGGCTTTGGGAGGGGCAGGGGTTTCCTTCTTAGCTTTCTGTGCCATCTTCATAAAAAGGAATTACGTGATTTTCATCCTTCATTTTGTGGTATATCACATTGATTAATTTGTGGCTGCTGAACTTGCACCCCTGGAATGAATCCCAGTTGATCATGGTATATGATGGTACAGATGTTTAACTTACTGTAGATGTAAGGGGATATGCAAGGCATCTTCTCACTTCTCATGATGCTCACCTGGCTTATGCTTTTTTATTAGCAATGTGAACTTTGGGCTAATGACAACTTCCCTGGACTGTAGTTTCTTCACCTATAAAGTGGGGATACAATACTTGTCTCATAAGACTGTTGTGAGAATTAGATGAGATAATGTAAACTATTAGCACATAGTAAGTGCCTGGTAGATGTGTTTTTGCCAGATTTCTGCTACTTCCCTCTGGAACCAATTTTAAATCTTTTGGGCAGCTTATAGACATTATTTGATTGTATTGGGTTGGGGTGGAATCTCACTACAATCATGTCACTCTTTCTTCCTTTGTGTAGGCAGAAAAAGAAGATACTGTAGCTATGCTGCCTTCAGATCTAGGACACTTAACTTCTAAAAGAACAAGTGTTTTTCCAAATAATTTGAATACTGCTATTGGAAGGGCTTGGTCACCTCCTTCCCAGAAGCTTGATGATGGAATAGAAGATAGAGAGAATCAGAATCAATTATTACAACACGCCCTGGCTGTAAGTACATATTTCTTTTATATCTACAATTTTTTTAGATGTATGACATATTAGGATATGAAGTAGAGATGAGGAGGTATCACATTCAACTTCACTTTTTCTCACCTTTTTAAAAATCTTTATAAAGTGGGAAATAGTGGGATGATGTTTACTTTAATATATGTTAAAAAATATCATATTTATTTTTGGTAAGACAATTTAGAATCATCTTATATAAGGTGCCAAAGTGTTAAAGTTCAAAAGTTATTAGAAAGAGATTTGGCCTGGTAGCTCAGGTAATGTGTTAGAGCGTCATCCTAATACGCCAATGTTGCGGGTTTGATCCCCAGTAGAGCACATACAAGAATCAATCAATGAATGCATACATAAGTAGGACAACAAAACAATGTTTTTCACTCTCTCCTTTCCTCCATCTCTCTCAGTTTGTAGCATATGGACAGGGTGATCCTAACCTCTGTTGCAAAAAGGTTACCACATATATGGGGGATTTTTTGGCCATTTAATCTGATTCTCATAATAAATAGTTCTAAAAGTCAAGTAGTAATATAGGAAAGTCTCAACACATTCAGAGGTTTTTTTAAACTGTAACTTTTATTTAGTGATTCATTTTATATACCTGATATTTCAAAATTAATCACCATCAGTAGATTCATTCACTTGAATCACTTAATGCCATCAGTCAACTCTATTCATAGTATGCCTCAGCTTTTGTCCAGTTGACATCATATATTTCAAGTCTGCTGTGGGAATTATTCTTTATCTTACTACTTAAAAATTGTATTCCTAGGGATAGTGAGAGGAAAGCAAAATGTGGAAAATGATGTTTTTGTGAAAATAAAAGTTGTGTAACCCCTAACGTGTTTGGTCACAGTATGAAGCAAATCCAATTGTGTTATTAGTATAAAGACGGAAAGCTTTATAAGCACATGTTATGTTGAAATGCTTAAAAACATTTTTTTTCTTTATCCAAAACTACAACTTTTTCTTTGTTTGGTTGTCATCATTTTTGTTTTCTTTTATAAGATTATGAATAATTTGTTGAGCAAATATTTATTGAGCCAGGCACTGCATACAGTAAAAGGTATAGAACACTGATTAAGACAGACACAGTCCTTGCTTTTATGGCCCTTGTGGCCATAAAAAGCTATAAATCCCACTGAAGTAAGGATTTTATTTCATCGGTGGGCTAATAGATCAGTCCACCAGATGAACTGTTTGTTCAACATTGTAGGGATACTAATAAAATGTGAAATAGGACCCTTCGTGGGTTTATATTTACATGTAGACATACAAAGCTAATAGACCCCAATTTAGTAGACATTAATATAGAGATACTTGCTGTATTTGGTGATAAAGTTGTGTTTTAGCAATTAAAAAATAATTTACATTCCAAAGGAATAGTTAGGGAAGAATTCCTGGAAGAGGTGGAATTGAGCTGTATATTTTGAATTGTTAAGCTGAATTGAATTGGTAAATTCAAGAGGATTTTGAGACAGGAGGGACAGTTAAAAGTCTGAAATATGTATTAAGCTTGATATATTTGGGAGTAAGTGATAGAACCTTTCTAATGCTAGTTTATAGAGGAGAAAACAGAAAATGAGGTTAGGTAGAAGGAAATCAAGCTATGAGAAGCCTTAAATGTTTCAAAAATATTTTAAGTTTTTATAATACTTTTTTTCTTAAAAGATGAACTATTAAATGTTCAGTGATTTAAACCAGCAGTCACCAACCAGTAGTCCGTGGACCACTGGTGGTCCGTGAGGTCCAAAAGGTTGGCGACCGCTGAAAACTACTTCAAGCCTATAAACTTTGTCCACACCATACCATGACAGTAGATACTGTTTCTGTTGCAGTTTTTATCCACTAGATGTCACTAAGAGCTAGACAATGAGACTGTTCAAGGACAGCCGCCTTTAGTTTATCTAGAACTGGTTGAGTAAATAGTGGATGCAATTCTCTTTCTGAATGTAAATGTACTTTTCAATTCTTTTATGATTTAAGGATGAAATAGTTTGACATCTGGGGTGTACGTCAAAATAATGTAAGGGTGAAGTGAAGTAGGGGGTTATAAATAAAACAAGATTGGCCAAGAGTTATAGTATTGTCTACTTCTATATATGTTTGAAGTTTCTAATATGTTTGAATTTATTTACATTTTACATTAAGTGTTAGAGAAGAAAAGACCTTATCTAGTCTAACCTTTCTCTCTCTAAGGAATTCTTTTTATAATGTTTCAAGTATACCATATGGCTCTCTAATTTCTGCTACAACATTGCCACTGTTGATCAACTCACTGTTTAGACTTTAATTTTTAGAAGGTTTGAAATAATTACAAATATTTTTTCAATATATTTGGTACAAATCTATAATTTTTACTATTTGGGCCTAGTTTTGTACTCTCAAGTTATAGAGGATAAAATACCATGGTGATCTCTAAGAACACATCAAGTATTTGATTATAGCTATCATTTTTCTCCTTTTGGATTTTTACATTCCTTGACTCTACTAGCTTTTGATGTCTGCTGGCATTCCTTTGCTTGTGGCCACATCATACCAAATCTCTGCCTCTGTCTTCACATCACCTTCTCTTCTATGGGTCAAATCTTCCTCTACCTCTTATAGGGATACTAGTGACCCAGCGTGTGAAATTGCGTGGCCCCGCCCACCTCCCTGCCTTGACACCCCAACCTCTCCACCCCTAGCTCTGAGCGTGCCTGGCCCCGCCCCTAACCCCTCTGGCCTTCTCTGGCCGCTTCAAGCCCGGCCCTTGGTCCCAAGAGCTGGTCCTGCCTCCTCCGCCTGCGGCTCCGCCCCGTCATGGCGCCGAAGGAGAGTGTGGAAGCCTCATGCCTGCTGCGGAGTTTCAAGCGCCGCTTCCTGGTGGCACACGCCCTGCACTCCTTCCCCTGGCAGGTGGGTGGTAGGTGCGCTGAGTGCGAGCAGTGGGTGGCAAAGAACTGGTGAGGGGGCATTACGGGCTCTCACCCCTGCCCTCCCTGCCACGGGATGGTCCCGCCTCCTCTGGGCACCACCCTGCTTCCACCATCTCCAGCGCAACGTGGCAGCTCTGCCCCGCCACACAGGCAGCCTCCTGCTGAACGGTCCTTACATCATGAGGGCATCAGAACATTAGCATATTAGCTCTTTATTACATAGGATGTGTGATAGCATTTAGGGCCCATGTGTGATAGCATAGGATGTGTGATAGCATTTAGGGCCCATCTGGATAATCCAGTATTATTTCCTCATCTCAAGATCTTTAACTTAATCACATCTGCAAGGCACTTTTTCCTTATAAAGAAACATTTAAAAGTTTCAGGTATTAGGACCAGATATCTTTGGGTGGCCATTGTTCATTCCTCATAGCAGGTCATTGAAAGGGCCTTTGGGTTGAGGTTTGATGAAGGGTTTAGATAATGACAGAGAAAAAGAATGAATATAATATATATTCCAACTGCTGGGCCAGTTGAAATTCCTGCGTATGGGACTAAAATCAATCTGTGACTCTAATAGCGTTTTAAACTAGATGGGAAATGAAAATTATGTATCCTCATTTAAATCTGTTACATTGTGCAGGGCAATAACATGCATCCTACTTGGCAATGAGTAAAAGGAGGCATATTCACCGGTTGGTGTGGCTCATTGGCTGATCATCAACCCATGAAGCAAGGGGTTGCCAGTTCAATTCCTGGTCAGGGCACATGCCTGGGTTTTAGGCTCAATTCCCGGGGGGACATGCAGAGGTAGACGATCGATGTTTCTTTCTCATTGATGCTTCTATCTCTCTAATCCTCTCCCTTCCTTTCTCATAAAATCAATTAAAAAAAATTTTTTTAAAGGAGACATATTCATGGCTTTGTATTTTTTTTATAACCTCAACTGCACATATACCTCTTTTTGCATTTTAAGTAACTGTTGTGATCCCTTTAGCCACTCTGTGCTAACCAAATGTAGAAATCTCCCTCTTAGTAGAATAAAGATTGATGTTTCAAGCAGATTTCGCTGGTTAGAGTTACAGACATTCTAGAAGCAAGAACAAAACAGGTGATATGTGCTGTAAGGAAACTGGGCTGGTTGTGAGAGTGTTTTTTTTTATCCCTACTTCACTATTAGTAAAAATCACAACAGTATTATTTACTAGAGGCTGGTGCACAGATAGGGTCCCTAGGCCTGGCTGACGATCAGGGCCAATCTGTGGGGCAACCGGCAGGGTGATTGGGGCCCCTGCTCGCATCCACTTTGGCTGGGCTGGTGCCGCCCACTCACCAACCCTGCCTCCCACCACCACCACCAGTCACCTCCCTCTGCAGGGCGACTGGCGGGGCAATCGCGGGGCCTCCACTCGCACTGGCCTTGGCTGGCCTGGTGTCGCCTGCTTGCCAGCCCCACCCTCCACCGCTCTAGCTGGTCGGGGCCTGCAGGCTGGGGGCAGCTCCTGCATTGAGCATCTGCCCCCTGGTGGTCAGTGAGCATCATAGCAACTGGTTGTTCCGTCAGTCGATATGCATATTAGGGTTTTATATAGATAGATATCTATAAATCAGAGTCATGATTTCCCTTCAAGGGAGAGCTAATCTCATTAAACTTTTACTGGTTGGCTTAGAACTGGTCCCTGTTTTGCCATAATTTCACTGCGTGCCACAGGGATATGCTTTTCTTCCATATGATATATAATGCTTAGCCTAAATAAAAGATACTTTGTTCATTTTTGTATTTTCCTTTAAGGAACATTTTATACAGATTTGTGAAATATAAAGTAGGCTGTGCTTCTCTGAAAAAGAATTAAAAATAGGTGCTTACTGAAATAACTAGGTAGAGGTTAGGAATGAACACAAAGTCAGCATACTTGGTATTAATACTCATTATCAGCTGTTACTTAGAGTACTTAAAACTAATTGGTTCTGGAGAAACCAAGATGGCGGCATAGGTAAGCACCTAAACCGCTGCCTCGCACAACAATTTCAAAACTACAACTAAAAGACAGAACAGACACCATCCAGAATCACAGGAAAGCTGGCTGAGTGGAAATTCTACAACTAGAAGGAAAGAGAAAAGCTCACGGAGAATTGGAGGAACGGCAAAAGGTTGAGGTACAGCAAAGGATCTTTGTGTGTGCAGAGAGGAAGGGCGGCTGAGAGCCTGGCTGACTTTCTCTGGCGGGAGGGGGAAGGAAGCCCCCGACTGCACTGAACCCCAGTTCCAGGCGAAACCCCATGGACCCAGGCTCATACAGGGGGAGTCTGGACTGTCAGGTAGAGAGAGAGGCACTCGGAGACTCGGAGCCCTGGGGGAGAGGGGGTCTGGAGGCGTGCGTGCAAGTGCACAGAAAGACTGAGAAGGTTGCCACAGGCTTTCCCTAGCAGAAGGGCGTCGAAAGCTCCTGACTGCACTGAACCCCAGTTCCAGGCGAGCCCCTGGGGACCCATGCTCTTGCGGGGGGGATCTGGACTCTCAGGCGGAGGCTCGGGAGCTGGGGAAGGCAGAGGTCTGGAGGTGCATGCGCACGCAGGGCTGACGGGAAGCCAAGACTGTCTGCTCCGCCCTGAGACTCCACCCCATCCAAGCTGAACACAGAGGCTTTTGCAATTTGGCAAGTCTAATCCTATAAGGCTGTCTCCAGCACCAGACTTCTCCCAGCGTAGACACAGCTGATCCTCACAGCCAACTGGCCTGGAGGTCAATTCCTCCCAGTGATACCAACAACAATCAAGATTTAACTACAACAAGGCTGTACACACAGTCCACAAAGGGGTGCACCAAGAGTGTCCACCTCAGGTAACTGGGAGGCCGACCCACTGGGCCATATAGGAAACCTAACACACAAAGCTACCCTACCAACTCAGGGAAGCAGTGAAAATGCAGCGACAAAGAAACAGATCACTAACAAAAGAAATGGAGGAAAACAAACGACTGGATATAGAATTCAAAACCACGGTTATAAGGCTTTTCAAGAATATCCTAGAAAAGGCCGATAAATATAACGAGACCCTCGAAGATATGAAAAAGGACCAAGTAGAAATTAAACATACACTGACTGAAATAATATTATACAGAGACCCAACAGCAGACTAGAGGAACGCAAGAATCAAGTCAAAGAATTGAAATACAGAGAAGCAAAAAACACTCAACCGAAAAAGCAAAAAGCAAAAAAAAAAAAAAAAAATCCAAGAAGTTGAAGATAGTGTAAGAAGCCTCTGGGACAACTTCAAGCGTACCAACATCAGAATTATGGGGGTGCCAGAAGAAGAGAGAGAGAGCAAGATACTGAAAACCTATTTGAAGAAATGATGACTGAAAACTTCCCCCACCTCGTGAAAGAAATAGACTTACAAGTCCAGGAAGTGCACAGAACCCCAAACAAAAGGAATCCAAAGAGGACCACACCAAGACACATCATAATTAAAATGCCAAGAGCAAAAGACAAAGAGAGAATATTAAAAGCAGCAAGAGAAAAACAGTTAATTACCTACAAGGGAGCACCCATACGATTGTCAGCTGATTTCTCAACAGAAACTATGCAGGCCAGACAGGAGTGGCAAGAAATCTACAAAGTGATGAATAGCAAGAACCTACAACCAAGATTACTCTACCCAGCAAAGCTATCATTCAGAATTGAAGGGCAGATAAAGAGCTTCACAGATAAGAAAAAGCTAAAGGAGTTCATCACCACCAAACCAGTATTATATGAAATGCTGAAAGGTATTCTTTAAGAAGAGGAAGAAGAAAAAAGTAAAGAGAAAAATTATGAACAACAAATACATATCTATCAACAAGTGAACCTAAAAATCAAGTGAATTAAAAACCTGAGGAACAGAATAAACTGGTGAATATAATAGAATCAGGGGCATAGAAAGGGAGTGGACTGATAATTCTCAGGGGGGAAGGGGTATGGGGGGTGCAGGAAGAGACTGGACAAAAATCGTACACCTATGGATGAGGACAGTGGCGGGGGGGGTAAGGGCAGAAGGTGGGGTGGGAACCGGGTGGAGGGGAGCTATGGGGGGGGGGGGGAAGGAGAAACAATTATAATAATCTGAATAAAGATTTATTAAAAAAAAACCCACTAATTGGTTCTGTTGAGATGTTTGAGTTTGTGACCTCAGGTAATTTAGGAAGGCTTCATGGAAGAAGAGAGATTTGAGAAAATAAATAGCTACAGTCTTCAAATGTAAGGGTGAAGAAGTGTTCATGTAAATAGGAAAAAAGGATTTTAGGAGGACTAGGAATTAGAGACATCTAGCAAGGAGTGATAAAAGGTAATTAGGCATGCAAAGACCAGAAGGTAATAAGTCTGTTCAATAATTTCTAGTGTAATAATTCAAACTTCCAGGTTCTGATATTTTTGTGTACATAGTATAAAACATACCTTATTTTAAAAAATTTGAGCACTAAATCAAGTTATGAAATGCAGTCTCTTAATAAAAATAATATAAAAACACTATCAACAGGTCACAGTCTCCTTTATAAGTAATCCTCTTGTCTTAGGTCTCAAATTTCTTAATAATAGGGGCCTGTGTTCTTGTTGGAACACTTTAGTGAATTTGGTATTAAGACATTTGTTTGCTTTTTTACCCCTTTCCCTGACAGCTTAAGAAAACCATGAAACAGGCACGTCACCAGCTGGCATCCTTTAAAACTATGAGTCAAAAATATGCAACCGTGTTTCCATATGATACAAGGAAAAGCTTTTCCACCCATGAGGTAAATTAATTTCTAATAAATTATTTTTTAAAATAGAGATAAGAATACAGATAAATATTTATTTATATCTAATTTCAACATTGTTTACAACTGTAAAATAATTGGAAATAACCTTAAATATCCAATAGCAGGGAATGGTTGAAAAATTATGATACATCTATATGTAGCCATTCTAAAAAATATCATGATTTCATAGGACATCTGAAGACAAGGGAAAGTGTCTGTGATATAAAGTTTAGTGAAAAAAGTAGGATACAAAATTATATACAATATAATCTCAATTTTAAAAAATCATTCAACAAATATTTATGGGGACATCTATAAATGAAAAGACATTGTGTTAGAAGCACGTGAAAAGATGGACAAAGATCCCTCAAGGAGCTTCTGTGCTGTGGGGAGGCATATAATAAAGATATATCTATTATATTCTATATAGAATATAATTTCAAACAGTAAGTGCTATGAAAAAAAAATAAAGAGATGGGGAGAGAATGCTATGTGCATAGACAGAGCCTAGAAAGAAGTGGATCCAGAAGTTAATGCTGATAATTTCTGAGTAGTTGTATTACAGGTGGTTATTATTTTCTTCTCTGGGTTTTCTTTACTTAACAATTATTCTATAATGCATATATTTTGCTTTCTAATTAGGAAAAAATACCGTTATTTTTTAAAAAGTAAGAAATTGCTTTGATTCAGCAGATAACATAAGAGTGAATAATTGGAACCCAAATGTGGAGCTAGACTGAAAAGGATATTTAAGGCTATACTTGTACAATAACATTGTTTTGGTACCTACTTATTTCAGTGTTCACATATTTGGATGCTAAACTCCTGTACTTGCCTTTGTTTACCTAATTTTGGGATTTTCAAGTTTTGGTAGGCAGCATCTAGAAAAATGGACCATTAGGCTTTTTCCTTTTTTTTTTTTTGCTACCATAGGCTCTGTTTTATTTAGTTCTTTCTTAGTTTTGCTTCCTAATTAGTATTCCTTTATATTTTCCTAGATTATACATATATATTTTATTTTTGTATTTTTTCTGAAGTATCTCAACAGTCCAAAAATACTTGTCACTTATATGTTTGCAGATGGTAGAATACTAAACTATAATGTCTCCTTCTCCAGTGTTAAGAAATTTATAGTTAAATATCAAAATACGAGTGGGCAGTGGTATGTATCCATATATAGCATTCTTCTAGTTGCATTCATACTGGTTACCTTTTCCTAAAGAGCATTACCTGATTGAGACTCAAGGTAGAGTTTCTTTTGTATCTAAATTCTTCTCAGTGGCTTGGTATCTTGACAATTTTCATACCTACCCTAGATTTGGACTGACTCCAGGGTATTGTTAGAAAGAGGCGATTGGACACATTCTATTAACCAGAGAAAAGGGGTTATTTGATGCTAGAGATTGATATTTTATATTGTGTGGAACATATTCAAACTGCTCAATTGTTTTTTTCCTACAAAGAGTACTGTTCACAGGTCTGACTGAAATAATTATCCAGTAGAAGGAAGGAGGATTAAGCCTGAGATAACATCCTTGGATAAGCCAGTGGTATACGTCAAAGATGCCATTTAAGTATAATACATTATTATGATGATGATGACGATGGTGATGAATTCAGGCTGGCTGCTTGATTTCAAAGAATTCATGTGTATTTTTCAGGTGTAACATCAGAAACAAATCTACTCCATATAATTGAGAGTGAATAAGAAATTAGTGAAGTTTTTCTTATCACATATTTCAAGTATGTAGTCTTTCCCTCAGATCTGAAGTTTTCTACCTTCTCTGTTATCTGAAGTGGGAATCTTCCAGTCAGAAAGGAGAACCATCTATAGTCTATTTGAATTCCGGTTTCATTTCCATATTAGATTTATTTTTATTGACATTAGAATCTGTCTGGTTGTTACTGTTGTTCCAGATCTGGAGCTTAAAGCAGAAGATATACTTGCTTGCCTGCTGTCAGGTCACCAAGACAAAAATCATAAGCTTTCTGAAATTGTTACTGACATCATTTTATGTGCTTATTGCCCATTTATGTATTTCTTGTGGAGAAAATGTCAGTGTGATACCATTTTTTAATTGGGTTATTTGTCTTATTATTAAGTTGTAAGAGTTCTTTATATATTCTCGATACAAATCAGATACATGATTTGCAAGTATTTTCTCCCATTCTGTGAGTTGTCATTTCACTTTCTAATGCTATCATTTGTAGCACAAAATTTTTAATTTTGGTGTCCAATTGATCTAGTTTTTTGTTGTTGTTGTTGCTTCTGCTTTTGGTGTGGTATCCAATAAGCCATTGCTTACTCTGAGGTCATGAATATTTCCTCTTATATGCTCTTCTAATAATTTTATAGTCTTAGCTATTACATTTAGGTCTATTACCCATTGTGAGTTAATTTTCATATGTGGTGTGAGGAAGTGTTCTAACTTAATTCTTTTGCATATGGATATCTACTTGTTCCAACACCATTTGTTGAAAAATTATTCTTTATTTCATTGTCTTGACATTTCTTGAAAATTAGTTGACTGTAAATGTAAGAGTTTATTGTTGTCTTTGGAGATCCATGAAGATGAGATCTTTCTATTTATTTAGATCGTCTTTAATTCATTTCAACAATTTTTTATAGTTTTGACTGTACATTTTTGCACTTCTTTTGTAATGTCCTGTTTTTGTAATATTTGACTATACTGATCTATTAAAATTATAGCAGTAGTGTGGTAAAGCCTAGGTTATTACAGTCACATTGTTTCCACCTGTAATATATGGGTTTTTTTAATTTTTATATATTCATAATTTTTTCATTTTTGTTTGTGTGTTCTTTAGGAACCTGACTCTGAGGAATCTTCATCGATTGCGATAGATAAGAAAGGAAGAGAAAAATTGTCCTGGCAGAACCAACAGGGTTTCTTTTCTGGAGAGAAGAACAAAGCGTTCTGCAGAGTTCAGGTAAAGCAGAGTGAAAAAAGTTAGTATAATAGAAATTAAACTAATGTGACTTAGACTAGGGATGCCAGTACTGTTGTATTGGTTTGGGATTGTAGATTTAGGTTACGTGGAGCAAAGACAATAATTTCACATTTTAGTCTAATAATTTGTTTGACTACCATATCCTTTTAAGGTTATTTTAAGAGTCTCTGTAAAACCTATATTTGATGTTTATGTTCACTTTTAGAAAGCACAATTAAAAAATCCATTATATGCTGTAATAGAAGAGGAACAGGTAAATAAGTTACATCTTCAGGATATTCTGCCAGAAACGCAGGCTTATCTTTCAGAAGCCCAAAGTGATCTGCTGGAGACCCAGGGTGATCTGACAGGAGTGCGGAGTGTTGAGCTGGAAGCCCAGAACATTGAGCCACATTCCCAGGCTGTTGAGCTGGCAGGCCAGGCTATGGAAGACCGAGTTGTTGAATCCAAAGCCCAGGCCATTGAACCTAAAGTCCAGGTTGTTAAGACAGAACCTCAGGGTCTGATGCTGGAAGCCCAGAATATTGAACTAGAAGATGGAAATATGTTGGAAGTCCAGGATATTTTATCCCCAAATCAGGCTTTTCTACCCAAAGACCAGAACATTCTACCCAATGACCAGAATATTCTACTCAAATGTCAGGACCAACATTTTCTACGCAAAGATCAGCATGTTTCCCCCCCAAAACAGGATATTAAACCCAAATATCAGGACCAACATTTTCTACGCAAAGATCAGCATGTTTTCCCCAAAGACCAGGATATTCAACCCAAATATCAGGACCAACATTTTCTACGCAAAGATCAGCATGTTTTCCCCAAAGACCAGGATATTCAACCCAAATATCAGGACCAGCATTTTATACCCAAATGTCCAGACCAACATTTTATACTCAAAGACCAGCATATTATTGCTAAAGATCAGAATAGCCTACTCAGATTTCAACACCAGCATTTTCTACCCAGAGAGCACTGTGTTCTCACCAAAGATCAGCGTGTTTTCTCCAAAGAACAGAATACTCTACACAAATGTCAGGACCAGGATTTTCTACCCAGATATCAGGTAAAATAGAGTGGGAAGGAGATGAAACAAGAAGAAATAAGATACTTAAGGTTTGGAGTGGGATTTGCAGGGACTAGTTTGCAACTGATTTGGAGATTCATAGTTGGGAAAGATAATATCCTGGTTGATTTCTAAAAGCTCTGGAGTTCTCATTAAGTCTTCAAGTAATATCAGCAGCATGTTACCCCTGTCTGGACAATTTACTTTTTTTTTAATATATATATATTTTTATTGATTTCAGAGAGAGAGAGAAATATCAATGATGAGAAAGAATCATCAGTTGGCTGCCTCCTGCATGCCCCCCACAGAAGCCCACACCAGGGCATGTGCCCTTGACCGGAATCAAATCTGGGACCCTACAATCCCCAGCCCAATGCTGTACCCACTGAGCCAAACCCGCTAGGGCTGGAAAATTTACTTTAATAAAATCTTTATTAGGAAAACTATTTCTGGCAGCCATAATCTGCTTTGACAGCTAAAGATGGGCGAAGGAGTGGCCCACAAGTGTCCAATAATATCTTTTACCAGGTTCTAAGGCCAGCCCTCTACTAGAGATCAGTTAGACCAAAAGGACGAAATAAGGGATTAACAGGAATTACATAGGGGTGTAGCTGGGCTAATGTGGAATAGAGTATAGTGTTTTGTTTTATTCCATAAGATGTCCAGTTATTCTCTGACCTCAGAGAACTCCAGAATTCTCAATATAGCCTAAAGCACTATTGGTTAACATGCCTTTCTAACTGAACAATTGCTATTTTGTGTTTGTTCTGATTTAGAAAGCAAGTTAAAGCAGCCAGCATCAATTTGGATAGGTAGGAGAGGGAGAGAGGTATTTCCTTTGGATGTCCATCAAAATCAGGCCTCCATCAGGGACATGGTAGAACAGAAAAGGGAGAGAGACCAGCAGGAACTGAGTTGTTTAGGGTTTAGTTTGGAGCTTGCAAATATTGTTCTCAGCTAGAACGGACAAAAAGTATGGTTTTCTATTTTATTCCATAGTATCCTAAGTTTAAAAAATTACCATAAAGTTCGCAATAAAGCCCAGAATGTTATTGCTATCATATTACTCTTACTAGACAATTTACAATTTGTATTTTTTTCTTTTAGAAAGTCCGCTTCAAGGAGCCGTATTCTGTTATAAATGAGAAAGAGAGAGATGGCTTTTCTCTGGCAGGTTATCAGTCTCCGACTCCCAAAGTCCAGGACCAGTTGTTCATCAGAGATCAGGTAGAGCAGAATAAGGGAGAGATAAATGGGAAATAAAGTGCTGGAGTTTAGACATTCCCAACAACTGGTAATGTGAAGTATAGAGTCAGGTGCAAAGGTCCCTGTTCTAATGAACAGTATCAGTCAAATCAGTTCTGTGATTCGGAAGGCTGATAAGCCATGTTTAGATTCTTCTTTTCGTTGTTAGTCTTCACCTGAGGATATTTTTTCATTGGTACTTATATAGAGCACAAGGGAGGGGGAGAGCAGACAGAAACATTATGTGAAAGAGCCACATCGATTGGTTGCCTCCTGCATGCGCCCCAACCAGGGCCAGGGATCGAACTTGTGATGCGGTGTGTACCCTTGACTGAAATCAAATCCGAGGCCCTTTAGTCCGCAGGCTGATGCTGTACCCACTGAGCTAAATCCGCTAGAGCACCGTGTTCATATTCTTAGTGTAGAATCAGACTGTTTTAGTTTACTAAGATGACATTACAGCTTTTGCTGAACCTCTTGGAATTACCTTGTGGTAATGGCCCTGACATGAATAAAGTAGGAAGAAGTAGCAGATCCTAAATTACTTAAAATTATAGGTGTTTGTCAGACTATTCTGTACATGGCTTGGGATTAAAAATTAAGGCCTACAGAGCTGAGCTAAAAGTGTCACATTCTTGTTCAGATCAAAATGCATCAGAATATCTTCACCTGGTACCATTTCCCTGGCGTTCTCACTGCAGCCTACAATATCATGATTAGCATGTTGCCCTGGTTAGACGATTTCTTTTCTGTTTTTTTTTGTTTGTTCCTTTAGAACATGTTTTTCAAGCAGCCATCATCTTTTCTGAGAGAAGTGAGAGTGAGAGATGAATTTCCTCCAGAGTATCATCATCACGTTAACCCTCAAGTCCAGGACCAGGCCTCCCCTGGAGATCAGGTAGAACAGAAGACAGTGGGGAGGATGTCACTTGGCAAAGGAATAACAGAGACAAATTACTTAAGATTTGGGCTGGAGCTTATCAAGCTAGCTTGTATGTAGGATACACAGATTGAAGGCTTCTAGAGTTAGGTTAAGAATATCATCTTTTCAGTTATTTCAAAATAAGCCCCTTCTAAAGACTGCAGATGAGAAAGCCTCTGTCGTTTGGGTTAACCGAGAGACAGGTTTTATATAATATTGGTTGGTTAACAGTAAATTGTGTTTTTTTAAAACTCTATTCCTTTAGCCTATTTATTTGGCTTTATACATCTATAATAATAAAAACGCAATGTGCTAATTAGACTGGATGTCCTTTACGGACGACCTTCCGGATGAAGCCGGGCTACAAGGGAAGCCTGGGTCCCGGGTGCCTGAGGGAAGCTGGTACTGGCAGCCGGGGGAAGAAAGGCCTACTCTTACACGAATTTCATGCATTGGGCCTCTAGTTATTTTGTAAATGCTGAAGGGATTCTACTCTTGGTCAGTGGATGCAGGATACCAAACCCAGGCATCCAGTTTGCAGACCAGTTATAATGTATGCAACAAGCTATTTGCTGCCTGAGAACTTCCTGAACTTTACTATCTCTAGTGTTTGTGCATGAATTATTGGGGACACCAAGTAGGAGTACTTGTGGAAATGACACCAATTTATCTCCTGGCTTTTCCTTGGGAAAATGCTAGCAACATTATAAAAACATTGCCTTGTTGCTTTATCTTCTTTTAACTATGCTGTTGAATAAAGAGTTTCCCTATGCAGAAAGAAAAAGTACCAGAACTATCTGGGTTTTGCTTTAAAATACTCTGGGGGAAAAAGTGGGAGAAGAGATAGATGGAAAAATAAAATGTCGTCCATTATTGAAGCTGGGTGAAGGGTATCTTGGGATTCATTATACTGTGTTTTTTCCCCTATTTTTATGTGTGTCTGGAAATTTTATATTAAACACACACCCCTCTGTGAAATTATCCTACCCTAGAATCATTATTATGGGATTGTCACTGAAGTCTACATTTATCGTCACTAACCCATCATTTTTGCTTAGACAGTTAGTTTTGTATTTTGTTGTGTCTTTAAAACAACTATACCAAGCAATTCCCCTCCCCCCCTTTTTTTTTTGAGAAATGAGAGTTTGAAATAGGAATTGCTTCTGGAGTGCTATTGGCTTGTTTCACCCAGAATTCAAGACCTAGCCTCTCCAGAGAATAAGTAGAGAATGCTCTAGTAAGGACTAAGTAGCAGAGAGTAAATTGCTTAGGTTTTGGCTCAAGATTGACGGCAATGTGGTAACTGCTCCGGGGGTTTAGTTTTAAGGTCAGTAATAATGGACAAAGATATAGTATCCTCTTGCTTTGTGATGTATCACACCATTCTGACCTATTGAAACGACTTCAGGCCTCTTCACTGAAGCATTTACTGTTGCGCTGGCATGATGCTCCTGCTTGGAAAATGTTCAGTGTTTATGAGTCTTTTAGCACAGGGACTATGAGGAGGCCTCACATAATATGACAGTGGAGACATGGAGAAGGGAGTTATTTCTGGAGTGCCATGAGTATGTCGTACATTAAATCCAGGATTCACGCTCTGCCCAAGAGCAGGTAGAGCAGAGTATGGTAAAGAGTAAGCAGTAGAAAGTAAATTAGAGTTGGATCTGGGCTATGCTAACAACAGTGATGATGATGGTGATAGTGTTGTCTTTTAATAATATTAGTAATATTAATATTATGGTTGACAGCTTGCATTCTTAAGTTAAAATTATTCTAGAACCTTATGTCCATTGTCTCACTTAATTCTCACATAACTCTGGGAGATAGATTTTATTATTATTCTTGTTTTATAGATGAAGAAACTTTCAATTGCTTTGTGGATACTGTTATGGTCCAAATAGTGGCCAGAAATATGTCTACTTTTATGCCATACTGTATCACATTCTTCTGTTTAGATTACCTCAGGGCTATCATTGCAGCCTATAGTATTTTCACTACCATTATGCCACTGCTCATACATTTGGTGGGTGCTTTTGTATCTTTTTAGAGCTTATACTCCAGGCAGCAGCCATCTGTCAGGACAGCTGAAAGATGGCGAGATATGCTTCTAGATGGCCATCAGTATCTTCCAGCCAAGCACCAGAGAGAGGCTTCCAGCAGGAGGCAGGTATGAGCAGTAGAATGTAAACAGGAGTATAGACACTTACTGAGCTGTGGGTGGTAAGGCTGAGCAAAAATCAGATTCTTGTTTTATATCATGGAGTGTAAAACCTATCCCGACCTAAATTACTCTAGGGCTCTCACTGAAACCTACAGTATTGTCAGGAGCACTTGTTGCCTATTTTATATTTTATATGTATGTTCTTTGTGAAAGGTGTATTTCTGGTGGCTATTCTCTTTTATGGTGTGAGAGGAGAAGAAATGAGTGGTTTCTGAGAGGGAAGGGTCAGGGGGATCTTCCAGCCAATGACCAGGACTAGATCTCCCTCATAAGCTGCTAGAGCGTATGGCAGGATCACCAAGAAATAAACTATTCAGAGTTTGGGCTGGAGCTTGTTAGGGTTTTGTTATATTGTCTAGGTTTTGGTGTTTTGAGTAAAGATCAATAGTTTTTCAAGAAAATGTATACTAATAATAGAGGAATACGCAAATTGTCCAGGATGCCGTCACAGTAACAGTAATGACCAGCAGGCTGCGTGGGGCAACAAGGCCAGCAGGGGGATTATGAAGGACAACCAAACGACTGAACAGCAGGCTGTGTGGGGCGACCAGGCTGTCAGGGAGGTTAAGGGACAACCAAATGACTGAACTGCAGGCTGCATGGGGCGACCAGGCCAGTGGGGGCAGAGGGCAGTTGGGGGTGACCAGGCCGGCGGGCGGGGGCGGGGGGGGTGCAGTATGGGGCTACCAGGCTGGAGGGGGGGCAGTTAGGGGTGATCAGGCCAGGAGAGGGGGGCAGTTGGGGGAGACCAGGCCAGCAGGGGGTGAGCAGTAAGGGCCGATCAGACAGACAGGCAGGTGAGCAGTTAGGAGTCAGCGGTCCCAGATTATGAGAGGGATGTCTGTCTGCCAGTTTAGGCCTGATCGATTGGAGAGGGTGCAGGCTGGGCTGAAGGGACACCCCCCACCCCTGTGCATGAATTTTGTGTACTGGGCCTCTAGTATTAAAATACCCTGGCCTGCTAAGATTTTTCCATGGCTTAACTGAAGTCTTATTAGAATTTTACCACTGTCTGGATAATTTCTATCTTGTGGTTTTATCTTGTTATTTTATAAACAGCCTCAGGCAACCAGCATTGTTGCGATATATGAAAGAGATAAAGAGAAATTTCCCCTTGGCTCTTTCAGGAGAGCAAAAAGAAAAGGAGGCAGAAAGACAGAAAGTAAGATTTGGGCTGAGGTTTTCAGAACTAAACTGCCACTCTTTTGGGATTTTTCATTTGGGTCTATAAGGTTGGCCTAAGGGTTTGCTGTCATAATTTATTCTGCATCATCATTTATATATCCTGAACTGTGCTGGGCTCTTTCCTACCTCAGGTCTTTTGCATATTTTCCCCCCTCTATCTGCATGGTCTTCTGTTTTTTCTTCACAAAGCTGTTCCTTTCTTATCCTTCAGGTTTCAGCTAAAATTTCACCTCCTTAGAAAAGACTACCTTGAGCAAATTATCAAAAATAGGTCTCTCCTCTTCTTTGGATTTTATTTTAAATACTTTGCTTTCTGTTTCCTTCTCAGTACAAATAAAGACTTTGTAATTATTTACTTATTTACATATTTTCTACTGGTCTGTAAGCTTCTGTATGAGCAGCCTTTAGCACAATACTGGTACCTGGTAGTCTCTTGCTAAATATGTTTTGAATGAATAAGTCAGTCAGTCAAACATTTATTGAGCACCTGTTAGGTGCTAGCCATTATTTATGTCCTAAATATTAAAGATAGCATGCTGAAGAAGACACAACACTCAGTTTCTAAAGAAGAGAGACTGAGACATAAGCAGATGGTTATGAAGCAACGTGGTTAGTTGTAGAGAAGGCGTAGGGCATTATCTGAGCACAGAAGAGGGGTACCTAACCCTGACTGTTCAGTAGGGGTATGTGGCTTTGTAGTCACAGCCTCCTCTTGTCCTTCTGCCATCCAGCCCTGAAAATCCTCAGCCCTGAACAGTACTTTTTCATTTTAGGTTCCCAAATAATCGAGCCTCATGGAAGAAAACACTTTATTCATGTAGATTTGAACCACATTCATATTAGCATTTACAGTCCCAGCTGGGTCCCTAGTAGTGCTTAGCATTTCTCTTGCCTGCCCCTCCCATAGCCCACACTGATAATTCTAACCCTTAAACACTTCTTAAAGTTCTTGCTGTTCCCCATACTCTCTGGCTTTCATAAAGAAAATTGAAGCCATCACACAAAACTGCCTCAGCCATTTACTTTTCGCTATTCTTCCTCTTCTTACTTAGAGGAAGAGTTGTCTCTCTTTGGACACATATTCTGGATTCTCTTGCTACCTTTACTTCCGTGTCCAATTTTGAATGTTATATGTTATAAGACTTTGGTTTCTGTCAAAATCCTCTAAAGAATGTTGCATCCTTTTTGTTTGCTGCAGGCATCACCTGGCGGGGTTCAGGCTCTCAGTAGTTTCTCACCTTCTGTGAACAGTGACTTCAGTGTTAGTTCAGTTCTCAAAGCCTTCGTTGTACTCCTCTAGGTCCACCCCTGTGCACACACAGCTCAGGGTGACTCTGGGATGTGTGCCAGTTCATACACGGAATTAAAGGATCCACTTTTCTAGCTCACTCCCCTTCAGGATACCCACCCTCTACACTCCCCAGATCCCATTGATGACAATTTTTCTTACATTCAGAGAGAGAGAGAGAGAGAGGCCAATCGTGGGCTTACTCCTTCACCAGTGCTGGAAGTCTACTTTTTTGAAAGCAGAAAATAATTTCATTTTTATTGTAGCAAAAGTAAATCCAAACAGAAAGAAAAAACTCCATAAAAATTCCAGAGAGAACCATCATAAGCCTTTTGCTATTTCTCATTTTCCAATTTTACCTATAACAAACAAATAAATCACTTTAAAAAGAATAGTCTTATTGAGATATATAGTCAAATCTTGTCATTTACGGTAGTTATGTTCTATATGGTTGCCTCAAACACCAAATTAGTGAATACCAAACCATTGCTCCTAGGGAAGATATGGGTTAAATTCCTGGGAGCATCTGATCACATTTTTGTTAGCTGATCAATACATTACCTTGTTGTATATGAATTGTTGTTTAAAGACCCCTTATTTAATATAGTATACTAGAGGCCCAGCACACATGAAATCGTGCATGGTTAGGGTCCCTAGGAAATCTTCTGCCCGCTCACCAGTCCCTGCCGCCACCCCCTGGTTTGCCATGGTTCCCCGATTGCAGCATGGCCCCGATCCTACCGGGATCGGGCCTAAACGGACAGTCGGACATCCGTCTCACAATCCAGGACTGTTGGCTCCCAACTGCTCGCCTGCCCGCCTTCCTGATTGCCCCTAACCACTCTGCCTGCCAGCCTGATTACCCCCTAATTACTCCGCTGCCAGCCTGATTGATGCCTAACTGCTCCCCTGCCAGCCTGTTTGCCCCTAACAGCCCTCCCTGCAGGCCTGGGTCCCCTCCCAACTTCCCTCCTCTGCTGGCCTCGTCACCCCTAATTGCCCTCCCTTGCAGGCTTGATCACCCCCAACTGCCCTCCCTTGAAGGCCTGGTCCCTCCCAACTGCCCTCCCCTGTTGGCCTGATCATCCACACCTGCCCTCCCTTGCAGACCTGGTCCCTCCCCTGCTGGCCATCTTGTGGCAGCCATCTTGTGTGTTGGAGTGATGGTCAATTAGCATATAACTATTTTATTAGATAGGATAGAGGCCTGGTGCACGGGTAGGGGCTGGCTGGTTTCCCTGAAGGGTGTCCCAGATCAGGGTGGGGGTTCCCTTGGGCGTGGTGTGGCCTGGGCGAGGGGCCTGTGGTGGTTTGCAGGCCAGCCATGCCCCCCCCCCCGCAACCCAAGCAGAGGCCCTGGTATCTGGGATTTATTTATTTTTTATAATTGAAACTTTGTAGCCTTGAGCAGAGGCTAGGGCAGGCCAGGGCAGGTGGAAAGCTTGGCTTCCTCCATTGCCAGGAAAACCCAAGCCTCCTGCTCGCTCAGTGGCCGCATCCATCTTGGTTGGGTTAATTTGCATACTCCTGAGTGGCTGGTGGGCGTAGCAGAGGTATGGTCAATTTGCATATTACTCTTTTATTAGATAGGATAGATTGTTGCTTCATTAACATTGAACTCGGGACTAATAGCACTGTGGCTTATGCCTGAATGAAGCTTATCTGATATATGTATGTTCTCCATAAGACACATCATAGCCTTCTTATGCTTAGGAATACTAGCTACTAGGGTAGCACTGTGCTTGGGGGCCATTTTAAACAGCAAAATCACCAACAAAAAAGCAAAAAACCTGGCACTAATTATACCTTGAAAAGGATACTTGTTCACAGTATGAAACTTGTTCAACCTCAGCTGATAATGTACACATCTGGTGACTCAAATTTTTCACAGCTCTGTGCATATCTGCAAATGACCGCAAAAGCACCATATCGATTTTGGAATTTCAAATAAGTTTCAGCAAATAGGTGAATTCATAAATAAGGAATATGTGAATAGGAGGATTCACTAATTTACATACTCTATAATTCACCTATTTAAACTGTACAATTCCATGTTTATAGCATATTTAAAAGGTGGTACAAACATGACCACAAACAATTTTAGAACATTTCATCACTAAAAAGTCTGGTACCCATTAGTAGCCTTTTTCCCTCACCTCTACCCCTAGCCTTAGGCAACTACTCGTCTACTTTCTGCCTCTATAGATTTGCCTTTTCTGGGTATTTCATATAAATGGAATCATGCAAATTATGACCCTTTATGACTGGTTTATTTCACTGAACATCATGTTTTCAAAAGTTTATCAACCTTGTAGCATGTAGCATTACTTCATGCCTGACAATTGGATAATATTACATTTTATGCATTTAGCACATTTTACTTATCCGTTTATCAGTTGATGGACATTTGGATTGTTTCCATTTCCCAGCTATTATGAATAACGCTGCTGTGAACATTTGTGTACAAGTTTTTTGTTGAGATATGTTTTCATTTCTCTTGGGTATATACATAGGAGTAAAATTTCTAGGACATATGTCACTTTATGCTTAACTTTTTGAGGAACTGTTATACTGGTTTCCAAAGTGGCTGTACTGTTGTTTATTCCTTTGAGCAATATATGAGGGTTCCAGTTCTCTGCATTCTTACCAGCACTTGCTATTACCTGTGTTTTTTAATTATAGCTATCTTAATAGGTGTGATGTAGTATGATGGTTAGTGGTGAGCATCTTTTCATGTGGCCATATGTATATCTTCTTTGGAAAACTATTAGATTCTCTGCCCAGTTTGTAATTGAGTTTTTTGTCTTTCAATTATTGAGTTAAGTGAGTTCTTTATATATCCTACATATAGGTTCCTTTTTAGTTATATGATTTACAAATTTTTTTTCCCATTCTGTGGGTTGTCTTTTTACTTTCTGGATGTTTTCTTTTGCAGCCCCAAAAGTCTTAATTTTGATGAAAACCAGTTAATCTATTTTTTCTTTTGTGGCATTTGATTTTGGTGTTCCTGTAAGAATTTTATGTCTCTTACATTTAGGTCTGTGATTCACTTGGAGTTAATTTTTGTATGTAGTGCTAGATAGGGGTCTAACTTTTTTCCTTTTCATGTGGATATCCAGTTATCCTAACACTGTTTGTTGAAAAGATTATTCTTACCCATTGAATTCTCTTGGCACTCTTGTCAATAATCATTTGAGTGTGAATAAAGGGTTTGTTTCTGAAAAGTAATTTCTACTTTGTTGATCTGTATAGTCTATCCTTATCCTGGTACCACACAATCTTTGATTACTCTACTTTTGTAGTAAGTTTTGAAATTGGGAAGAGTGAGTCCTCCAACTTTGTCTTCTATTCCAGGATCATCTCAGCTATTTTGGGTCCCTTGCATTTTCTTATGAATTCAAGAGTCATCTTGTTAATTTCTACAAATAATACAACTGACATTTTGATGGTGATTGCATTAAATCTGCCCATCAGTTTGGGGAGTGCTGCTATCTCAACATTAAGTCTTCCGAGCCATTAATATGAGGTGTCCTCCCATTCATTCAGATCTTAATTTCTTTCAGCAGTGTTTTATAAGTTTCTGAGTATAAAATTTACACTTTCTTTGTTAAAAATTTATTTCTCAGTATTTCTTGATGGTATTATAAATGAATTTTCCCCTTAATATTGTTTTCAGATAGTTCATTGCAAGTATATAGAAATACAATTGATTTTTGTATACTGATCTTATATCCTGCAACTTTCCTGAAAGATAAATAATCTTTAAAAAGATAAAAGTAATTTTAAGCTTTTATTTCTAAAAGTTAGAGATCATAATTTGACTCATATGATGTCCAAGTAAGTATACCAAGTTATGTTATAAGACTTCTTGATAATGTGGGAGAAATTAGCTCCAGTCTTCTCCCTGCTGTGTCAGTTGTTTTGTTAAGATATTTTCAGTCTCTTATTCTTAAGAGAGTTGTATAATTGAAAATGCTTATATATTTGAGACATTAAGAGTGCTTGTTTTATATCTTGGATACAATCCCAAGCACACTTGATAGAATGATAGAATGATATTAAGTGACTACATCAGAAGAACTTTCATTCTGGGCATTTTGATTTGTTATTAGTTCATCCATGTTTTTTACTTGAATCTTTTTCTTTGTTTTTGGTTTTTTGTTAATCCTCAACCGAGGATATTTTTGCATTGATTTTTAGAGACAGTGGAAGGGAGGAGGAAAACAGAGAGAGAGAGACATCAGTTGGTTGCCTCCCACAAGCACTCCAACCAGGGCCAGGGATCGAGCCTGCAACCCAGGTACGTGCCCTTGACCGAAATTGAACCCAGGACCCTTCAGGCCATGGGCCAACACTCTGTCCACCAAGCCAAACCAGCTAGGGTCTGAATCTTTTTCTTTGGTTTATTGTTTTTATTTGGTTAATTCATTCTGAAACTGCTTCCTTTCATTCTTTTTTAAATTTTTATTCATATTCATATATATATTTAGTTTTTTATTCAGTTGAGCTCAAGGTTGCAGGACAAAGAATCAATAGATGGAAATATCAAAAGTGTGCAAGGGGCTAACTTTTAGCAGTTTTGTTACTTTGTGTGACTGGACTTTTTTAACAGGTTTATGATAAATATCAATCAGGATGGAACACTGAATTCCAAACTCCACTGGGACTTCAGTTTGAAGTAAATCAAGAAGAAGACAAAAAAGAGGTATGTAATGATAAATGCTTTTGGACACCAGCGTTTCTACTATAACAATATATGTGAAATTAGGAATAATTTGTTGTGTCCTAATAATTAAGAGCTAATACTAAAAATTGCATAAAGGCTAAGAAATTACTTGACTCATTATAATATGTTAAACTTCTAAGCTCTTAGGATTTAGGGTACCTTGATGTGAAATCAGAGATATTATCCTAGTGAATTTCTTCAGTTGGTGATATTTGCCACAATAACTTATTTAAAGGAAGATTTTTCATTTATGGCTTCCTTTTTGCCTCCCTTTTCAATCCAAAGTTAGTTTAAACCAACAGTTTTTAACACTGGCCATGCACCAGTATCAGATATAGAGCTTTTTTTCAGGTAGATATATATATTTGTATCTGAAAAGGTAGGTTTGGGGCATCTGTATTTTTTTAAAAGTATCACTGATGATTGTGCTGTATCTTCAATATTAAAAACTGCCATTAGACTTTTAATGTTTTTACTAAAAGGTTACAAACATGTCTGTGTGTATACTATTGCCATTTGAGTAGCTAATGTCCTTAAAAGAGGATATATAAACCTAGAGGTATAAATGTATCACACATAGTAGTAGCACTTGCTTTTTTTACCTATTCCCTTTAAAAGTATGATGCTCTTATATTTCTCAGTCCTCTTCTGCTCCCCACCACGTTAGGCTAGGCTTAGAGTGTGGTTTTAATTTTGAAAAGTTAGTGACTGCTGTTCTGTTATGAAATACGTCTCACATTCTTTCTGTGGCCCTGCTTCTATGGTACTACTTGGTAATAATAAATATAGCATATATTTTATCATACCAAATATAGTCATTTCCTCAAGTGCAGTTGACAGGGGACTGTACTAAGGACAAACTAAATTAGTACTTCTTTCTCTGACTTGTCTGTAACATGTAATAGCCATGTGCTTAAAGATATAAAGGTCCTGCTGTATGTGATATCCTGAGCCACCGTAAATAGAAGGACATGAAGGACTTAGTTCCATGTGGCTTCCATATCATACCATTTTCTTGTCTAAAGCACAAAGATAATTTCCTCCCTTGGAAAGTCCTCTGAAAGCAGAATCTTAACAATTTTAACTTCTTTCCTTTAGCGTCAAAAGCGGTACCTGAGATATAGGCGACTTTTCATGGATATTGAAAGAGAAAAAGTAAAAGAACAACAAAGGCAAAAAGAATGCAGGAAGAGAATTGAAAAGTGAGTTTTTTGATCCTCATTGTGATCCTTAAATTACTAGTTAAGGTGATTTTAGAACTCTAAGTTTTAGAAATAATCAGGTAGTGGTTTTGCCTTCTGAGCCATGGTAGGAACAGCTATTTTTGATCTGGATAGAAGTATTAATAGGTGGTTAAGAGCTGTGTTTTCAAACAGTTATAGTTAAGCAGAAAGTACAAAGAGTTCCCACTTACCCCCTGCCTCTTCTGTTAACATCCTGTACCACAGTGGTACATTTGTTAAAACTGATAACCCTACGTGGACATATTATAATCCATATTTTACATTCAGATTCACTCTTGGTGTAGTAGATTCTTACAGTTTGGACAAATGTATAATGACGTGTATCCATCATTACAGTATCACACAGAATAGTTTTACTGCTCTAAAAATCCCGTCCTACAACTGTTTATTCATCTCTCCCTCCCCCAGTCCCTGGCAACCACTGACCTTTTTACTGTCTCCATTGTTTACTGTTTCCAGAATGCCACAGAGTTGTAATTGTACAGGATATAGCCAAAAAGCCTGTTCAGTTGACTCCTTTCACTTAGCAATATGCTTTAAGGTTCCTCCAACGCCTTTTCATGGCTTAGTAGCTCATTTCTTTTTAGTGCTCAGTGATATTATATTGTCTGAATGTACCACAGTTTATTTATCCATTCACCTGCTGAAGGACATCTTGGTTTCTTCCAAGCTTTGGCAATTATGAATAAAGTTTCTATAAATATTCATATACAGGTTTTATGTGGGCATACATTTTTAACTCCTTTGGGTAAATACTAAGGAGTGCGTTTGCTGGATTGTATGCTAAGAGTTTGTTTACTTTGGATAGAAATTGCCAAGCTTTCTTTCAAAGTAGCCAAACCATTTTGCATTCCACCAGCAGTGAATGAGAATTCTTATTGTTTCACATCCTTGCCAGCATTTGGTGTTTTCAGTGTTTTGGCTTTTGGCCATTCTGAGTATCTAATAGTATCTCATTGTTTTAATTTGCAGTTCCGTAATGACATATGATGTGGAACATCTTTTCATATACAGTTGACCCTGGAACAACGTTGGGGTTATGGGCACCAACTCCCCCGCACAGTTGGATATCTGCATATTGCTTTTGACGCCTCAAAAACTTAACTACAGTTATCTCATATCTATGGGAGATTGGTTTTAGGACCCCCAATGGATACCAAAATCTGTGGATGCTCAAGTCCCTTATATATGGTATGGCATTGGCATTGGCATTCACAGATTCCTAACTATAGATTGAAAATACTGTTTCCATCTGTGGCGATTGAGTCCACACAAGCAAACCTGGGGAATACAAGGGCCAACTGTAGATTTATTGTAAATATCCAATATAAGTGAACCCACACAATTCCAACCCATGTTGTTTAAGGCTCAACTGTACTTATTTGTCAACTGTATATCTTCTCTGGTGAGGTCCCTATTCAGGTCTTTAGCCCATCTTTTCATTGAGTTTTTTTAAAATCGAATTTATTGGGGTTACATTGGTTAATTAAATAGGTTTCAAGTGTACAGTTCTATAATACATCATCTGTATATTACATTGTGTTCTCACCACCCATAGTCTAGTCTCCTTCGTCGCCATTTATCCCTCCCTTTACAGTCTACCTTCTCCCACCCCCTTTCCCTCTGGTAATCCCTATACTGTTTATAAGGTGATTTTGTTTATTTGTTTGCTGGCCCTTCACCTTTTCCACCCAACTACCCCCCTGAAAGCTGTCAGTCTGTTCTCTGTACTATGAGTCTGTTTCTTTAAGAAAAACACACACATTTTTATTGATTTTATAGAGAGTGGAAGGGAAAAAGAGAGATAGAAGCATCAATGAGACACATCAACATTAGCTGGCTGCCTCCTGCATGCCCCCTACTGGGGATGGAGCCCACAATCTGGGCACATGCTCTGCCAGGGAATCGAAGTGGTCACCTCTTGGTGCATGGGATGCTGCTAACCCAACTGAACCACATCAGCTGGGCTAGTCTGTTTCTATTTTTGTTTATTTATTTTGTTCATTAGATTCCACATTTAAGTGAAATCATATGGTTATTTGTCTTTCTCTGACTGGCTTATTTCACTTAGCATTATACCCTCTAGGTCCATCCATGCTGTTATGAAAGGTAAGATTTCTTTAACAGCATTCTAAAGTAAACATGTATCAGCTTTCTAAACAGGAACCAATGAACACTGCTTTACTTATCCAGTTGCAATAAGAATCAAATGATTTGTTTTCATTAATTCATTTAGCAGCTATTTATTGAGCATCTATTAATTAGTAGACATGAAGTTAGATGTAGGGGGTACAAAAAATGAAAGACATGATCCAACTCTTCAGGGATCTTACTGACTAATTGGGAGGCAGATAAATGAACAGGTAATAACAATACTATATATTAAGTATTATTAGATGTTACAAGATAATGTAGCATGTGGTTAAGAACATGGAGAGAGATGTGTTCAAGTCTCTGCTCTGCTGCCTACCAGCTGTGTGACTTTGGGAACGATACCTCTGTGAGCCTTAGTTTCTTTTCTATACAGCAGGGATAATGATGGTATATACCTCATAATGTTGCTATGAGCATTAAATGAGGTAACATGTAAATGTGCTTAACACAGAACCTGGCACATACTATGTGCTTTGCCAAATGTTTAAGGGAAAAAGTTACACCCAGTTTTACATAAAATATCCTAGAGAATAGAAAACGGAATGCTTCCCAAATAATTACAGAAGTCATTATAACCTTAATACCAACCTAACAAGGACATTTATAAAAAAAAGTTACAGACTAATTTCTCTTATAAAAACCTCAAGTAAAATAAAATATTGTTTGTAATATCATTAGAAGAAAAGAATTACAAGAGTATGGAGAGCACAGAGACTGTGTTTTGAACCCCAAATTGGGGATATGGTATAGCAGGACAGGGAAGACTTCCTGAGCTGAGTTTTGGAGGATTAGAAGCCGTAGTGTGAGAGAAAATGTTAATTGGATTGGGGAAAGGGATACATGGGAATTCTAGGCAAAAGGCATAGCTTTGTAAAAGAGTTGACTCTTGAGAGAATGTGACACTTTTGAAATTGATGGGATTGGTGCAAGAGGTGAGCCTTAAGGAATAAGGACAGACAAGATTGTAAAGAGCTTTGTATGTCATGACAAGGAATTTGGATTTTATCCTGAAAACAGGAGCCATATAGAGGCATTGTGGGGAACAGATAAGATGACTGCAACTAGATAATAGGAGATCATTAGCAGGTGAGAGTTGAAATTAAATTTTAAACAAAGTCCTATTATAATAAAGTTCTTACTGTGTGTCAAGCACTTTACATAATTGTCTCTAATTGGTACATAATCCTGCAGGGTAGTGGTAACTACTCTTCTCTGAGTGTTTACAGTGTGGCAGGCACAGTGTTGAGTGTTTTAGAGGCATTAGTTTATTTCCTCACTTCAGTAACCTTGTGAGGTAAATTTTATTATTTTCCTTTTACAGATGAAAAAAATGAACCCTGGAGAAGTTAAGTAACTTGCCTAAGATCTTACATAGCAATGGTAGAACTGGGATTCTACCCCAGATTTATTTGACCCCAGCACCTAACCTCTTTGGATCTGTAACACAGTCTTTCAGATAAGCCAGGGCCAGGAGGCAATGAGGAGAAGGCAGTTTTAAGAGCACACAAGGAGAATTGATAAGATTTTGTCAGAGAATTCAAGCATAAATTTTAGGTTTATGGTTTAGGCCACCAGGTAAATGGGGTGCTATAAAACAGATTTGCCAGGAAGGAGGTAGGTAGAGGTGGGGAGTATACATTTAATTTGGAGCATATTGGGTTTGACGTGCTTAAAGGAAATCCAAGTAGAGAGTCCAGTAGGAAATAATTCAGTTATTTTTAGTAATGATTTTAAAAATCACTAAGAAAGAATGCTGTCAGAATCAGGAAACAGGAGACAGGAAGGTTGAAAGAAAAACAGGATCAGCAGGCAAAGATTAGACCATGCTAGATTAGACCTTAATCCTCTTCTGTCAAAGAGGAAGATTTCTTCCACTTTCTTGAGAAGTTATTTATCTAACAGGGCACCTCTTTAATTCCTGAAATAAAGCTGTTTTTTAATCTTAGAAGCAGAATTCCTTTTAACTTTGTAAGAAATTAGTAGTATGGCCTTATCATATGGCAGATGACAGAGTAACAAGAGTTTTTGAGTTGTTGAAATGTTAAGAATATTAGAGGCCCGGTGCATGAAATTTGTGCACTCGGGGCGGGGGGGGGGGGAGGGGGGTAAGGGGGGTGGGCTCAGCCTGGCCTGCATCCTCTCGTAGTCTGGGACCCCTCGGGGGGATGTCCGACAGACGGCTTAGGCCCGCTCCCTGCAGGCAGTCGGGCATCCTTAGCACTGCCACGGAGGTGGGAGAGGCTCCTGTCACCGCTGCTCTGCTCATCAGCTGTGAGCTCGACTTCTGGCTGAGCGGCACTCCCGCTGTGGGAGCACATTGACCACCAGGGAGCAGCTCCTGCGTTGATTGGGATTGGGCCGAAACCAGCTCTCCAGCATCCCCAGAAGGGTCCCGGATTGTAAGATGGCGCAGGCCAGACCGAGGGACCTCACCGGTGCACGATTGGGGCCAGGAAGGGACACAGGAGTTTGGCCAGCCGGGGAGGGACTGTGGGAGGGCTCCAGGGCATGTCTGGCCCATCCTGATCAGCTGGACCCCAGCAGCAAGCTAACCTACTGGTCAGAGCATCTGCCCCCTGGCGGTCAGTGCACGTCATAGCGGTTGGTCAACTGTCTGCCCCCTGGTGGTCAGTGCACATCATGGAAAGTGGTTGAGTGGCCTTAGCATATCATTAGCATATTACACTTTGGTGAACCGACGACCGGACACTTAGCATATTAGGCTTTTATTATATAGGGTGCTTTTAATGTAGTTTGCCTGTGATATCATTTTATTTTTACGAGTCTCTTTAAAATGTAAATATTGATGTCTACTTGTTTCATTGTGCAAACACATGGGATAGCAATATTATATTAGTCCCTTAAAATTCTTTTTTAAATCATAGTTGACATTCAGTATTATATTCATTTCAGGTAAATAACATAGTAGTTAGACATTTATGTAACTTCCAAAGTGATCTTCCCTGCTAAGTCCTGTACCCACCTGGTACCACACATAGCTATTACAATATTATTGACTGTATTTCCTATTCTGTACTTTACATCCTCTTGACTATCTTGTAACTGCCAATCTGCACTTCTTAATCCCGTCACCTTCCCCCTTCCTGCCTCCAGCCCCCCTCCTGTCTGGCAACCACCAGTTTGTTCTCTGTATATATGAGTTTGTTTCTGTTTTGTTTGTTCCTGTTATTTAGATTCCACATGTAAGTGAAATCATATGGTATTTGTTTTCTTCTGACTTACTTCACTTATAATACCCTCTAGGTCTATTCATGCTGTTGCAAATGGTAATATTTCATTCTTCTTTATGGCCAAGGAATACTCCATTGTATATATGTATCACATCTTTATTCAGTTTTCTGTTGAACAGTTAGGTTGCTTCCATATTTTGGCTATAGTGTATAAAATGTTCTTCATTGCCTTTTGTTATAGCCTTTGTTTTAAAGTCTGTTTTGTCTGACATAAGTATTGCTATTCCAGCTTTTGTTGTTGTTTCCATTTGTATGAAATATTTTTTTAATATGTTTTATTGAATTTTTACAGACAGGAAGAGAGAGGGATAGAAAGCTAGAAATATAGATGAGAGAGAGACATCAATCAGCTGCCTCCTGCACGCCCCCTACTGGGGATGTGCCCGCAACCCAGGTACATGCGCTTGACCAGAATCGAACCTGGGACCCTTTAGTCCGCAGGCTGACGCTCTATCCACTGAGCCAAACTGGTTTCAGCTGTATGAAATATCTTTTTCCATACCTTTATTTTTAGTTTATGTTTGTCTTTCAATCTGAAGTGGGTTTCTTGTAGACAGCATATATATGAATCTTGTTTTGTTATCTATTCAGCTACCCCATGTCTTTTGATTGGAGTATTTAATCCATTTACATGTAAAGTGATTATTGATAGGTATGTATTTATTGCCATTTTCTTTCATTTTAAAAATGTTTTTTATTGATTTCAGAGAGGAAGGAAGAGAGAAAGAGAGATAGAAACATCAATGATGAGAGAGAATCATTGATCGGCTGCCTCCTGCACACTCCCTACTGGGGATCAAGCCCACAACCCTGAGCCAAACTGTCTAGGGCTATTGCCATTTTTTATAATTATGTTCCTCTTTTTTTATTTTCCCAAAGAAGTCCATTTAGCATTTCTGGTAATGCTGTTTCGGTGGCAATGAGCTTCTTTAGCTTTTTCTTTTCTGGGAAGCTCTTGATGTCTCCTTTAATTCTAAATACTGGTAATAGCCTTGCTAGGTAGAATAATATTGGTTATAGGTCCTTGCTTTTCATCTATTTGTATATTTTGTGCTGGTTCCTGTGGCCTGCAACGTTCCTGTTGAGAAATCAGCTGACAGTCTTATGGGACCTACCTTGCTTGTAATTTCTTGCTTTTACTAGAAGTCTGACCATGGTTTCAGAATACCTTTAGCATACCAGCAAACTACAATAATTATATTCACATCAGTGCTCGGGGAAAAAAGCATATATTGACAAATGATTTCTGACCTAGTTTAGTTTTTATTGTGTATAAGTAAAAAGATATATTTATGCAAGAGGCCTTAAAAGACACCAGAAAAGATTAAAAACTTGTTTATGAAATGATTATTTATAACAACTTTTTAATGTATTTTTGTCATTTTTTTATTTTTTAATCCTCTCCTGAGGATATTTTTCCATTGATTTTCAAATGTAGTGGAAGGTAGGGAGGATGAGGGGGAAGGGGTAGAGAGAGAGAGAGAGAGAGAGAGAGAGAGAGAGAGAGAGAGAGAGAGAAACATGGTCATGAGAGAGATATATCGATTGTTGCCTTCTGCACACACCCTGACGGGGTTCAGGGATTGAACCGCAATCCAGGTACGTGCTCTTGACCTGGAATCAAACCTGAGACCCTTCGGTCTGTGAGCCAACGCTCTGACCACGGAGCAGGGCATCTTTGTCATTTTTCATTTTATGATCCTTTTGAAACTACTGTAAGGTAATAGTTCTTAACCTGAGAATCTGACCAAAGCTGTGGGTTCTTTTCCCAGAAAAATACCATTGAAATACTACGGTGGAAATGTCAAATTGGCAGGTAGTTAAATAGGTTTGAATCTCAGGGGAATAGTCTATGATGGAGCTGTAGCTTTATGAGTTACAGGTGGTAGTGGATGGTAACTGACAACAGCGGATACAACAATAGCTATCCAGTGTGAATGAATGAAAATTATACCTATTTTTTGTCAGATTGGCAAAAAACATGTTTCTTGGTGTGCCTCAGAATTTTAGTAATTTGTTTGTGTGCCATGAGATGAAAAAGGTTGAAAATTGCTGTGCTGGATGGATTAAATGACCTATAGGCCATTGATCTTAAGAGAGAGCTGTTTTAGTGGAACTGTTCATAGGTCTTAAAGCCATATTGGAGTGGGTGAGGACATTAGGAAATAAAGACAGGGAGATAAAGGGAGAGGCTGATTCCATCATTTATAGTAACTGCCCTCTTATTAAGACCTAGGTGTCAATGTTTGAAAAACAATGCTGATCTGTTTCCTTACCTCTTAGTTTACTGATATAGGGAATAATTAGTATAAGGCCGTGGTCGGCAAACTGTGGCTCTTTGGCCCCTTGAGTGTGGCTCTTCCACAAAATACCATGGCCTGGGAGAGTCTATTTTGAAGAAGTGGCATTAGAAGAAGTTTAACTTTAAAAAATGTGGCTCTCAAAAGAAATTTCAATCGTTGTACTGCTGATATTTGGCTCTGTTGACTGATGAGTTTGCCGACCACTGGTCTAGGGAATTATAAGTGACTTAGCTTTCCTGTTGTCATTCACTTGGTTCTATTTATATTTCACCAATGAAAGCCTCAATTTCATTAATTATCTACAGAAAAATATTTTTTATTTGCCTTTTTCACAAGGTAAGTAGTTGAACTAAGCAAATATGAATGTCCTCAAAATACTTTTCTTCACTGGCTCTCTTTGGAATAAAATCTCTATGTAAGTAGATCCTGAGCCAAGAGCCCCTGTGATCTTTTAACTTTTACCCTTTTATAGAGCAAGGCAACAAGTATTTTCAAGTCAGTTGTGAATGAGCATGTGCCTGTTTTGACCTTTCCTCCACATCACCTTTCTCACATTTCTAGGAAACTGCCTTATATGTCTTTACTTCTTTTTTTTTTTTTTTAATATACTTTATTGATTTTTTTACAGAGAGGAAGGGGGAGAGAGGGATAGAGAGTCAGAAACATCGATGAGAGAGAAACATCGATCAGCTGCCTCCTGCACACTCCCCAATGGGTATGTGCCCGCAACCAAGGTACATGCCCTTGACCAGAATCGAACCCGGGACCCTTGAATCCACAGGCCGATGCTCTATCCACTGAGCCAAACCAGTCAGGGCTGTCTTTACTTCTTAATCTAACAAAAGGAACACCTTAATTCCCCTGGAGTAATTAGCCTGCTATTAATGGATAGCCCAAAGTTTTCAGTAGTCAATGATTTATTAAGAGTGTGAATTGATTTCATACTGCTGTTCAGAAAATAGTAACTCATTTGTTTCAAAGTAATTTTTAGAAACTAAAATTATCAGCATATGTTTATAAGTTCTAGTCCTGAGTTAGTCCTATTTCTTAACAAAAGTTCTTTACTTAGGTTTCTTATGAATCAATGAGTTATTCATTTCCTCTCTACTTGTAGGTGGTTTTAAAAATAAGTATAAATTATATTCAAGAAACTGCACATATTTAAAGTATAAACTTAGATGTTTTGACATATATATACATGAAACCACTACTATAGTCAAGATAGTGAAAATATCCATCATCTTCAAAGGTTTCCTCATGCCCATGATAGCCCCTCTTTCCTGCCTCTCCCTGACCCCTCCTCCTCTGGACCACTGGTTTGCTTTAGGTCACTATAGATCAGTTTGCATTTTCTAGAATCATACAGTGTGTGTGTGTGTGTGTGTGTATAAAAGGCTAATATGCAAAGTGTCACCTCGGGAGTTCAACTGGGAGACCGGGAGTTCGATCACTCGCTATGACGTGCACTGACCACAAGGGGGCGGCGCAGAATGAAGGAAAGCCCCGGCCAGCCCCTGGATGGCCCCAATCGGCCCTGATCACTGGCCAGGCCTAGGGACCCTACCCGTGCACAAATTTCATGTACCGGACCTCTAGGGTATATATGTGTGTGTATACACACACACACACACACACACACACACTCTCTCTCTCTCTCTCTCTCTCTCTGTCTCTCTCTGTCTCTCTCTCTCTCTCTCTCTCTCTCTCTCTCTCTTGTGCCCAGCTCCAATTACTCCACATTATTATTTTGAGATTCATCCTTATTATGTGTATAAAGAGTTCATTCCCTTTTGCTGTTGAATAGTATTCCATTGTATGGATATATCACAATTTGTTTATTCATTTATGGGTTGATGGACATTTGAGTTATTTCCAGTTATTTGCTATTACAAATAAATAGTCAGGTACAAGTCTTTCAAAATATGTTACCTTTTCTCTTGGGCAAATACCTGGGAATGCAAAGTCTGATCATATGATAGATATAAATTTCATTTTTTAAAGAAACTGTCAAACTGTTTTTCAAAGTGGTTATACCATTTTATAGTACCATCAGCAGTGCAAGTTTCCTTACATCTTCACCAGTACTTCATATGGTCAGTCTTTTTTATTTTATCCATTTGAATATAGGTGTGTAGTGGTATCTTAAGGCTTAATTTGCATTTCCCAAATGACTAAAGTTCTTGAGCATCTTTTCAAATGTATATTGTTTTTTGTTGAAATTTCTGTTCAAATCCAAATTTTTAAATTAGTTGTCTTATTGTTGAGTTTTAAGGGCTTTTAAATTAATTCAGATGTAAGTCCTTTATCCAGTATATGTTTGCAAAAATTTTCTCCCAGTCTGTGACGTGTCTTTTCATTAAGAAAAAAACTTTTTTATTGATTTCAGAGAGAGGAGGAGAAAGGGAGAGAGAGAGAAACATTGATCAGCTTCCTCCTGCATGCCCCCTCCTGGAGATTGAGCCTACAACTCAGGTACATGCCCTGACTGGGAATCAAACTGGCAACCACCTAGTTTATGAGATGACGCTCAACCAACTGAGCCACACCGGCCAGGCTTCAGTGTATTTTTCATCTCAAAAGTTATAGTTTTATTGAGATGCTTTATTTTATTATTTTCATATCTTAACTTTTAAACATATAGAATATAGTTATAATTATAATAACTTTTAATGTTCTGATGTGCTAATTCTAATAACTGTCAGTTCTACGTTGGTTTTGATTGCTTGATTATTCTCTTCATTATGAGTTGTAATTTCCTTCTTTTTTTGCATGCTGGGTAATCTTTGATTAGATGTCCATCATTATGACTTTTACTTTGTTGGTTGCTGGATATCTTTATATTCTTATGAATTTCCCTGAGCTTTGTTTTCAGATGCAGTTAAGTTACTTTGGGGCTTTGCTTTTACAGTTTTTTAGGTGTGTTTGGAGCAGTGCTCGGTCTAGGACTAATTATTAAATCTGACTGGTGGAACAGGCACTATTCCCTGCTCTGTGTGAGCACGAGCACTGTTCCATGATATCCTTTTAGATGGCTCTGTCCCTCACCTCAGGGCCTTTCCTCACATGCGTGCACAGTACTCTGCTGGGTGTTAGAAGGAGCCCCTCTGTAGATCTGAGTCCTCTCTCTGAGCAGCTCTCTCCTCTCTGGTATTCTGTCTTGTGAACTCTGGTTGCATCTCTTCAGCTCAGGGAATCCACAAGGCTCTGCCTCAACTGCTCTGCCCTGTTCTGCTGCCTGGAAACTGTACAGTCAGTGAGCTTGGGCAGTTCCAGGGCTCACCTCACTTGTCAAGGGTCATTATCTTTCGTTGCCTGATGTCCAGAATTTGAAAACAATCGTTTTTTGTATTTTGTCTAGTTGTTTGGTTAGTTGGCTGGTTAGTTTGTTTGTTTATGTACTAGAGGCCTGATGCACGAAATCGGTGCAAGGGGCTCAGCCCCACCGCCACTGAGGCCACGTCCTCTGCCTCGGCCTCTGCCTCAGCCCCACCCGCCGTCGCCTCGGCCCTCGCAGCCCCAGCTTCGTCCGGAAGGTTGTCCGGAAGGACGTCCTGTCTAATTAACCCTATTACACTTTTATTATTAGAGATTTGGTTGTGTAGGGTGGCAGGGCAGTTCTGGTTTCTGGACCCTGTTACTCCATTTTTGCCAAAAATAGAAGTCCTGTCTACTTGTAGTTTTAATCTGAGAAAGCTCTGGTACTTGGATTCTTATACACAAATTCTTTATGGTAACCTCTCATTTCCATTCGAGAGGCTCTCTCTATATATACGAGCTGTAGGGTAAGCTCAGATGAGCCAGCACGCGTTTTGGAAGCTGTTCTAGGGTGTTAAACTGATTTTCTGACTCCCTTAATTCTGGGAATTTCCTGAGTTATTTGGACCTAGAAGCTAATTCTAAATAACGATTTTATAAAGTTCCTAACCATGTTATGATTTTATTCTCAGAATTAAGAGAAAGAAAGAGCAGCAACGTTATGCTGAAGAGCAGAAGATATTAAGAATGAACTTTCATGAAGAGCCGTATTCAGGGGAGAAGATGAGTGAGATGTTAGCGCAGCTACGGCTCGAGGAAAGGAAAGAAGCCAGAGAAAAACAGCAACGAAGAGAAAGGGAATGCCAAAGGTACTTTCAACATCCTTGCATGAAATTCTGGCTCTAGAAGAGACTAGGAAGTCAGTGTTCTTATTTTCCTTACAAGAGCTGCCTGTGTCTTTTCATACAACTTCACCAAATACCTCTTGGGAATAGCACTGCATATTCCTATTTCTCCATACAAAGAGGAAGAGCCGAGCACAGAGGTGTGGAATAGTTTTAACAGTTAAAGCTGGTGGTAAAATGGGGACTCATGCTCATTCTCTTTCTAGTGGTTCACTGATCATACTGTGTTTCTATAGGTATCTAGAAGCTTTAAGGGTCCAGATCCAAGAGAAAATGCAGCTTTATAATATTACTTTACCTCCACTGTGTGGCTGTGGTCCTGACTTTTGGGATGCTCATCCTAATACCTGTGCCAACAATTGTATTTTCTATAAAAACCACAGAGGTAAGTTTCTTAAAGGAATGGTTATGGCCTGGTGGCAGTTTTTTTAAAAAGTAGTGATTATAGTAATTTAGCATTTATTGAGTGCTTACTATATACCAGAGGCTGTTACAACCCCTTTACAAAACAACTCCGAGGCAATAAAAATAAGCGATAGTGAGTTCTATTTCTCTTTGAGATCTGTTTTCATCCTGTCTCCATTTATGCTGGGGAAATGGTCCCAGCTTACTCTACTGTAGGCTCTAGGTTCTTCTGTAAATGAAGAAAGTTCGTTTGCCTTTTATGGCCATTAAGTTAGGCCTCTGTCTAGTTGAATTCCCTGTTATCCAAAGACTTTAATGTTACCTAACACATATTTATGACCATATATATCCACATTAGACTGCCAGTTCTGCCAGGGGACCCTGACGAAAATGAGGACCGGTATCAATTCTGTCTTTATCAGGAATCCCAGCTGGAGAAAATGGAGTCCTTCCTGTTGTCACTAATGTTTCTGTTTCCTGTCCATCCTTAAATGTATTGGTTTACATACTGTGATGATTGTTGCTGCACACACTGAAACTACTGATCTGATGCCTGGCCAGTGTGGCAGTGGTTGAGCATCGACCTAGGAACCAGGAAGTCAGGGTTTGATTCCTGGTCCTGGCACATGCCTGGGATGCAGGCTCCATCCCCAGTGTGGGGTGTGCAGGAGGCAGTCTGTGAGTCTCTCATCATTGATGTTTCTATTTCTTTCCCTCTCCCTTCCTCTCTGAAATCAATAAAAATAAAACCCCACAAATCTGATGATGCCATTCCCCTATTCTCAGATCTCTAGGTTTTTACAGTACAAAATGCACAGCCTCTTTGGTATATTTTCTCTCTGGCCCCAGGCAAGACTCTCTAGCCTTATCAAACTTGCTATTGTCACACACCCATACATGTCACATTTTTTGTTATACCTTTGGGACCTCACACATTGATTCCCTGCCTAGAATGCCTTCTTTCCTTTACTCTTATTAAACCTTCAGACCATCTGAAATGTCCACTTCTGGAAATCTTTTCCGTCCTCTCTTAGATAGTTTTAATTCATTCCAAACTTCATTATGTGATGACATTTTGTGTATGTCTCTGGATTGGAAGTATTGCACTGCAATTATTTTTGTCCATCCTCTCCATAATCTTTTCTTTCCTCATGGAGAGTTTGGCTTGTAGTAAGTACTCAATAAATATTTACTCAACAGGTAGAGTTAATACCTATGAGACTGGGCGGGGAAGCAATAGTAATAGGCAAGAGGTTGGGAGGTTGTTTAAAATGTGACTTCATTCATCACGGTTCAATCCTTTATTTGCAGCATATATCCGGGCACTATATTCAGTCATCAATTCCTGTGATACCCCTAGGTGGACCTTGACTCTTCGAGCTGCCATTCATAATTTTGCTTCTGCATACAGACGGACTTTGAAAAATGTACATTCAGAATCTGAAATCAACTGTTAGTATTTCAGCCTTCACTTAAAATCAACTCTCTGAGAGATTGTTTAGGAAAAACTGTTAAAGTATATAATCTGGAAAGGAGGACTGTCCCGTGTAACAACAATCTCTACAATTATATTAGAACCATCGTTTCAGTCTCCATCGTGGGACCATGATGGAAAGTTGCCTTCCACGCTTGTCTCTTTGCTGTGAACCATGTGGAGTTGTATTGTTTTAAAAATGATCAATCAGACCAGTAAGGTTTATCTTACTTTGTTCTGTTTCTATCTGAAGAGATCATGAGAAATTTTTGAGATTATCTTGTTTATTGTCTTTCTAAAACTGTATCTTTGAGTCTTAACAAAATTGGAAATGTCTGGATGAAGCAGAAAAGAAGGATGATGAAATGAGTGTCCGAGCATCAGTGGCCATCTAGCTTCCTGCTAGCTTTTCTAGTTGTGTATAACAATTAGAGATGAGAAGGATTTGAATTTGATGCACTTTCTTTCTAAAAATTTCTTTGGGGGGTGGTTGGTATGTGTGTGTGTTTTTTAACTTAATACCTCTTTCCCCATTCAGTGAATTGGGCCTAAACCTTTTTAATTTTACAATTTTCATTGCCAAAAAAGGGGAAAATAAACCCTCTGTCTTTTGAGCATCTTCTTTGTGAAATAATTGTGAGTGACATTTCAAAAGTGAGTCTGAAGTCAAAGTGAGTAAAATCCTGCCCCAGTTCCCAATCTTTTAAAAATTTGGTGAATGGCATACCTACAGAACAGATGAAATAAAAATTCCTATAGTTAGTATTAATTTGTTATTTCTTTATAGTGCTTTTTAATATAAAATATGAAAAGGTTTAATATTGTGAATTAAAAGCATACTTGGCAGTCTCTTTTTCATACTTTCTCTAATGATTGTTGTTGATCATTTAGGTTATGTCTCAAAAACACCTAAACATCCAGCCTGGTCATTGAAAATAAGGGTCAAAATGATCTGTGTGACAAAATGTATTGGTTATTTAACTAGATTCATTGTCCAGTTCAGTCAAAATCCTTAAGTAACTATATCCTTGATTCAGCCTTTAAGAGTTGTATTTTTTAACAGCTTTATTGCGATATAATTCATATGCCATATGATTAACCCGTCTGCAGTATACAATTCAGTGGTTTTAAGTATATTCTATCAAATTTTAGAACACTTTCGTCACTCTAAGGCAGTGGTCAGCAAACTCATTAGTCTATAGAGCGGCAAACCACAGCTCGCGAACCGCAGTTTGCCAACCACTGCTCTAAGGCGGTGCTTCCATGATCCAGCAATCCTACTTCTGGATCTATATCCAAAACAATTGAAAACAGGATCTTAAAGAGATATTTGCACGCCCATGTTCATTGCAGCATGAATTCACAATAGCCAAGAGGTGGAAGTGACCCAAATGTCCATCTACAGATGAGTGGATAAACAGAACGTGGTATAGAAATAAAATGGAATACTGTATTCGTCAGCCTTTAAAAAAAGAAAGAAATCCTGTCACATGCTGTAATATGGATGAGCTTTAAGGAACCATAATCTTCTAAGTGAAGTAAGCCAATCACAAAACGACAAATACTGTATGATTACATTTATATGAGGCACCAAGAGTGCAACTATTCATAGAAACAAAAATTAGAATGCTCATACCCGGGAGCTGGTGGGGGGGACATGGGAAGCTGTTTAATGGGCGGTTTCAATTTTGCAAGATGAATAAGTTCTGGAGATCTGTTTCACAACTATGCTTTGATTAGGAAGTAAGGCAAGGGGTTTTTATGAGAAAGGGAAGGGGAATAATTACGTTAATAGAAGGAAAGAATTTCAGTGGGTGTTAATAAGCTAAGAAATTGCTAAAGGTGCCAATAAGCTACCATAGTGGTGATAATTCTGAAGAATGTTTTTAATTTTCAGTTCAGTAGTCATAGCAACTATGAACAACTGTAAACCTACTTTTGCCCCACCCTGTACAGCCAGAAGTGGAATTGCTGGGTCTTAAGACAGTTCCATTTTTTATTTTTTAGGGAACCTCTTTACTGTTTTTCATAGTGGCTACACCAGTCTACATTCCCACCAGCAGTGCACAAAGGTTCCCTTTTCTCCACATCTTTGCCAACACTTGTTTATTAATTTATTGATGACTTCGAGGCCTGTTGTAGGACGATTCCTGCAAGAATAGGGCTTCCTGTGGTCTGAGCGAAGCAGAGAAGGAAGTGAAGCCCACCGAGGCGGGCTTTCCTCCCACCACCGCCTCCCACCGCAGCCACTGCCCTGCCCCACTTTCCACTTACCCTCCCTCTTCCTTGTACACTGTCTTCAGTCTTGGCTCCATGCCTGCGTATGCAAATTAACTGCCATTTTGTTGGGTTAATTTGCATACTCTGATTGGCTGGTGGGCGTAGCAGAGTGATGGTCAATTTGCATGTTTGGCTCTATCCACTGAGCCAAACCAGCTAGACATTCTATAGATAGACATTCTGACAAGTATGAGAGGATATCTCATTGTGGTTTTACTTAGCATTTCCCTGATGATTAGTGACCTTGAGCATCTTTTCATACAGTTATTGGCTATCTGTCTGTCCTCTTTGGAGAAATGTCTATTCAGTTTCTCTGCTCATTTTTTAATTGAATTTTTGTGCTGATTTTTTTGTAAGTTTTGGATATAAACCCCTTATTGGATGTATCATTGTCAAATATCTCCTTCCATTCAGTAGGCTTTCTTTACGTTCTGTGGATGGTTTCCTTTGCTGTGCAAGGTTTTTTAGTTTGATGTAGTCCCATTTGTTTATTTTTTTCCTTTTGTTTCTTGCCCAAGGAGATATGTCAGGAAAATATTACTAAGAGAAATGTCCGAGATTTAACTGTTTATGTTTTCTTTAAGGAGTTTTATGCTTTCAAGTCTTATATTTAAGTCTTTAATCCATTTGAGTTTATTCTTGTATACATTATTAGAAGGTGGTCTAATTTCTTTCTTTTTTTTTTTTTTTTTGCTTATATCTGTTCAATTTTCTCAATCCCATTTATTGAATAGACTGTCTTTACCCCATTGTAAGTTCTTCCCTTCTTTGTCAAATATTAAATGATCATAAAGGTGTGGGTTTATTTCTGGGCTCTCTGTTCAGTTCCATTTATCTGTATGTCTGTTTTTATGCCAGTACCATGCTGTTTTGAGTACAGGATCCTTATAGTATAATTTGATATCAGGTAGTGTGATACCTCCAACTTTGTTCTTTCTAAAGATTGTTGTGGCTATTAATATTTTTGGTTTCACATAAATTTTGGATTATTTTTTCTAGTTCTGTGAAAAAGGCTATTGACATTTTGATAGGAATTGCATTAAGTGTGTAGATTGCTTTGGGTAGTAGGGACATTTTAATGATGCTAACACTTCCATTTATTTTCTTCAGTTTCTTTCTTCAGTAACTTATAATTTTCCAAATATAGTCTTTTACTCCTGTGGTTAAATTTATTAGCAGGTATTTTATTTTATTGGTGTAATTGTAAATGGAATTGTTTTCTTAGTTTCTCTTTCTAATAGTTCATTATTAGTTTAAAAATCCAACTAATTTCTGAATATTTATTTTGTATCCTGCTACTTTACATAATTCATCGATCAGTTCTAGTAGTCTTTTGATGGAATCTTTAGGGTTTTCCATACATAGTATCATGTCATCTGCCAATAATGACAGTTTTACTTTTTTCTTTCCAATTTGGAGGACTTTTATTTATTCTTCTTGTCTGATTGCTGTGGCTAGGTCTTCCTGTACCATGCTGAATAAGAGTGGTGAAACTGGACATTCCTGTCTGGTTCCTGATCTTCGAGGAAACATTTAAAGATTTTGATGATTGAGTATGATGTTAACTGTGGGTTGTTATATATGGCCTTTATTATATGGAGATGTACTCCTTCTATTCCCACTTTGTTGAGAGTTTTTATCATAAATGGGTGCTGGATTATGTCAATAGATACTTTTCCTGCATCTATTGCTGTGATCATAGGATTTTTTTAAAATCCTCACTCGAGGATTTTTTTTTTAATCCTCAATTTTTCCATTGACTTTAGAGAAAGTGGAAGAGATAGGGAAAGTCAGAGAGAAACATCGATGTGAAAGAAACACATCAATTGGTTGCCTCCTGCACGCACCATGACCAGGGCTTGGGCTGGGGAGGAGCCTGCAACAGAGGAACATGACCTTGGCAGAAATTGAACCTGGCACCCTTCAGTCGCAAGCCGACGCTCTATCCACTGAGCCAAACCAGCTAGTGCTGATCATAGGATTTTTAGCCTTCGTTTTTTTTTTTTATGTGGTCTGTCATGTTAATTGATTTGTGGATATTGTATCAATCTTGCATCCCAGGAATAAATCCTACTTGATCATGATGTAATGTTTTGCTAAATTCAGTTTGCTAATATTTTATTGAGAAATCTTGCATCTATGTTCATAAGGAATATTGGCCTATAATTTTCTCTGTAGTATCTTTATCTGGTGTTATAATTTGGATAATGCTGGCCTTGTAAAGTGAGCTGGTGTAGCTCAGTTGGTTAGGCGTCATCCCGTTCACCAAAGGGTTAACGATTCAATTCCCAGTCAGGACACATGCCCAGGTGTGGGCTCATTCCCCAAGGGCGGCATGTAGTATGTAGCCGGTCACTGTTTCTCTCCCTTCCTTTCTCTCTAAAAATCTAGTGATAGGTTTTACTGTGGACAGTGAGGTAAGGGTGGGACAAGTTCATTCTGAATTCAGCACTGATCTTGTCAGAGTAGATGCAAGTTCAGGAAGTCACAGTGGACTAGGAGGGCAGAACAGAAGAACTGAGGTAAGTATGGGCACACGTCCAATAAGAGGGAACACACATCCAGAAAAGCTTGACTGTGCTGTTCCCCAGAGGGACTTTATCCTCTTACAGAATCCAGGCTAGGAGATGGAACATATATGTGACAGAAGTAATGTCAGCATGTGGTGGTGGTAGAGGATATTCATTCAATAAATTACTAGTTTTCCTGCAACAAGAAGTCAGAAAGCTGATGCATACCGTATTTTTCTGCACAGTCCAACCTAAGCAGCTTGCATAAATTGCTCTAATTTAGTCAAGTCTGCCCTCTCCCTTACATTGTTCCAGTTTATTACTTAATCGTCCATGCCTCACCCTTGCCTTTTATGATGGGCAGGAATAAGATTGCCAACTTTTATTTCTGGAGAGAGAGAGAGAGAGAAAGAGAGGAGGGAGGGAGGAAGGGAGGGAGGGAGAGAGAGAGAGAGAGAGGGAAAACATCCATGCACCCTGACTAGGGATCAAACCTACAGTCTTTTGGTGCATTGGGCAATGCTCCAACCAATGGAACCACGCTGGCCAGGGTGCTTGCCAAGTTTTTTTACTACCCACTGGGTGAAGAGTCTAGAAACTGCTGCTTTTATGTCTTCTAACCATGTAAGATGTGATAAAGGAGATAGCAGTTATTACTTCTCTGTGTTTCTTTATATAGATTCTGGTTTTGGAAGCAAAATATTTCTTTTCATTTTCCTCTAAGTGTAGTGGAGATCATGTATTTTCTTTGTGTCCCATTTGGGTATTTCTTCATGCTTCTCAGAAAAGATTTGGAAGATTGGAAATATTATCGAGGATGAAATCAAACGTGTTCCTGGCAGGGTTCCTTAGGCCCATTCTTCTGGGCGAAAGACTTTGAATGTGTTGACTTAGATTTTTAAAGCTCCCTTAAAGTGTCAATGAATGGTTGGTCTATCTCCGGTCTTGTTCTCAGTATTATTGCTCACTATTAGGTATGCCAAGGAGAAGTCAAATGGATCCCTTTTGATTAAGACCGTTGGGTGTTGTATTGCCTGGGTCATCATTCCTTCCAGGCTCCCAAGAGGAGATGATCCTTGGTAGAAGTTAACACTCAACTCTTGCCTTAGGTTCTTTCCTCACCCCCCAAAACACACACAACAATCATGAATGGATGAAGCTATTAGACATTGCCATCATCTGAACCCACATCCACCCTTACGTCACTAAAAATGAGAGGAGCATACATTGTGCTTCCTTTTATTTTTTTAAATTATAAAAGCATAACTAACAAACATGAGGACATTGTGCCTCCTGATGTTACACAGTATGAAGTATACATTGTCTCCTGTGAAGTGGTTTTGTCCCTCCAAAAGTTGAAACTCAGTATTATCAAACCTTTAAGCAGTTTTCATTGGGTTCTGGGACAAAATTAAGTCTCACTGCCCTAGGGAATCCATTGTATGTAATAAATTAACTTGTAGTCATTTATTTATTTTTTAAATATATTTATTGATTTCAGAGAGGAAGGGAGAGGGAAAGAGAGAAACATCAATGATGAGAGAGAATCATTGATCAGCTGCCTCCTGCACACCCCCTACTGGGAATCAAGCCCACAATCTGGGCATGTGCCATTGGTCGGGATCAAACCTGGGACCCTTCAGTCTGTAGGCTGACATTCTATCCACTGAGCCAAACCAGCTAGGGCTAACTTCTATTCATTTAGAATGGTACTAGTTAAGTACCATACTTGGGAGAATTGAGGAAATTGTCATTCAAATAATTTCCTCTGTTCTCTGGTTTAGATGAAGATAATATGTAAAGAGAAAAGCCATGAGGATCTCATTTATAGGAATAGGGAGAGAAAAACAAATTATACCTCAAGAAAGCAGATATTAAGAGAATGTGTCATTTTATAGGAAAACTGATCCAATTTCTTCAAGTTAATGGCTTGAATTTTAAAAATGGGGTGGACTTGTGGCTAAGGGGACATAGGTAAATGTGGTACTTCCTCCCACAATCACATCAGAATTACAACTAAACTACACAACAACCATCATTCTGAACCACCCAAAATCAAGCTCAATGGAAGTCCTACAACTACAAATTAATGAAGTCACATCAAGACTGGTAGGAGGGGTGAAGATGTGAAAAGGCTGGTCTGATATCCAGGTTGGTGGGTAAAAATTGGGAGGGATATCTCAGCAGTGGAGATTCCCCGTGAGGAATGAGGGGGTCCTGGGCCGACATGAAGCTCCCCAGCTCAGGTTCCAGTGCCAGGAAGAAAAGTCTCCATAATTTCTGACTATAAAAAGCAGCAAGGATTGAAGTTGAGAGAAGCTGAGACTGTGGGAGTGCCAGGCAGTTCCTCTTAAAGGGCCCGTACACGGTCTTACTAAGTCTCACTTCCTTGGAGCTCCATGCAGGGGCAGCAGCTTGAAAGGCACCAGAGGCAAACGGGGAGGAAGTGAATTGTTTGGCATCAGGGTGAGAGCTGGAGGGGCAGCTTTCTCCTAGACAGGAGTGCTGGCAGAAGCCATTGTTCCTTTGATGAGCCCTTCCCTCACAAAGCAGTCAGGCGCTATGTCTGAAACTCCATCATCCTGGATCACACTGTTTGCCCCACCCTGGTGATTCCCCAAGGCCCCACCCCACCCAACTTTCAGGCCCACACAAACTATTTCCAGCAGCTTCTCCACAGGAATGGCCTGTCTTGGCTCATGCTTCAAATTTTCCTAAGATCTCTCAAGCAGCTTCTGCCTCAGCGAGCTCTATACCTCTTGTTAAGTCCCTAGGCCTGGGACTAGCAGTAGGCAGCCTTGGTTCATAGCTTGGCCTCACCTGGGCACCTCCAACCCCAGCACAAGAAGCAGCCATCTGCAGATTGCTTCTGTAGGTGGCCCCAGGCAGAAGACAGGCAGTGGCTCACTTTAGGCCTTCACCTCTCAGGGGGCTCCAGAACCAGCGGACCCAGTAGACAGCTTCAGACCACATCAAAGCACCACCACCCAACCACCTCCTCAAGTGACACACTCGGGATGGACCCAGCAGATACCAGAGCCCTGCTAAAGTAAGTTCTGCTCTGTGCAGTGGGCTCTTGCACAGCCAATCCTCCAAGGTGGTCAGTGGTCACAGCCAGTCCTTACAGCTGATCAGCCTGGGTAAATCCCTCCCATTGATGTGCCAATAGCTATCAAGACTTAACTACAACAGGAGTGTATACAGCCCACTTAGAAGGCACACAATGAGTGCCCAGCTTGGGTGACTAGGGAGTCTATGCCACTGGACCCTACAGGACACTTACTACATTAGGCTACTCTAACAGGCCTGGGAGATGCAGCAACTCTACCTAATACATAGAAACACATACAGGGACCTTGGATAAATGAGGAGGCAAAGAAATATGGCTCAAATGAAAGAGCAGAACAAAACTCCAGGAAACAAACAAAACTAAACAAAATAGAGACCATCTACTAGATGCAGAGTCCTAAACACTGGTTACAAGGATGCTCAAAGAACTTAATGAGCACCTCAATAGCATAAGAAAGATCCAGTCAGAAATGAAGGATATAGTAACTGAAATGAACAATAATTTACAGGGAATCAACAGTAGAGTAGATGAAGCCAAGAATCAAATCAGTGATTTGGAATATAAGGAAGCAAAACAAACAAACAAAAACCCACCCAATCAGAGCAGCAAAAAGAAAAAAGAATTAAAAAAAAAAAAAGGATAGTGTAAGGAGTTTCTGGGACAACTTCAAGTGTACCAACATTTGCATCATGGGGGTGCCAGGAGAAGAGAAAGAGCAAGAAATTTTTTAAAAGTTTATTGATTTCAGAGAAGAAGGGAGAGAGAGATACACACACACAGAGAGAGACATCAATGATGAGAGAGAATCATTGATTGGCTGCCTCATGCACACCCCACACTGGGGACTGAGCCCACAACCTGGGCATATGCCTGCAACCTGGGCATGTGCCCTGACCAGGAATTGAATTGTGACCTCCTGGTTGATAGGTGGACACTCAGCCATTGAGCCACACCAGCCAGGCAGAGCAAGAAATTGAAAACCTATTTGAAAAAATAATGACAGAAAACTTCCCTAACTTGGTGAAGGAAACAGATATATAAGTCCAGGAATCACAGAGAGTCCCAAACAAGATGAACCCAAAGAGGCCCATACTAAAATATAATTAAAATGAAAAAATTTAAAGAAAAAGAATCTTAAAAGCAGCAAGAGAAAAGCAGTTAGTTATCTACCAAGGAGCTCCCATAAGACTATCAGCTGATTTCTCGAAAGAAACTTTGCAAGTTAAGAGGGATTGGCAAGAAATATTTAAAATGATGAAAAACAAGGATTACAACCAATATTATTCTACCCTGCAAAACTGTCATTTAGAATCAAAGGACATATAAAGAGCTTCCCAGATAAGAAAAAGCTAAAGGAGTTTACCACCACTAAATCAGTATTATATGAAATGTTAAAGGGTCTTTAAGAAGAAGAAGAAGATAAAAAAATATGAATAATAAACTGGCAATAAATACATAGCTATTAACAATTGAATCTATAATCAAACAAGCAGAACAGAAACAGACTCATAGATTGTTGATTGCCAGATGGGAGAGGGGTTGGGAGGATGGGTGAAAAAGGTAAAGGGATTAAGAAGTACAAATTGATTGTTACAGAATAGTACAGCATATGGAATATAGTCAATAATACACTAATAACTATGTGTGGTGCTGGATGAGTGCAGGATTTATTGGGGTGATCACTTGTTAAGTAATGTCTGGTCACTGGGGTATACATCTGAAACTAATATAATGATGTATGTCAACTGTAATCCTATATAATAAAAGACTAATATGCAAATAGACCAAATGGCAGACCAACTGGTCACTATGACGTGCACTGACCACCAGAGGGCATGTGCAGAACATGGCAGGCATAGGCCATGGTGGGATGGTGGAACAGGTGAGCAGGGGTGCCAGACCAAGGTGGGGTGCCAGTTGCTGTCATGGGGGCAAGCCTCTGGTAGTTACTGAAAATATTTTGCTCCCACCTGCTGCCAGCGCCAGACCCACTCGCACCCGCTGCCGGAGCCGCCATTCGCACCCACTGCCGGTGCCTAGCACTGTTCTGATCGCTTGGCGCCATCAGTGGGTGCGAGCAACGGCTGCCAGCCCTCGTTGCCCCTGAGGGCTTCTCCACCCCCCCCTGCTCCTGAGGGGCGATTGGAGCGGCAGCCACCTCTCGCACCCACTGCTGGTGCCAGCCCAAATTGCTCTGCACCATCAGTGGGTGTGACCAGGGCCAGTGCCTTCAGCGCATGGGAGTGGTGGCAGGAGCAGGGCTGCTGGCAGACAGGGGACCGGGGGCCAGGCATGGGCACAGAGGATAGGCTGAGACCCGCCCCTGTGCCTACTGCAGCCTCGCGGCCCACAGTTCCTTTCAAGGTGCACAAATTCGTGCACTGGGCCCCTAGTTGAAAATAAAAAATCATTTAAAAAATATAATAGCCCTGGCTGGTGTGGTTCATTTGGTTGGAGCATCTTCCTGTACACCAAAAGGTGGTGGGTTCAATTCCTGGTCAGGGAGTGTGTGGGAGGCAACCTATAGATGTTTCTATCTCACATCAGTGTTTTTTTTCTCTCTCCTCCTTCCTCTCTCTAAAATCAATAAATGAAATTTTAAATAATAATAATAATTGGGAAGTGGCTCTAGATTCAGACAGACTTATAGATATTACAATCACCAACTATAATGAATGGACTTTGTTTAGATCCTGATGTGAAAAAAAAACACAAAAAACAACAGTCTTGAAATGGTATCTTTGCAGCAATCAGGAATTTTTAGGTATAAAGATGGCATTATAAATATATAAGAAAATATCTACAAAGATGGATATGTACTGAAGCACACATGGATGAAATTAAATTATGTTTGAGGTTTACTTTAAAATAATTCAACAAAATGAGACCAGAGAGATAGATGAAGTAAGTAGCAAAAGTCTGATGCTAGTGAATCTAGGAAACTGGCAGGTCCAAGTTTTATTCTATTTGCTCTATTTAAAAAATATATATATTTTATTGAGTTTTTTTACAGAGAGGAAGGGAAAGGGATAGAGAGTTAGAAACATCAATGAGAGAGAAACATCGATCAGCTGCCGCCTGCACACCCCCTAGTGGGGATGTGCCTGCAACCAAGGTACATGCCCTTGACCAGAATCGAACCTGGGACCCTTCAGTCTGCAGGCCGACGCTCTATCAACCGAGCCAAACCAGTTAGGGCTATTTGCTCTATTTTTGTGTGCATGTGAATTTCTTTTCAAAACCATGGGCCTGAAAGAACCTTGTTAGCATTATAACTTACCCCCAAATAAGAGGAGGTTTAGGTAGGAAAGTAATATCCCTTAATTGTGGGACTTCTGACATGGTAGTTATCAGGTGGTGATTAGAACCCAGAAGCTGCAGTATTTTGTGGCCATTCTATAAGAAAGACTCATTAAATAGAAATTAGGTTCATTCCAGCAGGCCAGGTCTGTATGGAAGTTCACTAACATAGCTCACACCCTAAGTAATCAGAAAGGCATCTTGAGTAATCAGCTAGGCCAGTGGTCAGCAAACTGCAGACCACATGTGGTGAGCCACATGTGGCTCGCGAGCTGCAGTTTGCCGCTCTGTTGACTAATGAGTTTGCCGACCACTGAGCTAGGCATCCGATCACCTGGCTTTATAATCTGTGAATTCCCAGGCATATAAAAGTTGAGAAGATCAGGGGTGAAAGGCCATGAAGAACATTAGGGTATAAAGAACAAAATAGTAATTTAATAAAAAGAAGCGTTGAAATCTTAGGGGGAGAGGGGAGTAAGAGAATATTTACATGGTTCAGTTCAGGGATGGGGAAAGTCACTTATATTTCTACGTTCCCTCTGAGTAGAGTCTTCTAGAGCCTGGTGGGCCACAAGAATTTTTAAAACATGCAATACCTGACTCTGTAGAAAGGGGTACTGATCTCTTTTCCCTTAGAATGTCAAATTAAAAAAAAAAAATTACAACAGCCAACACAATAACCATTTGGTGTGAATGAAATCAAAATTTTACCTATTTTTTTAGTCAGATTAACAGAAAAAATATATATATATATATAGGTGTGCAGAATTTTAGTAATTAGTTTATGTGTGTTATGAGAGGAAAAAGGTTGAAAGTCACTGTTTCAGAGATTGAAAGATTGCTCTTTGTCGTTAAAGTTCTTTCTTGCTCTGTTTTTCCAAGGCCCTGTTGCTAGGGGAGAGTGTGTGCAGTGGTTAAGACCACCGTCAGGGTTAAATCCTGGTTCTACTCCATTTCACTTGTGTGACCTTACGCAAGTTACTTAAACCCTGTGTGTGGTCATCACCTGCAAAACGGAAATAACCATAGTACTTACTTCGCAGAGTTGTTGTGAGACAGTACGTCGTTAGCGTAGCGCCTGAAACATGTTAAGTACAAAGAGACAAGGCCTTGGTGCTCTCCTTGGTTAGCCACACGGAATCCTTGATGTTTCAGATATTTTAGCCGGGAGTGAGCGAGGTAGATATGGGGACACATCCAATTTAACCTTCTGTATTAATGCCTAAGAGAAAAGGTTTTCTATGTCCCTAAGTTATGATGACATTGACATTTGATTTGATTTGACTCATTGTTCCATCCTACACTGAGCCTTCTTACCACTAACGTCAATTTTTTTTTTTAAAAGGGGGAGAATCAAGGGAAGACAGTTCCTAGTTGCCAAAGAGGTCATTTAAATTGCAAATTAGAACGCCTTTTGTTGCTCAGCCAGAGGGCGAGATGATGCCTACATTTGAATTCTTCTAGCTAAAAACAGGTAGGTACCCTCCTCCAACAGGATCCACCCACTTCATCAGATTGCCAAGATTGAGTAATGGATGGTTCAGCCAGAGGAAGGACATGCCTTATCCTGTCTTTCCAGGTGGGCACTCTGTTTTCACTAAGGAGTTGAAAGCAGCTGTCACAGAGCTGACGCGCACATTTTTATCTGCCACTCATGAGGACTTTATATCCCACACATAAAACTTGATTGATATACAGCCTAGTCTTTTAGGGTTCAGGGTCAGGGTGACTTTTTTCACATAAGGTAACTCCTTTTTCTTACCGTGCAAGTAACCTACGTCAGGGATAGCAGATCCAGGAAACAGGAAACAGCTGCGGTTTGACTACACAGGCAAATGCAAGGAGCAGGACAAGGCAGATGAACAGTGCACGGGCGAGGGAGAAGAGAGTGTGCAGTGGGGTTGGAGCTTAGACCAACACCACAGGAGTTGGTAGGTTAGCTAGGCATAGGTCTCTGAAGACTGCGAATGGGTTTGTTGCTAGTAGACTCACATTATAAGTGCCTCACACTATCGTGTCTGTAGTAAAAGGAAGTCCAGTAAGTATGACTTTCCTGTAGTGGCTTAGGCTGGGAAGTCCATTCATGAAGGAATATAATCTGATGCAGGTCAACAGTTGATAGCTGGAGACTTAGTAAATGCTTTGCTAAATATTTATTTTTTTACCTATGACATTTTCTGAACCCCTTATCTACCTCTTCCTCTTGATCACTGGCAAAATGGAAACGTATAGATTAATAGCTGTTCATGAAATCAGTTTGACTCCAGCAGTGAGATGCAGTTAGATCCATACCTAGCCTACAGAGGCAGCAGGAGGTAGGGACTTTGTTTAGGCTGTTGCATAGTTCTGCTAGATGACACACAGGAAATAGGTTGGGATGCTCATTTCAAGGCACACTGTTTTGAACTAACGGGAACAGTTGTCCCAGTTACTCTTGTGCCTGCTCCTTGTGCCTGCCAGGAGCCCTTCCTCCGCTGAGCAGTGGGCACTGTAAGCTTCGCCAGGTAGGATAATATATTGGGACGTCCTCTGAGATTGGTTCTAAATTGGGCATTGCTCCTACATGAATCTCTGGATTGAGTCTGGCCTTTTCTTTGGGACTCGAGGGTGCTGGGTGCTAATAACATTTGGGTCAAGAGAGTCCCTTAGGAATAGCAGGCCTTTTTTTTTTTTTTGCCTGAAATATCCATTCAATTCTGAGTCTTGAAGTTCTACTCATCCTTAAGGCAAAGTACTACTACTACTCTGTAACTTAGAGTTACCTGCCCCATGAAAACCTACCTGAGCCCGGCTGGTGTGGCTCAGTGGTTGACGGGTTCAATTCTGGGTCAAGGCACATGCCCCGGTTGCAGGCTCGGTCCCCAGTACGGGGCATACAGGAGGCAGCTGGTGGATGATGTTTCTCTCTCATCGGTGTTTTTCTCTCTCAATCCCTCTCCCTTTCTCTCTCAAATCAATAAAAAAAAGAAAATTTTAAAAACCTACCAGATTTCTCTCATTCAGAAGCAATAATTCCTCTCGGCCAACCTTAGTACACTCCTTGTAACTCTATGTAACACATACTGTTTTTCTGCCTTACATGATAATTGTTTATATATGTTAAAAGATAATTTTCCTAAAAAGGTAAAATCACGACTCTCATACAGATATCAAGTGAACACGTGTTAAAGACTTTTTAACCCATTAGGGAAATAAACAGATGTTATAACTGGTTCTAAAAAAAAAAATGGAAAAGGAAAAAAAATTCATATGGATAAAAGAATGTTGATCTTCTCCATCGTTATTTGCAATTTGAAGAACTGTAAATTAGATCAACTATGGGCTAAAATCAGGCAACCTGGAGGGGACTCCTCTGGATAATGCATAATTTCCCACTGAAGCATAAAATATTTTCTATAGCCTTCCTTGTTTTGATAAAAAAAATAGTTTCAAAGAAAGATAATTCTTTTTAAAATATACATATATTTTATTGATTTTAGAGAGGAAGGGAGAGGGAGAGATAGAAACATCAATGATGAGAGAGAATCATTGATTGGCTGCCTCCTGCACGCCCCCTACTGGGGATCGAGCCCAAGCACGCGCCTTTGACCACAACCGAACCTGGGACCCTTCCGTCCACAGGCTGACACCCTATCCACTGAACCAAACCGGCTAGGGCAAAGAAAGATAATTCTTGATCACTAAGTCTGGTCTCATTAGATTGGATCTGATTATAAAGGTGAGTATATAGGTCTTCTTACCTTTGTGTTGCTAGAAGTTTTCGTAAGAATCTCAGATCTGACTTTTTAAATACTTGTTAATTAACCGAGCTGTGTATTTATTTATAGTTTTATCTATTTGCAACCTGATTGAATTTTTAAATGTTGAGGCTTGTGTGAGCATCTTAAATCTCATTCTATGCAATAAACAGACAAGGTCTTGATTAGACTTGAAGGACTTAATAAGGCAGCACAGGATTTGAAAGACACTGATGAGTTTTCCGTTTGTTTTTTCTAGAGATGCCTGGGCATCGCCTTCCCCCCAGCTGAAGCTCTGTCATTAGAAACTGGGAGGAACCTTTCCAAGTGCATTAGTAGGAAGGAACAAAGGTTCAGAAACAGTGCTCAGTAAACAGAAATGACTACAGCTCAGGTTGGCACAAAGGAGAGTGTTTAGATGATGTTTAGTTCTGAACGAGGGAGACTTGGGCCTGAGAGTAAGATTGATCAGAAAGTTGGTCTAGGATCAGAACCGTCTTTCCCAGGAATTTCAGTCTTGGACTTGATTTCTGCATCTTGTGGCCCGTTTTTCGTGAATGCCAACAGTAGACTAGGAGCTAGTACTAAGAGTTTTGTGGGAAAATTCTAGGGTAAAGGTGGTGCGGGCCAAAGGGAGATGTAAGAGTTTTTCCAGATCAGCGCCTGCCTTTGCTGCCATTGACATCTAGGGGTAGCAGGACTGCCTCCAGTCCTTACTGTGTGGCACTGGGCTGTTTTTCAGGCCTTTAATCTTCCTAGTAAAAGTCTCCTCCGAAAGACCTTTCAGTCCTTGCCTGTGGGAAAAAAAAATCATAGGTCTTTGAAGTCATGTGCTTCTGGTTTCTAAACCCAGTTTTCAACTTTCATTTGTCCAACCTGTTCTCCCTGTTTTATTGCTCTTGCTTCACAAAGTTACAATAAAAATGTATTCCCAATTATAGACACAAAACAGCGTCAGTGTAAGGCAGGTGGCGGTCCCATAATTACCCTAGGTGCTGAGGAGGAAGCTGATTGCCCTTGGGAGAGCTGATATCTCATCTAGCCAACATCACTGTGTGGCTCGTGTTCCAGTTCTCCTCTAGAAACCTACGTATCCTTGTCTGAGGAAAAGAGTGTTATCTCTCCTCGCCATCCGGAGGTGGAGAGGAAGTTAAGGAAGAATAACTTGGAAGCCAGGGAGTATCCTGAAATCTGCTCTGATGAGGGCGAGTTAGGTGTTTACTGGAGTTAATAAGGACAGCTGACCATGCTCTCAAGGGAAAAGATTTCTATTCAAAAGGTAAGATCCCCCTGTTTCTAGAATTAGCACACTGAGAAGTACTAGAAGAAATTGAAAAGTTGACAAAGGGCCTGACTGGTGTGGCTCAGTGGTTGAACATTGACCTAGGAACCAGGAGGTCACGGTTCAATTCCTGGTCAGCGCAAATGCCCAGGTTGGGTTGCGGCTCAAAAGGGGGAGGCGGATGGGGGGGCATGCAGGAGGCAGTCAATCAATGGTTCTCTCTCATCATTGATGTTTCCATTTCTCTCTCCCTCTCTGAAATCAATAATAAAATAAAAAAACACATTAAAAAAGAGTTGACAAAGGGCTGCTTTGCCTCCACTCTTTACAAATTTTTTTTAAGTAAAAGAATTATAAATCTGCCCTAACCGGTTTGGCTCAGTGGATAGAGTATCAGCCTGCGAACTCAAGGGTCCCAGGTTCAATTCCGTCCAAGGGCATGTACCTTGGTTGCAGGCACATCCCCAGTAGGGGGTGTGCAGGAGGCAGCTGGTCGATGTTTCTCTTTCATCGATGTTTCTAATTCGCTATCGCTTTCCCTTCCTCTCTGTAAAAAATCAATAAAATATATATATTTTTAAAAATATTATAAATCTACAGGAAGTTCAAAAATAGTTCAGATAGGTCCAGTATACCAAGTTGACCTTGGTACAATATGTATGTATAGTCCTATGTGTGACATTTCCCCACATATGTTGATTCTGTAAACCCCAACACAATCGAGAGACAAAACTAACCCATCACCACAAACATTTCCCTGATGTACCCTATAGAGCAGCGATGTCCAACCTTTACTAGTGTCGTCCCATGGCACACATAAACTACTAAGATTCTGCAGCACACCAAACATTAAATTTGTTGCTGATCTGACAAGAAATAGTATAATTTTGGTTGATTTACAAAAAGATAATAATAATAATAGTAATTACCCTTTTTACTCCAAAGTGACTTTTTAAAAAAATCAGGTGCTACACTTGTATATAAGGATTTCTGGTACCAAGAATTAACCAATCACACGCAACCTCATTATAGGACATGGCCAATAAGATGCAACTCAATTATCTGACCTATTTATGGTTCAAGACAGGGCACTCACACTCGGTGGCTATTGTTGTGTTGGCTGTGGTTGTTTTTTAATGTGACAATCTAAGGGAAAGGAGGTCAGTGTCCCTGACTAAAGAGTCAGGTATTGCATGTTTTAAATATTCTTGCAGCATACCAATTGAAAATAGCTGCTTTAGAGCCATACCACACCTCTCCCCATCTTTTTGCCATCTCTGTAATTTTATCATTTCAAGAATGTTATGTAAGTGGAATCACAGTATGACCTTTTGAGATTGCTTTCTTTCGCTCGGCATGATGCCATTGAGATTCATCCAGTGGCTGCATGCATCAATGATTTGTTTCTTATATGCTGAGTAGTAGTCAATGGTGTGGATGTACCACAACTTGGTTAGCCATCCTATTGAGAGATCTTTTGGTTGCTTCCAGTCTTTTGCTGTTACAGGCTGCCATGGACATTAGGTATAGGTTTGTATGGACAGAAATTTTCATTTGTTGGGACGAAATGCCCAGGAATGCAACTTGGGTTGTATCATGAGTGTATGTTTAGTTTTTTAAGAAAGTGATGACAGCAGGTAATTGGATCGAGTTTTTATTCCTCTTTGCCAGGTAGGCTGTAGCAACCCAGGTTTCCTACTTGGCCTTGGTTGCTACCCTTGGCGGGGTGGGGAAGGGCACCTCATTACTGCTGGCATAGTGGAAGTTCTGGCTCCCTCCTGGGCTTCCCCTGACACCACCCAGAATGGGAGGGAGCAGGTGCCTCCTTCCTGCTCCCCCACGTGACCTCCACTAACCCATGGTGGTGGGGGTGGAGGTGGGGTGCTCATTGCCACTGGAAGATGGTGTGTAAGTCCTGGCTTCCTGTTTGGAGTTCTCTGACACTGTCCTGAAGGTGGGGCTCAGGGGACAACTCATCCCAGCCAGGTGCAAATGGAAGTCAAGGCTGATGGCAGTGCGGTGGGGCAGAAGTGTTTTCCGTAGCGTTTCTTGTTCCTTTAGATAGACACAGCCAGCTTTTATTGGTGTTTTCTTTCTTGTGTGATTGGCACCTGTGGATTGCTAGTTTCTCCAGCACCCAGTCAAGGAGAGGTGAAGCAAAAGTAAACCCAGCTCTAGCCAGTGTGGTTCAGTTGGTTGAGCATTTCCCCTGCACCAAGGGGTTGCCGGTTTGATTCTGATCAGGGCACATGCCCCAGTTTGGAGTTCAATCCCTGGTCAGGCTACATGGGGGCAGGGGTGGCTGATCAATGCCTCTCTCTCACATCGATGTTTCTCTCTCCCTCCTTCTACCTCTCTCTCCTCCTACCTCCCTCTCCCTCTCTTCCTCTACCTCGCCCTCGCCCTCTCCCTCGTCCTCTCTCCTTCTCCCTCTCCCTCTCCGTCTCCCTCTCCCTCTCCGTCTCCCTCTCCCTCTCCCTCTCCCTATCTTCCTCTCCCTCTCCTTCTCCCTCTCCCTCTCCCTATCTTCCTCTCCCTCGCCCTCTCCCTATCTTCCTCTCCCTCTCCGTCTCCCTCTCAAGAGGTACCCTATAGAGCAGTGATGTCCAACCTTTACTAGTATCATCCCATGGCACACATAAACTACTAAAATTACCTCTCCCTCTCCCTCTCCCTCTCCCTCTCCCTCTCCCTATCTTTCTCTCCCTCTCCCTATCTTTCTCTCCCTCTCCCTCTCCCTTTCTCCCTCTCCCTCTCCCTCTCCCTCTCCCTCTCCCTCTCCCTCTCCCTCTCCCTCTCCCTCTCCCTCTAAACCACTACTTTGTCATTCCTTAGGTCTGGAGTTTCTCACTAATCTGCCTTCTCTCTACTTTTGCAGAGTTTTCTTTCTTTTATTTTTAATATATTTTTACTAGTGTCCCAGTGTACGGATTCATGCACATTGAAAGGAAACTAATTAGAAGAAATATTTTAATATTGCTATTTTCCCTTTCTCTATAACAGAAGTGTCAACCAAATTCACAATGGACAATGACAGATTGAAACACACATGTGCGATTGGCGCCAGTGAGAGCTTTATATGTATTGCGCATGCATAAGTCAACTTAGCCTTTTATAGATATAGAATAAACTTGCTTAATTAGACCTGCTTTCTGATGTAGCTAAACTTTTTCCAGCCCAGTGAAGCACCCCAACTTCTCTTTCAGGTAATTGTCAGGAACACAGCAGTAAATATCAACATGAAGCAGATTATTATTGTAAATCACGCAGGGAGAACAAAGGGTAAAGTATTTAACTATAGCAGTGTTTGACTATATTCTGTGCAGTGAGAAAACCTGAAGTCATTTTCAAGTTCCACCATTTCTTACTTCTTTTCAGTCGGTCAAGTTTCTAAACTTTATAAAATCTCCATTTTCTGGCTAATGAAAAGAAAACAGGATTCTACCAAGTCTCCTATCTAACTACTCCAGGACTTTAGTGAGGATCAAATGAGATGAGGCACTTGAAAATGCTTCACAAACATTTCGTTAAAGTGTGAAATGATTGCACCTGGCTATAAAGCAAGTTGTGTTCCTGGGCTAAAGAAGCTCCAAGGAAGCTAGTCGCTAGGGAGAGGAAGCTGGGCATTGCTATGTGATGTCATTACCTGGCACCCACAGTGACATTTCAGGGCCGCGCTGGGCTGTGGTCTATGGGCTGCATTTTGTGTCATGGGGTCTTGGCAGCATTGGCTATGATTTGGTGGGGTGTTGCTCCAGTGTCGTGGCAGGGCCTGTGTCCCACTTGAGGGAAGTCAAGTGTTGGTTTGTTGGCACCAAGTCCATGGTGCCATATATTTTTAAATGGCCAGTGCACATCATGGCAGCTCCTGCATTGAGCATCTGCCCCCTGCTGGTCAGTGTGTGTCATAGCTACTGGTCGGACAGATGGACACTTAGCCTTTCATATATATAGATTGATTTCAGAGAGGAAGGGAGAGGGAGAGAGAGATAGAAACATCAATGATGAGAGAGAATCATTGATCGGCTGCCTCCTGCACACCCCCTACTGGGGATTGAGACTGCAACCTGGGCATGTGACCTTGAATGGAATAAAACCTGGAACCCTTCAGTCCACAGGCCAAAGCTCTATCCACTGAACCAGACCAGCTAGGACCAGAGTTTTCTTATGTTGTATATAATGTCCAGGGTTTTTAGTATTTAGCAAGTAGATTAAGGAGAAGTGCATCTAATCCATCTTGGCCTAGACACAGTGGTCAGCAAACTGTGGCTTACGAGCCACATGCAGCTCACGAGCCGCGGTTTGCCGCTCTGTTGACTAATGAGTTTGCCGACCACTGGGATAGGGGCTTAATCACAAGGAACAATAGCCTGTAATTATTGGAATTGAGAGTCTAGGTCAGTGGTCGGCAAACTCATTAGTCAACAGAGGAGCAAACCGTGGTTCATGAGCCGCAGTTTGCCAACCACTGGCCTAGTGCCAGAAGTCTGACAAAAGACTTTTACATTGCCATTTCACCTCTAAGAACATAAATCTGATCATGTCTCAACCCTCCTTAAAAACCTCCTTGTCATAACACCCAGCTGTCCCAAGGATAAAATTCCAACTCTTTAACATTGGCCTTGAAGGCTCTTGACTGTCCCATCCTAAGTAATAGTGGCCATACCTTCTGCAGCTCCTCACTGTGCACAGGCGTCCCCAGCTCCACAGAGTTCATCCTGTGCCACTTAACTATCTCCTCGTGTTTGGTGGTGCACACACCAGTGCTCATGCACTCTGCTGGTCCTGCCGTTCTCTCTTCCACGGGCATGCGGCTAGCTCTGCTTCAAATCTGCCTCTCACATTTCCTACTGAGACGCCTTCCAGACACTCCCAGAGTTAGCCCAGCAGTTCAGACATACCTCTAGAAGTGATTTCTTGTTCTACCACAGCTCTTTGAGGTGGAACTATGTCTCTGTGTGGCTCTGTCCCATTCAACTGTAAATTCTTTGAGGTTCAGGCTGTGCCTGTCTTATTCATCAATGTACCCTCAGCACCTAGACCTGTGCCTGGCACATAGTTGGCACTCAGCAACTGTTTGTTAAATGAATAAATGAATTGTGACTTTCAGATACTGGAGCAACCAAAAATTGTCCTCAGCTTGTATGTCTAGTCCACCTGAGGCTGCCTTCCTTTTATCATTACCGTATGTCCCTTTTTATGCCCCCCCACCCCCTTGAACAAAGTGACTTCGGGAGACTGTAATGATACAACCACTTGCTGAATCTACTCCTCCCTTCCTGAGGGCTGCCTGCTTCCAGGTTGTCCTCATTATACCTGCTGCTGCCACTGGCTGACCATTTGGAAACAGGGCTGCCCCCTTGCTTGGCTGAGAATGGTCTCCCATTCTTCATGCCATGGGAACCGTCAGTCCAGTCTTAAAGAGATGAAGCCCCTATTTGTGACCAGTTATATCAATGGAAGGACTCTCATTGCCAAGCCCTTCTAGAACATCATCATAATAAAAGGCTAATATGCAAATGGCCATCACACCGGACTCTGTAATGCTGTAATGCCGTGATGCCTTAAGGACCGATCAGCAGAGACTTGAGGCTGCATGGCGCCGGGCCGGGGCCAGGAGACCTGTGTCCCCCACCCAGCAGGGCTTGACAGGGGTGGGGCCGGCCGGGTCTTGGTGTTTCCCAATGGGGGTGGGGCCGGCTGGACACTTCTGTTATAGAGAAAGGGCAAATAACAATATTAAAATATTTCCTCTAATTAATTCCTTTTAATGTGCATGAATGTTGTGCACCGGGCCACTAGTTGTCTTTTAATGAGAAACAAGGTCTTTTTGGCTACATGGTCACCTTGCTTATCTATCTTTTGACTGTGTTAGCTGGAAGAAATTTAATAACAACCCTTAGTAAGATTTCAACATCTGACATACTTGAGATAATAATAGCTTTGCTCGTTTTTATGACAGTTCACTCAACCCATACATTCATCCTTGTCAGCTCGAAATTACTCCACGTGTATTACCTTGATGCTTACAATAACTCAGTAAATGAACGTGTGTATACACACGCATACACAGATACCCACATACATGCACATATGTGCACACAGGATATTAAAGATTTGGCAAGTCAAACCTGTTATACCCAATGGCACTCACTTTGAAGAACTCTGATCCTGTGACCTCTATATTTTGTTCTCACTTGTAAATGGCCATTGGTTTCTATCAATTGTCATCCATATCTGATCCTAGTACCGTATACAAGCTCATGCAGATGTAATAATTGCCCCATTTACCAAACCTAGTTAATGTGGCCAGGCCCTTTGTACACATAATGTTTAATTCTCATAGCCATTCTGCAAGGTATATGTTACCCACATGCTACAGATGAGAGAACTGAGGTTCAGAGAAGCAGTGTCTGCGCCAGGGTGGGCTCTGCCTCAAAGCCACCACTGACCTCTTAGTAAAAAAGCCTAATATGAAACTGAACCTTTAAAAGGTTAAATAATCTCTATTTCTCCTAATATCTCACTCCTACCCCTTTAAGCAAGGATCGGGGTCTTGATTCTATCATGAAAAGGTGGGCTGTTCTCTGGTTAGTAAGACAGAAGTGTGAGGAAGCGGGTACAGAATGTTCAAGGAGCGATGCCTGTGCATGTGGTGAAAGTCGGGTTCTGGCTTATTCTCGTGGCACTTAGCCTCATAGACTTCCTCAAGCAGTCACCTCCCCGAGTCCCTGAGAGACACCCAGGGAGGACCCTTGTTGCCTTGCCTGAAAGGCCTGAACAGACTCTGGCTGCCCCAAACTCCTGTGGGCGGTCAGTAGGGCTTGCTAGTAGTAGGGATTGGCACTCAGTGGGCAGACAGGCCATTAACAGCCAGCTCCCGTCTCACAGGTGTTTGATATCATGAAACCATGATAAGCATTTTTTGAAAATTACAGGTCTATTCACAATAAGAACTGAGGATCTTTTCCTTTAGTGTCTGAGTCAGTAGCTCATCCCTTCCCTCATTTCCTTCAGATATGACTGCCCACACCCTGCGGGGTTTGGGAAGGTGGTGTGAAAGGGATGCCAGAGAGCAGGTGAGTCAAGAGTGGAGAGCTTGTGTAGGTGAGTGAAAGCATCTGAGCCACCGCGTCCTGTTGGCACTCCCCTGAGCAGCAGGAAGCAAAGGGGCTGTCCCGCTGACCCACAGGGCCCAGCAAGGAGCACTGGTAGGAGTGGTCAGCTGTCATCCAGCCCAAAACACGGATAAAGGGCTGGAATTCACAGGAAGTAGCTGGGATAAGGCAAGGCCTGTCTCGGGACAGACTGGCCCTGCACCCAGTAACTTGTTGGCACTCCATGAGCAATAGCCATGCCACCATGAGGGCATATTCTTTTTTGGAAAAAATATTTTTATTGATTTCAGAGAGGAAGGAAGAGGGAGAGAGAGATAGAAACATCAGTGATGAGAGAGAATCATTGACAGTTGCTTCCTGCATGCTTCCCCCTGGGGATCAAGCCCACAAACCGGACAGTACCTGACCTGGAATCGAGCTGTGACCTCCTAGTTCATAGGTCAACACTCAACCACTGAGCCACGCCTGAGGAGATATATATATATATATATATATATATATATATATATATATATATATATATATTTGCCTTTCTGTGCATTTATTGTGGTGGGTTTTGGGATAAGAGGAAGCCACATGCATTGTAGAAATGGTGAGACATAAAAGCTCAGATGCAGCCACCACTGTCAGCTCGAGGGCCACCACTTCTCTATGTCACAACCTGGGCTGATACAGATTCATCGTTTTCATGGTGTGACCCACACCACCCATATGTCAGGAGACACAAGAACCACACGTTCGCCGACTGTCCAGGAGTGGAATCGGTGGTACAGTATGACCATTTGGTTTTTGTTCAAGAGTCCAGGAAAATGATTTCCAAGCAGTACCTGAGACCTTGTGTTGTGGCTTCCTCTAAGAATCTGTGCTCAAGTAGGTAGAGGGCCTTTTAGGAAAACTGGCTTCCAACGTGCGGTGGATTTAGAGGAAGCTCCAGACCTGGGTTGGAGGGCTCCGCTAATGATGTGTATGAGAATTGTCTTTCATCTGAGTAAAATCAGGTCAGCAAGGTCCCCTGCTTGTGCACTGAGTGTAGAAAGCAGGATGAGGGCATCGGCTTAATGCCTCTCTGAGAGTTCCCACCCCAGACAGACATGGCCCCCTGAGAGGCACCAACGCAGCATCTCCAGAGGGCAGTGAGATGAGCAGTCATGAGCCTTATTCCTCGGCTTTTCCCTGTCTGAGATGGGAAGATGGGTTTTCCATATTATTGGAGTCTGGATGGCAAGTCCAAAGCCCTGGAGACGGCCCCGCCCCTTCGCCTGGTGATGCCCACGTGCTCCTGTGTAGTATTAAGTACCTGCAGCACGGCCTCGGCTCATTTGTGTCCAGCTTTCTCCTTTAGCCCCCGAGAAACAAGTAGCCGTCTTCCTGAGGATATCAACTAATCATTCTAGTGTGCTCTCCACCCCTTAGCCTGCGTCCGTACAAGCCTAATGTCTGTAGGATGCTACTGACTCCAGAGCTGGTCTGGACAGCAAGTGTCTCCTGGACTTGTCTCAGCCAAACAAGACGTAGAGTCCCCCTTCCCAGGAGGATAAGAATAAAGGAATGCCCGCAGTGTGTGGTGTATTAAGGAGTGAGTTAGCGGCTGTTAACTGTGGTCTTCCTTTGGTGTTTCTGTAACTTACATCATCGGGTATTGGCTCCTTAGCTCTTACTTCTTTCCCCTCTATCCCTTTACCTTCCCACCTCTGCTTTGCTGTCTTTATTTCTGCTGCTGACCCCCCCCCTCCTCTCCCCCGCCCCCGCCCCCACCCTTGCCATTGCCTGGCATTCACAGAGGGCTTTACAACTGGCTTACCTCTCTAGGCTGGTAGCAGCCAAGCTCATTATTCTGGGTCCTAACCTGTTCGGTGAAGTTGTTGCTCCACTTCCCTAACCTTGCACTTAAGGCCTGGGCGCTCCCAAGAATTAGGGACCGGGTGGGGCCCGGCCTGAGAGCCATTTGCACAAACACATGTCCTAGTAACTACTATGTTCTCAGGACGAATGCTTCCCTCTTCACCCCTCTGTAGTTCATCCTTGGGTTCATATTCAAAGGTCCACAGTATCTTCTTTTTATAGATGGAAATACCCTGGAACTGTCAGGCTAGAGGCCAGAAGAGGATATTCAGAGCAGAGAATCCTGTGCCCAGACTGGCCTTCCGCTGGCTTCTGAGGGACAGGAAGCTCCTGTCCCGCCCGGGAGGTGTATGTGGGACAAGTATTGTAGCTCCGCGAGATATCACTGCGTCCCCACTTAGTGGGATAATGATGGGACCACCCGCCGGGTGTCAGCTCTAGCCCGCCGGTGTGCCTCAGTTTCCCGTCTGCATGGGGCCACTACTTCTCGGGACTGGAAGGCGTCGCAAGAACAGCTGAGACAGACGGGTCGTCTCGTAGAGCTGAGAAGTGTGGGGTGTGACTTTCGGTTCCCTGTCGGGGGTTGAGTGGGGAGCGCAGGGCGGGCGCGGCCCCACAAGCTCCGCGCGCCGCGGGCCCCCAGCCCAAGGCGAAGCAGGAGAAAACCGGGCGCTGGCGGACCCGCCGGAGGACGGGCAGTCGCTCTGCGCCCGGCCGATCTCCAGGGCGGTTCAGGGCAAGTGGGCGGGGGCTCTGGGCCAGGGGCCCTGGGGCCGGGGCGGGCCGGCCGGCGGGGCATTTAAACCCAGCCGCTGCGGGCTGGGACGCGCCGCCCTGCACCCTACGCCTTGCCCCGTCCACCTCGCTGCCGACTTCGGGCACCGGCAGGCAGGATGCGGTCCTCCTTGGCTCCGGGTATCTGGTTCCTCCGCACCTTCTCCAGGGACAGCTGGTGAGCAGCGCGGGGGAGGGAGGCGCGCCGGGATGGGACAGCTTCCCCTCCGCGGGCCGGGAGCCTGGGGACCGGGACCGGGCGGCGGACGGCCTCGCTGCGCTTGAGCCCAGGCTCCTTCTGCGGCGCCGCAGGAAGGTGAACCTGAATGGCTTGCGCTGGGACACACACACACACACACACACACACACACACACACACACACACACACACACACACACACACACCACGTTTCACACACACCCCGGGCGGACCTTCAGGGCCCCTCACTTTCATAGCACTGCGGCCCAGGCGAGCCGGGAAACCGGGGATGGTGGAGTTGCTGAAAAGTGGCGATTGGAGTCCTGGAGTGCCCCTTTCCGCTCGGATAACACACACACAAAGGCCAGAGCTCACGGCCCCGGGAGCTTGCCTCCAGGGGCTCCAGGCCCCAGGGACTTAACCAGGGAGGGCTTATCTCTCAGACCAGAGCAGGCAGCCGCTCTGCTGGGTGGTCACCCCAACAGGGAGCAACCCCAACAATGAGTGAGCCACTTCCACAGTAGCTTTCCTCCTGACCAAGGGAGGCCCCAGATGGCCGTGTGTGTGTGTGTGTGTGTGTGTGTGTGTGTGTGTGTGTGTGTGGTGCAGAGCTTTCAGCTCCCTCTTCACCAGAGACCACTCACTGGAGCAGTTCGTTTGGTCTGCAGAGTGTGTGTGTGTGTGTGTGTTTTTTTTTTTTTTTTTAAATATCGTTAGTTGCCATCATTTACAAATTATAAAATTTAACATAGCCAGATTCGTGGCTTCTCTTAAAAAAAACAGATGAAGCAATACCAGGCCTGAACTCCCAAGTTATGTTACTAGGACTTAAAGACTCCCCTTTAGATGGGGCAAGTGTTCTGAACATGACCAACTCGGTCTAGTTTTAAAACGTAAAATCCCACATTCCTGACCCCCTTGGTCCTTCGGCTGCTTAGTCACCCTAGGCGCTTGCCTATTGGCTACCCTAGGGGCTTTTCTATTGGTCACCCTAGGCGCTTGCCTATTGGTCACCCTAGGGGCTTGCCTATTGGTCTTTTCCTATTGGTGACAGTCCTCACTACTTCCAGCCTTCTTCACTCGTATGCATGACTCATTTGGTCCTTTTTGAGTTTGGAACTATTAAGATATATTTTTTCAAAAAAAGACAAAACCTGCTTCTCATAAGGATGTAAAAATGAACAGGTGTTATTTTACTCATAACGAGGGAATCAGAAGATGTTATAATCTAGGAAAAATAAAATGTAGGCAGGGGTTAATGGGGAGTTACTGTTTAATGGGGACAGATCTTCAATCTGGGAAAGGTCCTGGAAATGGATGGTGGTGATGGTTGCCCAATAATATGAAGGGGGTTAATACCATTGAACTGTGCACTTAACAAGGATTAAAGGGGGCCCTGGCCAGTGTGGCTCACTGGTTGGAACATCCGTGGTGTTCAGTGGTTGGAGCGTCAGCCCACACACCAAAGGGTTGAGGGTCGATTCCAGACCAAGGGGTCAATTCCTGGTCAAGGGCACGAACCAGTGTTGCAGATTCCATCTCTGGCCCTGGTTGGGGCGCGTGCGGCAGGCAACCTATCTATGTGTCTCTCTCACATCAATGTTTCTCTCTCTCTCTCCCTCCCTTCCACTCTCAAAAAAAAGAAACATCGATGGAAAAAATATCCTCGGATGAGGATTAACAACAACAAAAATGGTTACAACAGTAAATTTTATGTTATATATATTTTACCACAATTTTAAAAAGAGAGACTCCAAAGAACATGCTCATTTATAAATCAGGAATATTGAGGCAAAACTAGAATTTCCACAGGTTGGGAGGGAAGACTATTGAAACTACCAGTTCACAGATATATTTTGTATGACTTAGTTTCCCACCCCCTTGAAGCACTGTAAACAGCCTGTGGGTCAATGAGAGGTACAATCAGATAAGCCGGGGAGGAGTCCTCTAGACAATGCAGTTTTCCAATGAATTATAGAATTTCCTATAGCTTCCCCTGCTCTGATAACAAATAGTCACAAAGAAAGACCAGGCTTGTCCATAAAATAAAGTTTGTCTCATTGGATTTGATCTGATGATATAAGTGTAGCAAGAGGGCTATTTTGTAATATCGGCCTTAGGAAGTTTGTTTTGCTGGATTTTTTTTTTTATGAGGAATCTTGGATTGGACTTCAAAACACTTATTATTAGTGACTGTTCTGCAATTAGGAAGCCACTAGGTTTTACCTGCTGTACCTGTACATTTGGGCAAGGTCCTCCTTTCTTGAGGTCCCCAAAATATCCTAAGGCTCCTGGGCTGGCCAGGGAGTGACCTTCCTTGTTTGCATATAAGGGAAAACAGTAAGCCAATGTTCTTGGGAGGGTTTTATTAGTCTTGGCTCCATACAGTCAACCTTGGTTCCTGAAAAAGGGCTGAGTATGTTTAATTAATTGAGCATCATTGTTAATTACGACATTCCAGGGAAGGCCTTGGTTGCATAACCAATTTTTTTCTAACTATGCCCTGCTTAAAAAAAAAAAAAAAAAAAAGGGACAGATGCTTATTGAACTTTTGAAAATAACCATCTTGCTATGAAAAGCAAGAAGACTCAACAAAAGTTTCTGAATTCTGGGGAATCAGTAGGGAGAGCAAGGTATTCACAAATGTTTCATTTCGGTTCCCTAAAACAGAGTCTGCTCAGTTGTTATGGGCTGCACACAGCTTAAGAAGAAGGAGAAAGGGCCGCCTTCTAGATCCAGAAAGCAGAACGCCAAAACAGCATCAACAATATTCCCTTCAGAAACAGCGAGCATCCCTCGCCCGCTTCTTCACTCCCATGCGGTTACTTCTTGTTCGCTGAACTGGGTTCGCAACCTCACGAACCTGTCAGCTTCTTGACTAGAGAGCTTTGAAAATTCCTGACTTAGTCCGCTGGTATGTCCTTAAGGGTGTCTAAGCGATGCCATCGGAAGCACGTGTCCAAGAGCAAGTTACTGGGACAGCGCTTTTCTGAGCCAGTTCTTGGTTGTTAAAGATAAGACCTTTGACCTATATTGCAGAGCCTTTAGGAAGCATCAGAGTAGAAGGAAACAAAAGTCCTTTGTAAATGACAGACACCTAAAAAGGAGCAGATTAATGTTCTACTGATAATTTTGAAGAGTGAATGATCTGATGAGCTAGCAAGGACTGCTATATTGTTGTTCCTGAAGTATGCAAAACAAAATAAAGCCACCCCCTCCCCCAGCCTAGACAATAACATCTGATTCATAAAAAATGGATGGGCACAATTTTTAGAGAGGAAAAAAATCTTGAGGCATATAAAAATCCCGAGACATAATTTACATAATGTACCAAGGCTATTCCAAGAATATAAACTAAACTCAGTTCGTAAGCCTGGAGTGAATCCTAAACATCTGTATTTAACAAAACTCCATAGGAAAGTCTGAGGTACGTGCCCTGGTGAAAACCACTGACCTAGGAGATGTTAGACTCAAAGAAGTGAGGTTGCAGCCCAGAGAACATTTGAAACCCAGCTCGAATCATGACCGGTAACACTATATACCGTTACTGTCAGGTAACGTATCAGCAGGATGCTGACCCATCGAAACAAACCATGGACCAGAGAGGCCACTAAGAAATCTGTAGGAACTTCTCACCCGGCATGCAATTTCTGAAACATTTATATAAATAACATTTTCCTTTTAAAATTTAACTTACAGAAGGCCGAGCAGCGCTTCTGGTTTCACAGTTATTTCCATGCGATTGCTCAACAAAAACATATGAAATACACCTGATTAGTTCTAGCCCCTCTCTTTTTAAAAGGAGAAAGAACTGATCTTTGTGGTTTTTCCAGAAGTCCCCTTGGGCATCTCAAAGATAGTTTTAGGTACAAAAGATATCCTGAATGCTTTATTTGATTTGTGTTTGTTTAGGATTTGGTTGGGGGAAGACAAAAGTGATTAGGAGGCTGGAACGCTTATCATGAGTGCTAAGAAACAGCCTTGTCCCATCCATTTGAAAGTGGTAACATTATGTTTAAAAATAAACATAGAAGGTAACACCTTTCCTAAGAGGGTTTCTTTGCTTTAAAAAGTGTGGGAAATTATTCTGGTAAGACACAGAATTGGTGCTATCTAGGCAGATTAGATAGGAGGTAAAAAAAAAAAAAATAACATGTTACAACTCATTAAGAGCAGACCAAATGTGATTTTAAAAGAGAGAAAACCAAATTCTATGTTTACATTGACATAATTTCCCATACTAAAGGAACCACATCCTCTTTTTCTTAAATAATATGAGTAAAATAAAAACCGAGCCAGCTTTGACAAAATTTCTAAAACACTTAATTGCTTCTTTTTAATGCATTATCGGCAGCTGCCATAATCCAAGGCAAGTCTAATCCCCTGGCCACACACCATTCAGGTTCTGTCCTGCATGGTCCTCTTTCTTATTCCGGAACTTTACTTTAGGGTAAAACTTTTCTTTTTTCTTCTTAATGAACAAACACATCTCATTTCCATGTATGCAACTTTGCAGCTCTCTACCGCTACTCTTCCTAATAGAGTCTCATTCATAGATATTGATTGTACCCTTGAACCAGAGTAACATATTTCAGCGAAAATGGTGGGGGTGGGGGTGGATGCAGGGACAGGGGTTGGTTATAAGCAGCCTGTCCCACACCAGCATTTTAGAAGAGCTGGCAAACACACAGGACACAACGTCTACAGCCACACACATGGTTCACCCGCTTCTTCACGTATAAGTCCAACCACTGCTCGCCAGCACCTCCCAGATTTCAGGCAGATCTGGCCCGGAATCCTTTCCCCCCTGTATGCCCCGCGCAGCTAGCTTTCCTCAGCCTCAGTTTCCCCATCAGTAAAAGGTGGGTGCTAGAGGACAAATGTGGTATGTGTCCATTCTTGAACCCCTGGGCCTAATGGCAGGCGCGCGATACATGTTCTTTTACTTCTTCCCTCGTGAGTGTAGGTTTGAACTCCTCTCGAACACTCGGTGGTGTTAATATAGTCCCCCTGTAGGCACACGATGATGCTGAGAATGGAGGCCTGCGGAGATGAAGAGGACATGGTCCTCCCTTCTCGGAACAAAGGCTCAGCTGGAGAGAGGGTGTGCACGCCTGTTACCTAATTTACTGCTTCTGCATGTTCCCAAGGAAGGTATTCTAGGTGAATGGAGATGCAGGCGTAGCTGGACACAGCGAGGGTGGATTGGGCCTGAACTTGGGATTCCTCGCCTAGAAAGGGAGAAACCTGGGAATCCCTCCCGGGGAAGATGTGAGGGGTAAAGGAGGTCGGTGCCTGAGGTTCCCAAGCCAGCGACAGGCTCCCGTTGGGCACTGAGTGGGCACAGATTATGGACTATCCCTCTGCTTGCTTTTCCTGCTAGCGTCAGGCCTCACTGAGTTGTAGCTCACTGCAAAGTTCCCCCACCCGACATGGGTGTGCCGAGGCACGGAGAAGCCGTGTTGCTTGTCCAGCATCCCACAGCCGTAAATGGCTGAACCGGAATTTGAATCCAGGTGAGCCTGCCGCCCAAGCTGTCCTCCTGCTGAGCGGATGGAAGGGGGAGAGATCGCAAGGCCATTTGGCCTTAGGCGGATCATTTAATCTCTCTAAGGCTCCATCCAGGTCCTGGTCTATAAAATGGAAAAAAAAAAATAGTGGACCTATAGCACAGGGTTTTGGTGAAATTAAAAAAGTCATTTAAAGCACTTAACCCAGTGCCTGGCTTACAGTCAGCATCGGCGGGTGCTGGTGCGTTTCCCCAGAGGGAGGGACTCCTCCTCATTAGAGGAAAAGGTAGCGTGTGACTTGGTGGAGCTGGAGGTACTCTGAGCCCGGGGCATGGAGCCAGGACCTGGAAGTGAAGGTGTTGCCTGTGTGTTGAAGGCCAGAAGTGGAGCTGCAGCTGCAGGTGCCCAGCGGACTGAGGAACGTCTCAGCCCCTGAGATGAGGCCTAGAGGCAGGCAGCACGGGCTTCTGCCCCTCCTCCTAGCGGGTTCCTGGCCATTCATAGTCCTCCCGAGCTCTGGGCCTGGTCAGGGCCCTGCCTTCCGTGGCAGCATCTGCACAGACATGTCCGCGAGCTGGCAACATGGGCATCTTGCCAGAGAGATGCCCGGGGCTGTCCTTGTGCGGCTGGGCCCATTTCCTGGGGCCCTGTGAGGGGAACAGCTCAGGACAGCGGTCGGCAAACCGCGGCTCACAAGCCACATGCGGCTCTTTGTCCCCTTGAGTGTGGCTCTTCCACAAAATACCACGGCCTGGGCGAGTCTATTTTGAAGAAGTGCCATTAGAAGAAGTTTAAGTTTAAAAAATTTGGCTCTCCAAAGAGATTTCAATTGTTGTACTGTTGATATTGGGCTCTGTTGGCTAAGGAGTTTGCCAACCACTGGCTCGGGACAAGGAGAGGAGAAGCCTGTGGGAGGAGGGACCAGCAGGATGAGCAGGACTGGGGTAGGGGAGGCAGGGGAGCAGGAGCTGTGACTCCCACCTGGCCGTGTCCCCACCCCTGAGTCTTCCCACGGCAGCTGGAGGGGCCGAGGCTGGCGGTGGCTGCTGCCGGGAGGAATGGCTCTGCCCTTACGCGGCCAAGGGCTCACGCTGCCCATCCTAGGGCTTTTGCTTAATCCTCCAGCAGCCTCGTGTGGCGGGAGCGTATCGCCATCTTATTTATAAGAGGATCAGACGGAGGCTTAGGGAGGTTAAGTGAGTTGCCCACGGACACAGGAACTTAAGGCTCATCCTCCTCCGGTCCACGTTCTTTCCCTGTTTTGCGATGACTCAGATCAGGGACCCCAGTGCTGCCAAGATGGCTTGCTTTTGTCTTATTTTCCTGGTAACGGCAAAGCGGTGCTCGGTGAGGGTGGCAGAAAGGGCTCCTTCCAACGAGCTATGACGGTGAAAGGAGAGGTCCCGGAGCAGGACCCGGAGAGCTAAGCCCCGTGTCCTTGTCCCTCTCCTCCGCCTCTCAGGGTCAGGGCTGATCCAGGGCGCGTGACCCTGCGGCTCCCCTCCCCCACAGTGTGACAGCTGCTTCCCCAGCTGTTGCTGCTTCCTCTTCCTCCCTGCAGTTTCCTCTTTCCCTCCTTCAGAGCAGAATGGGGGGGCACCTTCTCAGGCCCCGTGGACTGGCCTAGAAGGCAGCAAGGGTTTGGATGGCCTCAGAGTGGTTGGCCGAGGCCTTATTCCTTCCAGGCACGCTGCGCCAGTGGGCACCCAGGTTGGAGGAGGCTGTCTGAGTCACACCCGAACTGGGGACACACAAGAGGTGGAGGCCCTGAAGCCCCTAACCCCGCCCCCCTTTCTGATTGTCCCCACATTGGTGTTTGTGGTGGAGTGGGAGTGGATAGAGTGACTGCTCTGGTTTTGGCCTCGGGCTCATGCCTCGTCCCCTGGATCCTTCATGCTCAGGTGGAGTGGACCAGGGTGAGGCCTGGGGCTAGGCCTCCATGGAATCCCGAGAGGAAGGCCGTCACCTGAACCCCATGAGCAGGACATAGCTCTGCCGTCCTCAGCACGGTTCCATCTGTGCTGTTCGCTTAGCCTTTCTTCAGGACTGACGTAACACCTGTTGACCATCTCTTCCAAACCCTCCCAACCCTCCCGCTCTTCCCAGCTTATTCCAGCTGCCTGAACAAAAACCTCAAGCTGGAGCTTAAAGCTGTGTCTTTTCATCCTGTCTGAATGCACAGGGTTCCCCTACTGAGCGCCCTTCTCCAAGCAAAACAATCATGTTTTCCTCTTCCCTGAAAAAGATCATTATGTTACTACTCATTCTTCTATAGAGTCCCGGCTCCTCGTGGCTGCTAGCTGATGTCTGCCTCCTGTGGGAAGGTTTGGGGAGGGGGGAAGGCAAGGGGGCAAGCCCTGAGTGATCTTGGCCTCTCTGAGCAAGCGCCCGGAGTCCCAGGAAGGGGAACAGGAGAGGACTCACTGGGCTGGCTCTCTGCTCCAGGAGGGCTCCATGTCCTCAGTGCCCAGAGGCCCTCCCAGACCTGGCCTGTCCCTGTTCCATCTCGTGCATGGAAGGCCTGGCTCAGGACCCTGCCCTGTGGTGTCTGCCCCAGGCTGGCCTTTCCCCACGTGATGTCTCCAGGGGCAGGGCAGGACTTGGCAGGGGGTGGAGCCATGGCGCTGTCACCACTGGCCCGGTTCTCACAGTGCCCAGCACTCTATCCTTTTCAGTCCCACAGAGGCCTAGAACAGGCACATCCACGGACAGGCCACCGAGTCTCTTTTCCCAGGGCAAGTGCCACGGGCACCTGCAGCCACAGCCGGGAGCCACGTTAGAAGCCAGAGACCCCTAGCAGCCGCCCCTTTTAGGGCAGGGAGTGGCGGGATTGATTGAGGAGGGAGTGTAAGTCCCCACCAGCCTTACATGAGGGAGGGACTGTCAGCAACACGGATGCAGAGGCAGGAAGGGGGATGCAGGGCGTGGGGGTGACCGACTGGGTGGCCACTGGGGAAAGGAACCTCTTCCCCCCATCTCCTAAGGCCAAGGTCCCTCTGCTATGCTGTCCCTTGTTGTTTTCTGTACTGCTGGTAGGTCCTGTGCGTGGTAAAAAACAGATCCTCTGTTTTTTGTGGGTTTTTTCTTCTCTGTTGCTGCTTTGTGACAAGTTGGTTCCTATCTCAGAAGCGTTCCCAGTGCAAAGTCATGCCATGGTCGATAAAGCCATTATCATGCTCCCCCGAGAGGGTCCGTTGGACTGTCAGCTAATCCTTGAGATAGCGGCACGCCCCTCTCTTGGACTTGGTTGCCCGGTATCCAGTGCCCGTACGGCAGGTGGAACTCTTAAAAAGTGCCGTTCCTTCATCGCTTCTCTGCCTTTTGGCGAAGATCAAGTGTAAAACGGGCCGCTTCTTGCAAACAAAGCCGGCCCCAGTCTGGGGACTTCGCCACACATGTGCATTGATCCTTGGCCCTTGTGCCAGGCCAGCCTTGCCTTTGTGCCAGGCTGCCATCCTCCGCCCACCCTGGGGCAGCGAGGGGAAGCCCAGCTGTGTGCATTTGCCCCCTGCTCCTTCGGGGCCTCTCGATTCTTCGGGCGGGGCTTGTGAGAAGTGAAACCTGCGGCTGCCCATGCTGCTGGAGCGCTTCAGCTGTCTTTGCTGCGAGGGCTGGGCTCAGAGGAGGCCTGGCTCCAGGCTCTGCCCAGCCAGCTGGGAGACGGAGCTCCTGCCGCCGGCACGCCCAGCCCACGCAGGAAGTCCCAGAGGGGGCCGTGCCAGGTCCAGCATCACACAGCGCAGTGGCGGGCCTCCTGCCCCCTCCAGGGCGGGAGCTCTGCCAGTCGGGATGGCAGCGTGCACCTCTGCTGAGCCTCTGTGTCTGCTCCCAGGGCACGTGGCAGGCCTAGCAGGCCGAGTCTGCTCTGAACCATGGCAGGCTCCCCGTAGGCACTGGCACCTGCCCCGGCTGGTTCAGCTAGCCCGGGTGTGAATACTGGGGGAGTGGGGAGAAGGGGAGTCCTGGCCTCCAAATCCCCACCTCCCAGGGAGTCCGGGGGCTGGAATGCCCACTAACCGGAGGAGTGTGGTGCCAGGCCCACCCACACTCACCTCTTGTCACAGAGCAGCATGGGGTGTGTCAGCCCCTCCAGCTCTTCTTCCCCACCTGAAAGTTTAAACTACCAGCAGCTGCCCAGCCGGTGTGGCTCAGTGGTTGAGCATTGACCTAGGAACCAGGAGGTCACAATTCAATTCCCGATCAGGGCACATGCACGGGTTGAGAGCTCGATCTCCAGTGTGGGGTGTGCAGGAGGCAGCCGATCAATGATTCTCTCTCATCATTGATGTTTCTATCTCTCTCTCCTTCTCCCTTCCTCTCTAAAACCAATAAAAATAGATTAAAACATAAAAATAAAACAACAGCAGCTGTCCCGCTGGGTGTCAGGAGCTCAAAAGACCCTTCGTCGTTGGCACCACCTCACTAACCTGTCACTGACCCTACGAGAAAGGTGCTGATCTCCGCTTTTCACATGAGCAAATGGGGGTGAGGAGTGAAGCCAGGTTTTGCCTGATTCCCGAGTCCTTGCTCTTTTTTTCTACAGAGACTCCAACTCCCTGAGATGTAGCTCCGAGGGTTCCCCATGGTGAAGACGTGTGCCGGGGAGGGGCTGGCAGAATGGAAAAGGCAGTGAGGAAGCCTACCACGAGCTCCCCCAAACAGTGCACAAAGCAGAGCCTCGGGTGGTGTCCAGACCTCTCTGATCTAGAAAATGCCAGCCCCTTCCGTGCTTTCCCATCACTGTCACCACATGGCCCCACATGACCTGTCCCCTGCTTCCTTCCAGCTTGGCTCAGTCCCGCCTTCCACACGCCCAGAACCACCTGGAGTTCCCCAAACAGGGAGTGTCATTTCACGCTCTCTGCTTTTGCACACGCACTTCCCTGTCCCTGGACGCTCTGCCTGCCCAGCTCTGGTCGACCTGGCCTCCCCCTGCTTGTTTTTGAAGATTCCGCTAAAGCTTCGCCTCCCACCCCAGCTGGCCTCGGCACCCCTCCTGTGCCTCCTTGCTGTGCATGGCCGCCCGCCTGTGTGGCACTGTGCCCCAATTCTGTATGTGCCCCCCTGACCTGTGAGCACCCGAGGGCAGAGATCTCTGCTACCGTTTCTCTAGCATGTTGCTGGATCCCTACCCAGTGCCTGGCACGTGGTAGGCACACATGTGGGTAGGAGAATCAGATGTCAGAGTTGGCATCGCTGTGTCCTGTGGTGGCACAGCCCTGCCCCTGCGGTCCGGAGAGGAGTCCAGATGAAAAGGCCTGGAGCAGTGAAGGAAGGACAGCGGGGACACAGGCAGGAGAGAGCCCGGGGAGACTGTCTGGGTCCCTGCTCGGTGAGCAGGTCCTGGCGCTTGGGTGGAAGCAGCGTGATGGTGGGGAGTGAGGGTAGGAGGACAGGGTGGCTGGCCACCAAGCTGGACTTGCGAGCCCCTCACTGGCCCTGAGCAGCTCCTCAGAGGGCTCACATGTCTGCTGAGTGGCAGCCTGGCTTCCTAGGCAGTCCCAGGCTCTATCGCTGGCAAGGGTCTCCCTGCTGGGCCCATCAGGGGAGAGCAGTCCGAGCCAGCGCCTCGGGGACCTTTCAGATCCAGAGGAGATGTGATTTGTCACCATGGTCAGTGGCCGCATTCGTGTGGCAGCCAAGATAGGTTCCGCTGAGGCCCAGAGTCTTAATGGTGACACCGCAGGGACCAGGGACAGGGTGAGAGCAGTATTGGGTTCACCTCTTTTGAGGCACATGTGGTTGGTGCTTATCCCCATGTGCAATTGACGAGGAAACCAGGGGCTTGCATCTGATACACAGTCAGAGGCCTCACCCAAAGCTTTCAGCTTCTTTCCGACCAGGCAGCTTCCCAGGCAGGGCACCACTCCCAGGGGTTACCCGTAGGCCTGCAGCTTTCTTCCATCCATCGCTCTCTGAAGGCCAGCTGGGCACCCTCTCCAAATTCCCCTCGGATTCTGCAAGCCCTTGACTAGAAGTCATGAGCCATATGCCAACGGTGGAAAACACTTCTGCCGCCAAGCTTGCTGATGCCAGTCATGGTGACAGTCACCTTGGAGTAACCCAGGTTCCCTGGAGAATCCACGCACCCGTAGGAGCTGGTAGCCGGAGGGGCCAAGTGGTAGGGGATCGTGAAATCCAGGCTAGACAGTTGGAGCTTAGTTCTCAGCAGAATGGAGAGCGCCTGGGAAAGTTTAAGCGGGTAATGAATGAAGCGGGGCACGTGTGCCTTCATCCTTTTAAGAAGATGAATTGGGGCCCGGCCAGTGTGGCTCAGTGGTTGAGCACTGACCTATGAACCAGGAGGTCACGGTTCGATTCCTGGTCAGGGCACATGCCCAGGTGGTGGGCTCGATTCCCAGTGTGGGGCATACAGGAGGCCGCTGATTAATGATTCTCTCTCATCATTGATGTTTCTGTCTCTTTCTTCCTCTCTGAAATTAATAAAAAAATATTTTTTAAAAAAGATAAATTGGGGGCAATGGAGAGAATGGAGACAGAGAACCCAGGCAGGAAGCGTGCATCCAGGTGTGCATAGAGAAGGGCCTGGGAGCCCACCCTAAATTCAGGCTCTGCCTAAATTCCCTTCGTGACACATTTAGAAGTGACTGTGGGTTTTGGAGGTAGATTCCAGGAAGGGCTGGTTGAGTCCCAGTGTCCATCCCCTTAGGTTCACGGAGCTGAGGGATGCAAAAGGCTTCAGGTCCCTCCCAGCCTTCTCCCCCTCCCACCCCACCAGGAGATCTTTAATGGACCAGAGCTTTGGGTCTTTCTGAGTGCCTGGCCCTTTCTCCTGGGCAGGGAACCCTTTGCAGCCCATTTTCCATGCATCTCCTGACTCCAGTTGCTGACTCAGCTCAGCTGATCTCTGCTGGGGAAGCAGACAGTGACTCAGGGCACCGAGGCCCTTCCCAGGCCCCGCAGCCGGGCGTGCATGGAAACTTTATTGGTGTTTGGCTGAACCATTGTTTCCATCCCAGACGCAGCACACGGGGTGAGAAGTGGGGGTTGAGGGGGCACATGTGATGTGTGAGCCACAGATGGAGAGAATGACCCTGCTGTCCAGCGGGAGGCGAGACTGGGACCAGGAAGAGCACGTGGTTCTGTCAGCAGCTTTCCCCCTGGAGCCGCGTTTCCATGTATGGTCTGGGCTCTGAGGGGACAGGCCGCAGGGGCTAGTTCCGCTGTGTTCCGAGCTCACAAGGCGTATTGAGCTCACTGTGGAGACAGACCCTTCTCCTCTCTCAGCCTCCCGCCCGCTCCCCTCTCAGCCTCCCGCCCGCTCCCATCATTTCTGGTATTTTAAACACGATTTTAGCTCCCTGCCCCCATCTCTCTCACACATGCATCCACCCAGGCACCCTGACCTTAGTGAGGCCGAATGAGCTCAGAGGTGACGGAGGTGCCAAGAGGCATACTGGGTGCTGGTGCTGAGCCAGCGCTGTTGGAAGTACAGTACTCAGAAGTTGGGACCAGGAAGACCGGGCTCCCTGAGCACCCTGGCCTGGGCATCTGCTCCTACTCTCCCTGTGGCCTCTGCCCAAGACTCTTGTGTCTGGAGGGGGCCTGAAGGCAGAGAGTTGGCGGTGCTGAGGCCCGGAGCCGCAGCGTGGGCATAGGCGGCAATTTGGGTCCGATCTCCCTGCTAACCCGGACGCCCACCTTTCCCTGCAGGTACCGAGGCTTCATCCTGCTGCTCACCTTCTTCATCTACACGTGTTATCACATGTCCAGGAAGCCCATCAGTGTGGTGAAGGTGAGGCTGGCCTAGCGGTGGGAAAGATGCAGGAGATGCTAGAGGAATACACTCTAGGCGAGGGGCCCGGAACTCGGCCCAGGACCATCCTCCTTCTTACCACCGAGCCTGCTCCTCCGCCTGGCAGCTCCCTCTGCTAGGAGAACCGCCCTAGCGCTCCCGGGAGTTTAGCCACCGAGACACAGGGTCCGTGGCTGTGGTGCGCTGAGCGAGCAAGGACCCCCGGCTCTGTGGGTTCTGCCTTCACTGAGGGTCCGCTGTGGCCTCCTGTCCCTATGCAGGGTCCTGCAGGGGAGGTGCCAGAGGCCGGTGGGGAGGCAGGGGCGCTGGTGAGGCTGGGGAGGGAGTTGCTTGCTCCTCTTGGGCAGAGGGGCCTGAGGGGCCCCTGGCCCGTGTATCCCATTGTCTGTCCAGAGCCGTCTGCACCAGAACTGCTCAGAGATCATCCAGCCCCCCAATGCCACCCACAGTCCCAACGACACCACGTGGTGCAGCTGGCCTCCGTTTGGTAAGAATGGGCCCAGTTACTCCCTCCTCCTCCCCAGGAAGGGGGTCCAGGGCCAGAGAGGCCTTTCTGCAGGGGCAGCCAAGCAGCGAGCTGGGCTTTCTGTCTCCCCCTTCTGCTTCCAGACCAGGACAACTACAAGGAGCTGCTGGGCGCCGTGGACAACGCCTTCCTGGTGGCCTACGCCATCGGCATGTTCATCAGGTGAGGGGGCGGGGCCGGGTGGGTGGTCCCGAGCTGCTGCCGCCCTCCTTCACCGGGCAGCAGCCGGTCTCAGTGAAAAAGCTGCCAGCTCCCCCGGTGGAAATGAGAACGAGACTTCTGCCCGTGCGCTCAGCCACAGCCGTTCTCGTTTCCCTGTGTGGTCACTCCCACTTCCAGTAGCTCTTTTCCTGGAAAGTCTTTCCCGGATGCTCCTTCTGATTCTGCGTGGGGTGGCAGGGTCCGTGGTGTGGCTGGAATACGGTTTGTTCTGGACCCGGATCCCTCAAGGGGGGGCGGTGGATGCAAAAACAAGCAGGCCCTGTCCTGTCCTGGGCCTCCATTAGTAAGGCAGGCATGGCGTTTGTCACCAGGAGTCCGGCAGGTACCACCTCCAGCGAGCTCACAGCCTGATGGGACCAGCAGCTGCTGGGTACACAACGGTGTGGGGACTCTGTGACAGGCGGCTCCGGGGCGGCCACTTAGTCCAGGCCGGGGCTAGAGAAGAGGGACTAGGGAAGGCTTCTTGAAGGAGATACTGTTGGCACCGATGCGGAGCAGGGCCGTGGCGGTGCGGAAGAGGCGAGGCAGGAGGCCAGCATGGGGAAAGTAAGGAAGTGGGAGGCGGCGTGATCAGGGCTGGGGGGCAGGTAGCAGCAGGAGATGGGCTGGAGAATGAACCAGGTGGGCCAGGCCAGGGGCACAGGAGAGCGCTGGAGGGTTTCACTCGGGGTGTCGTGTTCAGATTTACATTTCAGACAGGCCACCCCGAGGGGGGCGAGAGGCAGGTGAAGGAGGGCAAGGCCAAAGGCCTGGTTATGCGAGGAAGCAGATGGATGACCGTGCAGCAACACTCAAAAAATACATATTTTTATTGGTTCCAGAGAGGAAGTGAAAGGGAGAGAGAGAAACATCAATGATGAAAGAGTCACTAAACCACTGCCTCCTGCACGCCCCACACTGGAGATCGAGCCCACAGCCTTGGCATGTGCCCTGATCGGGAATCGAGCCGTGACCTCCTGGTTCATAGGTCGATGCTCAACCACTGAGCCACACTGGCTGGGCGCAGCTACGCTTTGAGGAGTGCTTGAGTTAGAAGAGCAGTGATAGAGACGGAAAGACGACATGCCAGGAACTCTTTGCGAGTAGGATTGGTGGCTTTGGAGATTGAATGTGAAGGGTGGGAAGAAGAGGCAGGGGATGGAGGTGGCTCTGTGGTTTCTGGCTTGAGTGGCCACGGGCGGTGGTGCCATTCCCTCTGATGAGGGCACTGGAGAGGGCTGGGTGGGGTAAGGAGGAAGAGTTCAGTTTCGAGTGTTGAGTTTCAAGTGTTTGGGGGTCTCCAGGCCAAGATGTCCAGAAGTGTCTGGATGTGCTGGCAGCTCCGGGGCAGAGAGCGGACTGAAGAAATGCACTTGGTGGTAGTTACAACCGCAAAAATGCTGCAAGAGAGGCTCCCACGAAAATCAATAAGGAGGCGTGGTCAGCCAAGGGGGAGGGGCTGGAACCGAGTCTAGAGTGACATGGAGCAGGCCAGGGGGAGAACAGCAGTTTCAAATAAAGCAGAGAAGCCTAGTGAGTGGAGGGCAGCGGGTGCCCCTGGCTGTGGCAACACAGAGGTCACTGGCGGTCACCTTGGCCAGAGTCGCCCCGCCCAGTGGAGTGTTGGGGGAAGAAATGGAGGCAGGGTTGAGGAGTGCCGATAGCAGGGCTAACCACAAATCTAACTCAATTCTCCAGCGGGATTTTCGGGGAGCGGCTCCCTCTTCGTTACTACCTTTCAGCCGGAATGCTGCTCAGTGGCCTTTTCACCTCGCTGTTTGGCCTGGGCTATTTCTGGGACATCCACGTGCTCTGGTACTTCGTGCTCATTCAGGTAGGAGCCTCCGTCTTGCTCTCTGGCCGCTGTTTCCATCTCAGGAAGAACCTAGTCCCCCTTAGCCGCCCCAGGTCATGGCCGAAGCAGGCCCTCACGCCTCCTGCCCAGCCCACTGCTCTTGTGTTATGCCCCATAGGGTCCCACTTCCCAGGGTCACGCATTGGCCCCCTCAGTAAGTCTGCACTGAGCACACCCCGGGCCACTACAGTGCCTGAGACTGGGTCTCTGCAGCAAAGGATCTTGAGCCACTGATATTGAACCTCCCCAGCCCAGGATGGGTCAGAGCAGGAAGTGGGTAGCATGCCAGGCCTGTCCCACCTGCCTGCTCTCTCCCTGCAGATCTGCAATGGGCTCGTCCAGACCACAGGCTGGCCCTCGGTTGTGACCTGCGTGGGCAACTGGTTTGGGAAGGGGAGGTGAGTGTGACGAAGGAGTGTGTGAGCAGGAGGTTCCCTGGGAGGGCGGGGTAGTGAGGAGGTCACTAGGCCCCTAACATAATTTGAGGGTAAACAGTTTTGCCGAGTTGCATATGCTGAGTGAGGTAAACCTGTCAGTGACAAAAGCAGTATTGATTTTCTATTGATTAGGTTTTAACCCATAAAACAGCAACTTTAATTATGCTTTTCCTCATAATAAATGAATTTCCACTTCTCCTAAAGGCAAAAAAGAGGCCTGTAAAACTGTGTTGCTGTTGTTTTTTTCTTGAGCTGGTTTTTCTTTCTTTTAAACATATTTTTATTGATTTCAGAGAGGAAGGGGAGAGAGAGAGAGCGAGAATCATCATTGATTGGCTGCCTCCTGCATGCCCCACACTGGGGATTGCAATCCAGACAAGTGCCCTGACCAGGAATCAAACCGTGACCTCCTGGTTCATAGGTTGACACTCAACCACTGAACCACGCCAGCTGTGCCTGAGCTAGGTTTTATGCCAAGAAGAAAAAAAAAAGTTGCTTTAGGGCAGGACTTCTCACCTGGGCACTGTGGACATTTGGGGCTGGAGGATTCTTGGTCATGTGGGCCAGCTGTGTATTGTAGATGCTTAGCAGCATCTGCCCACTAGGTGCCGCTAGCGCATCCTGAGCTGTGACAGTCAAAACTCTCTGGACATGGCCCAGGTCCCCTGGGGGTTGAGGAGCAGTGCTTTTTAGAGTTACAGCCACAGGAAAGGGAGAAGAGGGGGTGGGGGTCTTGACCCCTGAGGACAGCAGAGCTCCACTGGCAGGCCCTGTGTGCTGGCTCAGGTCTGCAGGCCTGGCTGTCCCTCGTCTGATCCCAGCCATCCCTCCCTTTTCCCTGGCATGGAACAACCACCTTTCTGCACTTGGCCAGGGCAATCGAGATGAACCCTATGCTCCCCTTTTTACTTTTTCTGCTCTTCTCCCCTCCCGCTCCTCATCTTCCCTCATTCCCTCATTTCCTCCCCTCCCTCTCTCCAGGCGGGGGCTCATCATGGGCGTCTGGAATTCCCACACATCCGTGGGCAACATTCTGGGCTCCCTGATCGCTGGCATCTGGGTGAGCGAGCAATGGGGCCTGTCCTTCGTGGTCCCAGGCGTCATCACCGCTGCCATGGGCATCGTCACCTTCCTCTTTCTCATCGAGTGTGAGTGGACCCCTCCCTCCCCACAGGGCCCGTAGCTCTGGGAGAAGGCAGCTGGCTAGTGGAAGATTCCTGGCCACAGAGCAGGAGGACTGGAGGTGGGACTCGGGACAAGCAAACGCTCTGAGCCTCAGTTTTCTCATTTGTAAATGGGACCAACAGCTTGTCCATCCCAGGGCTGGTGAAGGTTTATGTGACACAGGAAGTTACCAGCAGAATGCCTGCCGCTAGTAGGTGCTTGGCAAGTGCTGGCTGAGTGTGAGGGGGGAAGTGGAGGGTAGACAGGACACTCCCACATTCGCTGTTCTCATCCCATCCCTGACAGCCTGAGTCAGCTAGCCAAGGTAGCAGGGCCACTTTGTAGCAGGAGAACGGAAGTCCCGGAGGCATTAGTGACAAGGCAGGTGATGGAGAGCCAGGCCTAGCAGGTGGGCTCCGAGCTCCCTCGTGTGGCCACTTTGGGGGTGGGGACCAGTCCCTAGGCAAGGGGAAGGCCCGCCAGAGGAAAGCTTCTTAGAAGGTTTTTGTTTCAGACCCAGAGGATGTGGACTGCACCACCCCTCAGCACCACGTGAGTGTGCACCCCCACCGCTCCCTGCCCTCCCACTCACCCCCACACAGGGCTGGGAGTTGGAGGAGGAAGCCCTGAGCCCGGTTACCTCACAGGCCCAATATCAGGCCCTTGGGTTGGCTCCGAGCAGCCCCAGGGGGCCTCAGGCGGTTAGTCCAGTCCTGAGAGGGACCCGCACCTCTTCCCACTTCGGAGCCCCTGCCTCTCACGAGGGTCATCCCTCCAGCCGGCAGGAGGGGTACATGGATGTGCCCACAACACGGTCTCATCTCTGTTCAGGGGGAGCCGGAAGAGAAGCAGGACAGCCCGGAGGACCCCGGAAACAACCCTTACTGCCACCAGGAGAGCAGCCTGGAGGCTGCCGCCGGATGCTCCAAGGAGCCAAGCGCTCAGCCTGCTGCCATCAGCTTTTGGGGGGCGCTCATGATCCCGGTGAGAAGCTGGGGGAATGGAGCGGGGAGGGGCCCTCCAGGTTTCCCTGTAGGATGTCCGGAGAGGAGGTTGCAGGGTGCTCTGTGGTTTCCAGAGTTTCTTCACATGAAGGGCCTAGGTTGGGTCACAGGGAGGCTTGTCTGGACACAGCGCTGGCGCAGCGCACACATTGCTCTCACTGACAGTGGGTGTGGCTGGAGGTGCTTTGGGTGGTGGGGGGTGCAGGGGGCCGGGTGGTGCTCAGCTGCCCCGGGGGCTGCACCCTTCTCATCGTGCCCTCTGCTCCGCTCCCAGGGTGTGATCGAGTTCTCTCTGTGTCTGCTCTTTGCCAAGCTGGTCAGCTACACCTTCCTCTACTGGCTGCCCCTCTACATCTTCAATGTGGGTAAGTTCCAGGGAGGAGCGGCGAGGAAGGGTTGTCTCTGGTCCAAGAGGAAACCATTGCGTGATGCCTGTGATTCCAGGATGCAGGCAGGATCTCGGCTGAGCCTCTCAGAGGGCAAAGGGCGATTTTTATTGATTTTTTAAAAAAATATATTTTTATTGATTTTAGAGAGGAGGAAAGAGGAAGAGAGAGATAGAAACATCAATGATGAGAGAGAATCATTGACCGGCTGCCTCCTGCACACCCCGCACTGGCGATCGAGCCTGCAACCGGGTATGTGCCTGACTGGGAATTGAACCGTGACCTCCTGGTTCATAGGTCAATGCTCAACCAATGAACCATACGTGCCAGGTGCGATTTTTATTTTTAAATGCAAAGATGAACCTTGTATGCTCCCCCTCAGGCCCTGACTCCAGCCACCCTTCCCTCCTTGGGAGTTAGGAACTGGAAGCTCTGTTCTGTAATCCTCCCCAACTTCTCCATCCTCGCGTGTAGGGGAAACCCACCTCCAGGCTGCTTGGCGCATAGACGGGTGGGATTGGAGGGCTCTAGAAAAGGTCTGCCTTTTGAATGCTCCCGTCGTACTCCCTTGAGATTCTGCCGACCCGGGGAAGACCTGGGGAGCCACCCCCACCGCTTGTAGCCTGAAAGGGAACACAGTTCTCCTCTCCCAAGGGGCTGCTTGGTCATGGGACTCTGCCCTGTGCTGGGTTGGCTGCACTGCCCAGCTCCTGGACTGCTCCTCCTGCCTCTGCCCTGCCCAAGGGTGGACAGACAAGGAGAGGTCACGGTTGTGGTTGAAAAGGATGTTTATGCCAGGCCTGGCCTGGGTCTTTGCTGTTCCCTACGTCAGGTGGCTACTCCATCAAGAAACAGACTCCTGGTCCTGGCCAGGTGGTTCTGTTAGTTGGAGTATCATCCCGTACACCAAAAGGTTGCGGGTTTGATCCCTGGTTGGGATGTATGCAAAAGGCATCTGATCATTGTTTTCTCTCTCATATCAATGTTCCTCTCTCAAATCAATAAACATCTCCTCGGGTAAGAATTGAAAAAAAGAAACAAGCAGACCCCTGTCCCTGAGCCTCAGAGCTCCGCCAGGGCCAGGCCCCTCACCCAGGCTGCGCTGCTCCCTCCAAGCCCCACGGGAGGGCCGAGGGCAGAGGCTGCCTTGCCATGTGCTGTACTGACTCTAGACAGGACACCGTGGGGCTCAGTCAGGGCCAGATTTCAAGTTATTACTTGCCCCACAGCTCCTGTCGGAGGGGACCCTTGCAAAAATAGAGGTGGAGCCTCAGGCAGCTTTGGGGGTAGGCTCTCCTTCACCTGCCTTGTCACTAATGCCTCTGGGACTTCCGTTCTCCTGCTACAAGCTGCCTGAGGCGACCCTGTGACTTATGTCAGAGGATGAGTCAACCTTGAGGGCTGGGCTGCAGTTCAGGCGTCTGGAGATGCCTTCCCTAGTGCCTGGGCAAGGTTGGGACCTGAGGTCCTGTTTCCCCGTGAGCCTCCTCCCTGGCTGATTCTCAGCGGAGATCGCAGGGGGATGTGACGCCCCCTGGTGGTGGCCTGCCACTCAGCCTGGAGCAGAGCAGGCACCGGCTGGTTGGGCGGAGGAGGCGCAGTGCAAGGTTGATCCAGGGGAAGGTGGCCTGGGGGATAGGGTGCTGAGGCCAGATCCCAGGGCTTTCAGGGGAGGGCCAGTCTGAGAGGCCAAGGCCATCCTGCGGGGGAAGAAGGCAGAGCAGGGCTGGGGTCCCAAACTGTTGTCAATTCCCTCGGGCCCATCACTTCCACTGGTCCTCCCTCCTCCCTCTGGAAAAGGAGGCCGGGGGCGGCACCGTCACTGGTCTTTGTGGCTCACACTCCGGGATGCCCGCCCCGAGCCCTCAGGCCTGACCGCACAGTTGTGTTTCCACAGCTCACTTCAGCGCCAAGGAGGCAGGGGACCTGTCTACGCTCTTCGACGTCGGCGGCATCACAGGTAGGGCCTCTGCGCTGCGTTCCCCTCTCCTCCCGTGGCGCTGCAGAAAGAACAGGGCCTGGGCAGGTGGCATCAGAGAAAAATAGGGCTCCCGCCCCGTGGAGAACCACAGCTCTCGTGTTTGGTCTCCCCCTGAGCAGTGGGTACAGAAAGCACGTCAAACTCGTTTCGAGGCATGTGCCCCGCCGGCAGCGAGTTTGACATGCTTGTACAGGGAGGACTTTACAGGGAGATGCTCTGCTGGAGGCCCAGGCCAGCGCCGGGCAGTGATGGGGCCGAGCTTGGCGCGAGGTGGGGAAGTGGCGGGGTGAGGGGTACCATGTGGGTGGGGGGCTGTGGTCGTGCCCCGAGCAGCAGTGAGCGGGCTGGTTTGTGTTCCAGGTGGCATCCTGGCGGGGCTCATCTCCGACTACACCAATGGCAGGGCCACCACCTGCTGTGTCATGCTGATCTTGGCCGCCCCCATGGTGTGTATGACCTCAGGGCCAAGTGTGTGTGCATATGTCCTTGCGGGCGGCTGCTGACCTGGGTGTGCGCCTGGGCACCCCCGATGCTCCAAACCCCTGAGGGAGGTGTGTGGGCGCATCCCTGGGCACAGGAAGGAGACCCAGACTGGAAGCTCAGAAAGGGGTTGGTGACTATTTGGCTTTGGTGGAGAAGGGGAGACCAGCTGATAAACTTCTTTTTTTTTAAATCCTCACCCGAGGATATTTTTCTCATTGATTTTTAGAGAGAGTAGAAGGGAGGAGGGGGGAGAGAGAGAGAGGAACATCAATGTGAGAGAGACACATGGACTGGCCACCTCTCTCACCAGCCCCAATGGGGGTGGAGTGAGGGAAAGAAGGATGGGGGGTGGCCCTGGAACCTGCAACCGAGGTACATGCCCTTGACCCATATGCTCCAACCACTGAGCCAAACCGGCCAGGGCTGATCAACTTCTTGGCCAAGGAAAGAACAGGAAATTGAGGTTAGATACGAGAGACTTTCGGGGGGAAAGGAAGCAATAAGTTACCAGATCTCACACACCCTCATCCTTGGGATGTGTAAGGACCGTGAGACCTGGTATGAGAAGGAAAAGGAGTGGGGTGACCTGTTGGATATAGGGCAGGAGTGGGGTGACCTGTTGGATATAGGGCAGCAAAGGGTTGTCCCAGACTTCTGGGCTCCCGTCCACCACAGGCGGCCCATGGGAAGCCTGGGCGTGACGTGGCCTCTCCCTTCTTAGTTGTTCCTGTACAACCACTTTGGCCAGAGCGGGATTGCCAGCTCCATAGGTGAGACGCTGCGAGCCCGGCCAGGCCTCCGGGAGGGCACTGCCTTGGGGGCGTCGGTGGGGGGCACGGGGAAGCGGAGGTGCTCAGCCTGATGCCAGGGGTCTCCTGCTTTGGGGCTGGGGCTGGGTGCAGCCCCTCATCTCTAACCGGCTCTCTGTTACACCCCAGTAATGCTGATTGTCTGCGGGGCCCTGGTCAATGGCCCTTACGCGCTCATCACCACGGCCGTCTCCGCTGACCTCGTAAGCGGGCCGCCTCCCGGAAGCCAGGGGTCACTTGGGGGTCTTGGTCGGGGCTTCTGTCTCCTGGTCCGTTTTCCCCACAGCCCTCGCCTCCCTTCTTGGCCGGTTCAGACAAGGTCCTCAAAGTCCTTCAGAATTCCCCTTCCTCTGCTCCGAGCCCCAAGGCCTGTCCCGGGTCAGCGCCCCGTCAGTCCAGGTGCTGCCTCTCGGTTCGGGCCTCACGCTGCTCTCTCCCCACAGGGGACACACCAGAGCCTGAAAGGCAATGCAAAGGCCCTGTCCACCGTCACAGCCATCATCGACGGCACTGGCTCCATAGGTCTGTGACTGGTTTCTGGCTCCTGGCAGCCGAGCACTCTGAGCCTCGTCTCGGGCATACGCCTCGCCTTGCCGGCACGTGGGCGGGCCCAGGGCCCCTTGGCGGGAGCCCTGCCCTGACACTGCGCTCCACAGGTGCGGCTCTGGGGCCCCTGCTGGCCGGGCTCATCTCGCCCACGGGCTGGAACAACGTCTTCTACATGCTCATCTCCGCTGACATCCTGGCCTGCTTGGTAAGAGTCCTTGGGGCGCACAGATGGACATTGTGGGGTGTCCTGTCCTGCCAGGCCAGAACCCTGGAGGCCCAAAGTGTTGTCCCCTAGGGGCTCTGGGACAGCAGCCCTTGGCTAAGAACCAGGTCGCTCCCACGGAGACCCTTGCTGAAGGAAGCTGTGTGCCAGCCCCTTCCCTCCTGCCGGCCCACGACTGGTCACAGCACTGGCGACTGACCACTACTCCCTTCCCTCTGTGCCTCCAACTCCCCGCAGCTCCTCTGCCGGCTGGTGTACAAAGAGATCCTGGCCTGGAAGTCACACCTGAGCCAAGGCACAGGGTGAGTCCTCCGGAGAGCGGGGACCCCGCCTCCCACCTCAGTTCAAACCCTCGGTCAGCAGGCACGCGGCACCCAGGCGGAGCCCAGCTCCATGTGTTCTGTGAACGCCCGCCCTGCCCGGCCCCACTAACTGCCCTCTGTTGTCCCATGTGTCTCCGTAGCTCTTGTCTCGCCTTAACCCACACGCAGTAGTCGTTCCCTCAAGCCCCATGACTTTTGTGAGTATTTCCTTCAAGTCTGTAACTCAGCATGTGCCGGCAGAACGGGCCCTGCATGCAAAGCCGCCCTCTTCCAGTGATTTTCCCGACCCCCCCCCCCCAACTTTCTCTTTCTTCCTGGGGGCCAGTTCCAAAGGCCGTCCTCCCCCGCAGAGCACGGTGCTTGGGAAGTGATTCCTGAGGCCTGAGCTGCCACCAGGGTCGCAGCCTCCTCGCTGGGCGAGCAGCGGGGCGTGGGCCATCCCCCCAGGACAGAGAGGCAGAGTCCAGGAAAACAGTTTCCTCCTGAACTCAAACCCGGGGCTGCAAGTGCTCCTCAGGCTCAGAAACCAAGTCCCTGGGCCCTGCCTGTGGCGTGCAGAAAGAAGCGGTTGCCAATCAAAGCCTCTGGGACAAAATCGAACGCGTGGCGGTGACCGCTGGTGCGCGCTGTCTGTTAGCCAGTGGTGGTGGGTGCGCAGGCTGCTCGGACAGGCTGGTGGCTGAGCGGGGCTCCGCTGGGGCTGAGGGCTCTGCTGGCCTTTCTGGCTCCACCCCCCCCCCCCGCCACCCAGCAGGGGACCCTGCTATCGGGAAGCTGGCAGAGCTATGGACCTGGTGGGGATGGGAAATGTGGGTCCTGGTAACCAGCATGCCATGTGGGAAAGCACTTCCCTTTAGGGCGGGTGCCGTAAAGGTTCAGGGCAAACCAGGTTCAGGGCCAGACACTGAGAGAGGAGGCATTGAGGACCTCTGTCTGTCATACCCTGGCCTGGAGGAGCAGGGGGACAGGCCCTGGGGCCAGTGGGTCCTCCAGCTGCCTTCCCTGAGCCAGCCCGCGGGGAGCTTGGGTGATGAAGGATTGAAAAGAAGCAGAAAGGGGGAAGAATGAACATTTAGGAAGCTCTGCCCTGTGCCTGGAATAGCCTGAGGTCAGATCCTTAGCTTACCTCCCAGCCACCTTGGGAGGTAGACAGGCCCATTAGAGAACAGTGGCTCAGGAATCGGACTGCCTAAGTGTCCCTGGTGGGTGGGGTTTGCTCTTCCCTACACGCTGGTCCTTCTCTGAAAGGCCCATGTGGGGAGCAGAGTAATGAACTAGAGCAGAGGAGCTCTGGGTGGGGACCACAAACCCCCAGACAGCCCGCCTTCTCCGTTCGCCTTCACCTGTGAGGCCCTGGGCACGTTCTCCAAACTTCCCCGTCCTCACGGGTAAAACGGAGCCGCTTGGCCCCAAGTACCTGCTGTGGTTGATCCGAGGCTGAGACGGCATGGGATACGTGATATTGCTTTTTAAAGCTGCCAGATGTGGTACAAATATCCTAAGGTTTTAATTTAATCTGGCTTTCTGTTCCCCGCTGAAGAGGGGAGAGGGAGCCCTGGTTACAGAGAACAGGGATGAAGGCAATTATGACGGGACCCCAGGAGCCCGCTCTCCCTGTTCCCACCGCTGGGGCTGACGATTATTAAACTGTCTCTCTTCCTCATTCAGGTATAAAGAAATATGAGGCCCCGATCGGAAGAGAAGCGTGGAGGGCCCCAAACTGCTCCCCCTGGCAAGACCATTGAAACTGGGGACACTGAGACAAAGCCTCTTGCTCTCACACCAGCCCTCCCAGCACATGGAGACCCTGAGGGGCTGGGGGTGTCTCCATGGGAAGAGGCCGGCCAGGCGGAAGGCGTCGCCATCCTGCAGAGGGAAATACCTGCTCAGACGCCTGCTGGTTCAGATCCCAGGACGGAGGCCGAGGCTGCCCAGGGCCAAGGCCGGAAAAGGCATGTCTCTCCTTTCTGTGCAGAATTGAACCTCTGTAATCAGCTTGTACCTACAAATGGGATTCTGACCCGATTTCAGAGCAGCCCAGCCTCTCTTCGTCCCTTTGTTACAAGCCATTTATTGCCATTTGAACCTGTTTCTAACTCCTGACCCATGTGGATTGAAGCATCGTTGCTGTATTCAGGGTCAGGACTAGGGGAGGTGCAGAAGGCGTCCAGCTCAAGAGAAATGGGCCTCCTTTGCTGCACCCTTGTCCCGGCCTCTATGTCTCAAGTAGAGACCACCCATCAGGGCAGTGCTGTGGGGAGTGGGGTGGGGAGTGGGAGCCAGGACTGAAAATACCAGTGTGTGTGTGTGTGTGTTTACATATATATTTTTTATTGATTTCAGAGAGGAAGGGAGAGGGAAAGAGAGATGGAAACATCAATGATGAGAGAGAATCATTGATTGGCTGCCTCCTGCATATGCCCCCTACTGGGGCTGGAGCCCGAAACCCAGGCATGTGCCCTGATGGGAATCGAACCATGACCCCCTGGTTCATAGATGGATGCTCAACCACTGAGCCACACCGACCGGGTCCAGTGTGTGTTTTGATTAAAATGCCAGTGTTTTGATAAAGAAGTGTCAGTGGTTGTTGAGTGCTCCCTGGCTGCCTGCACTATTCTGGCAACGGAGTAGACAGTGGACACAGGAAAAGGACTTACACCTGACCATAGGGACCCGGGTGACAAGTCTGGGTCACTCAGGAGCCGTCACCTGTGCAGCTGCCTGCAGCTCTCGGCCGTGGCCTTTTCTGCCCTGGGGCTCCGGGTGGGCGTGTTCTGCCCCCTCACGTCCCAGCATGCACCAGGCCAGGCTAGCTCGTGACGTTCTGTCTGACCCCCGAAGCCGCCTCTCAGCACCAATACAGACTTCGTTTGCTGGCTGTGCAGGTGCGAGGGCTCCCGTGGGCTCTGGAGGCAGTGTCCTGGGGCCTCCAGGTTGTGTGCTGGGCTGGTCACAATGGTCATTTCCAGAGGAGACACTCATGACAACGTTGATGACTGGTGGGGCAGACCGGGAGCTTCAAGCCCCACGTAAGACACCACCGTTGCATCAGCTGGGACACTGGGCCAGTGCATTAGCCGGATGCAATTTCTCCATGTGAAATAGGCAGTACCTGCCCCAGTGGTGACATACACATAAGTCTTAGCGTGCCCCATACTCTGGCTTTGAAAGCAGGAGGACTGACTGAGTTGATGCTCTAAAGCAGGGGTCCTCAAACTACAGCCCGCCAAGGATAAGCCAAGGACATTTATCCGGCCCGCCGGGTGTTTTTGCCGCCAGTGTGCATGTGTGGAATGTTTGTGTTTTTATTTTGTTTTGTTTTTTTTAGAGAGGGGAGGGACAGAGAGCTAGACACATCAATGAGAGAGAAACATCGATCAGCTGCCTCCTGCACACTCCCTACTGGGGATGTGCCCGAAACCAAAGTACATGCCCTTGACCAGGATCGAACCTGGGACCCTTAGATCCGCAGGCCGACGCTCAATCCACTGAGCCAAACCGGTCAGGGCTGGAGTATATGTATATATTTTTAACTATAGTCCGGCCCTCCAACAGTTTGAGGGACAGTGAACTGGCCCCCTGTTTAAAAAGTTTGAGGACCCCTGCTCTAAAGATTTATCTGACATTATCCCTCAGGGGCCGCTAGGTGGTGCCCTAACCCCGTGGTAGAGACCAGCGTGAGCCTGGGCTCCCTTCTATCCCTCAGGGAGGACCAAGGAGCAGAGGTTTCTTCGCTCACCAAATCCCAGCTTGCTTTCCGCCGCCGCTGCCCACGGGTCAGGGTAAGGGGCGGGGGGGAGGGGGCGTCTTGCTCCTTCCTGGCACTTTTGAGGTCTTCTCTCCCCCAGCCTCACCACTCACTAGCTTTCAGCCTGTTTCGTCATCTAGAAAATAGTAACAACATTACCTCCCTCAGAAGACAGGTGTGAAGGGAGGCAAATGGGTATAAAACACTGCCCGCCCTCCAAGAGCTTGTCTGGTGAGGGGATGAGAGAGGAATAGAAACATGTTTGCAAACGACACAGCTCAAGAGAAAACACGCCATCATAGTGACTCCCGGAGTCCAGCCCTGAAGGGATGGGGCTGGCAGGAGGTGGTCCCCCTGCAGGGATAGGTGTGAAGGGCACGCGGAGGAAGAACGGTAGGACTTGGGCTGCCAGGTGGCTAAGGTCGTGGGCTGCCAGGTGACCCGCTCGTGCCAGCAGGCAAGGGTGACACGCAGGAGAGGCCAGCGTGGGAACTCAGGGCCCGGCCTCACAAACGACCACTTGGGCTGGAGGTAGGTGTTGGGGGGAAACACCTGGGACCTGACCTTCCGCACTGTCTCCCGGGTCCCAGCCCCACCTCCAGCTCTGGGCGCTGGCTGTTCCCAGAAGCCTGGTCCCCGCCTTCTCCCTGGGCCTCAGCATCCACCGGGGGCTAATGCAGGAGCGTTACATTAATTAGTTATTCATTTAATTTAACTTCACATTTGGTCTCAATTAAGCTTAAAGTGTTCTTCCTTATAGATGTTACAATAGCACTTGTAATTAAAAAGCAATAACTCTTCGCATTTCTCCTTTAGCGATCCACTGGGAGGCTGGGCTAGCAGGGGGCAGGGGGAGGGAGGCGGCGATGGAAAGGCAAGGAAGACGCTCTGGGTAGATGCGAGCTCGCGGAGGCTGCCGCTGAAACGGAACTTGGGGGAAGGAAAGTCTTCACATGCCCAGAGTGTGGGAGTGGGAACCGCACTGGGGAGCGATACTGGAGATAAAGGGGTGCACTTGGTATATCGAGGAGGATGGGGCCACGTATTGGTGGGAGGCAGAGCGGTGCCCCTCCCCCAAGCGGTCCTCCCCTAACTCCCGGAACCAGTGAACCCATTGTCTTAGGCGGCAAATGACGCTGCAGACGTGAGGTGGGGAGGCCACCCTGTGTTATCAGGGCGGGCCCAAGGTAATCCCAAAGAGGGAAGCAAGCGTCCTGTGGTCAGATAAGAAGATGCTGGCTTTGAAGAAACCGGAAGGGCGCCTCGGCGGAGGAATGGGAATGTGGGCAGCCTCCGGAAGCTAGAAACGGCAAGGAAGCGGGACTCACCTCTGGGGCCTCCAAAATCTTTATTTTAGCCTGGTGGAACCCAGATGTCTGGCCTCCGGAGCTGTGAGATAATAAATCTGTGTTGTTCTGAACCACGACGGCTGTCGAAATCGGTTCCCGCAGCAATAGGAAACAATTAGGTGTTCTTCGTGTAAAACGAAGGCAATATCAATTTGAAGACAGGAAAACTGAAGAAGTCCCCAAAGATTAAAAACAGTGGAGGGGTGTGCAGGCAGTATTTAGGTACCACATACGGGCCACTTGTCACTCCTCCACGTTCTCTGAAGGCAGGAACGGGGCGATGTGCATCGCACATCCTTAGAGTACCGGACAGGATGATGAAGACCAGGAAAAGGAACTCCATCCTCCTGTCCGTGGTGTTGGGCCCTGGTTTTGATCCCTGCTGTCGTTTCTTAGGTCCCAGGAAACTGAGACAAGGGTGCGTGTGGGGGTGGGATTTGGAGACGTTTTCTTCCCTGGAGCTACCATGATCTGCTCGAGACAGAGATGAAGAAACAAGCACCTGCGTGGCTTGTGGCTTTGATTCTCCCCTTGGCATCTCTGAAAACGAACAAGTATCGTTTTGCAGGTGGACCGCGCCTAAGAGACAGGTTGCTGTCTAGGAGCTGCCCGCTGTTTAAGTATCGCTAAGCAAGAAGGAGGTCAGGGTCTAATGGAGTAAAGACCCGCCCCAAACCCATGTGATCAGTGAACTTGTCTCTGAGGCCCTGCGTGGTGTGTAGCTGCTCTGCCTGGTTCCTGGCCAATCTCTAAGGTTCTAGATTTTCCATTAGACTCGGTGGCTTCTCCTCAGTATTTCTGTCAATGGAGTTTGCATCTCCTGACCTTAGCTCCTCCTTCCTCTTTGTTTTCACTTTCTGGAGTAAGTAGTCTGTAGACATTAAGAGCTTGGCTGGAGCCAAACTGCCTGCCTCCTATTTAACCCCTTGCTAAGTGGCCTCAAGCGAAGCACCTCCCCACCCTGGGCCTGCTCCCCAGCTGTGAAATGGGGACATTAAGAGTGCCTATGTCATGGGATTGCTATGAAGGTTACGGAATACTTACAAAGCACTTAGAGAAATGTCTAGCACATGTTTGCTAAGCATAATGCAAACGGTAACTTCCGCATGTGAAGGATGGGATATTCCCAGATATTGGGATGGAAATAGAGATCAGGGATTGAACTCCATGAACTATAAAACCCCTTCCCATCCTGGGTTTTATGCCCGTGAGGGGATAATCAGCTTTTTCCCCCCCGAAATTCACTCCCATGTGGTTCTGGTTCCCACATCTGGAAACTTGCTCCTCCATAAGTAACAACAGCCACATACTTAACGATTTAGGCCAAGAAGTTATGATGAAATGCTTAGGAATTCTTTAATGAAACTTTTATCATTTTTTGGATATGGATTAGGGAAATGGTGGGTACACATAGCTAAGAAACAGTATTAACCAATGGAAAAATAAGGCGTTTTGAAACCCAAAAGTGATCTTTAAACTATCCGAGAAATGAGGTATGGGGGATCCTGGCGTCAAGTTTGAGCCTCTCTACTGACTAGCCGTAAGTCTCTGCCTCTCTCTCACGTCAAACTGCAGCAGGTTTCTTTACACATTGAATTAAAGTCAAACAAAAACACTTCAACTGCGGCAGCAATGACTTAGTTTATTTAAAAAAAGTTTGTCTTAGAGAACACGAGAAATGGAGGACTTTATGTTAGAATAAAAATATTTAAAAGTACCCTGGCTGGTTTGGCTCAATGGATAGAGCGTCAGCCTGCAGACTGAAGAGTCCCGGGTTCAATTCTGGCCAAGGGCACATGCCTGGGTTGTGGGCTCGGTCCCCAGTGGGGGGGGGGGGAGGGGGGTGCAGGAGGCAGCCAATCAATGATTCTTTCTCATCATGGATGTTTCTATCTCTCTCTCCCTCTCCCTTCCTCTCTGAAATCCATAAAATATGTTAAAAAATATTTAGAAGTAATTTGGGTGCCTTCCTCCCGGGACAGAGTTAGGAAGACTGTCTAGATGCCTCAGAGCCCAGTTCTCAGATTAGCTCACTCTCCCAGGACCGATGCTATATACCCACCAGCAATGCGAAGTGTTGAATGCAGGGCAATTGGAGTGTGTGCAGCAGGAGTGGATAGCTGTGCAGACCCGAGTAACTGAACATTGGTACAATAATTTTGATGACTTTTTAAATTAAATATCTGATATTGTGCATCCGTAGAGAATGTTAGCTTGACTTTCATTTTTGTGAGAAATTTAAGGAACTTGTCAAGAAATTACCTAGGGCTTTTTACTGGCTTGAGATTTCTAAAACACAACGCACACAGCGCCACCTAGCAGAGAGGACCAATGTCTGCTCTGTGGGGGAAAGAGGGGTGTTCTGCTAACTTAGCTTCTGTCAGGACACAATTTTAAAAGGCTATGAAATATAACCTGTTCCCTTATACAGAAGCCCTGATTTGCTCTCCTTCTCCAACTTGCAAACAGTAGGGATCACCGCAGTCTCTTTGCCACGGGATCCGTCTGGGTAGGGATTGATCAAAACATGGTGACCAGGGGCACTAAGATAACTTCTGCTCTATCTAAGGGACGACCTCCAGGGAGGCCATATGCTCAAGCGGTGCCATATCAGACATTGCCGGTAGGGGTGCCCATGTAGAACTCTCCATGAAATTCATTTTGTGCCCTCCCAGCCTTTTACTTCTTATCCCAGCCCCGTGTAGTTTTGGGAGGTGGTTGAACACGGCTGCTTTGAGTATGAAGGTGGAAAGTAGTCTGTCATTCATTTCACTGTGGCCGGTAGCTACGGACAGGATCTATAGAAGGCAGGCTGAGCTAAAGAAAATATACTTGGTTCCAAGTATGATTTTTTCTGCCCTTCACACACAGCCTGCCATTTACATCTGTGAAAATAACAACTGGACGGGAAGGAATTCAATTCCCAACCTTAACACATTTTTCTCCACAGAATTAGTCACCCAAAACGTTGTAGCCATTGATCTATTGATCTAAAGGCTGGACAACTTTGCTGGGGAATGAGAAAGATGGAAACCTACAAGTTTCCCCAGACTTGCTTTTTTAGCAAGTCTCGCGGGAGAAGGTGCCAAGTGGCAGCCTGTGCTGTTGGGAGTCACTGGGCTGGCTCGGCAACTCCCCACGGACTCGCCAGAAACTGCGGGACTTCAGTGGAATGTCCGAAGGAGCCACCCTGCCCCTCTTCCCTCAGCATTTCCACATCCACATCCTCCTTTTCCCTTCAATCTGCTGGGGAGGGGAGGGGGTATTGCGGGGGGAGGGCGGCGGGAGGAGATGTTTGTTTCTTTTTTTCTTTTCTTACCTAAGGACTCTAGGCCAGAAGGAAACGATTTCCTTTGAGACAGTCTGTGGCCAAGTTCTATCTGCAAAGTTTTTCCAAACGGAATACGATAGAGACCGTTCAAGGGCAGGGATGCTGGGCCTGCTCCTCACCAGCCCATGACCCCCAAAGTCACCAGTTCTCTCCACTCTTAGTTTAGAGCTGAACGCCGCTGGGTGGCAGGGCTGGGTGACAACAGGATCCAGGAGGGAAGGCAGAGTGGCCCTGACTGCCTCTTCTCAGTCCAAGTCCACAGAGCTCAGCTGTTTTCAGTCCAACAGGGGCCTGGAGAAGGGGCGGGGCGAGAGCACACCTGTGTGCACGCTGGGCACTGTGTGAAGTTGGGCACGTTCCTTAATCTCTTTATGCCTTTACTTTTGCTACTTTAAATTGGGGGTGATAATAGGGCTTGCTGTAAAAATTAAGTAAATTCAGTTTCAAAGGAACTAGTGTACCGCTGGCGTATAGCATGTACCCAGTCAACATTCTCCTCCCAATTTGTTTTTTGATTCTTAACTTTAAGCCGGGAGATTCTTCTTCAAATGGCTCCAGGGAGTCAGGATGAGAGTGGAGCCAGCCAGGGTCCCTCTAGTTAGTGACAAGTTCCACTTGGCCTAGGAACTGAGACAGGTACGAAGTTATATCTGATCCTGGGAACACATTCCTCACCGGCTTCGGAGAAAGGGCTACAAAGGTGAAACAAATGGCAATAACCCCAAATGGACTCGCCGGTGATTAAATAAGGCTCACAGAGGCCACCAAGTCCTGGAAGAAAGAGGATCCAGAGATACACAGCAGCAAGACAAATACTCAACACTTCCACACCCTTTCACTCGTCCCCCGCGTAAACCCGAAATGCACAAATAGTAGACGCGGGGAGCTGCGGGGAGCTTGCAGCGAGAGCCAGTCCAGGGTTGGTGTGTGGGCTCTTAGAGCGGAGGGAAGTGGCACCATTGCCTGGGAGTTCTGTGGCCAATAACAACACCTGAGTAGTTTGCCAACTCATCACAGTAAAACCACCGTTTGAACGTTGGGTGCCTTTCCTTCCCACATGGCCCCAACCTTACAACTAAGGATTGTATGCGTTATCAAAAGGACCAGATTCTCTCATTTATTGGACAGCAGGAGCCAAGTGCGCCTTTTCTGAAATCCCCTTACTGACATCCTGGTTGAAATCTCCTCTAAGCGGATCAGTTACTATTTCCCTTAGAGAACAGATGGGAAACCTGGGTACAGGTGTTAAGAAGCGTGCAATATCCCTCTCAAGCTGGTCAGAATCTACCTCCAAAGAGACAATTTAAAAAAATATACATTTTTTTTATTGATTTCAGAGAGGAAGGGAGAGGGAGGGAGAGATAGAAACACTAATGAGAGAGAATCACTGATTGGCTACCTCCCGCACTCGGGGAATCAAACTGTGACCTTCCTGCTCATAGGTTGATGCTCAACCAGCAGCCCCATGTCTGGAAGCCAGGACTCAAGGGATCTGTCTTAGCAATGAAGAGATTTCCCCCGATCTTCAGGCACGAAGGATATTAAAACAAGGCTCTCCAACTAGTGCCCTCTTGCTCATGAGTAACATCCAAGCGAGGGAGAGGACGGGGTCTTAGTTTTCGTGAGCAGCGCTCAGTAGGACCTCAGTGGTTTGGCATAGATTGGCTCCAGGATGTGATGAGTTAGAACCAAGAAGAGAGCTCCGAGGAAGACAGCAGTGAGGCAAGCCAGCAGGATGTAGCGACCAATGAAGAAGGTGTCCACAATCTGGAGAAAGAAACATCAGAAATGAAGTTACTATCACTTCAGCACCAGCTGTGTGCGTCTGAAATTGTTGATGAATGGGCCCAGAGCCTGTTCGTATTTGTGCCTTCCAGTAACATCCTGCCTGGGGTCTCCTCTGTAAATGGTCAAGAAAGAACATTTTCTTAAGGACCTGAGCTGGAAGTGCGAGATAAAGAAAGAATGAATGAAGCACAGGAAAGAAATGGCTTGATTTAGGAGATTTGCAAACACCGTGAAGACCCCGGACACATTCTTTATGTTCTGGAATCATAATGTTATGTTATGTTATGTTATGTTATGTTATGTTATGTTATGTTATGTTATCTGAAAGCATTTCTGAGATGCTTGCTTGGTCGTAGAAAGGCTCATTTTGTTAACTTTTTATTAGAGAGAATTTTAAACATGCATATAAATGTGATAGCATAATCAATCCCATGTATCCCAAATCCTAACCCCCAAAACAACCCACTGCCAACTGTGGAGGGTTCATTTTCAACATGAAAAGGTGGCTCTTTAAAACTTTCATCTGAAGAGTTCTGAACTCTAACATTGATACCCAGCATTCCAAGGGTTAGGGAGAATGGCCATTTACCTGAGATACTAAAGCACTAAGCTGATAGGTGGATCATGTCCCCCAATCAAACAGCTGGCTGCTTGGCAACCAGTCATACTTGACGCCCCAAAGCTGTTAGTCTTTGCTGATAAAAACCTGTAATTAGTGTTAGGTACTCACTGGTCTGCTGTCTGCTGCCAGCACTCTACTCTCTCCAGATCCAAATGGTGGGGCTTAAGTTTGGGCAGAAAAAAGAAATTTAATCTATAGACGCAATGGGACAGCTACACAAACCAAGAGACTGGGTGACTTTGCAGGTTCCAGAAGCTTTGAGAAGCCAGTGCCTCGTAGAGAATCCCAAATATTTAAAAGGTGACTGGGGTGCACAGAACAACAGTGCAAGAATGTCCACATCTTAATTTTCAAAAATTGGGGATGTGTTAGATTACATGGCAAAGCAGAATTAAGGTTGTAAGTGGAACCAAGCTTGCTAATGAGCTCACCTCAAAAGAGAGAGGCTAGACTGGCTGACAGGCGGGCCCAGTGTATCAGAGGGTCCTCAAAAGTACAGGAGGAAAGCCAAGTCGGAGAGGGAGCGAAAGACCCCCAGTCAAGGGTGACCCCCCGAAGATGGAAAGGGCAAAAACAGTCTTTCCTAGAACCTCTAGCCAGGGATTCAGCCCTTTCAACCCAACCCCTTGGCGTTACCCCAGTGTGACCGATTTTGAACTTCTGGCTCACGTTTAAGATGACACATTTGTGTTGAAAGCCACTGAGTTTGTGGTCATTTGTTACAGCCGCCGCGGACAGTGACAGTACAGGGGCCACCCACCAAGCACCTGTCAAGTCCAAATACTGCTATGATCGCTGAGACCCAACGACAACACGAAGAAAGGGCTGCTCCAGAGACACCCCCACAGCCAATGCAGGCAAAGGTCAGTTTGATCAAACAGCTTTAACACAACTTTGACCTTGGCTCCAGTATGAACAAGTCTCCTGCGGGCTACATGTTTGCTCGTTCGACACGTTTCACTTTTTAATTAGCCAATTAGCAGGCCCTGGGTGGAGAAGGTCCAGGTCATGTATTATTGATAGGTATTGAGCCAGGCTGCTGCCGGGCCGGTTCTCAGAGCCCGAAAATGAGAACTCCAGTCCGCCGGCCATGCTGACGAACCTCTTCTGCTCAAACCCCGTACTCCTCTCCCGGGTCTGCAGGTCACATGACAGGACAGCGGGACTGACTGTGAACAGTGTTTGCTCTGTGCCCTTCTCCCAACATTGGTACCTGCAGCCATCCAGAAATAGGCAGCCTTCATTGTGCTCCCCCTTTAAGTCAAGCAAGCCGAGGAGGAACTGTCCCAGCTCACACACGGTACTCACACCAGTAGAGTGGTTTTAAACGCTGACCAAAGAACCTAGCACGGATGGAAATAATTCCTTAAATGATCTGGTATTATTTCCCGTGAATTTTCGGAACAGTTCTCCCCCCTTTTGCCACGATTAGCCCTAGAGTTGGAAACATGTGCCAATTTTGGTTCAGAATTATGTAATTTTGTATACTGTTGTAAAGTGTCAAAAAAGTTTATGAACTCTCTGTGACGGCCCCTAACAGTCTTGAGTCCCCAACAATGAAAGTTCTGAAGACAGAGCTCAGTTTCAATCCTGGCTCTGACTCCTTCTGTATATATCTGACCTTGGGCAGGTACTTTTACCTCTTACAGCCTCAGTGTCCCTATCTATAAAATGCGGATAATAACAGTACCTAGTTCATGCTACTTCCGGTCATCTAGAGGTTTAAATGAGATCATGCAGCAGGACCTTGCACACAGTAATCCCTTAAAAATGTCAGCTATTATTACCATTCCTGCTTAAGAAGTTACAGTGGAGGTTGGAAGAAGCTGATAGAAGGAATAATGGGACATAAGAAGGCAATACCATTAAGATGGTAGGGGTCTGAGAGCAGCTGGGCATGAAGAAGCCAGGGCCCCAACCAGGAATGAACGAGAAGGAGGAGAGTGTCCAGGGACGGGCTATGAGAAACATGGTAGAAATCCACTCTGAGAGGTGGTGCGGGCAGGTGCGGTTCCAGCAATGAGGACCAGAGGAACGCCCAGAAGACTGAGTGGTGAACGCATCTATTGGAGCAGCTTCCTCACTACTCTTCTCTGTGAAAAGTATATTCTTCACGTCAGAAACGGAAAGTTCAAACACAAGGAGGCAGAAGAGCCTGCCGCTCAGCACCTTGGGCACTGCAGGTTAGGCCCAGGATCTGAGTTTCTGAGCCCAGGCCACCTGAAAGGGACACTGTGACGTCAGGAGCAGGTCTATTCCTGTTCTTAATTCACTTTTCCTCTCCCTGCCCTACAGTAGGAGGTGCTCATTCATCTTGATGGGGACTCAGAATACGATTCTATTCCTGGGTGAAGGGGCGGGGAATCTAAACCTCCCCCGAGCTTTCCTCATCCTCGCTTTAACTTTACACATCTTCTAACACAGCTCAGCCCACCTGACACCAGGGAACACCACAGGGCAGGAGTGAGGTCCCGGCTAAGAGGAACAGGAGTTACAACTTGGGAGGCAAAATAAAAGCAATAGTTTTTACCTTCATCTCGACCTCTGGGGCTGGGGTTTCACTGGCTCGGGGGAAGAGCAGCAGGACTGCCGTGATGAGCAGAGCACCAAGGAATACCAAAACCACGGAGAACCTGGGGTCAAAGGGCAAGTGTTACAGCACTGCTCACAGTTTCCTCTCTGTGGGTCAGGCCCGGCGGGCTATTCCCGGGGGCCAGTCTTCCATGTTTCAGCCCGGGGACTGGCTGTCCACGCAGCCTGTAAAGTTAGACGTGTCTTCATCCCAAAGCCCTTCTTCCCTGACTGTACCAGCTGGATGCATTCCTGTTCATTCCCGGTCACTCCAAGCTTCTGAGAATGGGAATTGGGAGTTTTCCTTTTTGCCTCTGTGGAGTCACGATCACACAAAACCAAAGCGGCCCCTGCCTCACCCCTACTTCCGTGTTTGTTTTTAGACCAGGACACTTGAGTGAAGTGTGTGACTCGCCGCTTTACACGGACACGGGCCAGAGTGCACAAAGCGATAGTGTTGTTGTGGCAGCTTATGGCCTCTGTCCTGAGGCTGGTGCATGATGGAGAACCAGTCGTTATCAGGGCCCCTGGGCCCAGGTCTAGAGCTCAGGGACTGGACCAAGCATCGGCCACAGGCTGAACAATGAAGAAACTCACACATGCACAACCCCAACACTTAGTGCCTATGGCCCAAGGTTAAAATGTGCCTATAATTACCGAAAGGATCTTCTGAATTCTAAATGTGTTATGAGCACCAGCGATTTTGCTCCTAATTGTTTTACCGTGGATTCCCAGGGGGAGAAAGCGCCTTACCTGGTTGCACCGGAGGCTCTGGACAACACCACACACAGCAGTAGCGCCAGCACCCAGACCAGAGCTAAGACGAACACGCCAGCGCCCACGCCGAGCACAGTGCCGGCCACCTGTGGGGAGAGGAAGCCTGAGCCCTGCACTCACCCCACCCAGCCCTGGGCCAGCGCGGGACCAGGTGTCCTCTCAGCCCCTAGCCTGCCCCCCTTCTGCGCACGCCTGGGGTACATGAAAGCACTCAGCCAAATACAGAAAGTCCAAACTCATAATATAAAAAGATGTCTATATGCATATGTACATATGTATAAGTAGGAATAAGTCCAACAAAAGATGTATAGGATTTTTATAACAAAACTTACAAAATTTTATTCAAAGATTTTTTTTTTAAAAGACCTGAATCAAAAAATAAAACAGACCCAAATAGGAAGTTGGGATGGTTCAACTTTAATAGATCTTAACTTTCCTTAATCTATCAATTCAATGCCATTCTCACCAAAAAATCTCAAAAATAGTATTTTTTGTGTGTGGAACTTGAAATCCGATCCTCAATTCATATGGAAGCGCAAAAGCCCAAGAATAGCAAAAACAATTTTAAGAACTAGGATGGAAACTCGCCTTTCTTGTTACCAACTGCCACAAGACACATTATAAAACCAAGGTAATTAAAACAGTGTGATGGCGGCATCAAGACACATGGACCCGCAGAATAAGATAGAGAACCGAGAGCCAGATCCAGGCATTTATGAGAGCTTTGTTCACGACAGAGTTGGCTTTATGACTCAGTGGATTTCATAGATGGTGTTGGGACAAATGATTATCCAATCAGAAAATAATAAAATTAGATCTCTACTTTAAATCATACACAGAAACCAATTTTAAATGGAAAGTAATTCATTATAAAACAGCATATGTTTAAATATACAAATGTTCGGGCTGACTACCCTAGAATACATAATGAAGTACAGCAGTCAGATGCTTGCACCTAAACTTAGAATCACCAGGAACGGAAAAGTACAAAATGCAGGCTGATGCAGGTGCGTTGGATGGCAGCTCAAATACCACGAGCTGGGCTGCCTTCAGTTATGTGAATTTTCTAGAGTGATGAACAACTCTTGTTAAAGTTCCAAACCACAAATAAGTATAATTTCCCCTTGATTTACATTAGAGTTGCATTCCTGGAAATTTTAACTATGTTCAATTCTGCCAAAAAATACATTATGTTTGTACAAAAAATAAAGTTAGATTTAGGCTCAGATTATACATGAGTATCCTGTGGGACACTCCAGGGTTGTACAGGATGCAGGACAGTTCTTCACAGTGAGGGCTGTTTGTGCATTGCAGAATATCGAACAGCTCAGGCCCTACTCCGTAAACTCCCCAAGTCACAATAATACTCAAATAGGCCCCCATACATTCCAAAATGACCAAGGAGAAGTACCACCCTTTGGAGAATCACTGTTCTGGAAAAACTCATGCACAAAGAGACATGTGCAAGGATGTTAGTTTATAATACCAAAACATCTGGAAAAACCTAAATGTCCATCAATAAGAGAATGGATGCAATATTACATACTCACACTGAACATGAAATGAATAAACTTGATCTATCTGTATTGAGAGAAATACACTGAGTGGCCAGATTATTATGATCTCTGACGCATAATAATCTGGCCACTCAGTGTGTGTATATACATATGTGTGTGTGTGTGTGTGTGTGTGTGTGTGTGTGTGTGTGTGTGTATATATATATATATATATATATATATATATATATATATATGAGGTCCAGTGCATGAATTCGTGCATGGGTGGGGTCCGGCCAGCCTGGCCAGGGGGAGGGGACATGGGTGATTGGCCCGCCTGCCTGCTGGTTGAACTCCTGGTTGAGGGAACAATTTGCATATTAGCCTTTTATTATATAGGATATACACTGAGTGGCCAGATTATTATGTGTTCAGAGATCATAATAATCTGGCCACTCGGGTTATATCTCAGAAATAATGTTGAGTGACAAAAGCAAGCTGCAAAATGAAGCCCATAGTATAATAATACATGTATTTTAAAAATGTACAAAAAACTCAATAGCAATATTGTTTATGATATACTATATACTATAAAAGTATAAAAATATGGGCACAGAAAATGCATAACAATTTCAGAAAACTATTTGCCTGTGGGGAGGAAGGGAAAAAGGGGGATGGGGCCAGGAAATAGATCAAAAGGGATCTGAACTAAATCTGTGATGTTTTATTTCTTTAAAATATAAAACTTAAGCCAATGTGCCAAAATGTCAATGTTTATTTATCTAGTTGGTAGGGCATTGGTATTTGTTATACCACCCAGGGTAATACTATTTTGGATAATTCTCAAAACATTTTTAATTTTTAAAAAGTTAGCTGGAGGCAGGGTGCATATGAATTGAGATCAGAGAACAGAGATTGGTGACCAGTTGGGATACTATTGCAGTTCTCTAGGTAAGAGATGTTGAGGGCCAGAACTCTGTCTTAGCTGTGGGGATGGAAAGGAGTCTAGGAAGAAGGAAGGCATCAGAAACGAGGCAGGGTTTTTTTTTTTGCTCAGCAAAAGAAAACATCAACAAAATGAAAAGACAACCCACTGAATGGGAAAAGATATTTGCCAATGACACATCTGATAAGGGGTTGATATCCAAAATTTATAAAGAACTCATGCAACTCAACAAATAACAAACAAATAATCCAAATTAAAATGGGCAAAGGACCTGAATAGATAATTCTCCAGAGATGATATACAGGTGACCTATAGACATATGAAAAGATGCTCAATATCAGTAATCATCAGAGAAATGCAAATTAAAACCACAATGAGATATTGCCTCACAACTGTAAGAATGGCTGTCATCACTAAAACAATGAACAAACACCAAGTGGTAGCAAAGATGTGGAGAAAAGGGAACCCTTGTGCACTGTTGGTGGGAATGCGGATTGGTGCAGCCACTATGGAAAACAGTATGAGCCCTAGCCAGTTTGGCTCAGTGGATAGAGCATTGGCCTGTGGACCAAAGGGTCCCGGGTTTGAATCCGGTCAAGGTCACGTACCTTGGTTGCAGGTTCCTCCCCAGCCCCGGCCCTGGTCAGGGCTCGTGCAAGAGGCAACCAACCAATCGATGTGTTTTTCTCACCTGGATGTTTCTGTCTTTCCCTCTCTCTAAAAATCATTGGGAAAAATATCCTCGGGTGAGGATTAAAAAAAAAGAAAACAGTATGGAGGTTTCTCAAAAAAGTAAAAATGGAACTGCCTTATGACCCAACAATTCCACTTCTGGGTATATATTGGAAGAAACCTGAAACATTGGTTTGAAAATATATGCAACCCTATGTTCATTGCAGCATTATTTACTAGAGTTACGCTATGGAAACAGCCCAAGTGCCCATCAGCAGATGAGTGGATGAAAAAGTGGTGGTACATATGTACAATGGAACACTACTCAGCTATAAAAAGAAAATCGTACCTTTTGCAACAACATGGATGAACCTGGTGAGTATTATGCTAAGTGAATAAGTCAGTTAGAGAGAGACAAATACCATATGACTTCATGTGGAATCTAAGGAACAAAACAAACAAACAAAAAAAGAAACAGACTCATAGATACAAAGACCAGACTGATGGTTGCCAGAGGGGAGAGGAATTGGGTTACTGGCTGAAAAATGTGAAGGGATTGAGAAGGACAGATTGGTACTTTACAAAAGAGTCATGGGGATGTAAAGCACAGCACAGGGAATACAGTCCATAATATCATAATAACTATGTATGGTGCCAACTGGGTACTGGAAATATCAGGGGGAAACAATTTGTAAAGTAGTGTATATGACTATCTAACACTATGCTGTACACCTGAAATTAATACAATAATGTTGAATGTAAATTCTAATTGAAAAAAATTTTTTTTAATTAAGAAAAAATAAACGATGCAGGTTTCCTGCTTGGTTGACTGAGTTCTTGGTACTACCCTTAAGAAGATACTAGTTAAGTTTAATTGCTGCTGTTTTGGATATTACACACAAAAACCTGTAAGAATTGGCCCAACTCGATCACTTAGATTCTAGGTCCTAGAATACAGGGCAAATGGTAAGGGAAGCTGATCATTAGAAATACTGCCCATCAGTCTCCACAAAATCTTAAAAGTGCATGAGATACTGGATGCAGTATATGGTCTGGCTTTACAGTAATGAGATAAATATCCCCAAACTCTTATAAGGATGAAGTTCAACACTTTATAACCAAGCCGTACATTTTCTCACTGAGAGTGGAAAGGAAGGGCTGGATATAGTACAGAGTGCGAATTGTGGGGAAGGAGTGAACATGCAGTCACTTTACCTCATTCGGTCAGTGTGTTTTAATGTGAATAACATATTTCCCACACTGGAACAGATGCATTATTGAGTAAACTTTGATTAAAATAGTAAAAACAATAGTGTTTTCACTTAATGTCCAGGGCTTTTTCAAACCTTCTTTGAGAACTGATGGTCTAGCCAACCTGGGTTCCAGAGTAAGCCCACTTAACTGAATGTCGGTGGCATTTCAAACAGGAAGACTGGAGATGGAATAAAATAACCTGTCTAGTCCTGGCCCGTGTGGTTCAATCGGTTGGAGCGTCCTCCCACACGCGGCAAGGTCAGCGGCCCACCTACCGCCCCGCCTCTTCCAGCCTCCTCTGGCCCAGCCTCCTCGGCCCAGCTCCCTAGCCTCCAGCCTCAGTCTTTCTCACCTCCGCCATCCTCTCCGCTGCAGGCGGCCCCACTCCTTACCTCCTCCCTCCCCCGGCTTCCCACACCTCGCAGTCCCGCTGGTTTCAGCTTTGGTCTGCTCATAACGAATCACAAATGGCCTTTCATCCAGGCCGAACCAGATTCGCTAATCAGCGCCCCTCTTTCAACGCCCAGCTTCCCCTCATTTGCCTACGCTCGCCGTGGCTCTAGGCAGCGTGGTGGGTGGGCACGTCGCACCCCGTTACTCCCTCCGATTGGTTGGAGACGGGTCGGTCCTGGGACCCGCCTTAAGCTCGATTGGTTAGAAGCAGTCAGGGCTCCGCGCACGCCCCACCACGCATTGTCAATCACACCATCCCCTAGGTAACCTGCGGGCTCATTGGCCAGTCGCGCCTGGGGGCGGGTTGTAGGTCGGAGAAGAGCTTCTTTCCCGCCACCCCTCGCTGTTACTATGGAGACCTCACAGTCTTGCAGAGATGTGCAGGGTCCCGGCAACCCTTCCTTCATGTCGAAGTGCGGAGATAGGTACAGCAGTCTGGACATTAGTGCCTGTTTCGGGGTCTGAGGAGCACCTCAGTTCCTGAGCCAGTGGCGCCGGTGGCAAAGCAGATGGGGCTTCAAAGGGGGGGGGGGGGGGCAGGCCCAATTATTCAGGGTTCTTAACAATGCTCCCGGAGAGAACCGAGTACGACGCAGTAGTTGTGATAACATCATGTTTCCACTTAGTCTTACCTCGGCCTTATTTTATGTGGCCTTATTCTACCGTGATTCTTAGGAAGTAGACTGTGGCAAGGCTCATTCTCCTCACAGGCCAGAACTGGGAAGGGCGGCCACGGTCAGTCAAGTGAATCTTCTGTAGCCACACCTCCAGGCATCTGTAACTGGAGCTGATACACGCTTTTTAGCAAGCTGCGCTTAATCTGACTGCGAACTAAAACTTGGCCATGATTTTGTCTCGAGGCTGTAACCTGTTAGACCAAAAGATCCATAAACCAGGCTAACCAAAGGAACTAGGACAGAGCGTGCAAGCTCCATTGCTGAACCAGGAAGGGAAAACACAAAGCCAAACGGTACCAAATTTGAGAGCTCTAGTATCTGAACCCTTGACCGTACACAACATTCTGAAATATCATGAAGCAAACGATTCCATCCTGGAGCACCCCATCTTTTATTTGGGCAACCCCATGCTGAATCACAGCGTTATGAGTGAAATTGAAGAAGATGGTGGAAAGCCACTGAATGTACGTCTCAAATTTATTCTACTTTCTTTTTTAAAAAAATATCTTTATCGTTGAAAGTATTACGTGTGTCCCCTCCCAACCTCCCCATTGACCTCTTCTTGCCCGCCCCCAACCCCCAGCCCAGGCCTTCACAATAGTCTGTGTCCATGGGTTATGCATATTGATTGATCTCTTCCCACCCACCCACCCTCCCCTGCCTTCCCTCTGAGTATTGTACTTTCAAAGTTTCATTTACAACGATATGTACAACCAATGATTTCTTACGTGTTTAACAGCTTGACCTTACGCGGACCAATGAGGAGCTCTGTGGTTAAGAAAGCCATTATTTTGATTAATTCATTTGATTGGAATTGAGTGCTAAGCACTGGTAGGAACTGTGAGGATACAAAAGAAACACCACGTGACTCCTGCCTTAATAGCTTGTGGTGTGCTAATGAATGAAACAATTGGAAAACGTTTTAAAGCAAGATATAACAATGGGCCAAACTATACAGTTAATTGCTCCAAGTAATAATAAGACTTCATATTTACAGAGCATTTAGTAGTTTTCAGAGCACTTCTTCACTTGTATTATTTGGATGAAATATTGTTTTTGGTCAGAGTTAATGTGGCTCTTCATGGTATAGGTCAGTGGTTGGCAAACTACGGCCCGCGAGCCACATGCGGCTCTTTGGCCCCTTGAGTGTGGCTCTTCCACAAAATACCACGGCCTGGGCTGAGTCTGTTTTGAAGAAGTGGCGTTAGAAGAAGTTTAAGTTTAAAAAATTTGGCTCTCAAAAGAAATTTCAGTCGTTGTACTGTTGATATTTGGCTCTGTTGGCTAATGAGTTTGCCCACCACTGGTAGAGGTAGAACTAATGCTGTGCCCTGGCATTTGGGTAGGAATGGGAAAGGTGGAACAGAGATGGAAGGGAGTCCAGGGAGAGAAAATAGTTTGAGCAAGAGGCTGAGACAAGAATGAGCACTGAGTATTTGGGAAATAATGTGGAAACTGGTCTAAGCCAGAGTGGAGACAGATAATGGAAAATAACATTGTATAGACCAACTGTCAGGACTAGTTCTGAGCTCTTAATGTTTTGGGGGAAAGTGTTCAACATTAAAGTTTGGGATAGTTAATAATTTCTAATGACCAAACTAACTTATGTTTAATTATAAATTAAGAATAGGGCATGAACCCAGCCGGTGTGGCTCAATGGTTGAGCATCGACCTATGAACCAGGTGGTCACGATTTGATTCCCCATCAGGGCATATGCTCAGTTTTCAGGCTCAATCCTGGTGTGGGACATGCAGGAGGCAGCCAATCAATGATTTTTTTCTCATCATCGATGTTTCTATCTTTCTCTCTCTCTCAGAAATCAATAAAAAATAAAATAATAAAAAAAAGGATAGGGCAGAAGTGAGGAGGCACTCTAAACTTCTTACAACTTCCTGACTGGATATAACATTTTGGGTTTTCTCTCCTATAAGAAGGTATCCTCCCCTCAAACCCCACCTTCAACTCTCTCCTTAACTGGGAAGAGGTGTTAGTTTTCTGATTAGATAATGCTATCCTACAACTCATTTAAATTGAAAGAAGTGCTGTCACCATACCACTCCATCTTTTGCCATCTCTTAATCAAAGTTCACTCTAAAGAAAATTTATTACTTGACTATCCAGTCTTTCTCTTTTAGAAAATTGTCTCCTGTACACCGTGTTACACGGTGCCTCTCCACATTGCTCCACATCCCTGCCATATCACTCACATTGTACCACCTGTTCAGTGCACATAGGTGCCATATAGGTGTACATTTGTTTAATTACAAGTTTCTCTTAAATAAAATCCAAGCAACAATAACTATAAACACCACTATCTACTTTTCTCTCTCTCAAATGTGCCAAGTCATTGTTGTGCTGTTTGGTAGAAAGGTAGGGTAACAAAAATGAGGTTATTAGGGTAATTGAGTACAAGAAATGATTGCAGAGAAGATAAAGTTTTCTTGTTCATTTTATATTGGTCAAAACTTTTTCTGACAGGAAGTCCTGAATGTTTGGCATACATTTTCTTCTGTGATTATTTTCGCATTTCTGCAGGTACATTCTGAAAATGTGCCTAAAACTTAGTAATTGTTGGTATTTAGCTGAGACTCAAAAGCTGCCATTATTCTGCTAAATTGGGAAACTGAGTCAACAGAAATCCTCCCTCCCTCCTGCCCCCAGTTATATTGTCAGTAGTTACTGATTTTCCAGGTCACCCAGAATTATCACCATGATTTTCTAGAGTATCATATTCACCTTATGCTATAGAACAGGGGTCAGAAAACTATGGTGTGTGGGCCCAATCTGGCCTGTTACTTATTTTATGTGTGCCCTGCAAGCCAAGAATGACTTTTACATATTTAAATGGTTGGGGAAAAAGAAAAGTATGAAATTACATGAAATTCAAATCTCGGTGTCCATAAGTCAAGTTTTTTCTGAAGCACCAGCTTGCTTATTCATTAGCATATTGTCTATGGCCGCTTTCACTTTACAACAGCAGAGTGGAGCAGGTAGTAAAGTCATATGTATGGCACATATGACTACAATACTTACTATTGGGTCTTTAAGAAAAAGCTCTGATCCTTACTATCTATCTTAGAGTTTGCTAGTGAATCAGACTCCATGGAATGTTGGAACTGAAACAGACTTCGGAAATCATGCAGTGTTAATTTTTTTAAAATCTCACATCGATAGATTATCAAGTGTGATTGATAAAAATCTCCCATTCTTGCCTAAAATCACATAGTCAGTAGTAGTAGACCCCTAGTTCCGTTGGCTCAAGGTTTCTTTCATAGATGTTGTGTCTTCCTTGCGGTGAGATAGGTCTGGAAGCAAAGAGAATCATTAAACATTGTCTTGATTTTGATCTCATGTCTCATCCAGATGAATACACTACATGGTAACCAATTGATGGATACTTGGACTTGCATGATTTCAGCCAATATGAGTTGTCTTCTATTTTTTCATTTTCTCATTTCTCAAAAGTTGTATGGCCATCATGAAAAACTTTCTTACGTTTACTCACTTTCTCTCTTTTACCAAATCCGTCTGCTCAGCAAAGGAATTCAGAAGTGGCTGATTTTTTGTTCCAGTTTAAGGTTCTTAAGGGAAATGAGGATGGTTAGAAAGGCATAGGATGCAGATTTCACTCTGGAGTCCAGGGATGGGCCATATGTGTGGAGCGGGTAGAGGGAGTGTCCACAAACCCACTGGTAAGTTTAGTGTATATGCCCATATTGTGGGCTTTTCTGGGGAGGGTATCCATAGCTTTCCTAAGGTTTTTAAGAGGCCACGACCTCGAGAAGATTTGGAACCAGAGATATATAAAAGATGTGTTTGGGGGAGACTGCTGCTCAGAGGTGTGGTGCGGGAGACTGATCTGGGTTCCTCGGTAAGAACGTGGCTGAGATGAGGGAAGAGCTCTTCACCCACTCACATCAGCCCACCCAAGTTTTTTTTCTTTTTTTAACCTTCTCTGCCACTCATAAAGGTGATAAAAATTCATCAGATTCACAAAGCGGTTAAAGTCAGATGGTGATGAAATCCCAGCATAATTCTCACCAGAGAGCTTTCTGATTAATAGAAACTGCAGAGGAACTAATTTTATGAAAATCGCAATTGTTTTAGCTGGAGCAAGCTGGGAGAGTGGGTGCTGATGCAAACAGCTCCATTGTGCGGTGCTGACAGCTCCAATCTGGCCGTTTATTTATTAAATGTCTTTCCGCTGTAAATTATTAAGCCTGGATTCTGGGAGATGAGTGAGCAGACAGCATAAGACAATAGAACGGAAAGCAAACCTGGACAGCTCCCTTCAGCATTAGTGCAGCACGGTGTCTTGTGCAAGCCTCTGCCTCCGTGGTTTAGGGAAATAGGATGGATTCTCTCTCTGGCGGGGCTCAGAAATGGACAAGACAAGTAACATGCTTTGATTTCTAAATGATTTGCCAGTTCTTACAAATCGAAGTGTCCTTCAGGGAAAATTTAACCAGGTGGCTCAACAGGTCGGAGCCAGGTATTTTGTCTCTTCTCTGAAAAGGCTGTTTTGCCCAAACAAGGAAGAACTTGGTCTACCTTAACATTAGCAAGGACCAAATGAAATGTTTTAGGGTGCTCAGTCACCAGAAAATTGGGTTCATTTGGCCTCTTTGATAGCTAGAAAGGTCTTTCACGCTGGGAAGGAGTTCTGAGATCTGTTTCTTAAACTGAAGAATAGAAAAGGCCTGGTGGACAGACAGGGAGTGGAATTCTGATTATGCGCATCGTCATTTGAAACGCTGGAGTCCTGGTAAACTGGGAGGGAAGGGGATAGTTGGTTTGTGGGAATCCTAGGTTCAATGTTTAACCCTCTTTTCTGAACAGCATAATAGAGGACAGGGGGCTTCATTTTTTTTGCCAAGCACCACCTCCTTATTTGTTCCGGGCTGGTATCATGTACCATTTATGGAAGCTTGAGAATAGGTCATGCGTTCATCATTTGTTTATTCGTTTGACAAATATTTGTACTGAGTATTCCTGTGTGCCTGGAGAGTGGGGATAAAGAATGAACAAAACAGTCCTGCTCTCATGGAACTTACATTCCAGTGAAAGGAGCCAGAAAGTCAACAAATAAATGATCTGCTGGTAAAAAAAAAAAAAAAAAATCTGCTGGTTTCAAGTGCTATGAAGAAGAAACATGGGGTTCTGGAATAAAGATGGATGAAGTGGCATGTAGGGCAGGGTATTATTTTATACAAGTGAGGAAGGAGGATCTCTCTGAATAGGCGAAATCTTAGCAGTGACCTGAGAACCTTAGCAGTGGAAGTAAGAGAGTGAAGAGCTGAGAGCCAAGCGAGCATGAAGGCCCTGAGGGATATAGGTGAATTGCAAGAGCAGCAAGGAGGCCAGTGCAGCTGGAGTGGGGAGGGGGCCTGTAGGGGCCTTGTAGGGCTGTAGCTTTCTTTGGAGTGACATGGAAGCCACTTGAGGAGTTTTGCACAGAGGAGTGGCATTATCTGACTTGCCTGCCAAAAGGCAAAAGCAGGAGTGTGCCAGATACCAGTTAATGCAGTCTAAGGTCAGAATGGGGCTTGATTCTTGTAACAGTGACTAGCTTTGGTGATTACTTCCCAGTATGTGGAGTGGAAGGCTCATTTCTCTGCATCTGTGGGGTGAGTGAGGGTTCTCTGTTCTTTGTAAACAGTACCCTCCCCTGGAGGGTGCCACGGGTGGTGACACAGTGGACTTTAGGTCTCTTTGTTCGCCTACAGTGAGAAGGTGGATATGAGGCATCAAACAGCACAGAATCTGTTAGCACTGGCCCTGCCCAGCGCTGGGTTTGCAGCTGGCCAATACGAAGCTCTTGCAGGAGAAGGCTTCTGCGAGTTCCGATTTCCTCTCCTCTGTGGAGCAGGAGAGGACTGCAGCCCTAGAGGCAGGCACCAGGCAGCTGCTGGGAGGATATATATGGCAAACTCAGCTGGAGTCTATGCAGGAACATTTGGTAGATGGGGGAGGAAACGCATGATGTTTTATGGGGAGTGAGAGAGTATTAGGAGAACCATGGGGCTTCTGGATTAGCAGATGCCTGGAGGCATCGCTGCAGCCTATGACGGGCCTGAGCCCCATGCTTATAAGATGTCAAGTTCACTGTGTCCAAGAAGCAGCTGAAAAATGCTTCCATTCATTCAGCTGGGGTCCCACCAGTAAGCACTTTCAGTCTGTTCTCTCAGAGTATTTCAGAGCAGAGTCAAGCGGAGGCTTGGGTAGTGTAGTCTTGACCGTTGAGCCCCGAGTGGGAGGAGATGGCCAGACCCATACTTAAGGATTTTAAAAGATGGCTACAACTCTGATTTGAGCTCCCAGCTGCTGAAATGGAAAGGTTCTTTTTAGAGATCGGTGTTGCCTGAAAGTCCACTGTGTCACCACCCGTGGCACTCTCCAGGAGAGGATGCTGTTTACAAAGAACAGAGAACCCTCACCCACCCCACAGGTGTGGAGAAATGAGCCTTCCACTCCACATTGGTTCTGGGATTGAAAAACCAAATCCTCAGGAAAGAGATCTCAGAGGTAAATCAGGGCTAGGAATATACTTCTCTCAGCAGTGCACAAATACCTGGGGATGGCCCAGCTTGAGAGTACAGCTCACAATGTTTGATCAGTGAAGACCACTGTCCACAGGGAGGGGAAGAAGCCTTGAAGATTTCAGTTCCTGGAATTTCTGCCTCTGAACCGGTTTTGCTTACCTTAGGGGCACCCTCCAAACTATCCCCAATAGAAAGTGCTAATGAATGAGTTTGCTACACCAAGTCAGAGGCCCTGAGGGTAGTAGATGTGACGTTAGTTAGTTAATCTAATACATAAATGATAATAAATAGAATTGCTTCTTTGATTGCTTTGCCAGCATATTCCCCTGGTTGAGACAGTTAGGGGAGTCAGGAAGGACATAAGTAGGGGACAAGAAGGAGAAAGGAGGGAGTGATGAAGGACAGGTGGCTGGAGGAATGACAACAATGAAGCCAGATTCCTTAAAGAGACAGGAAGCACAGTGTGGAGTTGCTCCAGTGGGTGGTCCGCAGTTGAGAAGGATGGCCATTCCCGAATGAGTCATTTCCCCAAAGCCTCTGTTTCTGGAGATGAATGCACACTGAGTAAACTAGATCTGCCTGGCCCCTTGATCATGCTTTGACCTAAGGAAAAAGGGCCTGAGGCAGTTCACTTCAAGCACTAAATATCTACTGTTCATTGAGCAGTGTTCTAGAAACGCAGGAGCTACAGTCCCTTTCTTCCAACTGTGCACACTGTACTGTTTGCGACAAATAAGAATAACACCCTGTGTGATAGAGGCCACGTGAGAGGTAAGTCTGGGGGGCTTCCTAATCACAGGAGAGGAAATAGAGGGGTCAGGGAAGGTTTCCAAGGTGACACTTGAATAGGGTCTTTATGAGTGACTAGAAATTAGCCATAGAGAGTAAGAGGAAGGGGATTCCAGGCTCAAGGAACAGCACATGCAGGCTTCTAGGGCTAGGAGAGAGAAGAGAAAAGGTGATAGGCGAGGAGTTCAGAGTGTCTGGTATGCTGTGGGTTGGGGCTAAAAGCGTGAGAAGGGGGAAGGGCAGCAGAAGAAGCCAGGGGCATTGGGATAGTGTCATGAGGCTGGCATCCTGTGAGAAGGACATGAGGCAGTATCTTTCAGATTCTGATGATCCACTGAAAGATTTAACAAGGGAAGGTATTTATAACTTGTATATATAAAAATAATCTACTCCATAAATCTCATATTTATCTGGCCTTTGCATAAATTATGTTCAAGGTTGGGGTGTTCTCAACCTCCCAAAGCTGCCCACTTTATTGTTGGGTGACTGTAAATTTTACAAAATCTTTCTTATATTGAGCCAGACTCTGCCTTCTCATAATTCCTACTCACTGTGTCTGGCTTTGCCATTTGTAGCAACACAGGAAAGACCACTTTAAAAATATTTGAAGATACCAATGCAACCTCCCATTAGTTTTCAGTTTCCCAAGTTAGGCACCCAGAGTTTCACTCATTCTTTGTTTACTTCGTTCTTTCTAGGCTCCTTACCACCCCTGTCACAGCTGTTTGCATTGTGGTTTATTAAAGCATCTTTCAGAATCTGGCACTAGAATTGTTCATAATACTTCAAATAAGCTCAAAAGACATGGAGTACAGTGGTGCCATTACTGCTTATTTGAGCTGGACACTCTATGACCATCAGGAACTCTAGTCTTCTTAGTTTGTTACTGGTCACATCCCACTGTTTGCTTTTAAAGCTTTTGATGAACTGAAGCTTCTAACTCTTCTGCACACTAATTATTGCCAAGCAAAATCTCCACTATACTCTGTATATACAGTTTATTTTTGAAGTTTAAATATAGGACTTCATCTTATTTAAACTTTACCTTGTTAGTTTCCCAGACTACTAGATTTCAGCCTATTAGATTTATTTTTAAAGTCTTGATTCTCTTTTCTATGACATGAATGGCTCTCCTTGCACATTTGACAAACATTTGTTGTATGTTTTAATCCAAGTCACTAATAAAAATGTTTCCTAGGACAGAACTCAGTAACACTGGAAGTCTACTTCCAGTCTGGGTGTGTGTTCACACAGCTTGAGTTCCACCTAATGACCCATTTTATGTTATTCATGATGGTAACTTTGAAGACATGTTGTACTTGGCATTTCTTCCCATCCAAATCAATAAATGTTTATTGTTGACTTCCTATCTTCTAGGTTCTGTGTTAGGTGCTGAGGACATGAAAATAATCAAGATAGCCCTAGCTGGTTTGGCTCAGTGGATAGAGCGTCAGCCTGCGGACCAAAGAGTCCCAGGTTCGATTCCAGTCAAGGGCACATGCCCCGAGGTTGCAGGCTCAGTCCCCAGTAGGGGGCGTGCAGGAGGTAGCCAATCAATGTTTCTCTCTCATTGATGTTTCTATTTCTCCCTTCCTCTCTAAAATCGATGAAAATATATTTTAAAAAAGAAAGAAAGAAAAGAATCAAGATATCATTCTTAAAGAGCTTTTAATTTAGCGGAGGTGACAAGCCTACATACACCAGCTACAAATCAGTATGTGTATAATTAAATATGCGTTACCTCTGATCTGTATTAGAGTTGCATATACCTTTTTCAATATAAAACATAATAGGTAATAGATAGTATGCATTATATCATACTGTGCATTAACAGTATAACACAGAGCAAGAGGAGCTTACTTATTCATGTGGAAAGGAGAAAGGAGGGCTTCACAAAAGAAGGAACATCTTAACTGGCCTTGAAAGATATCTAGGATTTGGGCAAGATGAGTGGAGAATGGAGGTGGGAAGATATTCCAGAGTGAGGAAATGTGACAAGCCAGCCACGGGGTAGTGAATGTCTTTAGAAGGTTCAGGGACAGCAAATATTCTCTTGTGGGTGGAGTGCCAGGTTCAGGGAAATGAATGGCAAGAAATAAAACAGGGTGCAGAGGGTCTCCAGTGCCATGGTGAGGAGTTAAGGCTTTATCCTGTAGGTGAAGAGTTTAGTCAAGTCAGAAGTCATGAAGCAAGATAGTAAGTAACATGGTCTGACATATCAGCTACATAACTATTGACAAGGAAATGAGTTCAGCTTGGCAGGCTTACTCTTTGTGAACCCATGTTGGTTCTAGTATTAACTGACCATTAAGCATCTGTTTAATGAGCACCTCAATCCATTTGTGTATGTGTATTTGTGTGTTTTGTACCTTCTTCAGCTTCTATGTAGATCCTGGCTCTTGCTTTGGCCTTTTAGACTCTTGCCTTTTTTTGTCCTTATGCATTTGTTCTGCATTCTGTTGGTCTATTTGTTCACCCACAGCATGCTCTGACCTTTACTATTTAATGTGTCCTCTGTCTCTGGTATCTAAGCCATAGCAGTTCCTACCCTCAGAAATAGCTTGGCCTCCACTATGGATTGCTCACCGGCTTTCACATCCCTCCCCCCCCCCCCCCCCATCTGCCGTGATCTCTGCATTTTCTGTTCAGCCTGTTCTAACCTGGTTTCATCCTTTGTACTACTATTTTTACCTCAGTTCTTCTATTCTAGCTCCTTGACCTGCAAGTTGTACCTGTTTGTTCACTTCTCCTTTCTAGGAGCTGAATGGTGTAGTAGCAAAGACAGGACCAATACACAAACTATGTTATAATTGATTGACAAATTGGATGTACTGACTAAAGAGTAATGTGAATTTAGAGTAAAGATTGAATGGAGAAACTCAAGAACCTTAGGAGAAACAGCCCTTTCTAGTCAACTCTGTTTTTAAAGGGCTTGGATTTTTAGACAAACATTTCTTTGGAAGCAGGAGGGGAAATATAGGGCGGAACTTCCTCTGGACTTCCTTATGATTGGCTCCAAAGCTGTTTGTCTTAGCAGACCTCCCTTGCCTGTGCAGTCTAGGGGGTGTTGCCACCAGAGAGGCCTTACCCGCCTCAAGGAGAGAGCAATTTAACGCCATTTCCAACTTAAGCACCATATCTACAGGGCGTGAAATTAGTTCCAGCAAGCAGCAAATTTGCTGCTAATAAAAATATTTAGCGATTCACTTGTCTTTAAATCAGCAGCAGAATATTCTTTTACTTGCATCGATGCTTGTTTCTTCCAATTCTAATATTTGCTAATCAAACTAGCATTGTTTAGCTAACGCTGCGAAACAGCAAGTTCTCCAGCTCTGCATAAATGTGGGTTTCCTGAGGAGGAACTTTTATCTCATTCTTTTGGTCAAAAATAGGCCTAGATGCTCTTTGGCTCACAGAGATGGAACACTCCCTGCTTTGGTGGTCTTGGAAATACGTTTTCATTCTCTTCCATCTGCCAGTGTTATCTCCTGAGTCATTGCACATGGGAATCTGGGGCGCTCGGAGAGAACACGATTTCTATCTCCTGTTCATACACAGCTCCGCTCTGTCTCAGTGCCAAAATCATTTTAATTTCTCTTCTGTCTCTTTTAGCCTCTCTCTACTCGGAGGGAGGGTAACCTACATACTGAAGAGATATTCTGGGCATTAAAACGTCTTTTTCATTTATTCAACCAATGTTTATTGGGCACCCACTGCATGCATTCTCTGCTGTAAGGTCCTGTTTGGATTAGAAAGTTCCAAGAGGCTTCGTGGGATAGCTAGGTGAGAGGCTGACCTGGCAGATGACACCTCTTCTCTGGGTCACTGAAAGGGTGGGCTCCATGCACACCTACATCGTTTGCTTTTCCTTAGGGCACTCATAGAAGGAACGAGAGCAGCAGGCTTTCTCTTTCTCATCACTCAATTGGTCTAAGTGTCTAGACAGATCACTTGTTTCAAAGTCCAAATAATTTAAAGAGAGAGTGCAGTGGCACCCTGGAGACTCGGTCTTCCACCCCAGAGGAGCTTAGCTGTATCATTTTTCTTCACCTCCTGGTAGAAATGGGTTTTGAGCATCCTGGCAGGAAATCAAGATGCAAGCAGCTTCAGATATGCACAACTATATCCTTTTCAGAAATCAGCCAACACAAGATGCTGAGGAAAGCAGGCCTCTTGGTTAAGAGAGGGACCTCTTAACAGGGAGTTAGAATCAAAGACAAACTAGACCACCTAATACTAACTTCACTACTGGAGATACTGGAGGGGGTAGATTAGAGCAGCGGTCGCCAACCTTTCGGACCTCATGGACCACCAGTAGTCTGGGACCACAGGTTGGTGACCGCTGGATTAGAGAAAGAAAATGACATCAGGAAATGACACTGACAGATCAGCAGGAGGCTTAGGAAAGGGCAAGCCCTCTAGATGTAGCAGGAGGAGGGACAGGGGTTTGGGGAATCAGAGCATCTGGGCTCTACTCTGGGCTTTTCTCTCAGGTACGTGACTCTGATGAAGGTCCTTGTCCTCCTTGACGTCAGTTTGCTCATCTGTCAGAACAGATGAATTTTACTTCCTACCCCAGATCCTCTAACTGCAGTCTGAGAAGGTTGGGATGGTGACTCTTTCAAAGGGACTCACCAGAGGAGTACTATGATGAAAATCTGGATTGCTCCTGGAATGGACAACACAATAGCATATACATTTAAGTTACATAAAAGCAGGGTTTTTCTAACGGGAAGGGAGGGATAGGAGACCAAATGAACTGGAACCACTTGCCCTGAATGAGATGCGTAAACCCCCATCATGCTCTAGTCACAGAGTTTCAAGTTTTGTGATACAGTGTGGGTCAGCTGAAGTTCCTAGTGCTTTAAGCCTTGATGATTTTATCTTAGCTATAGAGCAATGGGAATCATCAGGTATGAATTGTTGGGAAAATATGAAAGTGATCTGAAGAATATGCTCTATCAATTAAGTACTTAAGCAAGAACCAAAATTAAGATCAAGGGTGGAAACCCTAAAGCAGCGATTGCCAACCGGTGGTCCGTGAGGTCCGAAAGGTTCGCGACCGCTGCCCTAAAGAACTTAGTAATTAAAACAGAAATAAAAACATTCTCTTGTCCTGGTCGTCTTCCTCATCTGTCAGCATGTAACCAAGAAAGACTTTCTGGGAGATAGTATACAAGGAAAGCATGTGGCTTGACGGATGCGGATTGAATGTTGACAAGGGCAGCTGGGATGTGGTATAGTATTAGGGCACTGGGGGAGCAGGGGACATTAAGAGCCAGATAAAGGAGCTATGAGAAGAACTGGAAAGAAAGGAGGGAGCTGGCAGATGGGAACCCTGGTGTCTTCTGTGAGCCCCTTGATCTCCAGGCAGAGCTGATACAGGCTGGGAAGAGGAATGATGGGGTCAGTGGAGGGGTGCAGTCTTTCTCTGCCCGGAATCTTGGTCCTCTGGCCCCTCCCAGCTGCTTCCCAACTCAGTGTCCTTCAGGTGAGCTATTTGCTTCTCCATGTCCCAATGCAGCAGCCTTACCTCCACCTGCTATAGTCCTCTTGTTGTCATGTGCCAGAACTGGGTCAAAAGTCAAACAGGTTCTGAGGATGGTTTAATGATGCTTTAAAGTCTCTGGTTCCCATCTGTTTCTTGAGCATTTTTCATAACAGCATCCATCATAGGTCAGCCGTTTGGTTTCCCTGAGTTCTCCTGAATTATGCACATACTAGGTGGAACCTTAGCCATGCCTCTGCAATGTCCTGATGAACACGACCCTAAGAGGTTGGTAATTCCAAACCTAGGCTGAGCAGAGCATACGATTAGGGATCATTAATCAAAAAGGCCTCCGCAGGTAGAATGAATAATGCTCAGAGGCATTAAATCATTCTGTCATCTCAGAAAAAGGGGCATGGTTACAGGTTGGTTCAGAAAACAGACTGGTCATTTGCAGAATTTCTAAGGGGTAAGGTTGCTGATCTCATTAAAAGTAGTTATCTCAGGTCCTGGCCGGGTAGCTCAGTTGGTTAGAGTGTCATCCCACTATGCCAAGGTAGAGGGTTCAATCTCTGGTCAAAGCAACCAATGAATGCATAAATAAGGGGAACAATAAATTGATCTCTCTCTCTCTGTCTCTCTCTTTCTTGCAGATCAAGAAGTTAAAATTTAAAAAGTAGTTATCTCCGAGGTCATATATTAGATATTTGATTTCTCTCCAAGGAAAACTTAACCACCTTCCTAGCCCTTAGCATCAAGGATTTGTGTTGTTGAAATCAATACTGGATTCTTTATATTAAGGGGAGGAGATATGTATAGTGCAGAACTGTTCAAATAAATGCCTTTGCAAGGACATCCCATCCCAGAATTGGAAGGTCATTTGAAGAGTGGCAAAATGAGAAATGGAAGCAATCGTAGAGGTTACCAAAGGTAGCATGGCATCTGGTGAGAATACAGGCACTCATCTCAAACTGCCTGGCTTTGACTCCGTTCTCCGTCCTGAACTAGCTGTGTGACCGAGCAAGTTAGTTTACCTCTCTGTATTTTTGTTTCCTCTTTACCTCTCTGTATTTTTGTTTCCTCTTTACCTCTCTGTATTTTTGTTTCCTCTTTACCTCTCTGTATTTTTGTTTCCTCTTTACCTCTCTGTATTTTTGTTTCCTCTTTACCTCTCTGTATTTTTGTTTCCTCTTTACCTCTCTGTATTTTTGTTTCCTCGTCTGGAAAACCAGAGATAAATTACCCACCTAACAGATTTGTTTAAGGAAGTAGATGTTAGATATTTACGCCCTTCAAAATGAGACATTCGATTTGTATGAGCCCTCTCTGCTTAATGTAACAATAAAACTTAAAAAAACAACAACAACATACCAATTGGATTTACTACAGATTTGTGCTATTTAAGCTTGGGTAGGCTTGTGCAGCTGCTGAGCACTCTCCTACCCATCTTCTGCTGACTTTTTTAGTGAAATTTCCTCAATGTTGTTCTAAAGCATGGTTTCTTAGCCTCGTCACAATGAACATTTTGGACAGAATAATTCTTTGTTGTGGGGAGCTGTCCTGTGGATTATAGAGTGGTTAGCAGCATCCCTGACCTCCACAAGATGCCACTAGAGGCCCATAGCACCTTCTTCCCCTTCTCCACATGTTGCTAAAGGTCTTCTGGGGGCAGAGCAGTGGGCAAAATCGCCCTGGTGGAGAACCACTGCTCTAAAGCTTTTTTGTCTTTTTAAAATTTATTTTTTATTTTTATTGATTTCAGAGAGGAAGGGAGAGGGAGAGAGATATAGAAACATTATTACTGAGAGAGAATCATTGATCAGCTGCCTTCAGCATGCCCCACATTGTGGACCAAGCCCGCAACCTGGGCATGTGCCCTGACCAGGAATCGAACTGTGACCTGGTTCCTAGGTTGAAGCTCAACCACTGAGCCATGCCAGCTGGGCAAGCTTTTCTGTCTTCCTCACACGCAGGCCCCCACCTTTAGACACACATTTTCAGTTGATGGTTATGCCTCCCATTTTCTTTAGAAAGAGATCATCTGATTTGGGTATTTTGAATACCACTTTCTTCTCACGCAATTTCATTTGTACAGTCCCCAATTCTTTCTCTTCCCCTTTAGCCTGGAATTGTCCTCTTTTCCAAAACTGATCATTGCATCATTCTTTTATGAAAGTCCCCCACAGGTGCTCCACCCTCACCTCTGTCAGCCGCCATTCCTCTCTGCTCCTGCAGTCTTTGTCTTCGTTAAGAGCTCACTTTTGTCTAAACACAGTCTCCACTATTTTTTAAACACCTTAAGTACTTAGTTATTCTCACTAAACTACTAACCTTTTCCCCCTTCATTTAATTTCATGTTTCTCTGAAAAAGAATCCGCAACAACAACTAAAGTTTGTGGAGTGCTTGCTATATGCTAGGCACTGGGGATAGACTTGACTGCCTTAGCCCCACATGCTTATTAATTTATTAATTAATTAATCAATTTATTTATTTTTAATTTATCTTTATTGTTTAAAGTATTACAAATGTCCCTCTATTCCCCCATTGACCCCCTCTACCCTGAACCCATCCACCTTATTCTCCCCATTGACCCCCCTCCACTCCACATCATTTTCAACCCTGCTTTCCCCTCCACTCCAGGGCACTTATTCTCTCAGTGACTACCTAAATACCAAATCCAATGGCCTTTTTTTTTTTTTTTTTTTTTTTTAACTCTTCAATTCTTTACTTCCTCTAAAGCCCTTAACACTGTTGACCGTCCCTTGGTTGAAACTGTTTCCTCCTGGGATTGTAATTTCTCAGCTTTGATTTGATTAGTTGAAGGTTGAGTAATTAATTGAAGTGATTTTTAAGACCCTGTTGGTGACAGAATCTTACACATTTAAGATCTTCTGAGCTTGTCTGCCAGAGATCTGCGATCAGAATACAGTACTTGAGCTTTAGAAGCTAAAGGGGGTGGAGCCAAAGGGACCCCATGCACAAAAGTGATCTTTATCTTCTTATTAGCAGCTCACCTTCTCAAACTTTATTTTCCCCAAGCACCACCATATTCTAACCCAGGCTTAAAACCATGGGATAATTTTGTTCGTTTTCTGTTTGTTTTATGCTTCACTGCCTCTTGCTCTCCACCTTTAATTGGTCCCCAGGTCTTGCTTCTGTGACATCACTCCCATCAATCCATCTTCTTATTTTCAACCCCACCAGCCACTCTTCTAGCTCAGGGCTTCATTACCTTTTCAAAATTAAATTTCTCTTATAATATTTAGTCTATATTTTCTAAACAGCGTTATGCTTCTACTGTTTGATTAAACCCCACCTCAACTTTGATATCATTATTGATTTCTTCCTCTGGAAGATGATAGTTTAATGTCTGAGCCTCCTAATTTAGTGAGTGTATAATTTTGGTTGAATTGCTATTCAGTACTTATAGTATTATGACTATGGAAATATTGTCTGTAGGTAAGCCATGTTATATTCTATAATTACATTTCTTATGTTTTTTATTTCTTTAATTAATAATGATGATCTAAAAATTTGCTTAGTTTTATATGTACCTGTCACTAACTCTGACCCCAATTTTTAAAAATTGTGAAAACATTCACATTTTATTTGGGTCATTTTTCCTGTCACATACTGAGAAATCACATAAGCTTTCAAATATATTAGTACAACCTTTCCCATACACAGATATAGTCTCTCCCACACACATATGTCCAGATAGATGGTTGTCCTTATACCCAACAAAAACACTAATCTCACATACATTCTTAGAGAAAGGGTGATGACAATTTATGGATAATAAATTGTCCATCCAGTCACAATAAGGCAAGGAATGAAATCTCACCTCATAAGACTTCAAAGAGAAAAGAAGTTGGGCCCAGCTGGTGTGGCTCAGAGGTTGAGCATTGACCTATGAACCAGTAAGACATGGTTCAATTCCTGGTCAGGGTACATGCCCCAGTTGCAGGCTCGATGCTTGGTGGTATGCAGGAGGCAGCCAATCAGTGATTCTCTCTCATCATTGATGTTTCTCTCTCTTCTTCTTCCTTTCTCTCTGAAATCAATAAAAATATTTTTTTTTAAAGAGAAAAGAAATTGGCGATTAACACTGAGCTCTTGGTTAGCATTCTCATTGATGCAAGTCCCCAAGAGATTTATTTTTAAATTGATTTTATTGGGGTGACATTGATTAATAAATTATGTAGGTTTCAGGTGTACAATTCTATAATATGTCATCTGTATATTGTATTGTGTGTTCACCACTCCAAGTCAAATCTCCTTCCATCACCATGTACCCCCTTATATCCTCTTCTACTTCCCTTCACCCCCCTTTCCCACTGGTAATCACCGTACTGTTGTCTATCTATGTGTTTTGTTTATATGTTTTTTGGTGTGTGCTTAATCCCTTTACCTTTTCTACCCAGCTCCCTGACCCCCTGCCCTCTGACAGCTGACAGCTGTCGGTCTGTTCTCTGTATCTATGAGTCTGTTTCTATTTCGTTTGTTAGTTTATTTTGTTCATTAGATTCCACATATGAGTGAAATCATATGTTACTTGTCTTTTTCTGACTTTTCAGGTAATCTGAAATTTCAGATAATTTCAGGCTTATTTCACTTAGCATAATGCTTTCCAGGTCCATCCATGCTGTCCCAAAAAGTAAAATTTCCTTCTTTTTTATACAGCCCAGTAGTATTCCATTGTGTAAAAGTACCACAGTTTTTTTATCCATTCGTCTTTACTGATGAACACTTGGGCTGCTTCCAAATCTTGGCTATCTACACTAATAAAAGAGAAACATGCAAATTAACCATCACTCTGCTAAGTCCACAAGCCATGCCCACCAGCCAATCAGGAGCAAGTATGCAAATTAACCCAACCAAGATGGCAGCCAGCCACGGAGTGAGCAGGAGGCTTGGGTTTCCCCGGTGATGGAGGAAGTCAAACTTTCCGCAGGCTCTGGCCGGCCCTGGCCTCTGCTCAAGGCTACAAAGTTTCAATTATAGAAGATAAATAAATCCCAACAAAAATGGCTGTGGCCACGGAGCGAGCAGGAGGCTTGGGTTTCCCCAGTGATGGAGGAAGCCAAACTTCCTGGCCTGTCCTGGCCTCCACTCAAGGCTACAAAGTTTCAATTATAGAAGATAAATAAATCCCAGATCCCAGGGCCTCCCCTTGGGTCACGGGGGTGTGTGGCCAGCCTGCAAACCACCACAGGCCCCTCGCCCAGGCCACCCCATGCCCCAAGGGAACCCCTAACCTGATCTGAGATGCCCTTCAGGGAAAACCAGCCAGCCCCCACCCGTGCACCAGGCCTCTATCCTATCTAATAAAAGAGTAATATGCAAATTGACCATCACTCCAACACACAAGATGGCTGCCCCCATGTGGTCAAAGATGGCTGCCCCCATGTGGACACAAGATGGCCGCCACAAGATGGCCAGCAGCGGAGGGCAGTTGGGAGGGACCAGGCCTGCAAGGAAGGGCAGTTGTGGGCGATCAGGCCAGCAGGGGAGGGCAGTTGGGAGGGACCAGGCCTGCAAGGGAGGGCAGTTGGGGGCAATCCAAGCCGGCAGGGGAGGGCAGTTAGGGGTGACCAGGCCTGCAGGGGAGGGCAGTTAGGGATGACCAGCTGTCAGGGGAGCAGTTAGGCATCAATCAGGCTGTCAGGGGAGTGGTTAGGGGGTGATCAGGCTGGCAGGCAGAAGTGGTTAGGGGCAATCAAGAAGGCAGGCAGGCGAGCAGTTGGGAGCCAGCAGTCCTGGATTGTGAGAGGGATCCCAGATTGGAGAGGGTGCAGGCTGGGCTGAGGGACACCGCCCCCCCCCCCCATGAATTTTGTGCACTGGGCCTCTAGTTGTAAATAATGCTGCAATGGCCCTATCCAGTTTGGCTCAGTGGATAGGACATTGGCCTGTAGACTGAAGAGCCCAGGTTTGATTCCAGTCAAGGGCACATGCCTGGGTTGTGGGCTCGATCCCCATTAGGGGGCATGCAGGAGGCAGCCAATCAATGATTCTCTCTCATCATTGATGTTTCTATCTCTTCTTCTCCCTTCCTCTCTGAAATCAGTAAAAATATATATTAAAAAATAATATGCTGCAATGAACATAGGGGTGCATATGTTCTTTCAAATCAGTGTTTTGGGTGTGTTTTTTTTTTTTTTTCCAGATAAGTGCCCAGGAGTGGAATTGGTGGGTCTTAAGGTAGTTCTAGTTTTAATTTTTTGAGGTAACTCTATACTGTTTTGCATAGTGGTTGCACCAGTCTGCATTCCCACTAACAGTGGCTGAGGGCTCTCTTTTCTCTACATCTTTGCCAATACTTGTTGTTTGTTGGTTCATCGATGGTAGCCATTCTGACAGGTGTGAGTTGATATCTCATAGGTTTTAATCTGCATTTCTCTGATGATTAGTGACGTTGAGCATCTTTTCATATGTCAGTTGGCCATCTGTATGTCTTCTTTCTTTTCTCTCTGGAATTCCTCCTAGTTGGATTTTGAAACCTCCAGATTGATACTCAAATATTCTTATCCCATTTCTTCTCTTTTCCATTTTGTTTTCTTTTTTTGTTTTGTTCTATTTTCTGTGAGAGCCCCTCAACTCTTTCCTAGCTTTTCTGTTTAACATTTTATTTTTGGATAGTTTAATATTAAAAAGCACTTTCTAGTTCTCTTGATTTTTTTATAGTATCTTTTTTTTTTTTTAGAAAATTGAGTAACATGTTTTTGATTCTCTTAACTTTTAGTTACTATATTTCCAAAGTTTTCTTTCTTTCTGTATTTTTTTCCTCACAGTTCCTTTATTTTGACCTCTAGGTTTTTCATGCTAAAGATTTACCTCAAATTTCTAGTGATTATTGACAATTTGCTCTAAAGTAGTATTTGAAAATGAAGTCCTAAAGATAGAGATTCTCTTTGTGTGTATGTGTATGCAGGGGTAGGCAAAATAGGTTTACAGTTCTGAGTATGCGAAACACAGAGTTTATTCTTGTGTTATATTTATTAATTATATTGTTTTATTAATTTGTATTACAACTGTAAACCTACTTCTGCCCACCCCTGTATATGAGTGTGTGCATGTGTTTGGTCTTGGTGACTAGTGAGTCTTATGGCAGAATGATTGGGCAGGAATCTGGCCATTTAGTTGGGGAATCCTAAACATAAGTATTGGTTAGCCTTTTCTCTTAAGCTGGTAAGTTTCCCAAGAAAGGAATTCTCTAGTCTTCTGCCTGAAGAGGTGAGTATAAGCTTGGCTGCTGGCACTTTGGGAGCCTGGCCAGGGAAGGGAACCATGCTATCTCACCATTCAGCATGTAATCTTTCCCTATCCCTCCTGGTTTCAGAATGGCGCCTCACCTCCACCTTTAGCGGTAACTCTTGTCCCTGCATGTGAACGCCACCCAGTTCACTCTCTCCAGGGAGGTACTGTCATCTTCTGGGCTTGGAGAGGGGCATTTTGGTGCCCAATTACAGCCTCACCCCGGTCTGTGGCCTTCAGAGGCAACTGGCGTTTCCAATCCCAAGTCAGATTTGCTGATATCTCCTGTCTGCTGTTGTCTTCCATAGTCTTTGTCTTTGTGGGTTCTGGTCCTTACTGTTCTTTCATTGTCATTTTAGCTTGGCTCCAATGAGGGAGCACAGATAGACAAGCCTGTCTAACCCACCATGTTTCACTGGAGTCCTAATTGCTTTTGACTGAGCTCTTCCATCAGCCGCATGCTCATCTGTTTTAAGGCTGTTTCTTCTTCAACCAATCTATGCATTTCTGCCAGAATAATCTTCGTAAAGCACAGCTCTAATCATATAACTCCTCAGTTAAAAAAAAAACTCTTGACTGCTTTCCCATTTTACTGTAGAATCTTAACGTTAGAAAAGACTTGACAGGTTCTTGGGACCAGCTTCCTGATGCACAATCCTCCGCCTCCAGTGATTGGTCAGTGGGCCTCTAACTGAGCATCTCCAGGGAAGAGGAGCTTACTCCTCACCAGGTCGTGCTTTCTATCATTACATAGGCTTGTTTGTCAGAAAGGCCTTTCTATGTGTAACTGAAGTACCACTCCTGAAACTTCCAGTTATTAACCCAAATTCTGACCTATGGATCCTCAAATTAAGAGCCTAATCTCTCCTTCACATGATAGCACTTTATATAATTGAATTATTGCTACCAGGTGCCCTCTTAGATCTTCTCTTCTTCCAGTAAAAATCCCTAGTTCCTTTAACCATTTCTTTTAAGACATCGCCTATTGAATAATGTCTGAAATCCCAAACGCCTATATTTATGGCCATCTATGACATATCTCTAACTTCCTCTTACGATGCCATCTCTCATCTACTTTTGTCACACACTCTAGGCACACAACTTGCCTTTTCTCTTCTCACATCCTGTTCTTTACTAGTGATACCATTCTTCTCTTTCTGTTAAAATCATTTGCATCCAAAGATTAGTGCTGATACACACCAAACTGTTAAAGTAGTTAGTTTTGGGGGATGGAGTGGGATGGGCAAAGGGGGAATATTGATTTCTTATTCCATACAGTTTTTAAAAAAGCAGTAGAGTTGTTGATCATCTTTTTAAAAAATGTTATTCAATATATTTTTCAAATACGTTAAAATTAATTTAAAAAGTATAAACAACAAAGTCTATCCATCAGTTGCAATCTATCTCAAAATTTGTATGGCACAGGAAACCTTTGATTCTTCCTTCTAATTTGAGCTTCCCTTCTCTGAACACCCATAGCATTTGGGGGTAGCTTTCTTATTACCATTACCATGTTACACTTTATATCATAGATATTTGTGTGCAAGTCTTACCTTTTTACCAGGCTGCAAGCTCCTAGCATTCCATCTTACTCATTTGGGAAGAGCCCTGCCTTTCAAACATACTTACCTGTTACATGGCAGGAGCTCAATGCATTTTATTGCAGGGGTGGGTTGGTGAATTCACATTATAGCTCACTTATGGCACTTCAGACACGGTCCTCTATATTTCTTTGAATGGGCACTTCAGCCTCTGGGCAGCCACTGAGTCAGCCTCTTCCCAAGACATATGCCAGCACTACTGCATCAGCTTTCTCTCTCCTTGGCCTCATCTGCGTCAGTGTCTGGGTCTGAAGCTAAACCAGAGACCCAGGTAGACCCTGAAAAGGACCAAAGATTCTAAAGATGGGGGTCGGGCGCTGGTTGGTGTGACTCAGTTGGTTGGAGCCTTTGATTCTCCGCCCAGACACATATGCAGGTTGCAGGTTTGATCCCCAGTTGGGGTGTGGGAGGCAACCGATCAATGTTTCTGTCGCTGAAATCTATAAAACAATTTTAAAAAAAGATGGAGAGGGTGTATGGAGAGGAAATGGGCTGGGTCAGGGCCCAGGGCAGTGAATAAATTTCTGTTACAGAAAAATATCAAGCAGGAGAGTTGAGGAGGGGAGAAGCTCATGGAAGGGGAGTAGAAGGCAGAGCAAGATGCCCAAGTCATCTGGCATCTGGCTCAGAGGCAGACAAAGCTGCTCCCCCAGATGTAAGCAACCCCCACCCCACAAGTGCCATAAAGACCTCTTGCTCCATCTGGTGCTGGAGTGAATGGAAGAATAGGATCTATATCTCTGTCGAATCTTGGGCTGTTCTATGCCTGAGGTAGAAACACACTTTCTGTCTTTGTCTCTGTCCCCGCACCCTCCCCTTCCAATCTCTCTCTTACACACACACACACACACACACACACACACACACACACACACACACACACTCTCCTTTACTTGCACCTCCCTTTGCTGGGTGGGATGTAACTACCTCTCACAGCTCCTTGCAGCAAGGATAGACATGGACCAGAGAGGGTCCCGGCTTCCTGATTCCTGAGGATGCCCCTGGTTTCAAAGGTAAAGAAACATAAGTCCTTGCCCTTTTATCTTCCTTGCTTTTTCTGAGTCCATTCTCTGCTCACCCCTGGCCCACAAGCAGAAGATTAACTCCAGGAAAAAAGTGAACAATAGAGGGAACAACTTGCATAGTGCCCACAGGCAGATGTTTTCCTTTTTGTGGTTTTACATTTTGGACGTTGGGTGCACATAACTGAGGTGATCATGCTCCTCATTTCATTGTGTGCTTTCATCACTGGTCCAGTGAGACTGCTCATTGATTTACCGAATTACTTTCCCCTCTGTTTCCTTTCCCACATCAGAGGCTCTTACCTGGTTATTTAATGTGCTCCTTGAGAGAGCTCTCTGGAAACAAGTTTGGGATTGGGGGGCTGCATGCAGGTTTATTCAGGATGCTCTTTCGAGATGCATGTGGAAGGGAGTGAGGACCACAGGATGGGACTGACAGTGAAGCTGATCCCCACTGTGGTTGCAACAGAGGACGCAGCTGAGCCCACAGAAGCTCTGGACCTTGCATGACCCTTTAGGGTTTTCCCAAATTGAAGCAAGGGGCACCAAGCCTTTTGTATGTTCTAACCAGCCAGCCACTGACCACTCCCCTTGAAGGGGCACAACCTTAGGTAGGGCATTCCTCTGAGATGCAGCCTTGAGCCTCAGCCCTAATATCCCTGCACCTAGGGGCGGATGCACTGGCCCTAACAAAGGGAATAGGGGGAACGCCCTGTACCCACTACCATGTGTATCCTTTCAATCCACTTTCTGCCAGTTTATTCATCTGCATATATGAAACATGTGGTATTGCTTTGTGTCTTTTACAAATTTACATAAATGGTATTGTGCTAGAAGTGTATCCTCCTTCTACCTCCATCCCAACTCCGTTTTGGAGCTCTACCTACTTACGTTGTCTTAAGTGGATTTATTTCATTCCTTCTTACCACTGCAAGAAATTTTGTCATTTGTAGTTACCACAGTTTACCCTTCTGTTCCCTTGCTGATAGACAGCCAGGCACTTTGTTACTGCCATCAGCAAGGTGGTGGACATTGTGTGCTTCCATGTGAGAGTTTCTGCAGGGGTTGAGTACCCAGAGTGGCAGAGCTGGGCCATACTCTACGCATTCTTCCTTCCAATAAGCCCACCAAATGCTCTCTCAAATAGCTGTACCACATCAATCAGCTTTCCTGATTCTCCACATCTCTGCCAGCACTTGGTATTATCAGAATTTTTCATTTTTGCTAATTTATTGGATGTAAAGTGGTATCTTATTTTTCTTTGGTGTTTTTCATATTATTTGTGAAATTAAACATCCCTTCAAAGACTTGTTAGCCTTTAGGATTTCCCCTTCTATGAACTACTTATTTATATACTTTGCTTATTTTTCTATTGGTTTCTCTTTTTTTCTTTTCTTACTAATTTGTTGGGATTCCCTGAACCAGGCTCCAAAGTGTCTGACTTTCTAGGCCAAAGTTCTCTGCTTTACCATGGTTACTCATACTAGATTAACATACAGTTCCTTTTTCCAAGAGGAAAACTATTCTCTCAGACATCTAATATAGACCTAAATTTTTATATCACAACAAAAGGTGCAAACAAAAAATAGATATGACTTCCCAAATGTTTATAGCTTTTAAACACTAAGAATTAATTAAATGCTAACAAATTTCTTTTAAAAAATTAACAGTATTAGTCCAATTAAACCATAATATCATTTTCCCTAAACTAAATCCCTGATGTGGAAGGTCATGGAACCCTGATGCTCAGCCATAGGTTTTGTTTTTTTAAAAATGTATGTTTTTATCAATTTTTAGAGAGAGGAAGAGAGAGAGATAGAAACATCGATGAGAGAAACATCATTGATTGGCTGCTTCTTGCACGTGCCCTACTGGGGATGGAGCCCATGGAGCCCACAACCCGGGGTATATGCCCTGACCAGGAATTGAACTGGTGACCTCTTGGTTCATGGGTCAATGCTCAATCACTGAGCCACACCAGCTGGACAGCCATGGATTTTTTTTTTAACATAGTTCGCCTGGTGCTGTGGGCCCCACCATTCTGCTGGATTCAAATTTCTGAATTGTTTGCTGACAGCCCCCTGGTGCTATTTGGCTGTTATTTGCCACAAAGGCATCACTTAATGGGTCTGCCTCTGTCTTTTGACTTTCAAAGCTCATTTCTTCAGAAGGCAAGGAGACTAGTCCTTCTTATCAAACCCAGCTTTCCAGCGTGGACTGGGGTGAAATGCACTCTGCATGATGTAATCAAGGGATCCACATGGGCAGAATTAATGATTTCTAGATTTGGGGTCTTTTTAAAAAAAATGGCCAGATTTTCCTCTTTGGGGAGGAGGTATGAAGAGGAAAAGAAATACTGAAGAATTCAACTGTGCGCTGTGAAGGCCTCATCCCTGACAAGTAGTTAATCTATTTGTTGACACTGAGAGGAGAAGACACAGCAGGAGAAAATTAGAAAAACACTCAGCACCAGTTGCTGCCTTGGTGAATCTCATCCAATTATCTAACAGGACACTGCTGGGCGTGCTTCTTTATTATTGTTGTTTGGATTTTCTTCTATTCTCTATTGTTTGTAGTACCACTGGAAAACTTTTTTGGATTAAAAAAATCCTCCTTTGAATCTATTCTTTTTCATTTGGCCCATTGATGTTTTTATTTTTTATTTTACTTCTGTGTTCATAACACTTGGAAATCAATGTAGGATTATTATTGATTTATGTGTTTCTTTATTTACTTTCTTCCTGGAATGTAGCATCGGAGATTCTACATGTAGATTCTGAAAAGAACTTTAAAGAGTATCAACTGTAGTAGGAGAAAGAGAATAGTGTAGACTTGTGTAAACCTTTGAGAAAAGTGTTAGCTGCACTCTTTTTTTGCTGACAGTATCTCTTTCTCAATATGAAGAACTGGGGTAAAATATTCTCCCAGCGAGGAAATTCTATCAGTTTAGATCTAGTTAGCCTCTGCAGTTCCAAAAAGAGATGTTTTCTTCCTGAGGACTCACTGTATGCTACTTAGATTCTGGTTCCGTCTTAAAGTCACTGGTAGAGATAAGAGCCTTGGGCATATTCTCTATATAGGCAAGGCTTTTGACAATGGCCCTGCCTTTCACGGCTCCATCCCTAGCTGGAACATACTGGTGTAGCCTCCTATGGGTAAGGCTCTCTGGCATGTGGGTCCGTAAAAGTCCCCTGTCCTCATCCAACTCATGACACAACCTCATAGCCACTACTCCAACCCCTCGGGCCCCTGGGAGGGGTGCCAGATAAAATATAAGACAACCAGTCAAGTAAGAATTTCAGATCAACAGCGAATGATTTTAGTATGAGTTTGTACCAGACATAACAGGAGATGCACTTATGGCTCTGTGTTCACTCTCCTTTGCCACACACCCAGCATCGGATTGTCCCTCCTCTTGCCCCCTTTCCCTTTGAGCTTCTAACCTTTAAGCAGTCTTGGATTTCTTACTTTTTTTAGTCTCCTCACCTCCAACTGTGAAGCCAGGCTCTCCTCTGCTCAGGGCAGCTGCTGGCATTTGCAAGCCAAGACAAGAGTGCCAGTGGAGGTCTCAGCCAAGCACCTCCTCCTGATTCCTGTTGGTAGTACTGTTCTGCACGGCAAGGAACCTTGTGTCCCTTGGCCTCGGTCCCAAGATCTGTCCACACCCTCTGTGCAGGGGCATACCCTCCATACATTTCTCTCCCCCTACCCCCTCAAAACAGCCTTCCCTTGGCTGGCCTGGTACCCTGGAATGTGACCTAGACAGGGGAGCAAGGCTCCTTTCCTTGCCCCTAAGGAGGTGTGGACCTGGAGGAGAGCCAGTGTGGGCTCTTCTGAAGTTCAGGGGTCAGGCAGGGACCTGGTGGTGGGTCTAAGGTGGTGCTGCCCACCGTCATCCTGGAGAGCTTGTGTGGTCATCGTCTTGGCCTTGTGGCCTGTATTTGCCAGATTTCTTCATCCTCCCTCAGGAGGTTCTATGAGGAACAGGCATCTGAGTGGCTGTCCTTGTTTCTGCGCTCACCCCTTCCCCTTCTTCCTCAGCCTCGGACACAGCCCCCCCCTCGTCTCACTGCTGCAGGATTTAGGAGTTCCTTTTCCTCACACACACACACACACACACACACACACACACACACACACGCATGGGCGCGGTCACCACATTTAATTCAACAAAATCTTGACAATGAACAGTTTTGATTTAGTATTACTGGGGCTGGGAGGAACAGGTAGGATGGAAAAGTGAGGGGGTGGAGGCTGTTGTCTTGGAGAGAATTCAACCAGTTGTTTTCACCCCCTTCTCCTCCACCCCCTGCTTTGGGCTGAATTCAGTGTTATTTCAAACCGGTTGTGTGCATAGACACACCCAGCCTCCGTAATCCCCCCTCTCCCCTAATAGATAAAGTGCTGCCAGAGCTTCCAGCTTCTTTCTCCGTGACGACCAAGCCCCCATTTCCATTTAATCCCGGCTTCCCCCCACCCCGACCCCTACCCTCCGCTGTGGGAAGCCCGGTTGTTTCCTTTCTCTGTCCTCTTGGCTCTTCTCTCATTCTTTCTCCCTCTCTGGGGATTCTCTCAACGTGCAGGGAACAAACATCACAGTTTTGTTGGCTCCTTCCTTTCTCCTTATCTGCCCTCGGCCTTCTCTTTGCTCCTTTGCTTTGGCAACTCTCAGCTTTCTTTTGTCTTAGCTCTTCAAACACATTCCTTTCACTGCCCCCTCAAGCTCCCGTTCCCACTTCAGCCTCTGCCTAAAGGATGCAGAAATGCAGAGAAGGGAGGCAGAGAGGGCCCTTCCTTTTCCTGTCCCCTGCTGTGCCAGGCGCTGGGATTTCCATTGGGAAAGATGAATCTGGGGGCCCATCTCAGCCAGGATGGTCCAGGCCCTCAAGAGTTTTGCAGAACAGTGCCTGCTACTGGAACCTTCCCAGGTGTCCCAGCCAGTCCTCCTCAGCTCACAGACAGGTTTTGCATACAGGTGAGCAGAAGGACCAAGTTAGAGAGTTGGACCCTACACCTTGGCTGGAGTGTGGTCCCAACTCATTCCATGGGTCTCACTGACAGGCTTTCAAATGGTCTCCATAGCTTTCCCCATCCCAAGGCCTTCCTACTGTAATCAGTGGTCATTTTGCATTGTAGAAGGGTACCCGTCCATTCCATAATTGTTATTGTAAGGTTTGAGACGAAGCAGGATACAACACACAGAGAGTCCAGGTGATTAGAAAGGGTGGGGGGGTTAATCTTGCACTCCCGGGCGAAATTCGCTGGTCCGAGGGTGGGCCAGGGAAGTTCGCGCCAAAAAGGGGCGCAGGCACTTCTTTTATACAGCTGTTTAGTGAGGGGAGGGCGGAGGGCATGAGAGATGTGGAATTCCGCCTCGGGCCAGGGGTCTAGGAAGGCGCCGGTTATCTCCGCCACCATCTACCTTGCATATGCATGCATAGGCTCTGGACTTCCCCCCTGCCTCGACCTAACAGTTATGATCCAGTTCTTTACAGTGCACGAGCATTCTTACCCCAGTTATCTCACTTGGTCCTCAGGATAATCATGTGATTTTGATTTTGCAGATAGGGAAACTGAGATTCAGAGAAATTAAACACATTATCCAGCATTTGAACAAAGAAGTAACTGGTGGAGCTGGGATAAGAATCCAGCTTGTCATACTCCTAGTTCATCACACCTTCTCTTTAGAGCTCTGTGCAAGGGCATGGGGAAGGGGAGAAGGCTAGGGCACAAGGCAAGGTGTTAATAGGAGGGGTGAGTTACAATTTCCCCCCTTCTGCACATCCCCTCATGCCCAATTTACATTGTTACACAATGCTAATTTGTTCCGTTCTTGTTCGTGTCTCTTTATAGATGTTTTAGTTATGTCTGCCCCATATGTGCGTCTGATTTTTTTCTTGGATTCTGAGCTTCTTGTGGGCACTTTCTACTGCATGACTCCCGTGGGTCAGGACGGGCTTCTGCACATGGTCCCCGGTGTGTCTGACTTAGGGGCGTGGGAAAACAATGCTGGCACTGCCTACCCTGCAGCAGGTAGCAACCCAACCCATTCTCTTGCTTTCCCATCATCTGCTGCAGCCAGGCTTCCCAGCCTCCTTGTTAGCCTCTGTGAGAAATCAAAGTCGCAATAATCAAATCAAGCCTTGTAAATTCCCCAGAAGCAGCTCCAGAGCACCAAGGAGCCAGCCAACCCCAGACCCAAATCCATGTCAAATTTCATAGATATAATTTAAGCAGGGATCAAAACCCACACTAACCTAGTAACTAAGGCTGCTCAAAATGCAGGGTTTATAGTCCATCTGCCTCTCTGCTTCAGGGAGTCTGTATTAAATTTATTGCAAAGTAAAACAAACAAAGCCAGGCAAAGGCAGTATGGAAATCTGCATACTTGTCAGAGAATTAGCAGCCCTCGCCGGTTAGGAAGGCTGCTTCTCAATTTGCATCTCTAAGGAGTTGTGACTGTGCTGGGGGCTGGGAGGTTTAGGGCAGGATGGAGACTCTCAGCAGGCCTGCCCCCTGCTGGTAGATTGTTGAACTGCAGCCCTTGGACCTTGGCGGCAGAGGGCAGGGTGCTCCCTAGGGGTCCCAGAGAAGATAATCTGCAGCTGGAATAAATGTTGGGAAGGTGTGGTCGTGGAAGGGTAGGTAGTATGGAGAGGAGAAGGAAGGACGCTGTGATGAAGAGAACCTAAGACTTGGGGGGTAGGGAAGCAGGCAACTAGGGAGGGCTTGAGGGAGATGGCGGTGGAGATTGAGAGCTGCCTCCGGTATACAAACCGTAGACGGTGATGACTTTCATGACTCCCCTCCACCTTTGCCTTCTCCCTTGCCCTCCACAACCCACAAGTCGCAAAGCCCAGGAAAGGGTGGACGTGCAGGCATTCTTGCCGGCACTGTTGGCTATTGACTGTCTGCTCCACATGGTGTGTGACCCCAGTAAAACTGTGCCGTGTTTTTAAGGCTGGGCCACACTCTGTGTCCAGGGATTTGGGGATCTATAACATACTTCCCAGGGAAGCTCCAAGAAGCCCAGCCACTCTTCAGGATAGTCCCATTATTCTTCACAATGGACTCAAATGGCATATATATATCTATAATAATAAAAGCATAATATGCAAACCAGTGGACCGGCCAAACAGCAGAACGACCGTCTGGATAACCTTCCAGATGACCTTCTGGACAAAGCCGCGGCTGCGAGGGCCTACTCTTGCATGAATTTCGGGCCTCGGGCCTCTAGTGTATATATATGTATTAGTATATCTATATTAGTATATTCATACTGTAATAATTCACTGTATGTATTTATAAATCAACCCCATCCCCTAGAATGTAAAGTCCTTGAGCTTCTTAGATGAGGGCAAGGGCAGGTGAGAGTCATGGTCCTTCTCAGTATTTACCTGCTCCTCTTTTCCTGCTTCTCTCAGCCCATTGCCTGAGACAGAGTAGGCTCTGAATAGGGATGTGTTAAATGAATGAATAAATGAATAAGGTGGCACAGGATGGTGATGGTTTGTTGTATGGTTTATCCAGAGACCTGGGTGTCACCCCTGACTTTCTATTTCTCTCCGTCTCCCTTGTCCTTATTCTTCAACTGCTCCATGATATTCTATCTAGTCTACTTCCTCAATGAATCTCAAAGCTTTCTGCTGCTTTTCTATTCTCTCAACAGGTTAAAAGCATAGACTCTAAGGTCAGAATGACCCCCCCCCCCCCCCGAACTTAACTAGCCATGGAAACCTAATGAGCCCCAGTGTCTCTATCTTTGCTTTTTTTCCTTTTATTCTTTCCAAGAACAACAGCACAGAGTGAGAGTACAGATACCCAAGCTAGACTGCCCTGGATTTAATCCTGACTTTGCCATTTAGCTGAGTGGCCCTGGGCGACTGGCTTAATCTCTCTGTGCTCAGATTCCTCATTGATAAACTGGAGTTAATAGAATCTGTTTCTTGGGGGTGTTGTGAGGACTAAAAGAGCTAATATACATAAAGCACTTAAAGCAGTGCCTGGCACACGGTTACCATTAGCTAGCTCAATAAGCACTACAGTGATTAACTAAAAGCAAAGAGGTTTTGCAGAACTGAAGGTGAGTGTCTGAAGAGGACACTCTGAAAGGCCAGGAGGTCATGTATAAATGACAAAGCAAAGCATTTCCACAAGGAAGCATGCAGATGTGCCGAGAAAGAGTTCCCTGGCGGGGGTGGCCAGGAGGCTACTACTCGGTGCGTGCAGAATCCGTTAGTATTTTCCCGGCAGAACCAGAAACACCAATAGTGTGAGTCCAGGTTTCAAAAGTTACAGCAGCTTCTTGGTCTTTGAGATCTTTGGGGTCAAGTTGGCCCCTGAAAGCTCCTCCAGCTGGTCCCTCCTCAGCCTCCTGGTTGACGCTCTTCCTTGGACCCTCCAGGCTCCATCTACAGGGAAGGTGCCCAGCTCCTCCGACAGAGCTTGCTCCTCTTCCCTCTGGGTCTTCACACAGGTATCCTGTCCCAGGCACTCTTGCCCACGTTTCCCCTGCGGATCCTCTGGGAACCTTCCCTCTTCCCCTCGGTTGGGTGAGGTGCTCCTGCTCTGAGCTCCTAGCGCCACTATGCCCCTCTTTCCTTGTATCAGTCTGCTCGGGCTGCCATAACAAAATACACCACACTGGGGGCTTAAAGCAGTTTACTTTCTCACAGTTCTGGAAGATGCAAGTTCAAGATCAAGGTGCCAGCAGGGCTGGTTTCTGGTGTGGATTGCCTTCTGGCTCTGTCCTCACGTGGCCTGTCTGTGCTTGTGTGGCGAGAGAACACGCGGATGTCTCTCCCTCTTCTAAAGGACACCAGTCCCATCACATCAGGGCTGCGCTCTCATCCCTCAGCTCAGACCTCAGCCTGTCTCCCTGGGATCCTGTGTAATTCCACAATGCCTGCTCATGGTGCAGGCTCAGTCAATGTGGACTGAATGAGTTTTCAATTACTTGTGATGCTAGCAGCAGCTTTAGAAACATAGGAACATTCAGTGTGATCTAGTTCAGGTGCCTGGCAGGTGGATCCTTGCTAGCTGGTGACAGAAGGACCACTGATGTCAGGTTTGCCATGTTCCCTTCTTCTCGGTCCAGCGCTCTTTTCACCTGGAGAGAGTTGTCAGATTGCCGCATAAAATTGGTGGTTCTTTTTCAGTCCTTGCCTGCATTTCCTTACAAAGAAAAGGCCTTTGGTCTTTCATTGACAAGCAGCAATCCCCCTCACTTTGTCTCTTCTGCTACAAGGCAGGTTTCCTTGTCCTCAAGGGCTGCTGAGGCACTTGAAATGTTCCTCTGCCCCCCTCTGTCTGCCCCTCTGCCCCCTTCTGTCTGTCCCTCTGCCCCCCTCTGTCTGCCCCTCTGCCCCCTTCTGTCTGTCCCTCTGCCCCCCTCTGTCTGTCCCTCTGCCCCCTTCCTTCTGGGTCAGGCAGCAGAACCTGGTCTGGGTGGCGGGACTCCCTCACCACAGGCTCTGACTCTGAGACCACAGCTCAGGTCTGTGGTCCTTGGACTCCTGCTTCTCTGCTAATGGGTTTTGTTAACTGTCATTTGCTTATGCAAATCTACCTTGTTCAGCATTAAAATGAACCCAATTATAAAGTAAAATTTCATGATTAAGCCACTTAATGAGGGACATTAAGCGACCAGAAAAGACCGATTCGTAAAAATTTCAGCCATAATTACAAACTATTTCTGAAATGTGACTAAGTTCTAGGTTTTGCTTTAAACAAACATATACTTGCACATTTTTATATACGTGCTGCACAGACACATGCACATACTCTCACACCTGGTTTCCATCTTCTCACTGTGGGACTTGTTCTTGCTCCGTCTCTGGGTCTAAATTTTCCTCAAATAGAGGAAATTCCACCAGCCATCAGATCATGTCTGCAAAGTTCTTGGAAACCTTCCAAAAGAAATGGCCACTGGGCCGAGGAAGCTGGGCGGGTAGGAAAACAGAAGAAGGTGTAATGGTTTTAATAAAGTCTCTTTGCCATCTTGGTGATTGATTGATATATTTTGGCATTTGCTTCCCAGCTCGGCTGTAATCAATAGCAGTTACTGACTGAGGAGCAGGAAAGGGTGGGGCTGTGGGATGGGGCCTTATTGATTGGTCTTACAGGAAAGAGCCCGGTGACTGCAGTGCTGTGGCCACCAGAACCCAGACCTCTCTGTCCCAGAGGTTGCCCTTCTTGACACCCACCCAGGCAAAGGGGTGGAGTCCAGAAACTTGGATGTGGATGAGGAGAGATGGCATCCACCTAAAAAATTACCCTCTGGTGCTTTGAAGGGGGCCAGTCCCATGCACTTCCCTCATCACTTCCACAATTAGAGGGTGGGGACCTCAGTCTCCTGGGCTTGTGCAGGGACAGGATGAAAAGGATCTTTAAGGGCAATGGGGTGATGGTATGTTTATGGTTCCAGGCTACATCTACATCCAGGAATGAAGCCAACTTGCTTGGCAACCTATTGCAAGGTCTGGCAGTATAATGGAGAGGTGACTTTAGCACAGACTCTGGAGCCAGATGCCTGGGTTCAAAGCCCAGCGCTGCCATTCAATGTGTGACATTGGACAGGGCAGTTAACCCTGCTGTACCCTGTTCCCCATCAGTAAAATAGGTATTGATGATACCTATTGCCTAGGCTTGCTGTGATAGCTTTGAGAGTTAATCTGTGTAAAAAACTTGGAACTGTTCTGGCATATAGTAAATGCTATCTGCATGTTGTTATTATTACCTGATGGTGGTGGATTCCTGGGCTAGCATCCATGATTTATGGGTGGAAACATAGGGTACACTTTCTCTAATCAAAACGGTCATCACAGCGTCTGCCTTCTGCTGTTGAGCACAGGGCTCAGGACCCAGCATCTGTTAAATAATTCTCATAGTACATCAGCCCATTAGCTACAGGATTCCTCAACCCTTTCTAGATTAATTTTTTTCTAAAAGCTTTGAAAAAGCAAAACCCAGGTTTAGATGTGCGAGACAGTTTCAACTGATGTGACAGTTTCTGTGTGTGAACGTGAACTCAGTGTTGATACTTCAGCTGTGTAACCACCACTCTGCAGTGTCATGGAAAGTAGCCTTTGTGTAATCGACATCCCCTGTCTTCAACAATGCACTCAAAACAGAAAATGATTTGTTTAAAAAAGAAAACAAACACTTGCCATTAAACATTTTTGTTAAAAACTTATTTATTTTTGAAGTATAATTTTTTTTCACCTTGGGTGCACTTTTTGTTTTTAGAAATTCATTCGAGCATGTGAAGTGAATTGGGGCTCATTTTCTTTTCAGCTATGGAACTGAATGTAGTTGAAGATTGGCAAGCAGGTGGTAAGGAGCCCAGGTTGGCGGGGGAGGGAGGTTCCATTACAGACTCCTGAAAGGCTAGAACTAGAAGGGACCCCAGAGGTCCTCTGGTTCATCTCAATGTTAAAGATGAGCCCAGAGAGGGTGATGACTTTCAGAATCTGAACTAGAACTAGAACCCAGGTCTCTTGATTTCAAGCCCAGTGCTGGTCCACGTACAATGAGCTTGTGCTGGTGCCCTCCAGCTCTTCATCAGGCCCTTTCCCCTTTTCAAATCTCCCTCTGTTCTCAGGTTTGTATATGAGGCTAAGTTATTATTTGACAGCTCAGTTTACGTCACACAGATGCCCTGAGTACCTTCTTGGTGGTAAGCATGGCATTGGGTTTAGGTTACAAAAATAAGATGTGGACCCCACCAAGGGGATTGTAGTAGGTGGTATTGTGCCCAATGACTTGCTTCCTTTGCCTGTGAAACGATTATGCTTATCTGTGCCCTTGACATCAGACTTGATCATGTGACTTGCTTTGGTCAATAAAATTTGAGCAGAAGTGATATGTCACTTCTGAGCAGAGGCTTTCGGGGACATTGTGTGGCCCCACCCACATTTTCTCTTTCCTTTTGCCAGGGGAGTGGCATGTCCAGAGGAGTGTGCCTCTAGCTGGGTCCCACTTGAAGAGAGGACACTGAGGTGAACCAGAGCCCCAACCGGTGCGTAGCACGATGAGAGAGAAATCTTGTGAGTGAGTGACTGAGATCTCTGGCTATTTATCCTGTAGGTTACTTCCCTAAGCTGATGGCTGTAGGAAGGACACAGGGTAGTTGGAGAGATGGGTTATTTCCAGCTGAAATATAGAGTGATGGATGCTTTGCTGGATGTATACACAGAAGATGTAGAAGTAGGCCAAAAGAGGGAAAAAGGACTCTCTGAGGAAGAGGCGTCAGGAAAATCTTCCTAGAAGAGGCATTAGCTTAGAAGAGTTTTAAATATGTTTTTATTGATTTATAGAGCGAGAAGAAGAGAGAGGGAGAGAGAGATAGAAACATTGATCAGCTGCCTCCTGCACGCCTCCTACTGGGGATCAAACCCACAACTGGGCATGTGCCCTGACCAGGAATCAAACTGGCGACCTCTTGGTGCATGGGTCAAGGGTTGACACTCAACCACGGAGCCACAGTGGCTGGGCATTAGAAGAGTTTTAAAGGTTGAAGGAAGTTCAGCATGTTAGGGGAGGTTTGTTTATTGAGGTATTCTAGTCAGGGAGACCAGCAAGCACAGACACGACATGTCAAGATATGTTTGAGAATTGCCTGTCCATCCACAAGTGTAGTCCATGATCAGGTTTCTCAGTCTTTGCAAGTTTTTGACTTCCCAGCCACTCTGTCAGACCCCCAAGGGGCATGTATGTGTAGACACAAAATAAACGCGTCATCTATTTTGGTCAGAGCTTTGGTCCCAAATCATCATCTGATCCCATATCCTGAGGAGCTAAGCTGGGCTGTGTGTGAGCCACAGGGACCTTTTTTTTTTTTTTTTTAAGAGTTTAATTCTTATTTTAATCAAAGAATATATAAACACTAGAGGCCCAGTGCACAAAAATTTGTGCATCTGTTGGGGGGAGGTTCCCACAGCCCGGCCTGTGCCCTCTCACAGTCTGGGACCTTTTGGGGGATGTCCATCTGCCATCTTAGCGGGCCTAAGCCATAGTTGGACATCCTTAGTGCTGCCGAGGAGGCAGGAAAGGCTCGCTTACAGCCATCAGCCCAGCTTGTGGCTGAGTGGAGCTCCCCCTGTACGAGCGCACTGACCACCAGAGGGCAGCTCCTGCGTTGTGTGTCTGCCTCCTGGTGGTCAGTGCGCATCATAGCCACTGGTTATGCCACCATTAGGGTCAATTTGCATATTATCCTTTTATCATATAGGATAGTTTGGAAATCAACAGTTGCCTTGCCCCTTCACACTCCCAAGTCCTATTCTCCAAGGCAATCACCCTCAACTCTTATAGTTCATTTCTCTTTTGTGCATATTGCCATGTTTTTAAATAATATGCTTACACTATTTGTTGATTAACTAATTTAAATTATATATTGACTTTCTATCATGGTAGATGAGAACTTAGTTCTCCCATACCATTCTCCCCCAAATCCAACCCTGCGCTTTCTCTTTTTGTATCTCTCCAACATAAATTTTCTTTTTTTCTTAAATTGATATTTGGGTTTATATGCTAATGACTGCAAATATTATTAGCTCCCAAGTCAAATAGTACATTGTGCTCATGTCTTCTCTTTTGTACAATCTTTTATTTATCCTGAAGTTAACATTTGCCTCTTTTTTTATTGACCTGGTATCAATAAGAATGTACTTGTAATTAATTGTTAAAAAATGATTCAGCAACTTTACTCCATACTTGTCAATGCGGGGCTCCATACATTTAAGCCCATCTGTTCCGTTTCTTTCCCCTACAGTTATCCCTCCAAGAACCTTCTGTTTTTCTGCTCTAACCTGGCACTGGAATACTGAATAGCTGTCATCCTGAGGCTTCCCCTTACCATGATTTGGAATATTTCCTTTACTGACCACCTATGTTGTGTGCCCTATTTCCTGAATTCCCTATCTGCATTATTGAACTATCACCTAACTTTACTAAACCCCAGCCTCCAATAACGTCTTAAGAATGAGTGCTTTGGGAAGTAGTTTTCTTGGGTCATTGACTATCTGAAAATATATACTGTTCTGATATGTGACTGATACTTTATTTGGGTATGAAATTGTAGATTTAAAAATATTTTCTTTAAGAATTTAGAATATATTTCTCTGCTGTTTTTTAATACCTGATGTTGGTTTTGAAGAAGTTTGATATTGTTCTTATTTTTGTTTCTTTTACCTGTTTCCTTTCGCTTTCAAAGATTTTAGAAACTTTTATTTATCCTTCATGATTTAAAGTGTCATAATAATAATGATAGGCATTGGTATATATCTTATTTGATTGTTTGTACTGAGCTAATCAGGAGACTAATGTCCTTTTTTTCCTTCTCCTATTTATTTATTTTTCCTTTTGTTTCACCCATTGGAAAATTTCCTTAGCTTTATTTCTAAACTTTATGAATTTTTGAAAAAATTTAATTATATTTTTAATTTAAAAGAGGACTTTTATTGAATTTTTTCATTTTCCATTATAATCTCTCTCTTTTTTTTTAAATGAATGCAACCTTTCCTTTTATTTTTTTGAATTAGTGTTATTGCTCTTTTTGAACTTTTTCCTGGCAAAATTTCTATCCACTCATATCTCCGTCTTTTTCCTGATTATTTGCCCCCTTTTCATGTTTGAGTCTTTCTTTAAATATCTGATGATTCTTGACTGTTTATTCATGTTTAAGAAAGACACTAACAGCATATTTTGGAAACTTATTTGCAAGTGGCAGAGTTTGTTGACTGGTGGGCTTCACTGGGGTGATCAGGTGGAACGTGGATCTTTTTATTGAGAGAGCTTCAGCTACCACTAACTGGAGTTCTCTCTGGGGCTGTTCAATTCTTTAAAGAAGAATCTTCCAATTTGCTGGTTCGTAGTGCGGGGGAGTTGCTAGCAAGGCCAGAGAAAGGACTAAAGGGTTCCACAGGTCAGCATGCAGATCTCTCTTTGATTCTCTTCACCCTCCACCATACTTAGTGTTCTCCAGTCCAATATTATTCTTATTCAGATTCTCCAAAGAAAATAATCTCTTACTTCCTACAGGATAGACGGGCGTGGCTAACTGGCTGTGTGGCGTGGGTGGGACTCCTTCTACAAATAGACTTCCCACCAATGTCCCTGGTTAGCCAGTGCTGGGTGCCTCTGAGGGCTGACCTCCACAGGGCTCTGCAGAGTGGATCAACCCTCACACAGGCCCTTGGCTTGTGGCTTCTCTCTGTTGAGCCATTTACCATTCTCCTCTCTTCATTCTGATAAAAAAAATTTGTGAAACGGTAATCACAGTTTTTCCCTTCTCCCATTCTTCCCCCCTGCCCCAATATATTTTTATTGATTTCAGAGAGGAAGGGAGAGGGAGAGAGATAGAAACATCAACTATGAGAGAGAATCATTGATTCTCTGTACATCCCACACTGGGGATCGAGCTGCAATGTCTTTGGTTAATACCGTTGTAATTTCCAGAGGTTGGGCTGCTGAACCACAGGCCTTCCAGTGTGATAGTCACTCATGTGAGAAGGTGGGACAGGCAACTGGGTGTCATTCTGGGTCTCACAGTTCCTCAGCTTCCCCTGTAAGCTCCTCTTCTTCATTGTCCCTTAAATACTGGTGTTCCTCAAGCTTCTGTTCCCTGAGGACTCTTGTCCCTTTAGTGTAAGATGGAAACCAAGGGCAGGTCCAAGTACGCTTATGGCCTTTCTTTGTGCTCATTTGCTAGCTTTGGTCCCTGGACTAGAGAGGAGGAAGCAGAGGAGAACAAGAAGGCATGACCACCCTTCACCGGCTGCTCAGTGGCCCTGGGCCGCATTTCCTTCGGTCCTACCTTGGTGCTTATCTGGCCTGAAGATGCTTTTCCTTAACCTTGAATAGGAGGGTCTCCAAGACTGTCCCAATTACACCAGCCTCATGGGAGGGCAGAAATGTAGAGAGCGCCTGTTTCCTGGTCCAGTTCTGTCTCTCTAGGTGTTGGATTTCTATTTGTGAGCAAAGCAGGCTGGATCCTACCTGGACCTTATAATCTAGTCCTGGGAAGATAACAACAGGAACAACAAAATGAAACACTCCACTCCCCATAGAGCCTGCTTTGTTTCTCCACCGTCCGTGTGCTTCTTAACCAACTACTAAGCTCCAGTGTCTTAGGACTGAAATGGGAGGGGCGGGCAGCAGGGAGCTGTTGCGTAGGTGGCCAGCACACGCGATGCCATTTCATGCCTCCAGGTTATTTTGCACGTCATTTCCATCTACATCGACTTCCATCCCTTGTCGTTTTGGCAAATTTCACTTATTCTTTAAAACTGGTCAGTAGCCCTTTCTCTGCAGTCTCCCCTGACCTACCCACCCCGCTATATTATCCACAACTTCTGGGGTAGGCGCTGCTTCAGGTGCTGAAGGCATGATACAGGAGACCTGTGCAGGATGTGGGACACGTGGAAATTGGTTGAATCCCGCCCCCCACCCCCCAACATACACACTTAGCTTTGGTCTTGGGCAACTGGATTAACGTCTTTGAGCCTCTATCTTCTCATCTTCGAGGAGAGGATGATGAACTCTCCCATGAAGCGCATGGCAGAGATGAGGGCTGCAAGGTGCTAAGCTGGAGCAGAGAACTAGTGCTGACAGGCTGGCCCGGTCCTTTCTCCTTTGAAGGAGCTTCCATTCTAAAGAGGGGAGAGTGACAACCACCTGGATACATCTGGCAATTTGTCATGAGTGCTGAGATAAGAGTAATGAACTACATGTCACCGATTCATGAATCAGCCTCCTTGTCTCTCCACCAGACTGTGAGCTGCTTGAGGGCAGGACCAACGCTTCTGTCCTGTAGTTGCTGTGCCTGTACCACCATGCACAGTGCCTGGCTCAAGTAGCTGCTCAATACACATCTGAGCAAATAAAGTGGGAGTGACTCCCACCTCTCCCTGATCATGATTGGAAGGTTGGAGCCCTGCTCAGCATTGCTTCCCCCAGCCCCACAATTGTTCCTATCTCAGTGGAGGGAAAATGTGAGTATCTTCTCTCCTCACTAGAGGTGAATTTTTTGAAATATTATCAAAGTTTGGGACTTGAGAATCACCCATTGCTCTTGGATGATGGGGACACAAGGACATGAGGGATGTCTTGTCCAGTGTCTGTGGGAATGGCCTCTCTTGCCCCCGCCCCTCGCCCGTGCACCAAACATCTAGACCTTACCAGCCTAGCTTCCCTTCCAAACGAGTCCGTCTCCAGAGAAGCAGAGGTTTTCTCTCTCTGGCCCTGACTTGAAATGAAACGACTTAGCCCTCAGACAGTTTTATGGTCCCTCGCCTTCCATTCCTCTTGCTGAGTTATCATGCTGGGGAGAGCCCAGCCCAGGCTCTGATTTATACAGCTCTCCAGGCCCCTGTTGGATCCGGAGTCTGGAACAATAAGACAGGGCTATCCATCACCCTCTGCTCAGATCTCCCTGGACTCATTGGCAAGGAGGGAGGGGTGGGTGGCAGAGAAGGCAGCCTCGGGGGTCCTGCCCAGAGAGCATTTGTCACATTGATCGAATGCGCAGGCGGGAGTGGGGTGGGGAAGTGGAGGCTTTTTATCTCACCCCAAGTCTCCCCTGTGACAGCAGGGACACAGAAGAGCAGGGACAGAAAGGGTTTTAGAGCTCAGAAGGCTGATCCTGGCCCAGCATGCCCCTTACGTGCTCCCAATCAGAATGCAGCAACCACTGGTCCAGCTGTGTTTGATCTCGCCAGGTCATCCATCCTGTTTGTGCATCATCACTCCTTAGTACCCAGCACAGCGCCTGGCACATAGTAGGCATGTGATAAAGATTGATGTTTGTTGACTGACTAAGCCTCCCTTTCCTCCATACCCCAGATCTCAGGGTCAAGGGTCATTCAGAGAACTCCTTATACATGTATGCATGCTACCTCTCTGCTTGTGGGCATGTGTGTCCTACATGTTAACTTGCAATGAATGCTCATGCGTGCCTGCATGCTGCACTCAAGTCCACTGGAGTCCACTTCCTGAGAGTATGGGTTCTTAGAGTGGACTGACCCAAGGGAAACCCTGACTTTAGCTTCTGTAAGGCATTTGATCATCTACCCCTGGGGCTGGGAGAGGTGGCACAGTGCCAGGAGGAAAGGGGTGGGCAAGCTCCCTCTAAATGGCCCCCTGTACTCACTGACTCCAGGTCGGCCAAAGCAGAAAGGGGGCCAGGATGTGGTCATCATCTATAAACAACAAGCAGTGGTCCCTGCTCCCAGGAACTCCCTTCAGGGGGCACTCCCGATGAAACCAATTGTGCTGGGGACAGGCCCTAAGGTCTGAGAACAGTGACTCTGCTACCTGTGCAGAGGGAAGGCTGCTGCTTTGTGCATGCCACTCTGTCAGCCAGCTAAGGCCCAGGGGACAGCATTTTGGCTGTCAGGAAATTAGAGGCTTTGTTCAAAGCCAGGAAGAGAAAATCAATGCCCAAATCTGGGAGCTGAAGAAAAAGGAATTCAAGGGCTGCTGCACGGCCGTGGCTTTGTTGTGTCTTTCTGCTTTCGTGCTGCAGAAGCGATAACATGCGATGGCCTAAGCGTGGTAGCTCCCAGCTCCTGGGAAGCTGGCTGACCTGAGGAGAAACCAGGGGTGGCTAATGAGTCATTAGCAGTCTTTATCAAATTAGGATTATAATCCATCTCAACATGCAGAGGGAAATGCTTCAAATTATCTACTTTCTTAATTGCAACTCAAAGATTTGGCAGGAAATGATCATGAGAGATAACGTCTGGAAATTGATGGATTGCACAGATGTGTGTCTAAGCTTCCAAAACTCTAATAGCTGGAGAATTCATACACTCACACACACACACACACATACACACACGTGTATATGCTCACACAGATATTGTTCATGCAAACACCCCACCTTACATATCAATTCAGGATACTACCCAGATACATATACTACACACACACACACACACACACACACACACACACACACACACACACAGAGTTAAGTCTGTGCACAGTAAATGAAACCATTGACTTAAGCAATTCAGATAGGCTGAGGTTGCTACCAAATGCGGAGACACTGGGAAGGACAAGGTAAGATATGAAAGAAACACTTAGCCCTTTGCCTATAAGAAGTTCAAAATTTGCTCAGGGAGCGAACGCATTCATACCTGAAATAGAAGAGCATGTACTGAGCTGCATTTCAGTGCATATACTACAGCGGAGACGTGAGCGTGCACATTTCAGACGGATGCAGGACATGGGTGTCCTGAATTAAGTAGACTTTCTGGAGAGGAAGAGTTTTCACCACAGTGTGAATATTCCTCTGTGCACTGTGACAGCAGCCAGTGGGGATGATGGCAGGAGAAGACGTGCTGCGTCTGTCTGTTGAGAAACCTGCACAGAGCATCAACACTGTGTTCTGTGTTCATAGAACTTCCGGGGAGGGTGGGACTGCTTTGGTGAGAGAATCCAGGCCGACTACTATTTGCCGTATTAAAACAGAAGAGATTTGAAGCTCACTTCATCATTGTATCTTCTCGCCCTCAGCTTCTCTACCTGCAGAATGGGAGTGGGATCTGCAGGCTGAGTTAGACTTTTCTAGACCTCTCTTGGTCCCTGTAAACCTGTAAGATCTCTGTGATTCAGGGATTGTAATTTACTCATCCTTAGAGCCTAAGGGCCTAGCATGTGCCTGCCAGCCTAGATGCTGAATGGGAAACAACACTGGGACATTTTTAGAGGCTATTGGTGTACCAGTGAATGGATGAGGGAGGGAGGGAGGGAGTGTTTGTACTTTACAGAGAAGCTGTGCAGAAAGTGGTTTAGAGTGTGGGTTCTGAAGGCAGAGCGCCTAAGTATACACCTGGCGACAAGTTACTCCCTTATCTGAGCCTCACTGGGGATGCATGTTGAACACTTAGCAAATAATCAGTACATATTAGCAATTATTGTTGTTGACCCTCTGTTTTGTTCTTCCTTGCGAAGCCAACCATGCTGGACAAGTTGGGTATTTGCTCCCTTATTTGGTCACTCTTCCTCCCCCTCTCCTAAATGTGATAGGACACTTCTCCTTTCCCAGAGTTGTTGCTTGGTTCTCCAAGCCCTGCGGTGGCTGCTGTAGGTCCCAGCCACCAGAATGAAATCCTCAGCTCAGGAGGGCTCATGCAGCATCAAAGGCAACTAATGTGGATAGGGCTCCTCCCTGCAGACAGGGAGGAGATGGTCCAAGGGAGGAGCAGAAGGATGCAGGGCAGTTCTGTGAGAGATGGTGATGCTGAGGGCTGCGAGAGAATGTGAATAGGGCCAAGGGAGAGCACAGTGACAGCAGGGGTGACAATTGTGATGGTGATGAGGGGTTTGAAAGGAGATGGAGGACTAGGGGTTCAGGGATGGATGCTCTAGTAGAGGTCGGAGAAGAGGTCTTTGTTTTGGGGACAGTAGAAGTTTCAAAACCTCATGTAACCCGGAGGGTGGAGGCAGAGAATTGAGCAACCCTGCGCTCTGAGGGAGGGGCACTGAGTGTACTGCTGGCCTCCTCACCACCCCTCAGCTGGTCCTGGGTGGTGGAGGTGCCAAGCAGAGTAGACTGAGGAGTTGGGGAGCCAGAGTGACACAGGATAAACGATAAAGGTTTCAGCATGCACACAGAGTTTATACTAGGGCAAAAACAGAGCCCAGGAGAGGAGTTTTGATAAAAATCGAATGCAAGTAGCATAGTAATTTTAAATTTTCTAGTAGCCGCATTAAAAGGTAAAAGAAACAGTGAAAAAAATTTAGTAGCCAATTTTTATCTAATTCAGTGTAAGCAAAATATTATCATTTCAATATCTAATATACAGACGTAGGCAAAAGTAGGTTTATAGTTACATTGTGATGTTCTTTTGAGTGAACAAAGCTATTGTACAACCTGTATATCTTTTTCCATATGAAAAACTGTAAACCTATGTTTGCCCACCCCTATATATAAAATAATTATGAATGAAAAATTTGGTATTCTTTTTTAAATATGAAGTCTTCCAAATCCATTGTGGACATCACACATGCAACACATCTCAGTTTGGTCCAGCTACCTTTCAAGTTCTCAGGGGCTCCCTGTGCCTAGTGGCTGCTGTGTTGGACAGCACTGGTTTCTATCTTCCTTTCTTTAAATTGCATGGCCAAACTCTTGGGATGCCATTTCCCAAGGTGGCACTTTTTGGAAACCATCGTAGCATTTTATAGTCTCAATTCGCTGTCTCTCGGTATCCCTCTTTCTCAGCTCTTTCAAACTGGCTGTGATGCTGCCACCCCTTGCCAGGGCCTGGGAAGAACTGCAGACTCAACCAAAGTTCTTCTCCTTTATTTTCTGCAGCTCACAGGCCTCTCATCTGGAGCCAGGGCAGGGCAGCTCTCTCTCTCTCTCTCTCTCGAGCCTGTGTGTGTGTGTGTGTGTGTGTGTGTGTGTGTATTGACATGCATGTGTGTTGCATGCCTATCTGCATGTGCGTGTGTGTGTGTATTGGGGGTTGAAAGAAGTAAGGCATGGTGGGGGGACAGCGATTGAAGAAACTTTCCATATGTACATCAGTACCTTAAGAAAGACAGGCTTTTTAAATGGTTTTGGGGACTGTATTCCTCCTATATTAGAGAAGCTAGTTAGAGATACTGTATGACCCAATTGATCGACTGTCATGTGCCCAGAGGACAGGTTGCATCCACCATGCTTCAGAGGGTGGGAGTAGAATAGGGGAGCAGAGAGGTTGTCTCAGGGTAAAAAATGAATCAGAGGTGGACAAGGGCCTGGACACCCGACTCCAGCTCAGAGCAGAATCTTGGAGCCCCAGCTTGTGGAGGATTTACAGTGTCTGTGTTTTCACACTGTGCAGTCCCTCACCCTGTCTGCCAGGGGTGTGTCCTTATGAATTTAATCAGAAACAGAATCTTCTTCACATGTCCCTGGCTTCCCCAGCACCACAGTCCCACCTGGTTCCAGGGTCAGGAAGGAGGCCTGAGGTAGAGGGTTGCATTCCCACCCCCTTTCTCCATTCTGTGTTCCCATGCTCTGTGCTTCCAGGCTGCAGAGCCTGTCACAGCATCCTCGGTAAGCACCGTCTCCTCTCCTCAGGCCAGTTAAATAAGTGCCATAATAAAGGCACATACAAGTGCTGTGGAAGCCGCAGGTAAGGGCTGTTAAATCCAATGGCTCCATTTATTAGCGAGCCTCCCAGGTGCCAGGGACTGTGCTGAGATCTGTGCCTTCGTCATTGGATCTAATCCCCACAGGCTTATGAGCTGGAAACTATTATCCTCATTTCACAAGGGCAGAAACTGAGACTTGGAGAGTGTCGGTATCTTTCTGTGACAGGGTGAAAATTTGAGCCAGATCTATGTGACTCCAAAGCTGGGGAAGCCAAGGAAGTCTTGAAAAGAACCGATTTTTGAGCTAAGTCTTAAAAGCAGACAGAATTGGAGAAGGTAGGGAAAGGGGACTGAGAAGTTCAGGCTGAAGGAATGGCACCAGCAAGTGCAGGAGGGTTGAGCTACATGGGGTAACAGGCATGCTGAGCTCTGGGGGTGGACAGAATGGAAGTGCCCAGACTGCTCAATTGCAGCGGCTTTGAAAAAATAAATAAAATTTAATTTTTAGAGCAGTTTTTGGTTCATGGCAAATTGAGCAGAAAGTGTGGAGATTCCCATATTGCTCTTGCCTCCCCACTCCACTGCCTACTCCACTATCAACATCACCACCAGAGTGATATATTTGTTATAATTGGTGAATCTACATTGACACATCACCCTTAGTCCATAGTTTACATTAGGGCTCACTCTCGGTGTTGTACATTCTGTGGGTTTGGACAAATGTATAATGGTGTGGATCTATCATTATAGAATCATGTGGAGTATTTTCACTGCCCTAAAATCCTCATTTCTCCCTCCACTCTCTACCTCCCGACAGCATCTTTCACCTCCATAGTTTTGCCTTTTCTATAATGTCATATAGTTGGAATCATGCAATATGTAGACTTTTCATTGGCTTCTTTTACTTAGTAATATGCATCTAAGGTTCCTCTATGTGTTCCATGGCTTGATAGCTCATTTCTTTTAAAAAAAAATATTTTTTATTGATTTTTTTCAGAGAGGAAGAGAGAGGGATAGAGAGTTAGAAACATCAATGAGAGAGAAATATCGATCAGCTGCCTCCTGCACATCTCCTACTGGGGATAGGCCTGCAACCAAGGTACATGCCCTTGACCGGAATCAAACCTGGGACCTTTCAATCCGCAGGCCGACGCTCTATCCACTGAGCCAAACCAGTCAGGGCTTAATTGCTCATTTCTTTTTAGTACTGGATAATATTTCATTATCTGGATGGACCACAGTTTAATTATCTGTTCACCCACTGAAGGATATTTTGGTTGCTTCCAAATATTGGCAGTTATAAACAGAGCTGCATCTGTGTGCAGGTTTTTGTGGGGACACAACTTTTCAACTCATTTGGGCAAATACCAAGGAGTGCAACTGCTGGATCATATGGTTAGAGTTTGTTTGGTTTTATAAGAAACCACAGTGGCTGTGCTGTCTTCCAAAGTGGTTGTACCACGTTGTATTCCCACCAACAGCGAATGAGAGTTCCTGTTGTTCCACATCTTCCCCAGCATTTGGTTGTGTCAGGGTTTTGGATTTCATTCATTCTAACAAGTATGTAATGGTAGCTCATTTTAATTACATTTCCCTAGTGACATTTGCTATGGAGCATCTTTTCACATACTATTTGCCATCTTCTTTGGTGAAGTGTCTACTCAGCTCTCTGCTCCTTTTTTAATTGGATTGTTCATTTTATTGTCAAGTTTTAAGAGTTCTTTGTATATTTTGCAAACATTTTTTCCCCCAGTCTGTGGCTTATCTTCTCATTCCCTTCACAGCTTTTAAAATACTGATATCCCAGGCCCTTCTCCAGAGCCACTTTCTCTAGGGGTGGAACCAGACACCCTGAACTATAAAGATTCTCATGCAGGAAGTCCAAGGGCCAGGCATGGGAGCCTCTGGAAGGTAGAACTGGGGAGGTATCAGAAGGAATACAGATTAGCCTGAAAGGTAGTTTAGGGCCAGGTGAGGAGGTGGTGGTATTGAATGCCGTGCTAAGGAAGGTGGCATTCAAGGCCCTCCTTTTTATTATAAGGTTCAATAAACATCTTAGGCTAGATCTTTTTTAATACATTTTTTTGATATTTTACACAGAGAAGGGAGAGGGATAGTTAGAAACATCAATCAGCTGCCTCCTGCACACCTCCTACTGGGGATGTGCCCGCAACCAAGGTACGTGCCCTTGACCGGAATCGAACACTGGGACCTTTCAGTCCGCAGGCTGACGCTCTATCCACTTGAGCCAAACCAGTTTCAGCTAGGCTAGATCTTATAGACAATGCAAAGGCACTTAGGATTCTGAGGGGGAAACCAAGGCATAATTCAACCTTTGTTTGAGGAAGAACATTCTGGTGATAGTGTATAAAAAGTATTGAGGATATTGGAGACATTAGACCAGTTAAGAAATCATCAAAATACTCCTGCTGACTGGTGGTAAGTTCTTCAACAAGGACTAGGCAGTGGTGGAGAAATCAGTTCCATTCAGTTCAACACAAGTTTGTTTTTTTTTAATATGTTTTCTGGACTGAGCACAGTGCCAGTTTTAAGGATCTTGGGCTGAAATAAAATATTGTCCCTCATCCTCAAGGAACTCACAGTATATCAAGATTTATAAAAAATAGCTCTTACCGGTTTGGCTCAGTGGATGGAGCGTCGGCCTGCGGACTCAAAGGTCCCAGGTTGGATTCTGATCAGGGCATATACCTTCGTTGTGGGCACATACCCAGTAGGGAGTGTGCAGGGAGGCAGCTGATCAATGTTTCTCTCTCATTGATATTTCTAACTCTATCCCTCTCCCTTCCTCTCTGTAAAAAATCAGTAAAATATATTTTAAAAAAAGATTTACAAAAAATAATTAAGTTGAGAAAAAGGGAACTGATAATTAATTAGATAGTACCCCCTGCAAGTTCATATGTTGAATTTGACTGACTAATTGGGTATAGGGATGTCAGGGGGTAAAGTTAAATAAAGTCGTAAGTGTAGGGCCTTAATTCAGTAGATTGGTGCCTTTATAAGAAAAGGAAGAGACACCAGAGGAAAGTGTCTGCTTCACAGAAGAGAAAGGCCACATGAGGACACAGCAAGAAGGTGCCATCTGTAAGCCAGGAAGAGAGGTCTCACTAGAAATCAGTTTTGCTAGCTACTTGATCTTGGACTTCCAGGCTCCAGAACTGCGAGAAAATAAAATGTCTGTTGTTTAGGCCACCTAGTCTGTGATATTTTGTTATGGCAGCTGGAGCAGACCAATACAAGTCTTAAATTTTATTTGTGGGATGACATGGACAGTATTAGCCAGGCCATTGTTGGTCTATGTCTAGAGCTCAGAGGAGACAACCTGGGCTGGTGGGGGCTGCTTACAGTAAAGACAAATCAAGTGCAGATAAAGTGAGAAGGCAGCCCAGAACTAAGCCTTAGAAATGCCAGCATTTAAGAGTGATGGCCAGGATTGGTAGGAACTGCTGCTTGGTTTTAATGTTGATGTGTTGGTGACTTATGTGACATGTGGCCCTTCTCCATCCTCTTCTTCATTCTCAGAAGTATGATGGGGGAGAGATTATAGGGTATCTGAAGTGAATTCTAGACCCACTGACAGAGCCATTTAGGTATGGAACTCATGGAGTTTGACATATTGTGAATTCATTTGTTCATTGATTATTTGCTAGCTTGCTTCAACTGTTGGATTCTTGCATTATTATTATTGAAGGTTTTATGTATTAGTGCTTTGTCTTCTTCTGTTAGAGTGAAAGCTCCTTGCGGTCAGGAGCTGAGTTTGAACACCTTTGCTTCTGCTCTTATCCCTAGCACGAGCATACAGTGTTTTAGATGATCATTTTTTTAAGCTTTTGCAAGTTACAAAATAGTCAAAACAAGATACACTTTAAGAAATTACTATGTGCATAGTTAAAGCACTAAAAGGGTACTATAGTAGAAATCACAGTGTTTTAAAGACTCCAACAATTAACAGCTCATGGCAGTGGATCTCCTGATTTAAGAAAGATTTGGACACCAAACTAGATTTCAGAAAATGAGGGGTGTGAACAGTGGGGATCAGTGATGCATGGCTGTTGCCTGCAATACTATTTATGGCTCCCTGACACCTCTCTGATGGGGTTAAGTATTTACATTCAGCCTTGATTCTCCCCTCTGACTCTGCAGGCTACAGCCACCCTCTGGGAAAGAGAGAAACCCTCTCTGTAGGGGTTCCAGGCAGGGGCAAATGGATCTCCCCTCCCCCTCTTGCCTCTGAAGAGGGCTTGCCTCTGGGAGTTTATGGCAGCCTGACCTCCAGCCTTTGGTTTGGAGAATCTGGCCGCTTCTGAACTACATAAAAAGGGCAAGTGCATTCATTATTATTATATTATTATACAATGTATAATATATAATAGCGATTATGCTGTCAGGAGCCAGAGTCTCTGACCACAGATCAGAGGCTGGGGTGACATAAATCCACCTAGTGAAGTCTTTCGAGATTCTATGTGAAGGTGAGAGGATCCAACTTCATCTATAATGGAGAGTCTTAGCGAAGAGTTTCTTCTACAAACACCTTTGGAGTTTAAATTTGGGGGGCACTGGGAGGATCTGGACAAACAGTATTTAGTATCTGGGATGTGATGCAAAAAAGGTCACAATTGCCTCCTCTGAGCCATAAAATGCTAATGGCTCAACCTTGCTGGTGATGGGGGCAGATGAGGAGTCGCCCAGCGGCCTGGGAAGAGGGAAGGGGCAGCCTTCAACTTCTGGGGTCAGATTCTTCACTGAAAATCTGGCCAGCTTGGGTTTCACTTTCTGCTTCCCTGCTTACATCGGTGTCTTTGTCTAGGCTTTATCCAGGCCCCCTGCCTGGTCTGAGGTCAGAGGATCAATGGCTGCCTGACTGTGGCTGGAATAGCTCCTCTAAGGGGAGGGAGCCCAGAGCACATTTCAAGGAGGCAGAAAGGGTCTTCTAGTCCCTTTATGCCGGGGGCTCCATGCTGAGTTGTGAAGCAAGCCAGCCAGCATCTGTAGGTGCTGGGTGCCTGCACCAACACTTAGTAGGACTATAATCTTTTGGAATGAAAGAAGACACGTGCTTGCACTGGTTTTCCTCTTGGAAGGCACTTATATTAATGTCCTCCCCAGGGTAGATGAAGCCACCCCAGCAGGCCCAGGCTGAAACAGCCCAGCTGGTCTCCCTTTATATTACGCCAGCCCAACCCCCAGAACCTGGGACTTTTTAGGATGAAAACAGCGATGCTCCAAACAGGCTTGCTTGGTATTTGCAAAGAGGTGATTTACTGATAAAGCCTCTGTTCTCTTTTAGCTCTTCCTCTGTCCCACCCCATCACAGTTTCCCGCTCTGGGAACCAAACGTCCCGGGAAGGCCGCAGCAAAAAAAGGTCTTAAGAATAGGAATAACTCGCCGGAGTTTCATCTGAACACCTTTTCTGAGGCTAGGGTAACGAAAATTATTCAAATGCAGTCATAAAAACGAGGCCAGCCTGGCAGGGATAGGGTGGGGTGGGGATGGGTGGGTGAAGTGAAGGTAGAGGTAAGGATTTCTTGCCCAGTTTTGAGTTTTGTAATTTTTCTGAGTTTTCTTGGGGTCCGCCTCTCTGTCCGCTCAGTACAGGATGTCTTAGAACTCTTCCTGAGGAGGACTTGGCATGGGGACAGGGGCAGTGTTCCCGCGGTTCTGGGGGTCCTCTGAGTTCCCACGTCCAAGGCAGCCCCACAGCCTGAGGCTTTCTGTCCGGCGCTGTGTTGCGCCTGAGCGCCTGCCCGCAGGAGCAGGCCCGCGCCGGGCGTCTCGGAAAAGCCTCCAGCAGAGGGAGACACTCCGGCGGCTCCTCTGCCTGGAAAGCGCCAGCCCAAGCGGGTGAGGGTGTGGGGGTGGGGAGAGGGGGAGTGGGGAAAGGAGAGGTGGGGGGGGGGCGGGGGCGGGTCCCTGAGCGCTGACGTCCTGAGCAGTGCTGGGAAGTATAGGCTGTGTTGTCACGCCGGTGTCAGTCTGATGAAGATTGGCATCAGGTAAGCTGTCATTCATTTCCATGTCAGAGCAGCTTCTGCAGGCGGCGCGGCTGCGGGCGGCTGCCTCGGAGCGCGCGTGTTTTATTCCGGTCCCCAAGCCGGAGTATTATTCATTGCGACAGGGCGAGGAGGAGAGCGAGCGAGCGAGGGAGGCAGCGGGTGGAGAGAGGGAGGCGGCAGGGAGGAGGGAGCAGGGAGCGGGGAGGGAGCGCGCAGAGAGAAGCTGGGGAAGCGCCGGCGAACGCGGAGCGGGCGAGGCTGGGGAGGAGGCGGTCCAGCGTCCGGCCGCCCAGCGCGCAGCCCCGCGGTGGCCGCTGCCTAGCCTTTGAGGGCAGGGGCCGGGCGAGCATTGTCCGCGTGGGAGGAGGACCGCCGGGGCCTCGGGCCCCGTAGCGGCGGGCGGGGAGCTGTGCGGGGACTGAGAGCAGGGAGAGCGCGCTGGCCAGAGCCGGGTGTGGGCCGGTCGGGGCCAGGCGCTCCTCCGGCGAGGCCGGCTCCAGGTTCGCTTTCTCCCGGCTCCGGGCGCCCTTTGGGCCGGCGCTGCTGGCGCCACCAACCTGGGGCTGCCTTTGAGCGGCTTGAAGCGGGAGCAGCCTCGGACTCGGGCCGGGCGACTGAAGTCAGAGCCATCGCCTGACTCGTGTGGCCTGGGCGAGTGGGCTTTGCAGGCGAATCTGGGGGACTTCGGAACACGAGTCTGGAAACTGGGGTCCCCGGGGCCAGTTAGGGAACCCGGCCCTGCAAGGAGCGATAATTTGTAGGGTTACGGGCTTTGGACGGATTGTTGGGAGACCTTGGTGAGGTGGTTGAGGCGTGGGGCCCACTGCGAGGTTGGGAGTTAAGAGTCCTGGATCGAGTCCTCCAGGCGTGAGTTCGTAAAAGGGGGGGTGGAAAGCAGAGGGAGATGGGGCAGGGTCGGGAGTGTGCCGCGCAAAGTTTGCGTCTCTTTCTGGTTAGGTGTGCGGGCTTTCCCAGCTCCCGAACCCGAGGAAGAAACGAGAGAATCGGGCTTCCCTTTCGGGGTCTCAGAGGAGCCTGCGCGGCAGGGAGACCCGGGCTCGGGGTGGGAGTGCAGCAGGGCTGGGAGTGGTGGTGCATCAGCCCTGAATTAGGGCAGGGGTTCGGGCCAGGCTGGAGTTTGGGTTATAGGGTCCAGGCTCACTTTAGAAGCGGGAACGGGGCCACTGAGTAGCTTAAGGGTGGAGGAATCTACACCCCAGCCAGAGCTGGGGGCTGGAGTTGGGGGCCTGGAGTTACATCTGAGGCTGGAGTCGGAGAAACGGGTGGTTTTGTTTTGTTTTTAGGAGTTAGGCACGGGATCACGAATTTTTATCGGGGTTGAGGATATTGAAATTTGGGGGTGGTCGTACGCGCTGGTCTTCACTCTCCGTGGGTGGAAAAGCATTAACGTAGGCGATGAAAGTAGTTGATCCGAGTCATGGCAGGCGATTCCCGAATTTCTGCTGCTTCTCCCGTAAAGAGGATCTGGAAGAGAGGATTCGAGGCGCACAGGACCGGGTTTAGGAGAAAGATTCCGTGAAGCGGACATATCGATGGGACGTTCTGGGTGAATCGACAGGGCAACCTCGCAGGGCTCGCGGTGGATCCTAGGACTGTGGCGGCGCCTCGGGCTCCTGGAGGCACTCCGGGTCTGCGGGCGGAACACGGCCGGGCGGGTTCAGGTTGCCCGCAGGGGCCGAGGCCTGTCCCGGAGGCCAATAGCGAGGTGCCGCATCGCAACGGGTTGTCTGGGCTGCGGCCGGAGGGCAGGGAGGACTCAACTCCGGCTCCCTGATTTGAGTCGCGGGCTCTGGACCCGCAGGCGCTGCCTGCGCTTCTCGCGGCCCGGCCCGGAAGCCCACGCGCGGGGCCTCGGAGGCGATGTTATGCCTGGGCAAGGGGGGAGTTCGGGGTCCCCTACCCTCACCCTCTTGTCCCCGGACTTCTCCAGCGTGTTAACTTCTCGGATAGCAAATGCTGTCCAACTGGTGGAAGACAAAAGCTTCGCATTGTAGACAGATTTAGGTGACCCCCTCCCCCAAACTGAGAAAATGATGGTGTTCAAACACAAAAAGATAAATTACGCGAAGCCTTACCCCAAGACCTCCCGCTTATTCTACCATTCTGGCCTTCGCGAGGCCTGTGGCCTTGGGGGAAGGGAGGGGTCTCCTGTTTTGGACTCTGGATCTCTCATTGAAGCTGCACCGGGACCTAGGCTCTGGCCTAGCTCTCGGGAGAGAGAAGTCCTGACTCGGGAGGGAGACTATCCCTCTGGCCAACTAGGGAAGCAGTGTGTAGGGCGGTGCATAGGAGGGAGGGTTGAAATTTCCTCCTCGCAATCTCGAGCTCAACCTCCCAGCCCTCGTACCCCTCTCTGGGGCTGCCAGATTGCGCTTCTGGGGCGCAGGAGACCCGCGACCCACGAGTGGCCGTGGCCGCCTGGGCGCTGTGAGCGGAGCTCCGCGCTGTTGTTCTGCGGGCTTGGAATTCTTGCACTCTCTCCCGCCGAGAGACTGCGTGCAGGAGGGAGCCGTGACCCCACGGAGACTCCGGGTCTCCGCCTCTCCTTTGTGAGCTCCGAAGGCATGAAAGGCGAGAGAGAGAGAAAGAGAAGCTGCTCAGAATAAGGGGCTGGGGGTGACTGGAGAGAGATGGGCCGGCCACGGCTCACAGTAAAATGCCTCGTGCAAATTGCACTGAAGTGTACCGGACTCGAGACTGGCTGTTTTATGATCCTTTCTGGGAGTTTACTGCTCTCTGCTTTTAAGTCTATAGATTGCTTTAAGTTAATGAAAGTGCTGCTTTCAAAAGGAGCTTTTATTGTGGGGCCATGATGAGTCCAGTCCCTCCCCTTTACTCTTCCAAAATGGGCCTGTTTAAAAAGAGAGAAACTCCTGGAGTTCCCACAGGGACAGAGCTGGGGCAGGATGCCATGTGACAATGAGGATGAATAAAAACCAGTGTCCAAGTAATTCAGGAAGATGAGTTTCCTTCTGTTCCAGTCTAGTGTCCTCTATACATTCCTATCTTGCTTTTCGGACTTTCACTGAGTCAGACTTCAAATGTTGCTTGGTCCCTCCCCCATAAGCCCCTTCTCAACATTGCTTTATTTATACCTGACCCAATTCAATTAAACTCAAACTGGATTTCAGAATTTCAACTGGCTGCCAAATCAAACTGCAACTAAAATATTGGGGACTGGGGGAGAGGCTCTGTCTTGCCTTTAGTAAGTAAGATGCGCTAAAATGTCAGGAAGAAAAGTCTGGAAACCTTGAGAAGAAACGTGCAAAGCTATTTTTCCAGCACTTTTCTCTTTTCCAATCTATTTGGCACAAAAGGTGAGATGACAAGGTTTTTGACTAGGTCCTAACACAGAAACTGCAGTGGGGCTGGGCTGTGGCTTTGACCGCATGTCATAACCATTTAAACTGTGGTTAGTTGTTCAAAGCTTCTCCAAGCTGGGTTTCATTAACTCTACACCAGTTGCCTGGAAGTTCAGTAGCAATAAATTGTATAAACACATTTGAAGTAAGTTAGTGATGAAATAAGGAGAATTACTGTCTTGTGAGTGGAGAATCCTGAATTCATGGAGTTCTAGCTTAACTGGAAACATACCTCCTCTCCCTTGGCCTTGATGTTTATGGGTGTACCAGCGTGTGTGTTAAATTTCTTTCGGCCATGTCCATCTTCAGCGTGGGGCTGTAACTCATTAAAGACCAAGGCATGCCTAGAAAGCAAAAAGGCTGAGTTTTAAAGCAGCTTCTGTTAGCCTGGTTCAGAAACCAAACCAAACCCATCAACCTGACTTCCTTACTCGGTGAATGCAACACGCACCATGAACAGCAGCAGAGCAGGCCAAATTAGATTTTTAAATGTTAGCGGCTTAATAATACTGTGTTGTTAGCAATTGAATTTGTTTTTATTAAAGAAACAACCTATAAAATTTATAGGCTTCCAACATGTTGCAAGATTTCCATGCTATTTATTTAGCACCCCCCCATTCTATCTCCAATTTCAGACTTTTGTTCCCGATTTATTTAATGTGGAGCACATTTTCTAAATTAGTTTGAGGAAGGTGAGAAATGCTGTTCTAAGTTTTCCTTTTCCTATACTGTGTAGCACAAGGCCCCCGATGCCGAGATATATATAAACGTGTGATGCAATTGCTAGAGGTGACGGCATGGGAACCAGAGGGTCTGATCAAACAAAATGCAGATCGGAGTATGGAGAGGGAGAAAATGAATCATCGCGAGCCACCGTTAGCCTTGATTATAGCCAGCACACTACACTTTGCATAAAACACTTCACATGAGATTCATGACTTATTGAAGATTGAATTCTATGGAGAAGCAGAATTTAGAGGGAGGAGCCACACTGGTTGGGTTCTGGCCAGGCTGCTTGGCCAGCTTGTTGCAATGGGGATCTGCTAATTTAATTAGATCTAATACCTGGTGGGAATGGAGGAAGGAGATAATCAAGGTTGGCAGGTCAGCATGCTAAGCTAGTGTTTAGGCTGAAATTTGGGGGCCGGGCAGCTTTCTCCCCTGTTCCTGTCTGGTTGCAGGCCTCCAGTGGGTCATTTAACTTCTGGATCTTGGTTTCTCCACAGTAAGATGAGTGTATCACACACACTGCTCCTGAGGCCCCTGAGTGAATCCTGCAGGGATCGTACTGGGTGCACTCACACAACAAAGGGAATGAGAGGGAAGGCTTCTGAGCAGCAGTCACAAGCCTCGGTGTGTTTTCTTTCCCTGTTTGGCCCCCCAGCCTTTCCTCATAACTCTCAGGAGTTCCAAGACTTGGGTAAAAGGGTTGACCTCCTGCCTTTCCTTACATCCTAGAATTTGGAAACCCCGCTGTGATTCCCAAAACCACCTGCACTTCATCAGGAGGGACCATTAAGTTGCTGCATTGGGGGAACTGGAATGCTTGTTCCCCACGGTGCTACCTGGAATGGCTTTCACGCATCAGCTGAACACAGAATCTGACCTAGTAGAAATCCAGCCCCTTCTCTATGTCACAGGGAAGAAGAGGCCTGAACACCAACTGGTGTGTGACATCTGGTCAGGCGAGGGGGGATGGGCGCTGGTCCAGAGCTAGCCGCTCCCTGACCCTTGCTTAGCAGTCTCCACGCTGGCAGATCAAAGCAGATCCTGGGCCAGAAAGCCCATGAAGTTACAGCCGGCCCTTCTACAAAAGTGCATGTCCTTGGACACTCTTTCCACTCCTGTGCCTGGTTTTTCAACGCCAGCCTTGATTCTGGAGACGTGGCTCCAGTGGAAGGCTTGTCTTTAATTCTCTGTCTATGGGGACTTCTTGGGGTAGTTTTTTTCTCCACATAGCCTCCTCCTACAGTCACGGGCAACATCTTAGTCTCCATTCTGATTGGAGGTGAAAGCCCGGTTTAGGGTAGAAGGAACCACCAGTTTGTTAAGAGAAACCATGGGAGTGGGAAGGCCCAGTCCTACCAGATCCTGCAGGAGTAAGGGAGAACCAAGCCCCAGACCCTTGAGAAGAACTTGCTGTGTGAACTCGCCGCACACTGCAAACGCGGTGTCTTCAGGGGGATCTGCTGTTTGGCTTGGAAGCCTCACCGCAGGCCCTGCCTGCCTGGGTTTCTAATTACACGAAGGACGTTTCTGCTAAGACCTATCTCACTAAAAACACATCCCTGTGTGTAATAAGAAACCCTAAACCAGGCAGGATATTTTAAAACTGAAGCAATGAAGATTAGATTAAGTCTCCACCAAACAGCTTCGTTCTCGTATTATTTTTGGCTGGAATGTGGAAAAAAGCAGCTGGCCCTGGGGCCCCGAGCAGACTGCGAGGGTTCCGATGGAGCTGGGCTGGGTGGCGTAATTGTTAGTTTCTCTGCTTAATAGGAATGTGGCCAACTTCAGTGCCGCTCACTCAAGGCAGTGGGGGTCTGAGGGGGCCCCAGGGTTGGGGAGGGGCCAAAGAGTGGCCCAGGTCACAGGGCACTGAGGACACTTCTAAACTCCCCACCCTGTTAGGATCTAGTCTTTTAGGTTCAGCTTATGCTTCCACTCTCAATCCCATCTTGTGCCTAGTAAACCCATCCATGCTTCAGGAGGCCTTTGGAGGAACTTTAATATTGGGTACCTTTCTAGGGGGAGAGGAGGGACAAATAGTTGTTCAAGATTCCTGGAAGTGGAGCCCAGGAACCTGGCATCACAGGCTTGTCCTGTCTTGCTGGGGACAGGCAGTGTGGTGTTCCTTCAGCCAGCCAGGATTCAGTGTCTCCTGTGTGCCTGGCACAGTGCTAGGCATTGAGGACACAGCTGCAACAACTAACGGAACAGGCACATGTAACCATTGAGCCCCTGTCCTCAAAGAGCTTGCCTGCTGTGGAGACAGAGTATGTGCTTAGCATCAGATACAACTGCCCTGAGAGCCTGGTTCTGCTAGTTACTCATCAGATGACTTTAGACAAGTTGCTTAACATCTTTGATCCAACTCCCTCCTCCCCCTTGTAAAAGTGGGGAAAAAATGTATAAAGCTCAAAGGATTGTGGGGTGAGCATTTGTAAAGTCCCCAGCACAGTGTCTGGCACATAGGAGAGACTCGATCACTGTTGGACAACCCCCTCCCTGTTATGTTGGACTGAAGATCCAGCGGCCAGACTACCCAGCTTACCACTCCCCTTCCATTGTGCTTTCCTGGGACATGGCCTGGCCCTTTTGCAGGTCACTGGCACCATTAGCAAGTGTGGAACAAACAGCTGGTGACGTGGCGGCCTGGTGCTGCCCAATGCGTGCAGACTCCGGCTGGGCTACATAAGAGATGACATGCAGACACTGAGGTGACATGAAAAAAGGCACAGGTTGCCGTTAACCAGAAGAGGGACAGATGAAATGGGATGCTACTGAGTGGACCAGTGTGTAGGTAATCAAGGAGACTTCAAGGGGAGGTGAGCGCTCAGCAGTGCTCACAGAGATGGCTGAGGCAGCCTGAACCAGAGTGAAGACCAGCCCCCTCTGAGCATGCCAGGGGGCCAACTGGGCCACCACTGCCTCAGTAGTACCACCTGGGCCTCTGTTGGGGACTGGCCTCTGTCACACACTGAGAGATCCCTGAGAGGATTTTATGCTTACTTCTCAGTGGGTAGAACATGACAATGCATGAAGCAAATGGATCCACCCCTGTCTACAGCACACTATCCCTGCTTTCCCTCAGCTAAGAGAGCAGATAGGCCCACACCCAGCCCTCTCAGGGACCATGAAGCTGACCAATGTCATTGGTTGGGATGGTGGAGAGTACAGGGATTTGGACTGGGCATCAGAGGATGGTGGACCTGGGCTGTGACTGATCTCTGGATGTCAGTTTCCTCACCTATCCAATAAGGAGCTTGAAGTTGCTCTCAGGAGCCCCTTTGGCTTCTGTGTTTCCTCCTAATTGTACTGCTTTATTTCTGGGCAGTCATTGACCCCTCCTTCCCCCAGCAGCACCCCCAGGCAGGCATCGTGAACACACACAGCTGCAGAGGCACCATGCGAGGGTGTGGCCCCTGGGTCACCCTGTGTATAGGGTCTCAAGACAGTAGAGCAGGTTGGCTTTGGCTTTGACTTGACTTCCTGGAGCCAATGGATGTGTCCTAGCAATAGGGGTGGCTCCATGGCGGCAGCATTTTTAGTCTGAAGACTCATGGCCTCTTCTACAAAGCGTTGTTGGCTTCCTTTGTTAGATGGTGTGGTATTGGGAGAAGGAACACAGGCTTGGGTGTCAGATTCTCCATCCTGACCCTGGTCCTACTACTGCTAAGCTGTGTGTCCTTCGGCACATCGTTTAACCTTTCTGAGCCTCAGTTTACTTAGCTGTATAGCCAGGATGATAATGACATAGAGCCCATAGGAGTACTGAAGAAACTATCTAAAAGTGCATGGCATGTGGTAAGCTCATGGTGGATGTTAGTTTTCTTCCCTAATAAAGCACATTCTCATGTGTGCTCTTGTCTGATCTTGTCAACTTTGTGAAGCAGGTGAAATGGATATTGTCATATCATTTTACAAATGAGAGGAGCAAGAGTGGTGGGTCTCAGAAGGGGATGCGAAGTGTCTGCCTGTTCACGGGGAAGCGTGTTAATTAAAGTAGCCCAGGTCTACCTGTCACAACTATGGTCTTTTCTTTAGCCTTTGGAGACAAAGGAAGTGCCTTGCTGAGCTCTGAGAGCTGCTGTGCCCTGAGCCCCGCTATTCGTCTCCCCAGAATCTCTTTACAGGAACCAGATGAGCACATCTCCCCATCACCCATATCTTTGCCTGGCAGACTCTGTGGAAAGTTATCAGCTGTTATAGAAACTAAAACCTAGAGGATCTATTTTTTTTTTACTTTCACAAAGCCTTCAGTTACCGGTCGGGTGGGCTGGCCAGCGCAGAGGTGGCATGGCGGCAGACTTGGGCAGGGAGATTGGTAATGGCAGTGGTGACAGAGCTGCAGTGCAACCCGAGTGTTAAGGAGCCTGGGGTAAGGAGAAGGTCCCCAGGGGTTGGCACCCATGGTCCTCTTGCTTCCAGTCCTGGCAGACAGCCCATTGGTAGGAGCCTGCTGACTGATGAGAATGGGGAGACTCTGCACAGTCTCCCTAATTCCAGAGTGGCACAGTGGGTCTGGGGTAGAGTAAGGGCAGCGAGCCCCACCCTAGAGCTTCCTTTAACTGACCTCCCTCAGGCAGTTCATTGTCATTGTGCTGTTCTAGCCCAAGGCCTGTGCTGAGCTGTAGAGTCCAGGGTTGCTCCTGCCCTTCTCAGGGAGGCGGTGCCCCCTATGGATTGTGGGTTCTAGTTCCAGGTCAGAAGCAAGAAGGCCCAGAGATTCTGGGTGTGTGCCCAGGGCCCATGGGCATAAGTGCTTGATCGCACTCCTGAGCCCTTTCCGGTGATGCATCTACCTGTCCACAGCGTGGCCTGAGTCCCCTCTTCATGAATGCCCAGTCATGGGCTGTGCGGGGCTAGGGCCTTATCTTCTGGGAACGACGCTATCTCATCAGGAGCCTGAACAGATAACGTCCAAGGGAAAAGCTGCGTGACTCGGACACTCTTGTAACTTCTTTGGATTGTAGCATTGTCACTTTATAGAGCAGGAGGTTAGACGAGATTGTCCTCAAGGCCCCTCCAGGTCTACTAGGCTCAAGTGTGTGATCCAGGCCCCTGAGCACCACAAATCTGGAGACGGCGCGGGGGACCAAGGGACGCTTAGCCCAGTGGACTAGGGCCTGCCTCACTCTGATTAGGTGAGAGGGGCCCTTCTGAGTCTTTCAGGCCTGACGACATGGGGACAGAAATCAAGTAGGAGAGCCAGTAGCGTGGGCGTTCAATACTATGCTCTCCTGTGGCCTGTGTAGAAGTGGTGGTCTTGCCCTACTGCCTTGATGGGAGACCCTTGCCCTTGGTGCCTCTCTCAGCTCTGGGAGGGCTGGACTCATCTAGCACAGCAGTCCCTGGGGCATTCCTCACTGGTGTGATCTGGAGGAAAGGCAAGGAGCTCTATGGATTCCCTCCTTCCACCTTCCCTGGAGGCCATTCTCAGGGAAAGTGATTTGCTCCTTGCATGGGCATAGCTCTCCCCAGGGGCACCGCCTCTTTCGGAGCCACTGAGTGGCCATGAGATGAGACTGCTACCTCCCACTGACTTCCACATTGTCAGGAAAGCCCCTTTCCAAGCTGGACATCTGGATATCAGGTCTCCTGAATACTTCCCAGCCTTTCCATCGGATTTGGAAGGCAGCAGGGAAGGAGAACTTCAGTCCTCTGGGGAGTGCCCTTAGCTGGGAAGTGGGGCAGGGGAGAAGGGAACCGCCTGGCATTTCTTTTGCACAGAGCCATGGGGCTAGACCCCACGTGACCACGTAGAGCAGGACTCTTCCTGGGAAGAGGAACAGCTGCCACAGGCTCACTCAGAGATCAAGGGAGAAGGATTTGCTGAGCTCTGTGGTGTTTGGGTAGCTGAGCAAGGCCACAGATTGGAGGCTCCTTCGCTGTGTGCTAGAACCTGTGCCGAACAAGCCAAAGGCGTGAGTTTGAGACTTGACTCAGCCGTATGCTCACTGGATGACCTTAATAGCTGGCCCCACTTCCCTCATCAGTAAATGATGGTAATAGTGCCATCGGGGCTGTGCGAGTTAATGTATGTGGATGTGTCATGCACATTATACACACACAAATGAAGCGCCTTCACCGTGTCTGGCATGTAATGTGTGGGGAGAAAATTGGTTGGCACAGACTCTATGATTCTTATTAGATTAAAGTGGAGCATACACCCAGTCATACACCCCTCATACTCACTGAGTGATGAATGAAAACCTGACCTGCGTGGGGTAGGAACCACACCCTCTGGGTTTTCTTCACATTCTGGCAGAGTCCACAAACCGAATCGCGTGCCTACCATGTACCAATGGTTGTTCTCACTTAACGTTTTTCATCTAATCCAGTGCAGGGGCCACCTGGGGCCTGGTGTGTGTGGCGGCCAGGTCCCATCAGCCTGAACCAGGCCTTGGGTTCTTCCCCACTGGTAATGTTTATTTAATTTATTTTTATTGAGCACCTTCTATGTGTCAGACCCTGCAGAAGTACTGGGATACGACTGTGTGCTGGACAGCCAGGCTTCCTGCCAGTTCACGGATTGTGGGGGAGGCAGGATTCAAGTTCATAAGTAATTAGTGGAACCAGGACAGAGCCATGGAGGAGTCTAAGAAGTCAGGGGAGCATGACTGGGGAGTGTCATCTCTTCAACGGGAGGGCATCCTGGACTTTTGGTCCCTAGACGAGGTCCCTCCCAGGGAGAGAGTTGACCAATCTCTCCATCCTTTTCCATCCCAGACAAGTACAGAACAGACAAGAAGATGACAGTGTGAGCCAGAAAAATCCTGCCAGGGTTTCTGCTCTCACCTGTGTTTCTTGTCCAGGGTGCCTCACAGATCATAGCTGACGCTGTTCCCACACACACCCTGCTCCCCCATCACCATCATACTCCTTGAGGGCATAGCTTCCAGGAGGGGCCTTTAGAAAGAGCAGGCACCCCTTCTCCATTCTTCCTGCAGCCCCAGCTAAGGCCCTGATCATATCTGGGAGTACTTGGTGAACTTTACATCTTACCCGAGTCTGATTTCCGGGTTGCCCTCACGAGAGGAAAGGCTCACCCTTCTTTCTCAGTACCAGCCATGCCATTCTTCAGAAACACTGGGGGCAGTTTGTGCATATTTTGTAGTGCGGTACTTTGGAGGTGGCAGTGTGGAGAGGCGCGAGGGAGTGGCCGGAGAGTTTGATGGACTTAAATCACTGAGGCTGTTAATGCAAAGTTACATGGGTATGAAGAGAAAGGTGCGCTCAAGGGAATGGCCGCGGGTGCAGAATGGGACCTTGCTGAGGTTCAGGCACTGCGGGGCTGGCAAAGGGGTACCTACCTGGATCGGACAGGTAGGGGTGAAAGTGCAGCCTCAGCCGCCTGCTGGATGTGCAGTTTCTCAGCCTCTTTGAGTCTTAGTCTCTTCCCTTTTGTGAACTGGAACTGGCAATGGCTCTTGCAAGGGGGTCCAATGAGATCACATAGCAAAGAGCCTGGCCTAGTCTCTGGCCTCTGGAAGGTACTCAGTATATGTGAGTCCCTTTCCTGTCATTTCCTTCTCGCTCCCCACAGTGCTGGACGGAGACCAAAGTCCCCCTTCAGGAGGTGGGAAGATTCCGAGCCTCTCTGCGGGCACAGCTGAAGTGGCTGTCTGAGACCACTGCAGGCTGGGAATAATGTCAGAGCTAGGCCGTTTCCGGGACAGTGGGGAGGCAGTGCTGGGGGTCTCCTGGAAGAGCCAGCCAGCACAGGGACCTCAAGGAGGGGTGGGAGGCAGAGTCTCTGAAACAGGGAGCTGGGGAGAAGAGAGGGAAGGGGGAAGGGAGAAAGGATGGAAGTGGGGAGGGATGAAGGGAAGGAGGGAGGGAGGGAGGGAATGAACATCTATGTGTTTGACATTGAGCTAGTACTTTAGCACCCATTATTTGATTTTATACATTTAAAAGCATAGAATCTTAGAGTCATGAAATCTCAGAACTAGAAAAAATTGAAGCTCAGAGAGGGGCAGAAACTTGCTTACGGTCACGCAGGAAATGAGTGCAGAGCTGGAATGGAAACTGCTTGGCCAAGCCGTTGGGGCAGAGCAGAAAGAGCATAGACCTTGAATCAGAAAGACTAAGTCTGACCACAGATACATTTATAGGAACTTTCTTTTGAGCCTGTTCTCTTAGCTGTAAGATGGAATAGCCATTCTCTGTTCTAGTGGCGGCTATGACAATGAAATGAGATAATTTGTGTAAAGGCCCTGGTGTGGCACCAGGAGCTCTGTGGGCTCAGGTCCTTTCCCCTTCCAGCCCTGCCCCCGCTTAGCTCAAGGCTCTCGTCACACCCCATCCACAGAGCCCGCCAAAGAGCCCTGAGCTGGCCCACCTTGTGCCCCCAGAAGGCCTGGGGCACGCATTCATTCTTTCACTGACTCAATTGGCCTTCAAGTCTTAATGGGTAGCTGAGTGTGTGCCAGGCCTTGTCCTGTTCCCGGGATAGGGATAGAAAGGTTAGCAAAACCAGATGTAACCTCTGTCCTGAAAGATTTCACAGTTGGATGGAGCAGAGAGGCATTATTTTTTAAAAAGTCATACAAAGAAATATGAGCATACAGAATGTTGACGGGAAGCACCTGAAGCTATGAGAGCATTAGCAGGAAGATTTTATTTTGAGAAAGCAGGGAAGTCTCTGAGAAAGTGATGTTTGCGCTGAGACCTACAGGGAGAGAAGGACATAAGTGAGGAGAGCCAGAAGGGAAGAGTGTTCCAGCAGGGGGCAGGAGGGGGGGGCGAGGGGTGTGGAAGAGTAGGTGTGAAGGCCCTGGGAGAGAGGAAGGGTTGATAGATGGCAAGGGGGCTGGGGCAGAGAGACAGGGGCAGTGTGATCACAGAGTGGCAGCTTGAAAGAGCTTGGACGCTCTACCTTCGGGAGAGGTGGGAGAGCCTGTGTGAGATTCTGAAATGGAGACCAGGCTAACGCCTAGCTAGAGGCCTGATATCGCCAAGCTTCAGTCTTCTGTCCCAGATGAAGGTAATAATAAAAATCATAACTAGATTGAGGGTCCATGGTGGAGAGAGGAAAGTAAAGTGAACAAATGGAAAAGGCACTTTGCCTTCATCCTGTAAGTGAGCAGTGTCGAATTTTTCAATGTGAAAGCGTTAGTGATTTGAATTTATAAGGGAATAAAAGCCAAAATTCTTACATGGCTGAATCTGCACCTCCTAGTTCAACTCCTGTCACCATCTTCCCTCCCTGCGCTAACTGGAACACCTTATGGCCTTTGCACTTGCTGTGCCCTCTGTCTGGAGCACTTTCCCCAGGTACCTGCCTGGCCGGCTCCCTTCGTTTTTCTAGATATCCTCTCTGATGTCACCCTCGCAGTGAGGGAAGGCCCTATCAGAAATGAAATCCCCTTTCTTCCCCCTGGTCCCCTTTATTTTTCTCCAATTATGATCAGATGTTGTCTTTTCTTTTTCTTTTTTTTTTTTTTTCCTGGTACTGTAATCCAGCACAGTGCTTGCACAAAGTAAGAGCCCAGCTAATGTGTGTGGAGAACTGCTTGTGAAATGATTTGGTAGGGTCATTCAGAGATGCTTTTTTTTTTGATCCTCTGAAGCTGACTCATTGAATGTTGGAATTGGAAGGAACCAACTGGTCTTCCAATAACCTTCTCATTTAACATCTGAGTAAACAGAGGCCCGGAGAGGTCAAGGGGCTTTGGAAGATCACGTAGCACAGAGCCAGGATGAGAACTGAGGCCTCTGGGGTTCACTACAGAACTCTGGCTACAAAGATTTTTTCGGGGGTTGCTTTGTGGGCTCCATCTTCCTGGGAGGTGGGGGGTGGAGATGACGGGTGGGGGGATGGCCTCAGGGCTCTGGCTTCCTTGAATTCTGCTCGTGGGGCCACATGGCCTGAGGAGCTGTAATTTCATTCCAAGGTCTCTGTTACTGCTCAGCTCCTGTGAGACGTTTTGGGGCTGTCTTTCGGGATGTTGGTAAAGGTGGCAGGTGCTCACCAACAGGCCGACATGCATGTCTCCCAGCACTCAGAAGTGAAGTGAATGAGCTGTCAGTCTCTGTCAAGGTCAGCCCACAGGAAATGATTATACTTGGTGTCTAATGTGGGGACTAATGCAAAGAAGTGTCAGTTTCTGGTCCTGCCACTGTATCCTCCTCCTGGGTCACTTCTCCCCAATGGAAGGTGAGCTGTGCTCATGGGACATTGACTCTTTTTTTAATTTTTTTACATGAACTTCTTAATGTTCAAATGAAACTAAGAAGATAAAATCATTTCAAAGACACTCTAATTCACAAAACGAGGCCATTTTCTTCAGATCAACTATTTCCCTGGATTAGCCACACTACAATTGACCTTAATGAGCTGGGGCATCAGCAGATTTCATTCACTCAATGAATGGAGTGTTCATTAAGTGTGGGCAGGGAATGGTTTCATCCAGAGCAGAGAGCATGAATGGGCTATTACTCTGAGCTGAATGTGTCTGTTTCCTGTGGGGCTTTCCTCTGTTGCCTGTGGATCCTCCATTTGCTCAAATATATTTTAATGTATTTAGCACCCACTGTGTGCTGGCCACCATGGAAAGAGACAAAAGAGGCTAAGATTTGGCCTCTACGTGAAGGAGCTTACAGTTGGAGTGAAAGTTAAATTATTTTCAAGGTGTTACATAACAATAAGTGAGAGAGGTTTGTCATAAGAGATGTTAGAGGACACAGAGGATTCATTACCAGATGAGAGGCACTAATGAGAGTGAGGCTCTCAGAGGAAGGAGAGAGCGAGGGGGCTGGAGGGATCAGGAGAGACTTATTGGAAGGAGTAGGTGGTATGCCAGACCTTTGACAACATGACCTTACAGCAGGCTTGGAATGTGGGTATGACCAGCCCCATTTTTACATAAGGCAAGGCCCAGGCCACGCAGTTGGTGAGTCTGGATCAGAACCCAGACCCACCTGCATTTGAACTTTTTCTGTTAGAAATCCTGTATTGCATGAGCCACGCCATGTTGGATAGGATTGAATAGGCACAGAGAGGGGAACCCTAAACAAGGGCATGTGTGTAGAAAGATGATGAGCAAAGACCCTACTTGGTGGTAGGACTTCAAGCCAAGCAGCCTGGAAGGGGGAAAGCCAACCTGGCCCAGGCGAGAGGAGCCCGCAGTTCTGGGCTCCTTGTGGGGTAGGGACCTGAGCCTCTGGAACTTTTCATGTGTTTATGTGTTCCCTGTTCTCCCCTTGGACCTCTCCTCTCCACACTCAGGAATCAGAACTCAGCTTTTTCTGGCCTTGAGTTGGATGCTGGCTCAGCTGGATTCTTCCAAGAAGACCTAATAATCCCTAGCATGATAATAGTAACAACATATATTATGTTAATAATAACACACCTGTATCATGCTCTTCCATCCCCATAGTCCTTTCACTTGAAACCTGAAACAAACCATGAAAAAGACATCCTGATGGATGAGCACAGTCCAGGGCTCCAGACCACTTCTACTCAGATCTCAGAGGACAGGCTAGGTACAAGTTCCCCAGGAAGGTTGCTCACTGTTTTCCATTGTGTGTGCAGTGCCTGGCACATAATAGGTACTCAGTAAACATTAGTCGAGTGAATGCATTTTGGAGGGGTCCCACTCCATTTGTGGGTACCTCTGAAGAAAGCAAGTAGCATCCCTGGTCCTTTCTTCCTGGAGTTTGCTCAGTGTCCTCTGCGCCCAGTGGCCCCGAGACTTAGTTGAGTAGAGGCTGTTGCAAAGCCCATGTGCATTTATAGCTGTTGAGTTCAGGTTGAAAGAAACCTATTGTTTTTTCTTTAATTAGGCTATTTGGTTCAATTTAGCTTTACATGGGAAATTAAATAATCGCACCCTATCTTTCTACTGTCCTTTTATAGTGTGCTAAAATATATACAATAAAATGTGCCATTGTAACCATCTTTAAGTGTACAATTCAGTGGCATCAATTATATTCAAAATGTTGTGCAAACAGCACCGTATCTATTTCCAATACTTTTTTTTAAAATACCCTAATGGAAACTCTGTACTCATTAAGCAATAACTCCCAATTCTGCCCTCACTTCAGCTCCTAGTAACCTCTAATTTATTTTCTGTGTCTGTGAATTTGCCTCTTCTACATATTTCATAAAAGTGGAATTGTAATGTACTTGCCTTTTTGTGTCTGGCTCTTTCACTCAGCATGTTTTCAAGGTTCATCTATGTTGTAGCATATCTAAGAATTTCATTCATTTGTATGGCTGAGTAATGTTCTATTGTATGTAAATACCACATTTTGTTTATCCATTCATCCTTTGATGGACACTTGGGTTGCTTCTGCTTTTGAGCAATTATGAATAATGCTGCAGTCAACATTGGTGTACAAATATATCTTTGAGTCCCATTTTTCAGTTTGTTTGGGTATATTCCTAGGAGCAGAATTGCTGAGTCATATGTAATTCTATATTTACATTTTTTAGAAACTGCCAAAGTGTTTTCCATCATGTCTGTACCATTTTATATTCACATCAGCAAAGCACAAAGGTTCCAATTTCTCCGTCTCTTTGTCAACACTTGTTATTTCCTGTTTTTCTTTTTAAATTGTAGTCATTCTTGTGTGGAGTAGTATCTCATTGTGGTTTTGATTTGCATTTCCCTAATGACTAATAATGTTGAACATCTTTTCATGTGCTTATTGGCCTTTTATATTTTCTATGGATACCTATCTATTCAAGTCCTTTGCCCATTTTAAAATTGAGTCATTTGTCTTTTTGTTGAGTTGCAGGAGTTCTGCATATATTCTGGATATTAAACTCTTATCAGATACATGATATACAAATATTTTTACCATTCTGTAGATTGTCTCTTCACTTTCTTGATAATGTCTTTTGATGAACAAAAGTTTTTAATTTTAATGAAGTTCAATTTATGTAGCTTTCTTTTATGCTTATAGTTTTGGTAACATTGATCATTGTTAAATCCAAGGTCATGAAGATTTATTCCTATGTGTTTTTTTAAGTTTTATTGTTTTAGTTCTTATACATATATTGTTGATCCATTTTGAATTAATTTTTGTATGTGATCTGAGGTGGGGGGCGTCTAGCTTCTTGCTTTTGCACATGGAAATCTAATTGTCCGGAACCATTTGATAGGGTTGCCTTGAATCTGTAGATTGTTTTAAGTGGTATTGACATCTTAAGTCTTCCTATTCATGAACATGGAATGTGTTTCCATTTACTTAGGTCTTCTTCACTTTTTTTCAGCAATGTTTTTAAATTCTTAGTACACAAGTCTCTCATCTTCTTGGTTACACATATTCCTAGATATTTTATTCTTTTAGATGCTATTGTAAATGGAATTGCTTTTTAAGTCTTCTTTTCAGATTGTGCATTGCTGTGTATAGAAACACAACTGATTTTTCCATATGATCTTGTACCCTACAACTTTGCGGAATTTGTTTATTAGTTCTATTTGTTTTCTTGTCTAGTCTTAGGGATTTTCTATATATTTAGCATCATGTCATCTACAAATAGAAATTGTATTACTTTTTCCTTTCCAATTTGAATGTCTTTTATTTCTTTTTCTTGCCTAATTTCACTGGCTGGAGCTTCTAGTAAATGTTGAATAGCAGTGGTGAAAGTGGGCATCTTGTCTTATTCCTGGTCTTAGGGAGAAAGCTTTTAGTTTTTTAACATTGAGTATGATGCCCTTTTGATGATGGGCCACTCCTATGGTTTGGGTCAGGTGGGGATGGGGCAACCATCTGCTTTATTACTCAATAAGAATAATGAAGGAGAGTGCTTAGTTTTTTTGGGTTAATATAACAAATTATTATAGACTACATAACCTATAAACAACATACATTTATTTTTCACAGTTCTGGAGGCTGGGAAGTCCAAGATCAAGGCACTGTGAGATTCAGTGTGTCTGTTGAGGGACCATATATTGCTTTGTAGACAGTTGATTTCTTGCTGTAACCTCACTCTCTGGGACCTCTCTTATAAGGGCACTAATCCCATTCATGAGGGCTCCACCGTCATGACCTAATTATCCCCCAAAGGCCCTATTCCAGAGACCATCACATTGGGGTTTAGGATTTCAACATGTGGATTTTGGGGACACACAAAGTTTATAGCAGAGAATCATATTTGGAGCCTTGTGTAGAGAAAATATCCACTAATTAGAAAATATCAATTTCATGGCAGCACTAATCACACTGTTAAAATGTCAGTTGAACCAAAACGCAAACATTTGTTAAGTTCCTACTATGTTGGAGGCACTTTTATTGCCTCATTTGATCCTACAACAGCCCTTGGAGACAGGGTTTTATTATCACCACTCCCATTTCGAGGTGAGGAAATGAAGCCGAGTGTGTGAGGCGGTGTGTGCAGCTGGTAGGTATTCAAAGGAAGTGAGGTGTATGTGGTGTTTCCTGATCTGTAAGTTGAGTTCTTGTTGTCTGTCCAGTAAGTGTCAAGGCAGGGGTGTGAGAACTGCTTTTCTTTGTGGGGTGCATTAGCACCCCGCCGGGGGTTGACGGGGTGGAAAGGCTTTCTCAAGGCACTGCCACCCTGGAGACTGTCCTGATAGATCACTCACTTGGGGTTGCCCCACCCCCAGGAAGACTCATTGCTGCAAGGGTCCATCACGACTGACAAGAGCTTGCTGCAACCTGCAGGTGTGTTCAGTGGAGAAAAGGATGAGGGCCACTGCAAACCACAGCATCGTCTTTCCTTCATGATGCTGGTGGTGCCAAGGCAGTGAGGAGGCTTGCGGAGTGGATCCATCCGAAGGTTCCAAGCGGGAACTTTTCCTGAGGATTGGGACCAAATTCTCCGCAGCTCAAGAAGTGCTGAGCCAGGCAACTGCCTGACCCCAAATCCCTGTCTTGTTAACTCTGTAGTAATCAACACTCTCAGCGAGGTTCGTTTTATCAAGTAACTGCAGCCACAGGTTCCTGGATAATTCATAGCCAATGTTTCGTTTCTGCCTCAAATTTCTGGGTCACTGGAGCTCTGTCGGATCCTATTCTGGACCAGGTTACGCGACACGACCGGCTAGCCTCTACGTCTGCTACATAAGTGTGGGTGTGAGCCCGGAATAGAGCCCAGTCTGGAGGGAGCAGCACGGCAGCCTGTAGGAAAGTCCTCAGATTTCTGAGTGCTGATCCTGGGTGCTAATCTTCAGCTTGGATGAGACACAGCAGAAGTTATGTTGATCAGAGACTCTTGCGCAGAAAAGTCCCAGTCAGTTCAGGGCAAGCGAGGGCTGCACTTTGCTCTCTTGATTTCTTAGATTGAAGTTCCTCTTTCTTTTGGCTTCATTTTCTGCATTTTAGCTGGGAAGAGGGGCAAAGGTAAATTTAGATTCCTGCTCCTTCTGTCCTGCTCAGAGCAGGATTTGCCAAGTCCCCTTTCAGTGCTGGCCACGTCGATGCCCTGTTTAGGTTTATAGTGCACGTTAGAATCACCAGTTCATGAAGACTTCCCTGGGTGACAGATGGCCGTGGGGACAAACTCACCAAGAGGCACGTCTGTCAAAGTTCACAAAGCCAGGGGCAGAGGGGTACCCCTGCCTCTTATTCCCCCACATTTAACAGGTCTTCATTGTCCCAAGTCAGTTTGGCAAATGTCTGTGTAGTAATTCAGATATTGAGTTCTGTCTTCAAAGATTTCAAAATCTGCTTCGAACTCTGTTCTTCCCTTATTTCTTTGCTGCTCTGTGCCACTCCCTGCCCCCATTCTCCAACGTGCTCCTGTTAACTCCTGTATTTCCCTGTCTTGCAGGCTTAAACCCTCAAAGCCCACCTCTCCTTTCCCTCTCCTCCACTCTCTGGACTGGAGTGACCCATACACCCCAGTTTGCCCCAGACAGTCCTGTTTGTCTTGTCCCAATGTAATTGTAATGACTCCCTTTTCACTCTTAAAAGTGTCCAGGTTAGGGAAATAAATAAATGATCAGTCAATCTATAACCTTTCAGAGGCCAAGTCTGTGCTCCCATCCTTCTCTGTGCCCGGCATGTCACTACATTCTCACTACCACCCCCACAGGTCAGACACTGTCACCTCCTGCCTGGACTACGACAATTGCCTTCTCTCTGGTTTCCTTACTTCCTGTGCCTCTCACTCCCAATCCAGTCTGCAAACCATTGCCTGATTAATTCTCTCAAAATATGGTGCTCTGAAGCTGGCCGGGTGGCTCAGTAGGTTAGAGTGTGCTCCCCATATGCCAAGGTTGCGGGTTCAATCCCCAGTGAGGGCACATAAAAGAAGCAACCAATGGCCCTAGCTGGTTTGGCCCAGTGGATAGAGCATTGGCCCGTGGACTGAAGGGTCCTGGGTTCAGTTTCAGTCAAGGGCATGTACCTTGGTTGTAGGCTCGATCCCTAATTCCGGCCAGGGCACATGCAGGAGGCAACCACACATCAATGTTTTGCTCTTTCTCTCTCTCCCTTCCACTCTCTGTAAAAATCAATGGGAAAAGATCATTGGGTGAGGATCAACAACAATAAAAGTAAGGAACCAATAAATGCTTACATAAGTGGAACAACAAGTCGATGTTTCTCACTCTCTCTCTCAAAAAAATTAAAACAAAAACACAGTACAAAACAGGGGTCTGTGTGCTCACTTCAGTGGTTTCTTGCTTCTTCCAGGATGCAGTTTAAACATCGTGGTCTGGCACTTCAAGCCCTTTGCAGCCCAACCTCTGCTCTGCTTTGGTCTACAGTCCTCTCGGAGTTTCTTGGCATGAAGCTCATGTCCACTTTCATTGGGTGACACCCTGTTCCCTGCCCCTGCCCTTTGATGACCACCATTGCTCTTAAAGGTCCACTTCCCTGGACTCACACCCCAGCCATTCCTGCAGATGCAAATCTCAGTGTGTCCTTCAGGTCAGTTCCCACCTCCTAAGCAGTGTCCTCCATCAGCCCATCCCTTAGCACTCTCTCCTCCTCTGACTCCTCGGCCTAGACTCTAGAGCAATTATTGGCTGCACAATTCATTTGGCATCTAATCATGTACTGCCTCATGACTTTTTATATATTGCTATCTTGGACTAGAGCTGAAATATTTGCTGAAATGTCACGTTTTCTTATGATATGCCGTACTCCCCCATGAAACTACAGGTTCCCCAAGGACAGGGACCATGTCTCATCCTTATGGCACCAAATACCTAGTAGATGTTTAATAAATACTGACCCGAATACTCACTGTCAGTTCACTTAGGAATCCCAGAACTGGGAGGACTCTTACAATAATATATTTCACACGTTTATTTTGTAGCTGAACCAAAACATAAAGACAAGAGAAATCAGAGACTTACTTGCCCAAGGGGTCCTAGAGAATGCCAATGACAGATCTTGTCATTGGAAGCCCAGGGCACTTTCCCCATCACCTGGCCACCCTCGCATGTTGATTTTGTTTTGTGAGTGGATTGCAGCCATTTTCAAGGTTGAGTAGGGGTTTAGATAGCAGAGGGGAAGAAGGCCAGCGAACCAGGAGCAGCATGGCCTCAGCAAAGCCTCGGGGATGAAGACTTGCTTGGTGTAATTTGGGGGGGGGGGGGGGAGAGACAGCAATTAGACCAAGATAGTTCCTATGTAAGAGTTGTGGGGGGAAGGATGGATCAGGGAGGACCTTCAGTCGCATGATTTTGGGTCTTAAGATGTCTGTCACATCTAAGCCACCTGCCAGCGCCTTAGAGGAATGTTTCGTCTCTCCACCCGCTGTTCAGAGTATTGTGTGTGTGTGTGGTGAGGGAGGGGGTTAGGGGACAGCTCAGGGGGCTTAAGGAGTACATGGGAAGTCCTGCTTGGAGGCAGCTGGGTCACATTTGTTTGGGCTGTAAAGAAATGTGACTTCGGTGGTATTGAAAGTGCCACCGGTAATGCTGTTATATATAGCTTTCAACTTTAATAAGGTGTTGCAAAAGCTATGAAAATACATATAACTAAAACCACATTTCACTGGAAGCTTGATCTCGAATCCCTTTCTACTGCTCCTGTGTGGTGCTCTGTGCTGTCAATAGAGCTATTAACACACAATGGAAAGTGGGTAATTGTGCATTATATGGCTTTTGTTCTCCGTTATGAAATACTGACATCCGAAAGCGAGCAGGATTGCCGGGTGGAGGCCACTGCGGAAGAGGCGGGAGAGGGAGGTTTGGGCCTGAGGACAGGGTGGGAGGCAGGAATCCTGATGCTTCTCTCCCAGCCTGTCCCTTGAGTCTTGGTTTTTCTAGCCACAAGCCTGGGGGAAATTCACCCCTCCCATGGCCTGAAGAGACTGAGTTGATAAGCAGGGTTAGCAGAGGACTCTTGAGCCCTGGCATGATATGCAAGGTGAAGGCAGGGGCTGCGGTTATAGAATGTGTCTGAAGGCAGCGTGGGGAGATGAGGGCAAATTCAAATCAAGTCAGGAAACAGGCGCTGGGGTTGTTTCCCCGGGAAGCTGGGCCAGTGTCCATGCCCGCACGCTGCTGGCGAGGATTCTTAAGTGATGTCCTGAAGCCAGGAGCCTAGCGGGAGCTGGGCCTGGAGAAGGTGGAGCCTTGCAAAGGTGCCCTCTGCTCCGGGAACCCCTGTCCACACGCACCAACAGCCACAAAATAATCTCAGCTGGTCTTTATTGGGTGCTAGGGGCAGGGGCTCACATGCCTTTCTTTCCTTAGTTCTCACAACAGCCCTACTGCATGGATGGAACTGAGGCCAAGCTGGAGAGCTCTGCCATGCTGCCCCATCTCCAACCCTCCCTGGTTCCTAGGCCCCCCGGGGCGGGCGGGTACCTGGGAGGAAGGCAGAGGAAGAAGCCCCGGCTTTCTTGTTTGTTTGGGGGCATCAGCTGTGGCCAGCAGGGACCGTAGCTGTGGGGCTGGCAGTGGCCTGTGGGCTGTTTCTTCGAGGGGACGATTGCCCCGAGGCCCTCTGATGGCTGCCCCTTGTCCACACAGGTGACTCCCGTGCTGCGGCCAGAGTTACCTGCAGGGAACTCTGGGCTGCGCGGCATTGCAGGGTCCTCTGGGTTTGAGGGACGGCCTGTCTCTCCAGATAGATTACATTTGGTTTGCTCAGAAGGCATTTATGGCTTTATAAAGCTCTTAAATTGGCTCTTTTCCCCCCTTCAAAACATTTCTCCAAGCTTACAAGGCCAGTTTTAGAATAGCAATTACCAGCTCCAATATCCCCCAGCAAACTCACGCTGTGCTGTTGTGTATAAACTGCCTGGGACATTTGTAATGCTGCCACACGGCATCTCTGCGCGGCGGAAAGCCCCTGTCTGCGCCGAGGCCCTTTCTCAGCTCTAATTTATGGGCCACATAAAACTCTGTGAAGTTGCCCTGCATCTTTCTGAGGCAAAGTTGAGGTTTTTTACTGTTTCAAGCTGCTAATTTTTACCATTTAGAGCCAGCCTTCTGCCCGTGCCAGTGTGCATGTGTGCATACAAGTTGGCCACTTTAATTTATGTGCCTCTCTCTCTCTGTAATGCTCATAACTCACAAATGTGCGCATAATGTACAGCCTGCTCTTCCTTATTACAAGAGGCTTGGCTGCTTTGTCCTGTGCCTGCAATAACCCGGACCCCTCCTTACCCCACCCGGAGCAAGCTCTGGTGCAGAGACAAGCACTGGCCTGGGAGCAGGAATTCACCCAGCGAGCCTGGCCCCATGCTCTTTCCTGTGGGGTACACAGAATGGGGAGTTCAGAGCAGGGGACTGGGATTTACGGTCGAAAGGAAGCACGTTCCAGATGTGCTGTGCTAGGGAAGCCTGTGACCTTTCTAAGCCTCAGTTTCCTCATTTGCAGATGGGGGGAGGACCAGAAATTTCTCACTGGGGTGTTGTGAGCATGGAGTGTGCTAATGACTCCGCAGGCCCCTCATAAGCCGAGGCAATATCCGAGGGCTGGATGCTCGCTATTCTAAGCTCTAAACTGCTGCCTGGGCTGAGGAGGGAGCACAGAGCAGTGTGATGCCTCAGGGCTTCCCAGAGCTAATGCAGAGGCCTTTGGATCAGCCTCCAGGCTGCAGGAGCCCCGAGCAGACAGCTCTACACCTCAGCTCCCCATTTCCCACCAGGGTCTCTGGTCCTTTGATTAGAGCCACCGGGCACCCGACCTTCCTCAGGAGCAATAACCCTCTCCTGGTCTTTGCGATGTTTCTCATCTGGAAACAACACAGGTGGGATTTCCCAGCGTCTCCTGGGAAGACTGGTGTTCAGTAGTTGCGGGCATCTAGAGGTTGGGGAGGTTTGTGGTCCCCACAGGAGGGTCCTCACTGCACAGCAGGGGAACTGGGATTCTTGCCTCCCATTCTCCCCTCCCGCAAGGTTGGGATTATACTGTCTGACAAAGAGGGATGTTCAGACCTTCCTTGGGGTTTGGTGGGTCCCCCAATCAGAGGACCCCCAATCCTACTCTTCCATCAGTGTCCCTTGAGGCCTCTTCCCTACTTCTAACTGCTGCTGTTGGAGAGATCCCACTTGGGTATTTTGCCACTAATGCAAACTCCACGAATTTGAAACAGGCTAATTCAACACCTATTTAGTGAAGGGGAAGATGCTGTCGCCTATTGAACATCTACTATATGCCAGGCAGAGGAATCCCAACCTGGGGGGAGGGGAGAATGGGGGGCAAGAGGCCGAGTTCCCCACTGGAAGAAAGAGATCCAGGCGAAGGCTCCAGGGCAAGAGTAGGGGTGAGCTGGAGTCACCAGGGGAGCACACACATCACCAGGGGCCTTAGGCAGCTGCAAAGTCGGGGTCAGTGGGGGAGCGGGGGAGCTGGGCTGTCAGGTAGCAGCTGTCTTTGCACAGTGCTGGTGGGACCCCTGGAAAGAGGTCCGGTGGTCACTCCTGCTCCCTGCTGCCCTGTGCACAGATGCCTCTGTGGGCTGCACCACAGCCACGCTGGCAGATTGGAGGCCCTGGGGAACCTGGCCGTTACCTGCCTACAAACTGCATTGGCCTTGCAGGACCCATGGAGCAACCTCCAGGGAAGCAGTGGTTCTTCGTTTAGGTCTCAGAGGCGGGCCTTGTGCTGGAGAGGTGCTTGGGGAAATTGAGCTCCCGTCTGTCTGGTGCAGAGACAAACACCTGACAAGCACCTGGATATCCCACTTCCCGGTCTCACTGGGCTCTCAAGTCCACTGGCCAGAGAGGAGATGAGTGGAGAGAGGAGCTGTGTGAGGGCCAGGATCGGAGTCCTCATTGGACATTAGATGTCCCACCATGGCTGCTATGGCAGAGTTAAAAGAATTTGGGCTCTGGAATCCTATTGGCTCCCAGTAGCTTTTTTGATAGGCAGGGCAAATTGGTGGAGGTGGAGCTGGGGACACTAACGCTCTCCCATCACCAGCCTTTCAGCCTCGGATCCTCTTTGTTTGGCAGCACCTGAGGGGTAAGAAGGGTGGGGCTGTGGGATTGAAGCCTTTTCTCCCTTTACAACCTGCTTTTGGGTTCTTCAGTACACTCCTTCCTGCTTGTAGCAGCCTGGTGCTTTGAGTGGCGAGGTGAATTTTACTTGAGTACAGGTGAATTTGGGAGATAGTTTTTTCACTGTGGAGCAATTCTCCAAGGCGGGTTCATTTTTATCTTCCTTTGAGTCCCAGATGACCTTCTGTCCTAACCCTGTTGATCGGCCCATGGGCTCCTTCCTCACCGCCACCAACTCCTCCCTCCTCTTTTGTTCTTTTCTGTTTCTTTGCAGAACCTCTTCCCTCTTTCTCCTCCTCCCTCTGCTTTCCTTTCTTTCTCCTTCTCTGTTGTGCTTGTCAGAGTCCCCATCCTTGGCCTGGAGGCCCTCTGCCCACCCCAGGTGGCACCTGATTGCGCTCTGCTCAGCTGACCAGCCTGGCTCCTCTGGCCTTCATAACTCTTCTTGCTACTCTTACGGACCAGACAAGACAGGCGTAACATCCACCCAAAAAGGGAACCCGGGGCTGCGAACCAGACTGCCTGAGGTACAGCCCAATCCCAGCACTGAGAGCTGGGGCGGGTGGCTTGACTCCTCTGCTCAATCTTCCTATCAACAAAGCAGGACACCGAGGTTTTTAGGGCTGCATATGAGGAGTGCACTTCATATCGCCATTCAGTGCACGTCAGATCCTGGATGCTGGCCTCCCATCTCCCACATGGTAACTGAGGCAGGGCCAGAGGGCCCTAATGCCAAGTTATTTTGTCCTTCATTGTCACAGTCTTTAGTCACCAGAGGAAATAAAATGAAGGGATGAGCAGAAGGTTTGGAGGCAGGGGAGGGAACAGAAAGGACAAGACCTCTTGGTCTCTTCCCTCAACTTAACCTCCCCACCTGCCCCATCTCACTGAGAGCAGCAACATTCAACGAGGTGCTTTAGCTGAAAACCAGAGATCATCCTTGACTTTGAACTTTCCCTCATATCCACATAGCCCAGTCCCATGTCCTGTCAATTTGAAATGTTACATAAGGTGAGTCTTAGCCCAGAACACGTCTCTTCATTCCCCATGCCTTGCCCTTGGTCCACGCCGGTCACCACTTGCCTGGTCCACTGCAACACGTGCTGCTGGTTTTTGCTTACCCCCTTGTCCTCAGCTCTTCTCTCCATGGAAGCCACAGTCATATTTCATACCTTGAGGATCTTCAGGTGAGGCCATCAGTTTGCCATCACATATTTATTGGTGTGCTTTGGAGTTTAGTATCTGACTTGCGTGTTAGACATGCTCTAGGAGGTCAGGGTCATGGTCAGTGTCTGGGCTGGTCATCGTTGCATCCTTAGTGCCCTGGATGAGTACCTGTTGAGCAAGTGAATGAATGGGTGCCCAGGTGGGCACTTGTTTTCCTGCTCCGTCTCCTAAAGGGGTGCGCACCTCATGGGCAAGAAGTCTCTCTTTTGTTCACAGATGTCTCCCTAGAGCAGTGGTCGGCAAACCACAGCTCGTGAGCCACATGTGGCTCTTTGGCCCCTTGAGTGTGGCTCTTCCACAAAATACCACAGCCTGGGTGAGTCTATTTTGAAGAAGTGGCATTAGAGGAAATTTAAGTTTAAAAAATTTGGCTCTCAAAAAAAATTTCAATCGTTGTACTGGTGATATTTGGCTCTGTTGACTAATGAGTTTGCCGACCACTGCCCTAGAGTGTAGAACACTGGCTCATGCAGGGGCTTAGCAAAGCCGCACTGAGAAGATTAGAGTTGCTAAGGTAAAGGGTGTGGCTAGGCTCACTTATTCAGACCACTGGCCTAGACTTAGCTAGGGGTCACCTTCTCTGTGATATCCTCTCTTCCTGTCTCTTCACTGCCCTCCCAGGCCTTGGTTTCCATGGAAGCTTTCTTAGCTGAGAACTTAGGTTGGGGTTAAGTCAAGATTGCTGCTTGATCATTGTCCTTGCTACCCCCAAGGAAGAAGTGGGTCCTCTTTGCCATGTCCTTGTTCGGTCTAGGAGATGGTGGGTGGGCTGCGGGCACATCCTTTGGTCCCACGAACTCTTGGGGGCTTCTTTGGAGCTCCACCCAGTGCAGCCCAAATCATTCCCAGACAGTCTTTCTTTCTTGGTGGTAAAAAAGTAGCCCTCCCCCCACCCCCCACCCCCACACACATACACAGTTCTGGGGACTCCCAGAAAATAAGAAAAGTGTCCCTAAGGCTTGTCCACAGAAGAGAGAGCAAAGCCTCAGAGGGAAGGAGGTCGTGTGAGGGACTCGGGTCAGGGCAGCTTGAGAAGGTGAGGATGCCATGTGACATGCCGTCTCCGTCCCTCTGGGAGCTACAGTTTCCACCTGTGAGGAGGCTGAGGCACTCCATCTGAGAGACTCACTGGGACAGGAGTACCAGGTGTACTGGTTAATAATGCGGATTTTCTCAATAGATGGAGTTACACATATGTTGATATATATGCAATTTGATATGTATGCTATTTTGTTGTATTGACAGCAAGCTTCAAAACTTCATATGCCAAAATTTCTGAAGGTGATAACATCATAGATATTTTTACACTTAAAAATGTCAAATTTTTTATGCCAAAAAGGAGCATTTGCGGGAAGTTTTAATTCATTACTTTATTTTGAAGAAAAAGTTATCATATACTTCAGGAAGCTTATGGTGAACATGCTCCATCTCTTGTGAACGCTGGTTTAAACGCTTTAAAAGTGATGATTTCAATGTGAAAGACAAACAACGCCCAGGTCAAGTGAAAAAGTTTGAAGACCAACAATTACAAGCATTATTGGATGAAGATGCGTGTCAAACTCAAAAACAACTTGCAGAAAGATTAAATTTTGCTCAGCAAACAATTTCCGATTGTTTACAAGCAATGGGAAAGATTTTAAAGGAAGGAAAATGGGTGCCACATCAACTGAATGAAAGACAAATGGAAAACCGAAAAGTCATCAGTAAAATGCTGCTTCAATGGCACAAAAGAGTCTTTTTTGCATCGAACTGTGACTGGCGATGAAAAGAGGATTTATTTTGAGAATCCCAAACACACAAAATCATGGGTTGATCCAGGTCAACCATCAACATCAACTGCAAGGCCAAATCGCTTTGGAAAGAAGACAATGCTCTGCGTTTGGTGGGATCAGGAAGGTGTGGTGTATTATGAGCTTCTAAAACCAGGTGAAATCGTTACTACTGATCGCTACCGACAACAAATAATCAATTTAAACGACCAGAATGTGCCAGAAGACATAGCAAAGTAATTTTGCTTCATGATGATGCACCATCACACACTTCAAAACCAGTTAAAGACACGTTCAAAGATCTTGCCTGGGAAGTATTACCCCACCCGCTGTATTCACCAGACCTTGCTCCTTCAGGTTACCACTTGTTCCGATCGATGGATGGCACACGCACTTTCTGAGCAGCACTTCAAAACGTATGCAGAAGTAGAAAATTTGGTCTCTGAATGGTCTGCCTCAAAACAAGAAAAGTTCTGTTGGGATGGTATCCGCAAATTACCTGAAAGAGGGGGGCAATGTGTAGCTAGGGATGGACATTTGAATAAAGCACTTTTGATGTTTCTCTTGAAATTATCGTGTTTTCTTTGATTACAAAAAGCCGCGTTATTAACCGGTACACCTGGTATGACAGGTGGGGATGGCGACTCTTCATCTTATCCACTAGGAAAGTCCTGATTGAGCCACATCCCTCTCTCCCTGGTTAGGGGCCCAGCTCACACTCCTCCAGCTCACTGCCTTGGAGGTTTTCTTCCAGAGCCTTCTCTTGGGTCCTCCTGCTCCCTTATAGTTTCTCTCCCGCCTGGTAGGCTGTAGGTGTTTCTCCCAGGGACAGGCTGTCTTGGCTTGGCTCGGGGTGGGGAATTTGTGTTTGTGGGGCAGTGGGCTCAGCCGGGAGGCTGGGGGTCTCAAGCCGCCTTGTGGCTGCTCTGCGGGGTCTGGCGGAACCCCAGCCTCTGGCTGTGACATACAGCCCCCTTCATGAAACCAGACAGAATTAAGCCTTTTGTTTCCTGTTTGCTAGGCCGGCTTAAAGAAAACACAGAGGGTCCGTGCGGCTGGGGCTCCCAACAAGACGGCCTTTGTATTCATTTAATTAATCAGTTAGCTGAGGGGAAGGAGAAGAGGGAAGTTCATGTTATAAATACATGTTTTTCTTTGGCTTTTCCCCCCAAAGACAGGGCCTGAATGGCATCCCCGGGAGAGCCCCCCATCTCACCCTAGACATGCTGGAGGCCAGGGGCCTGCCAGGCTGCAGCTGAACCCCCCCCCTATCCCCCCCAGTCCCCCCACCCCACCCCCAGCTCAAGAGTGTGGGCCTTGCTTTCTCTGGGGAAATGTTAGATGCTGACAGGAGGTGGGGCAGTGGTGGGGGCGGAGGGGGTGTCACAGGCTCTGGACCCCATTCCCCCTCCTTGCATCTCCCTTTAAACCCCGCGCCCTCCATGGACGAGGTAACTGCACTGCCACATGGAGAAATGTCTGTTCCCATCGCGGCCAGTGGCTCTGCAGGTGCATTTGGGGGCAAGTACTCGCTTAAGTGCCAGGTGGTCTTCATGCTCCCTGCTTACCCCCCCTCCACAGGGAAGGGCCCACTGGTACCCAAGTGCCCAGCGGACAGAGCTCTCAGCCATGCATTCCTGGGAACAGCAGAGCCCCTCCGTGCCCCCCATCCCTCCCCTTCAGTTGCGCCTTCTGAAGCACAGGAGCAAAGGAAGTATGGCTCTCAGGGCTTAGGGAAGGGGCTGTAGTTGGGGGGCTTGAGTCTCCCTGGACAGATACCCTCCACCCACTGCCATCTCTACAGAGCCAGCTATTGTAAAGCTTCCTTTGAAGATACTACTTGAACTTTATTTTCTTTTTGGAGATGGGCAAATTCACTCAGTGTTCTCTCACTGACTCGCCTCTGCCAGCTGCCAGGTGTTTTTAGTCTAAAAAACCTTTCGTGAAGAGGTAACATTTGCAACCCCTTAATATACGGCCCTTGCCATGGAGTTTCACTGTGTGAATTTCCCCGATGGCCCTTCATCTCAAGTCCCAACTGAGACACGCTGGTATCTGGTGCCTACGATGCCAGGCCTCCTGGACACTGCCCAGAAAATCTGCAGAGCTAGCCCACAGGTAGAGAGAGGGTCCAGGGCTTGGGCCTCGTGCCTGTTTCTAAATATTTAACTTGTCTCACAGGGCATCAGGCCAGTACTCAGCTGGGTGGTGCCATCTCAGGTGATGCAAGGCCCCTGCTTCCTACCCACCTCCCAGCTTCAGTGGGGGCCCTTCAATGAGGGACATGGCAGAGGCTGGAAAGCAGAGCATGTAAAATGTGCCATGGGACCTGGCTGGTGTGGTTCAGTGGTTGAGCGTTGACCTGTGAACCTGGAGGACCTGGTTCGATTCAAGGTCAGGGCACATGCCTGTGTTGTGGGCTCGATCCTTGGTGGGGGGTGTGCAGGAGGCAGCCAATTAATGGTTCTCTTTCATTATTGACTAGAGGCCTGGTGCATGAATTCGTGCACTGGGGGGGGGTGTCTCTCAGCCCAGACTGTGTCCTCTCACAGTCCAGGACCCCTCAGCAGACATCCCTCTCACAGTCTGGGACCTCTCGCTCCTTACCACCCGCCTGCTTGCTGCTCCTTACTGCTCAGCTCACTGCTCCTTAGTGCTGCTGCGGAGGTGGGAGAGGCTTCCACCACCGTCCCTGTGCTCACCAGCCGTAAGCCCAGCTTCTGGCTGAGCTGCACTCCCCTTGTGGAAGTGCATTGACCACTAGGGGGCAGCTCCTGCATTGAGCATTTGCTCCCTGGTGGTCAGTGCGCATCATAGCAACTGGTCATTCTGGTTGTTCTGCCATAATGGTCGCTTAGGCTTTTATTATATAGATGTTTCTATCTCTCCCTCCCTCTCCCTTCCTCTCTGAAATCCATAAAGGTATATTTAAAAAAATGTTCCATGGGGACAGGACTGCAGGGCTTCAGTTTTCTGTCACCCTCACCCCTTCCTTCGCTGGGGGCCTTCTTCTTCTCAGCCACTGAGAGAGCTACAGTTTCAGGCCACAAACCCAAATACCCTCATTCTGGAGTTTTGGGAGCACAATCAAGGCTGAGACCTGGATGGGTTGAACTTTTTCTTAGCTCACCATCAAAATACCAGGAGTCTTAAGTGACCTGGGTCAGCGAACTATTCGGTGTAACTTACCGTGCAGCTGATGAGCCTGTGCCTTGTGTGTGCCTGTCCTCTGAAGCAATGAATAAACTACTCTGGAACCCATGTCCTCTCTGGAGTAATATGTCAGCCCCTGCTTCCCAGCTTCATTTCCCCAGACCAGTGCTTCACCTCCACCGTCTGCAGGAAAAGAACCACCCTCTTGAGTTCCTCTGCCCAGAGTGGGCCATAGTTTTAGGGAAAAAGTCCTTGCTGCCCTTTGCTTGGGGCTCCTGGAGAGGTCAGACCCTCCACAGTAAATCTCATTTTCAACATTGTTTACTAGGTGTTACCGGTTAATAATGGCAGATTCTGTAATCAAGGAAAACATGATAATTTCAAAAGAAACATCAAAAGTGCTTTATTCAAAGTAATGTCCATCACTAGCTACACATTTCCTCATCTTTCAGGTAATTTGTGGATACCATCCCAATAGAACTTTTCTTGTTTTGAGGCAAACCATTCAGAGACCCAATTTTCCACTTCTTCATATGTTTTTTTTTTTAAATTTCTTTATTGATTAAGGTATTACATATGTGTCCTCATCCCTACATTAATCCCCCAACACCCCCCCCCCCCACACACACACACTCATGCCCTTCCCCCTGGTGCTCCTGTCCATTGGATAGGCTTATATTCATGCATACAAGTCCTTTGGTTGATCTCTCCTTCTTTCCCCACCCTCCCCTACCTTCCCCCTGAGGTTTGGCAGTCTGATCGATGCTTCTCTGCCTCTGGATCTGTCCCTGTTCATCAGTTTATGTTGTTCATTATATTCCACAAATGAGTGAGATCATGTGGTATTTATCTTTCTCTGACTGGCTTATTTCACTTAGCATAATGCTCTCCAGTTCCATCCATGCTGTTGCAAATGGCAAGAACTCCTTTTTTATTGCAGCTTAGTATTCCATTGTGTAGATGTACCACAGTTTTTTAATACACTCATCTGCTGATGGGCACTTAGGCTGTTTCCAAATCTTAGCTATTGTGAATTGTACTGCTATGAACATAGGAGTGCATATATCCTTTATGATTCGTGTTTTCAGTTTCTTGGGATATATTCCTAGAAGTGGGATCACTGGGTCAAATGAGAGCTCCATTTTTAGTTTTTTGAGGAAACTCCATACTGTTCTCCACAGTGGCTGCACCAGTCTGCATTCCCACCAGCAGTGCAAAAGGGTTCCTTTTTCTTCGCATCTTCGTCAGTACTTGTCGTTTGTTGATTTGTTGATGATAGCCATTCTGACAGGTCTGAGATGATACCGCATTGTTGTTTTGATTTGCATCTCTCGGATAATTAGTGGATTTGAGCAGATTTTCATATATCTCTTTGCCTTCCTTTTGTCTTCCTTTAAAAAGTGTCTATTTAGGTTGCCCATTTTTTGATTGGATCGTTTATCTTCCTTTTGTTAAGTTGTATGGGTTCCCTGTAAATGTTGGAAATTAAACCCTTATTGGTGATGACATTGGCAAATATGTTGAGCCATGCAGTGGGCTTTCTTGTTGTTTTATTGATGGTCTCCTTTGCTGTGCAAAAGCTTTTTATTTTGATGTAGTCCCATTTGTTTATTTTCTCTTTAGTTTCCATTGCCCTAGAAGCAGTATCAGTGAAGAAATTGCCTCAGCATATGTCAGAGATTTTTCTGCCTGTGGATTCCTCTAGTATTTTTATGGTTTCTCGTCGTATGTTTAAGTCCTTGATCCATTTTGAGTTTATTTTTGTGTATGGTATAAGTTGGTGGTCTAGTTTCATTTTTTTTTGCATGTATCTGTCCAATTTTCCCAACACCATTTATTGAAGAGACTGTCTTGACTCCATTGTATGTTCATGCCTCCTTTGTCAAATATTAATTGAGCATAGTGGTCTGGGTCAATTTCTGGGTTCTCTATTCTATTCCATTGATCTATATGTCTGTTCTTGTGCCAGTACCAGGCTGTTTTGAGAACAGTGGCTTTGTAATACAGCTTGAAATCTGGTATTGAGATCCCATCTACTTTGTTCTTCTTTCTCAGGATTGCTGCAGCTATTCAGGGTCTTTTTTTATCCCAGATGAATTTTTGGAAAGTTTGTTGTAAGTCTGTGAAATATGCTGTTGGTATTTTAATGAGGATTGCATTGAGTCTATAGATTGCTTTGGGTAATATGGACATTTTAATGATGTTGATTCTCCCAATCCAGGAACATGGTATGTTCTTCCATCTGTTTACGTCTTCCTCTATCTCTTTTTTCAGTGTCCTGTAGTTTTCTGCGTATAGGTCTTTTACCTCCTTAGTTAAGTTTATTCCTAGGTATCTTAATTTTTTTGGTGCGATGGTAAATGGGATTGCTTTTTTAGTCTCTCTTTCTGTAAGTTCACTATTGGTGTAAAGAAATGCCATAGATTTCTTGGCATTAATTTTGTATCCTGCTACATTGCCAAATTCATTTATTAAGACTATTAGTTTTTTGATGGAGTCTTTCAGGGTTTTTATGTACAATATCATGTCATCTGCTAATAAGGACAGTTTGGCTTCTTCTTTTCCAATTTGGATGCCTTTTATTTCTTCTTGTCTGATCGCAATGGCTAGTACTTCCAGTACTATGTCGAACAGGAGTGGTGCAAGTGGGCATCCCTGTCTTGTTCCTGTTCTTAGGGGAAATGGTTTTAGTTTTTGTCCATTGAGTATGATGTTGGCTGTGGGTTTTCATATAGGGCTTTTATTATGTTGAGGTATGATCCTTCTATTCCCACCTTGCAGAGAGTTTTTATCAAGAAGGGGTGTTGGAGTTTGTCAAATGCTTTTTCTGCATCAATTGATATGACTATGTGATTTTTATCTCTCAGTTTGTTTATGTGATGTGTCACGTTTATTGATTTGCAGATATTGTACCATCCTTGCATCCCTGGGATAAATCCTACTTGGTCATGGTGTATAATCTTTCTGATGTATTGCTGGAACCGATTTGCTAGAATTTTGTTGAGGATTTTGGCATCTATGTTCATGAGGGATATTGGCCTGTAATTCTCTTTCATTGTGTTGTCTTTATCTGGTTTTGGTATTAGGGTGATGCTGGCTTCATAGAAGGAGCTTGGAAGTGTTCCTTCCTCTTGAATTTTTTGGAATAGTCTGAGGAGGATAGGTTTTAGTTCCTCCTTGAATGTTTGGTAAAACTCCCCTGTGAAGCCGTCTGGCCCCAGGCTTTTGTTTGCTGGAAGCTTTTTGATGACTGCTTCAATTTCTTCCATAGTTATTGGCCTATTGAGATGTTTAGATTCTTCCTGATTGAGTTTTGGAAGGTTATATTTTTCTAGGATTATGTCCATTTCCTCCAGGTTGTCCAGTTTGTTGGAATAGAGTTGTTCATAGTATTTTTTAACAATCCTTGTATTTCGATGGGGTCTGTTGTTATTTCACCTCTCTCATTTCTGATTTTGTTTGTTTGGGTCCTCTCTCTTTGCTTCTTGGTGAGCCTGGCTAGAGGTTCATCAATCTTGTTTATCCTTTCAGAGAACCAGCTCTTGGTTTCATTGATCTTTTGTATTGTTTTTTTGGTCTCTATGTCATTTATTTCTGCTCTGATCTTTATTATCTCCTTTCTTCTGCTCACTCTGGGCTTTTCTTGTTGCTTTCTTTCTAATTCTTTGAGTTGCAGAGTTAGATAATTTACTACCATTTTTTCTTGTTTTTTGAGGTAGGCCTATAGAGCTATAAACTGCCCTCTCAGGACTGCTTTCATTATGTCCCATAGATTTTGGATTGTTGTGTTTTTGCTGTCATTAGTTTCCAGGATGCTTTTAATTCCTTCTTTGATCTCTTTGGTAACCCAGTCATTGTTTAATAGCATGCTATTCAGCTTCCAAGTGTTTGAGATTTTTGGGTTGTTTTTATGGTAGTTTATTTCTAATTTTATGGCATTGTGGTCTGAGAAGATGCTTGGTATGATTTCAATCTTCTTGAATTTGGGGAGACTTCGCTTGTGACCCAATATATGGTCTTATTTTTGAAAATGTCCCATGTGCACTTGAGAAGAACATATATTCCGTGGCTTTGGGGTGAAATGTTCTGAAGATGTCAGTTAAGTCCATCTGATCTAGTGAGTCATTTAGGATTGCTGTGTCTTTGCTGATTTTTTGTCTAGAGGATTTATCCAGTGATGTCAGTGGTGTATTAAAGTCCCCTACTATGATTGTATTGTTGTCAATCTCTCCCTTGATATCTTCCAGGAGTTTTGTTATGTATTTGGGTGCTCCTGCGTTGGGTGCATATATGTTTACCAGGGTTATATCCTCTTGTTGTATTGATCCCTTTAGTATTATGAAGTGGCCTTATCTCTTGTTATGGCATCCACTTTGAGGTCTATTTTGTCAGATAGAAGTATTGCTACCCCAGCTTTTTTTTTTTTTCATTTCCATTTGCCTGAAAGATATTTTTCCATCCCTTCACTTTCAATCTGTGTGAGTCCCTTGTTCTGAGGTGGGTCTCCTATAGACAGCATATATATGGTTCGTGGTTTTTTCCCCATTCAGCCACTTGATGTCTTTTGATTGGAGCATTTAGTCCGTTTACGTTTAAAGTTATTACTGAAAGGTACTTGTTTGTAGTCATATCTATTTTTGTGTCTGTGTTCCTTCTTACCTTTTTGTTTCTTCTTTTTACAGCATTCCCTTTAGCATTTCTTGCATTGCTGCTTTGGTGGTGATAAACTCCCTTAGCCTTTTTTTGTCTGGGAAGCTCCTGATTTTCCCTTCAATTTTGATTGATAGTCTTGCTGGATAGAGTATTCTTGGATTTAGTCCTTTGCTTTGCAACACTTTGTATACCTCCTTCCATTCCCTTCTAGCTTGATGTGCTTCTGTTGAGAAATCATTTGATAATCTGATGGGACTTCCTTTGTAGGTAACTCTCTGTCTCTCTCTTGCCGACTTTAAGATTCTCTCTTTGTCATTGATATTTGCCATTGAAATTATGGCGTGTCTTGGTGTGGGTCTTTTGGGGTTGATCCTGATTGGGGCTCTCTGTACTTGTGTAACTTTTTTCTTCCCCATATCAGGGAAGTTTTCTGTCATTATTTCTTCAAATAGATTTTCTAATCCTTGCTGCTCTTCTTGTCCTTCTGGCAGCCCTATTATATGTATGTTACTTCATTTCATGTCGTTCTTCATGTTTTGAAGTGCTGCTCAGCAAGTGCTGTGCCATCGATCGGAACAAGTGGTGATCTGAAGGAGCAAGGTCTGGTGAATACAGCGGGTGGGTTAGCATTTCCCAGGCGAGATCTTTTAATGTGTCTTTAACTGGTTTTGAAGTGTGTGATGGTGCATCATCATGAAGCAAAAGTACTTTGCTATGTCTTCTGGCACATTCTGGTTGTCTCACCATCAAAGTGTGATTCAAATTGATTATTTGTTGTCGGTAGTGATCAATATTAATGATTTCACCTGTTATTTTTTCTCCTTTTTAAAAAAATTTCTTTATTGATTAAGTTATTACATATGTGTCCTTATTCCCCCATTACCCCCCACCTCCTATTCATGCCCCCACCCCCCTGTTGTCTGTGTCCATTGATTAGGCTTACATGCATGCATGTAAGTCCTTTGGTTGATCTCTCCCCCTTACCCTCACCCTCCCCTACCTTCCCTGAGGTTTGACGTTCTGATTGAAGTTTCTCTGTCTCTGGATATATTTTTGTTCATCAGTTTATATTGTTCATTATATTCCACAAATGAGTGAGATCATGTGATATTTATCTTTCTCTGCCTGGCTTATTTCACTTAGCATAATGCTCTCCATCTCCATCCATGTTGTTGCAAATGGTAAGAACTCCTTTTTTACCGCAGCGTAGTATTTCATTGTGTAGATGTACCACAGTTTTTTAATCCACTCATCTGCTGATGGGCACTTAGGCTGTTTCCAAATCTTAGCTATGGTGAATTGTGCTGCTATGAACATAGGGGTGCATATATCCTTTATGATTCGTGTTTTCAGTTTCTTGGGATATATTCCTCGAGGTGGGATCACTGGGTCAAATGAGAGCTCCATTTTTAGTTTTTTGAGGAAACTCCATACTGTTCTCCACAGTGGCTGCACCAGTCTGCATTCCCACCAGCAGTGCAAAAGGGTTCCTTTTTCTTCGCATCCTCGCGAGCACTTGTCATTTGTTGATTTGTTGATGATAGCCATTCTGACAGGTGTGAGATGGTACCGCATTTTTGTTTTGATTTGCATCTCTCTGATGATTAGTGGCTTTGAGCAGGTTTTCATATGTCTCTTTGCCTTCCTTCTGTCTTCTTTTGAAAAGTGTCTATTTAGATCAGTTGCCCATTTTTTGATTGGGTTGTTTATCTTCTTTTTGTTAAGCTGCATGAGTTGCCTGTATATGTTGGAGATTAAACCCTTATTGGTGATGACATTGGCAAATATGTTGAGCCAGGCAATGGGCTTTTTTGTTGTTTTGTTGATTGGTTCTTTTGCTATGCAAAAGCTTTTTTATTTTGATGTAGTCCCATTTGTTTATTTTCTCTTTAGTTTCCATTGCCCTAGAAGCAGTATCAGTGAAGAAATTGCCTCAGCATATGTCAGAGATTTTTCTGCCTGTGGATTCCTCTAGTATTTTTATGGTTTCTCGTCGTATGTTTAAGTCCTTGATCCATTTTGAGTTTATTTTTGTGTATGGTATAAGTTGGTGGTCTAGTTTCATTTTTTTTTTTGCATGTATCTGTCCAATTTTCCCAACACCATTTATTGAAGAGACTGTCTTGACTCCATTGTATGTTCATGCCTTCTTTGTCAAATATTAATTGAGCATAGTGGTCTGGGTCAATTTCTGGGTTCTCTATTCTATTCCATTGATCTATATGTCTGTTCTTGTGCCAGTACCAGGCTGTTTTGAGAACAGTGGCTTTGTAATACAGCTTGAAATCTGGTATTGAGATCCCATCTACTTTGTTCTTCTTTCTCAGGATTGCTGCAGCTATTCAGGGTCTTTTTTTATCCCAGATGAATTTTTGGAAAGTTTGTTGTAAGTCTGTGAAATATGCTGTTGGTATTTTAATGAGGATTGCATTGAGTCTATAGATTGCTTTGGGTAATATGGACATTTTAATGATGTTGATTCTCCCAATCCAGGAACATGGTATGTTCTTCCATCTGTTTACGTCTTCCTCTATCTCTTTTTTCAGTGTCCTGTAGTTTTCTGCGTATAGGTCTTTTACCTCCTTAGTTAAATTTATTCCTAGGTATCTTAATTTTTTTTGGTGCAATGGTAAATGGGATTGCTTTTTTAGTCTCTCTTTCTGTAAGTTCACTATTGGTGTAAAGAAATGCCATAGATTTCTTGGCATTAATTTTGTATCCTGCTACATTGCCAAATTCATTTATTAAGACTATTAGTTTTTTGATGGAGTCTTTCAGGGTTTTTATGTACAATATCATGTCATCTGCTAATAAGGACAGTTTGGCTTCTTCTTTTCCAATTTGGATGCCTTTTATTTCTTCTTGTCTGATCGCAATGGCTAGTACTTCCAGTACTATGTCGAACAGGAGTGGTGCAAGTGGGCATCCCTGTCTTGTTCCTGTTCTTAGGGGAAATGGTTTTAGTTTTTGTCCATTGAGTATGATGTTGGCTGTGGGTTTTCATATAGGGCTTTTATTATGTTGAGGTATGATCCTTCTGTTCCCACCTTGCAGAGAGTTTTTATCAAGAAGGGGTGTTGGAGTTTGTCAAATGCTTTTTCTGCATCAATTGATATGACTATGTGATTTTTATCTCTCAGTTTGTTTATGTGATGTGTCACGTTTATTGATTTGCAGATATTGTACCATCCTTGCATCCCTGGGATAAATCCTACTTGGTCATGGTGTATAATCTTTCTGATGTATTGCTGGAACCGATTTGCTAGAATTTTGTTGAGGATTTTAGCATCTATGTTCATGAGGGATATTGGCCTGTAATTCTCTTTCATTGTGTTGTCTTTATCTGGTTTTGGTATTAGGGTGATGCTGGCTTCATAGAAAGATCTTGGAAGTGTTCCTTCCTCTTGAATTTTTTGGAATAGTCTGAGGAGGATAGGTTTTAGTTCCTCCTTGAATGTTTGGTAAAACTCCCCTGTGAAGCCGTCTGGCCCCAGGCTTTTGTTTGCTGGAAGCTTTTTGATGACTGCTTCAATTTCTTCCATAGTTATTGGCCTATTGAGATGTTTAGATTCTTCCTGATTGAGTTTTGGAAGGTTATATTTTTCTAGGATTATGTCCATTTCCTCCAGGTTGTCCAGTTTGTTGGAATAGAGTTGTTCATAGTATTTTTTAACAATCCTTGTATTTCGGTGGGGTCTGTTGTTATTTCACCTCTCTCATTTCTGATTTTGTTTGTTTGGGTCCTCTCTCTTTGCTTCTTGGTGAGCCTGGCTAGAGGTTCATCAATCTTGTTTATCCTTTCAAAGAACCAGCTCTTGGTTTTGTTGATCTTTGTATTGGTTGTTTTTTTTTTTTGTCTCAATGTCTTTTATCTCCACTCTGATCTTTATTTCCTTCCTTCTGCTTACACTGGGCTTTTCTTGTTGCTCTCTTTCTAACTCTTTGAGTTGTAGGGTTAGGTAATTTATTACCATTGTTTTTTGTTGTTTGCAGTAGGCTTGTAGTGCTATGAACTTCCCTCTCAAGACTGCTTTCGCTGTGTCCCATAGATTTTGGATTGTTGTGTTTTCATCGTCATTTGTTGCCATGATGTTTTTTATTTCTTCCTTGTCTCTCTGGTAACCCAGTCATTGTTTAATAGCATGCTGTTTAATCTCCATATGTTTGATTTTTTTCAATTGTTTTTATTGTAGTTGATTTCCAGTTTTATGCCACCGTGATCCGAGAAGATGCTTGATATGATTTCTACCTTCTTGAATTTGAAGAGACTTTGCCTATGACCCAACATATGGTCTATCGTTGAAAATGACCCATGTGCACTTGACAAGAATGTATATTCCGTGGCTTTGGGGTAAAATGTTCCGAAGATGTCAATTAATTCCATCTGGTCTAGTGAGTCATTTAGGATTGATGTTTCTTTGCTGATTTTTTGTTTAGAGGATTTGTCCAGTGGTGATAGTGGGGTATTAAAGTGTCCTACTGTGATTGTATTGCTGTCAATCTTTCCTTTGATATCCTCCAGGAGTTTTTTTTATGTATTTGGGTGCTCCTGTATTGGGTGTGTATATGTTTACCAGAGTTATTTCTTCTTGTTGGATTGCTCCCTTTAGTATTATGAAGTGGCCTTCCTTATCTCTTGTTATGTCCTTCACTTTGAGATCTAATTTGTCAGATATAAGTATTGCTACCCTAGCTTTTTTTTCATTTCCACTCACCTGAAAAACCTTTTTCCATCCCTTCACCCTCAGGCTGTGTGCGTCTTTTTTTTTGTGAGTTGGGTTTCTTGTAGACAGCAGATATATGGGTCATGTTTTCTTATCCAGTCTGTTACCCTATATTTTTTAATTGGGGCATTTAATCCATTTACATTTAAAGTTATTATTGATAGGTAGTTATTTGTCGCAATTTTTATTTTTTACCCGTGTGTTCCTTCTTCGCTTCCTATTTCTTTTTTTTACAGCAGAACCTTTAGCATTTCTTGCATTGCTGGTTTGGTGGTAATAAATTCCCTTAGTCCTTTTTTGTCTGTGAAGCTCCTGATTTCACCTTCAATTTTGATTGATAACCTTGCTGGGTATAGTATTCTTGGTTTCAGACCCTTCCTTTGCATGTCTTTGTATATTTCATTCCATTTTCTTCTGGCCTGATGAGTTTCTGTTGAGAAATCAGTTGCTAGTCTGATGAGGGTTCCTTTGTAGGTAACTTTCTGTCTCTCTCTGTCCGCTTTTAAGATTCTTACTTTTTCATTGGTGTTTGCTAATTTAATTATAATGTGCCTTGGTGTCAGTCTTTTGGGGTGCATTTTGCTTGGGACTCTGTGAGCTTCTTGGATTTGTGTGGGTTTTTTCTTCCCTGTATCATGGAAGTTTTCTGTCATTATTACTTCAAACAGGTTTTCTATTCCTTGCTCAGTTTCCTCTCCTTCTGGAACCCCTATTATGTGGATGTTGTTTTGTTTCATGTTGTCCCAAAGTACCCTTAGGCTCTCCTGCTTTTTAATTTTTTTTCTAGAAGCTGCTCTACTTGGGTATTTTTTCTTACCTTGTCTTCTAGCTCACTGATGCGGTCCTCTGCTTCTTCTAGTCTACTCTTGATGCTTTCTATTGAGTTCTTTACAGCAGCAATGTCATTTTTCATTTCTTCTTAGTTCTTCTTCATTTTCTCTTGGTTCTTACTCATATTGTCGAATTTGTCTTCCATTCTTTTCAGCCACCTTATGACCATTTCTCTGAATTCTTTCTCTGGCAGGTTGCTTGCCTCCATTTTGTTCACTTCCGTTTATGGTGATGCCTGCATTTCTTTCATATGCGGGCTGTTTCTTTGTCTCCCCATGGTCTCTCTTCTCCAGGTGTCTGCTTATGTACTTCTCTCTCTCCTGCGTTGATTTAAAGGCCCAAAATACAACACAACCAGGTACGACACACAAGGCACTGAACAGAAATGTATTTACGATATTAATAACCCCAAATAAATGTGACCACCAGAGAAAGGCAAATTAGGGGATAGGAGAGAAAGAAGAAGAGAAAAAGAAAAGAAAAGAAAGGAAAGGAGTGCCAAAATGAAATTAGGAAAAGGAAAAAAAAGTAACAGAGAAAAGAAAGAGAATAAGAAAGAAAAGGGGAACAAACTACATATATGGGGAGAAAACTCCAATAAAACAGCCACTGATCCCAGCAAATGCCAGTAACAAGTACCTGGAGAGGAATACAAACTACAAATAACAATTAATATCAAACGAGGTGAGGAAAAACAGATGCAAAAAACAAACAAAAACAAAACAAAAAACAAAAAAAAAAGAATAAGCAAAACAATCTCACAAACAAGCATAAAAATCGATATAATCAACATTCAAGCAAACAACAACAAAAGGACAGAGAGAAAAACAATTTTTTGGATAAAAGTTAGGAAGAGAGTGATGGCATAAAGGGAGAGTTGAGATAGAGTAGAATGATGCTAAAGGAAAGATGAAAATAGAATGTAGAACACTAATCTCAAAGTCAAATAAAGAGAAAATAAAATGACACTTAAAAAAAAGGTAAAATAGTAGTAGTAATAATACTGATTGAAAATAAAAATGTAATAATTTGAAAGGTAAAATCAAGTGAGGAAAAAAGAAAAAAATTAGTTTCTTAAGTAAAAGATGAAAAAGAACAAAAAACAATAAATAAAAATAATAATAAATAAAAATAATAAAAATAAAATGTTCAGTAGTGAAGGTCATTCACTTCCTCTATTGTTCTGTTTGGTACATCTGCTTCTCAGTCAGGACAGTATTGCAGTTCCCTGTGTTCCACTGCTCCTCAGTGTTGTAAGCCAGTCCTGATTTTTAAGCAGGCGGTGTGTCTTACTTTCTTGTATTCCTTTATTTGTGATTACACAAGAGTCAATTTGTGATTCATCCCCTGGGTGGCAGTATTTCTGGGTTGTCCTTGGGTCTATAGGTCCTCTCTAGCCTGTGCTTAGATCCTGCTTTCCCTGTGGCACTCAATACCGGTTTGTGGGAGAGGGCTGCCCCAGAGCTGGGTCTCTGACGGTCACTCCCCGCTCTGATCCCCAGGTTCCAGAAAAACAACTTTCCCCTGCAGTTTCCTAGGGTGTCCCCAACTGGGTGATCCTATGTATTGGGCTCAGTAATCAGAAGCAAGGATTCAAAGAGGAGAAAGCGCAAGTGTGCAAACTCCGGGTCTGCGTGCAAGCCTACGCAATCCCCCTTCCCCCCTTGTGTCCAAGCATCCGGCACACTCCCAAAATTTTTAGGCTGTCCTTCTGCATCAGATCAAAATGGGTTGCTTTTTAGAGATCCCCTCTGTTAGTAGCTCTGAGGACCCCCTTCCACATTCACCCATCATACCAGCCCCAATAGCCACAGATTTTTCTAGGTGCAGACTTTCCCTGGTCCTCCAGCTTCCACAGTGCGCGTGTTTCTCTGTCCTGCCTGGACCAGAGACCTCACCTTATCCCAGGCAAAATCTGACCTTTCCGTGGTGGAATGTAGAGCTCCTCTGAATCTGTGTGTTTGTGCCTATTGGGGACTGGTGCTCTGGGGTTCGCAGCTATTCGGTGGGTGCCGCAGTTGTAGATTTTCAGGCTTCAGATAACATCCACTTTCCCCTTCAAGATGGTGTGGCCTCCACGTCCGAGCCAGTGGCTCCGGGAGGGAACCCAGCAGCAGTGAGGGCTGCCCGGTCAGGGGACCCCCATCCAGCAGTCCCCCACCTTCTCCTGGAGGTATAGCTGTCCCTTAACTCTCCAACAGACTCTCCCCGTGTGACCCTCAGCTGTTCTTTCTATCTGCTCTGGGACAAGGCTCGGGACACGCCTGTCTATCCCACCGCCATTTTCCCACACTGCCTCACCTGGTTTTAGAAGCTCATAATACACCACACCTTCCTGATCCCACCAAACACAGAGCATTGCCTTCTTTCCAAAGAAATATGGCCTTGTAGTCGATGTTGATGGTTGACCTGGATCAACCCATGATTTTGTGTGTTTGGGATTCTCAAAATAAATCCTCTTTTCATCGCCAGTCACAATTTGATGCAAAAAAGACTTTCTTTTGTGCCATTGAAGCAACATTTTACTGATGACTTTTCGGTTTTCCATTTGTCTTTCATTCAGTTGATGTGGCACCCATTTTCGTTCCTTTAAAATCTTTCCCATTGCTTGCAAATGATTGGAAATTGTTTGCTGAGCAACGTTTAATCTTTCTGCAAGTTGTTTTTGAGTTTGACACGCATCTTCATCCAATAATGTTTGTAATTGTTGGTCTTCAAACTTTTTCGCTTGACCTGGGCGTTGTTTGTCTTTCACGTTGAAATCATCACTTTTAAAGCATTTAAACCAGCATTCACAAGTATCTTGAGATGGAGCATGTTCACCATAAGCTTCCTGAAGTATATGATAACTTTTTCTTCAAAATAAAGTAGTGAATTAAAACTTCCCGCAAATGCTCTTTTTTTTGCATGAAATTTGACATTTTTAAGCGTAAAAATATCTATGATGTTATCACCTTCAGAAATTTTGACATATGAAGTTTTGAAGCTTGGTGTCAATACAACAAAATAGCATACATATCAAATTGCATATATATCAACATATGTGTAACTCCATCTCTTGAAAAAAAATCTCATTATTAATCGGAACACCTAGTAGTCATAGAGACGGTGGAGCTGGAAAGAATCCCACGATCACCTGGCCCGAGGAGGAAGCCAGACCGACTCCCCTCCACAATAGGAAGTCTGGTTTGAGGCATGATGGTGGGTGGGGTCAGTGGGGTCTAGTTTTGGTCCCCAGGACGCAGCCAGGGTAGTTGGGACTTGGATATCCAGGGGATGACAGGCCACTAAAGTCGTGTTTTTCAGAAGTTGACGTGTAAGTGAGTTGCCTGGTCCTCTTGTTAAAATGCAGATTCTAAGCCAGTAGGTCTGAGTGGGACTCAGGTTCCCCACTGACTGGCTTCCAGATGGTGTTGATGCAGCTGGTCTGAGGCCACACTTAGTAGCAAAGGGTGTGTGGTTTATCACTGTAGTGCTTGCAACGTACAAGGTCACTCACTGGCCGGTGGCTGAAGCAGGTGCTTTGTTCCATTCGTAGGTGACCAACCCATCTCGGTTTTCATAGGAATTCCCCAGTTTAGTCAGTGAAAGTTCCCAGGATGGTTGACTGCTCAATGGCTGTTAGATCAGCTGAGGAAGAATTGATGCCACGGGCTTCCATGCCCAGCACGCCATGTGGCAGCTTCCTGACTGAGGGCAGAGTCATGTTTTGGGCTCTTCTACTTTGTGACTCCAGTTTGTGAATCAAGAATTTTAATTCTACATTTGATTGCATCCAAAAAAAAAATTTTTTTTTTTTTGCATAGCCAGCAGGTGACTCTTGTTGGGGAGAGGATGAGCAGAGACTGGGTTTTGTCCCTTTGAGCCCCAACCATTTTGTTGTTCTGAGCAGCCCCTCCTTCAAAGCCAAGGTCTAACCCTCTTCTCTCATTGCATACCCTGCCCCAACACATGCTCTACAGCCTGACCTTAGCTTCCCCAGATTGCATAAAACTAAATCCCCATACATTTATCAGGCACTTAGGATGTACAAGACATTTTGGAAGACAAAAATGCAAGTGAAACCTAGCTCCTAACTTCCATCTTAAAGAAATCTATCCCCTCTAATGGGAGAGGTGATTTGTGAAAAGTAACAATACAAGAGTTAAATAATCATGAAGATTACAATGCAGGCGATGTCACGGAATTAATTAATTACTGAATGAGTGGCACAGATGCTGTGTGCTGAGGGAGCTCCAGGAGGAAAGAAATGCTGTGCACTGGGCTGATCGCGAGCGACTGGGGCAGGGCCTTGGTGGGTGTGATGGAGGAAGCTAAGAAGGTGGAGCAAACACTACGGGCCACCTTCTGTGTTCCAGGCACTGTATATTTTCTGCAGATATAGAGGCAAAGGAGACATAACCTTGCACTTGAGGAGTCTACAATATAGGGGGAAGCTCACAAAGAAAACTTCAAGGCTGGGGGCCTGTGGGAGCACCACAGAGGGACACTCAGCTCAGGCTGATGGCTGTCGGGAGATTGGAAGGAACTGTTGCTTGTGACCTCTAAGCTGGCTTGAGTAGATAGTGGTCCAAAATGTGGCCCAATGTGGGCATGAAAGACTTAAGCAAAGTGGTGCTCCTGCACAGAGGCAGGTGTGCAAGGTCTAGCGTGCTGCGCATGTGCATAGAAGCAGTAGAGGATTTTGGAGTGTAAGGCGTGGTCTGCAGAATAGCAGAGGTGAATGGAGAAGCAGGCACAGCCATGTCAGGGACAGCCTCGTGTGCCCTCAAAGGAGCATGTTTTCATACGGCCAAGGGGGAGCCCCTGAAGAGACAGAATGAAAATGTGGCTGAGAATAGGCTCTGGAGCCAGGTGTCCTGCTCTTGCATTTACCTATGTATGTGCCCTTGGGTGAATGATAGTCCCTTGGGGCCTCAATTTCCTAATCCATAAACAGGGATTAAACATAGGACCTCAGTGAACTGTTGTGAGCACTGAGTTAATCAGCATATTCTGAGTTAAAGAGCAATTCTAGAGCAAAGAGTGCTCAATAAATTTCAGCATTGTCAGTAGTAAGGAATTTTAGGCTGGCAAGTGCCTTGGACAGATTTGAGCTTTAGAAAGGTCATGTTGGATGTGCTGCGAAGGCTGGACTACCATGGGTAAGACCGGATGCAGGGAAGCCAGTTAGAAACCTAGTGCGGTCCTCTAGGCAAGCCGTGCTGAGGGCTGAATGGAGGCAGCAAGCTGTGGATAGAGTGGAAGGGCCAGGTTGGAGAATTTAGAGAGGGTAAGGGAAAGGAAAGCTCCATGGAGAAGAGGGCATGTGACTGGGCTTGAAGAAGGACTAGGGTTCAAATAGGCAGAGGTGGAAGACAGGCATTCCGACAGATAAATGGGACAGGCAAAGGCGCCAAGTCACCCAAATATGGGGCATAGTCAGGGAAGGAGAAATACTCGAATTTACGTGGAGTGTAGGACTGGCACAGAGGGTGACTGTAAATTGGGACTGAAAGTTAGGTTGGAGCCATGGTGCAAAGGCTTCCATGCCAGGCTTAGAAATCCACACTTTGTTCAAGAGGCCCCATGAGCCAGTGCAGGCTTTGGACATAAAGAACAAGAGAACACTTAGCCTTATAGAAAGGTCTTGCTGACACTAATGTGTAGGTGGAACAGTGCAGAGAGCTGTGAGTTAAGAGGTGGTTCAAGAACAAAAAGTAATAAAGGGAGTAACAAGTGTATTTGTGGGGAGAGGAGAAAGTGAATGGGGAGATGTACATGGGAGTTGGACCCGTTAGGACTTAAACTGTGCCCTATAAGAATGTGTTGGCCTGGGTTAGTGAGGGGGTGAAGTGAAAGTTGGCAGGGAGGAGGTTGGGAGAAATGAACAGAATTCCAAGATTTCTCCAACCTGGATGGACGATCAGAAGGGAACTGGTGCTGTAACAGAAACAGTGAAGACAAGCTCGCTCCACACCTAGCACAGCTGTGGCTCGTGGTCCCAAGAAGCATCTGAGGTGTGTAGCGGCTCCAGAGCATTGGGTGGCTGGATAAACTGATGGTGTATTTGCTTCTCGGCCATCTACCGGTCCCCACAAGCTGAGAGAATGCCTCCCTCTCATCATTTTCCTATGGAACAGACTTAATTATACCCTAACAGGGCATGAAGGAAAGATCAGCATGCAGCGGTTTATTAAGATTGATGACAAGGTCCAAACCGAGGTAACCCACCCTGCTGGCTTTATGGATGTAATCAGCATTGACAAGACCAGGGAGAATTTCTGTCTGATCTATGACACCAAGGGCCGCTTTGCTGTTCATCGGATCATGCCTGGGGAGGCCAAGTACAGGTTGTGCAAAGTGAGGAGGATCTTTGTGGGCACAAGAGGAATCCTTGATTGGATGACCCATGATGTTCGCACCATCAGCTACCCAGAGCCCCTCAAGGTGAACGACACCATTCAAGTTGACTTTGAGACTGGCAAAATGGCTGATGTTATCAAGTGTGGCACTGGTAACCTTTTGTATGGTGACTGGAGGTGCTAACCTGGGAAGAACTGGCATCATCACCAACAGAGAGAGACACCCTGGAGCACTCAGCCAGCTCAAGAGCAGCATCATGGGAGTTGTGGGGTCAACAGCCAGGTTAGGGGATGGGAGAGAAAGGGAAGTGAGGACAGGCAGTTATGAGCACAAATCACTAAAGAGAAAGATAGGAAGGATGTAATTTCAGAAGGTTAAGAAAATAATTTCAAGATGAACTTATTCTTTACATTCATATTATAATTTATAAAATACTTCAAGTCCATTATCTTACCTAATCTTCACAATATTTAAGGAAGTCAGATGGATGCTGTTAACCAGTGAGTCTCTGAAGGATACAGGGCCAATCCATGTACTGATGGATGCCCACCTCCGGGCCAGTACTCTCCCTGCACTCTCAGGCCTAGGGGTCTGGGGAGACGTTGTATGTTTGCAGGTCATGGTGGGTAGCCTGAGCCTAGGGGAGGCTGAAGATACACGAATACATACTCACAACTGATGGGCACATGGGGATGGAGGGTCAGAGCCCAGGTGGCATCAGCTGAGGGGGAAGGAGGGACTCTGCTTTTGAGGTGGGAGGGCAGGAGAGGGAGGCTAGAGATACAGCCTGTAGAGGGGACACAGCCAGCTGACACTGAAAAGTCAAAAGACATTTACAAAGCCACACACCCACAGTGCAGGAGTGACCAGGGCTGGGCTGGAGAGGACAAGCAGGCTGCAGCCCCAGAGTTTGGCTACAAGGTGAGGTCAGAGCCACCTTTATTGTGAGTGAAAGAAGGGGCACAGAACCCTCTCCTGAGGCCCTGAGCGTAGAAATCTTGAAGGTGGGGAGCGTGTCCTTTGTACCCTCACACCCCAGCCCTGTGCCTTCTTCACCCACCCTCACCTCTACTTGGTCTCTGTCAGTGTTCTGGGCAGTTTTCTTGATTCAGCTCTGGCCCCAGGAGACCCGATCAGCCCCCATAAGAACCAAGTTGCTCCAGGGGAGGGTGGCCATAACTGGAGGTGAAGCAACGTGGTAGTGGTGGTGGTGGGGACTGGGGGTGGTCCATGGACGGGTCTTCCCTCTGGACGCAGGAGAGTGAAGATGTGCGATAGAGGTTCTGCCAGAGCATGGCCGGAGAACAGAGACCCCTTACAGAGGTGACCTCTCCTTCTGAGGCCATGCCTTTGATCCGGGAATCCAGGAGGGTCCATCCCGCGGGCCTGATGGTACTTCTGGGAACTTACTGGCAATCCTGAATTCCATCGGTCCAACCTCACTGACTGGAACTCCAGGAATCTGCCCTCCTCACTTTCTGGAGGTCATCTAGTCCTGGTGGCTGCAGTCCTTGAGGGATGGAGCCCACGCTGTTCTTGTTCTGAGACCAAAGTCTGCATTTGGGGCAGAGGAGGTCACAGCGCCTTACCGCTTCCTGCCTCTCCCCCACGCCAGTGTGGCCTCCAACCTGCGTGTGGCAAATCAGGCATAGGCGCTGCGTTGGGGGTCACAGCCACCGTCACGGACACAGCTGGTGGGGCACGTGGGCATGGGTTCCTTCCAGGACACCCGTGCTCTTTAGCTCAGGGTCTGGGTGTTCACGTCTCTCACTGTGGTTGCCTCCCCCTGAGGGTGATCGACTGTCTAGTCCTGGGACTGGGGGGTTTCCTGGGACACAGGACCTCCAGTGGGAAAACCAGGAAGTCTCAGGGAAGCTGGGACAAGGTGGTCACGCTGCCTCACTTTCACTTCTGAAAATGTTCAGAGGTTAGATCTTTAGATTCTACCCGCATAGCCTGCTTTTCCTCTGGGATGATGCACCGTCTTGTAGGTAAAAGGATGAATTCTAAAGCGCGACACCACCATGTAATGTAGAGGCCCGGGTTGAAACCCCCTTTGTCACTCCCTGCATGTGCAAGTGTGGGTGAATGACTATATTTCTGAGCCTCAGTTTCATGATCTGGGATCAGGTTGATAACACCAATCTCACAGGCCACAAGGACGAATGAGACGATGTTTGTCAGTCAGGTGCATAGAATTGCCCAGGTACCCGTAGGAGATGGTACATCTCCCTGTCTTCTCCCTCTCCTTACTTGCATGAGAGTGATACCCATTCGGCAGATGGAGGATGCGAGGCTGAGGAGTAGGAATAATTCACTCTGAGTCAAAATGGCAGAATCAAAAATCAGCAACAGACTTGCAGCTCTTGCTTGCCATCTTCCTACTTGGAATTAAACAAGCTGTCTCAACTGAAGTGGCCCCTGGATGAGGGGAAGGGACCTTTTCATTTATTTGTCCACCCATCCATCCACCCATCCATCCATCCAACTACGCGGCGTACCAACCACATGCGAGGTACTGTTCTAGATGCTGGGGATCAATTGTCAACAAAGTGCATAGACTTCCTGCCTCCATGAAGCTTACATCATGGTAGGGGAGACACATGACAACACCCAGGTAGTATGATGTGAAGAAGTAATAATCATTCTGAAGGGAAAACAAAGCAGGCTACAGGGTAGAGAGTGGAGGGGCCATGGGCATCATTCTACTGGGGTGGCTAGGGAAGGCCTCTCGGAGGGGTGACATTTGAGCTGAGGCCTGAAAGAATGCAGCTGGGAACTTGTGGCCTGCCATCTCCTCCTCCTGGAGCTCCCAGCTCAGCCCAGCTGCCCCAGGGTGGAGTCAGCTGCGGAGGAGACAGTGAGTCCGGTGTGGCTGCACAGTAGGTGGGAGTGCAGCTGTTTTCATCAGCTGTCCTTCCATGGAGCTGACTGCATTGCTGGTCTGAGCTTTCAGGACGAGGGAGGAAGCCAGGCTGGAAAATTAGTGTTGAGGGTCAGATTGCATATGAGAATAATATAAAAAGGCTGCCTTGCTCCGCTTGGGGACACTCTACATTTCGGGACAAGTCGCAGTGTGTTCAGTTTCCCTTATAGCGCTTTTTCTTCGGCATTGCCTTTTCCTTTAAGGAAAAAAAAAATACAGCCCTGTTTGGATTGCATGGTAAATGATTTATGAACATTATTCTTCTCCCTTAGTTCTACCTGTAGGAGCTCCAGCCCTCACAATCCTTTTCATGTTGATTAAGTACATTTGAAAGCAAAAGGAGACTCTGAAATTGCTTCACAATATAGATTAGTGGCTTCCCTGGACCTGGGAGGCATTCCTCATCTTCCCTTTGAAAGAGCTCCTTGCAGCTGGTTAAGCAGCACATCAGCCCAGAAACGGGGAGCCAGTAGTCTGTGTGTGCCGAGGGGGCAGATGGAGAGTGTTCTTTCTGGAGCTGGCAGTTAGGGATTTGAGATCCTGGGATCCCTGGATGAGGAGTGCTCCAGGAGTCATCCTTCCAGTCCAGGTGTGACTTTACCAGGCTTGGCCCTGGCTGGTCAACCCTGGTCAGGAGGATAAGAGCATGTTCTTATAGGACCTGTCCACGCTCAGCGTTGTCAGGAAACCCCACTGAATAGGGCACGGGAGAGGCATGTCCCAGCCATCTTTGTATGCCCCAGTCACATGGGAGGTGTGTGTGCAAAGGAAACACGATCCATGGAGCCAGCAGCCAGCTGAAGGTCCTCTTGGCTTCTTCTATAGTTAGGGCAGGACCGGCAGCCTTCCCTAGTTCCTCCCCATCCCTGTTTGCTGCTGTGTGATGCAGATCTTGGGCACATACTCTAGGTAGGTGCCTAATTAAGGTCTAGCCTCAAAGCTCACTTTGACCTGGTCTCAGTCAACCTGGAAGGTAGACTTAAGTAGATTCCGTTTCTACTGCATGTTCAGTGTCTTGGACCCCAGTCTGGCCCAGGGCCCCTTTCCACAGGTCTTCCTGTCATAGATGAAGTATGTCCGTTTTCCCTGAACTCTTGGTCTGCTGCAGAAATTGTGACGTCCTTTCCACCCTCCTTGCCTCACAGATGTCCCTGTGAGCGGCAGTCAGCTTCCGGTCTTTCAAATTCCGGCGCTGAGGGTTTATTAGAATCCCCCGTCTTCCAAAAGTTATCCCCTCTGGGGCCTCCCTCTGTGTATGAGCCCAGGTCCCTCCTCTGGCCCTTCCCAGGTGGATTTCCTTAGTCATGCCTGCTTTGCTGCTTACCTACTGGGTGACTTTGCAAAAGTCCCTTCAGATCACTGGCTCTCCATGTCCCATTTATTAAATGGGAATAAGACCATTTGAAAAACAAAGGAGACTCCAGTTTTGAAAAACGCTTTGTAATTGTGTTTATTATCTCCTCATGACAAACGTTAAAGTAGACGTTAAAAAAAGGTAAACATTTAAAATTCTACTGTCTGGCAACATGCATTGTGGGACATGGGTGAGACGGCGAACACAAAGGGAAAGACCCTGCCCATTCATGTGGAAGCCTGAGGAGAAATACTGGTTGTGCTAACCTGGCCTCAGTCCTCCCAGTGGAAGGACTTTTGGTCCTTCCACTGGGAGGACTGAGGCTCCTGCCGTTGTCTATCCCTGCCGTTGTCTATCCCTCATGCCAACCTTGAGATGGTTTGGCCCCAGCTGAGCAGCTGGTGGAAGTGAGACCCAAGGAAATAAGTGAGTTCCTCCGATCACAAAGTCAGCAAGTGATGGGACCGAGGATCCAACCCAGTTCTGCCTGACCCTGATGTTCCTGCCTGTGATGTGATATGTCAGCACCCACCTCCTGGGCTGCCTTGAGGTCAGCTGGGCCTCCATCATTGGCCTCGACTCACTGCCACCTGCAGATCCTACCCGCCTTCAGCTGTTTTTCTACCTTTAGCAGTTTACCCCCAGAGCTAAGCATTTACCCCTCTGAGTCTCCTCACTCCCCACGTCTCCCTCTCTCTCTAATGCGCACACCGGGCGGGTGCTCATGAAGCACAGATTAATGCGTCAGCCCCTTCTTCCTGGCTAAGAGAGGGTGAGTGCAATCTCTACATTGTGAGCCTGGGAGGGCAGCTGATCCTGAAAGCGTTGTCCATCTAAGCAGATTTAGTCCCCTTCTGAGTTTTGCCTGGGCTGGCCCTGCCTCTGTGCAAGTTGAGTCATGCCTTGGGGTCAGCTTGGGAGATCTGCACCCTGGTGTCCTAGCCCCCAGTTAACTGCAGACAGCCTCTGCCTGCGGGTACAGGTGCAGTGAGGGGTCCTCATCCCTTTGCTATCACTCAGAGACACATGTGCACAGCGCCCCTCCCCAACTCTCTCTCTGTCCCTCTCTCCCCATCTCTCCTCTCTCCACCTTGATGTTGAAGGCTCAGTCCCACTTAAGCTTCCGTCCACTTCCAGAGCACCCTCTCTCTCCAGAGTGGCTCAAAGGGTCTTTTGAGTGGGAGAGCGGGGAGGTGGGAGAGTGGGGATGTGTGTGGGTGGAAGTGTGGGTGAGCAGGCATTCCTGGGCCTAGGAGGAGAGATGAAGCGTGCGTGGCTGGGTACCTGGTGACTTTTGAACCAGCTCCAACCAGGAGAAATCTGTGGTGGTAGAGCCTCAGCGAAGGAACTAGAATCTCCATGAAAACAGACTTGGGTTGGAAGCTGTCTGCTCTTACTTGGCAGTGTTGCGCATCCTGGAAGGGGAAGGCCGCGCCTTCCGGAGCGGTTGGGAGGCTCTCAGATGGTCCAAGTATCAGCTTGCTAGTAAGGGACTGTTTTCCCCACCAGGAGGACGGGCTGTGGGATTAGTGCAGTAGTAATTGGTTTTCTAATCAAGGCTGGATGGAAAGAAAAGCTGGAAGCCGTGGGGAGAGCTCTGGACCGTGAGTCAGGGCCTTGGCAGACAGCGAGTGTGATACAGCTCCGAGACTAGCAGACCTGCCACCTCCAGGCATTGCTTATAAATGGACAGAACTTGCCCGGGGCTCTCAGCCAGGGAAGCAGGGTCTGAGCCAGTATGCAAACTCTATTTTCCACTCCCCGGTAATTCATGAAAGCCCGAGGGTAGAGGTGAAAGGGGCTTGGACTGGCCTATGAAGGTTGGACCACTCTTGGTCTCTCCCTGGCCGGGGCGGTCACACACCCGGCTCAGCTGTTTAGTGTCTGCATCTTGCTTTCCAAAGAAGCTGGGAAATGGTTAAGAAGGGCCTTTCCAGTTAGTCTTTGCTACTGAATTAAGTTGGTCAACTGTGTTGCCTCTTTCTAGGTTGACGTATGGACCCCAGGTCCTCACAGGTTTTGGAATGTAGAGAACGAGGCTTTTGCCAGCTGCTGAGATGCTTTTGTGTTAAGTGAGTACAGGGATGCATTTTTCCTCCCTGGTGTATAGGGAAAGGGTAAGAATTTGTATTGGTTCCAGACCCCATCACGTCGTCTTCTGCCCTGCTCCAGAGAAACCCTCTATGGTGCTGCGTCTGGTGGCGGCAGGAGCCAGGGGGTAGGCAGTGAGGGGCAGAGCTGTGGGTTGGAATCCCTCTGCTCCTGATAAACTGGGTGACAGTGGGCCACTGGCTCTGACCAGAGACAGCGTGAGGTAAGAGGAGAGGTAGAAGGAGAAAGACGCTCAGAGGCAGTGCTGGTGGGGCTGAGGGGCAGAGAGGTGGCTGGGAACCTAGGGTGCCACCCCACCTGCAGCCTCCATCCCCTCTTCTTCTCCAGCTGGAGGCCAGGGCTACTGCTGTCATTGTGGCTGGGTAGGTGTGTCCCCCATCATGCTCTGCCATCTATAAACGGTGAGAGACATGGATAGGATGGCCTCTCAGAGTTCTCTGTTGACCAGAGAGGCCATGATGGGCTGGATTGGGAAGTTCTGTCCAAAGCAGCCTGACTGATCAGAGGGGGCAGTTCCTCCCACCCTCTTCCCCCTGCTAGCCCTTCGACTCAGTCATGGGCTAGTAACAGAGCTGCTACTGCTGGGGCTGTCATCAAGGAGCAAGTTGATAGGAGTCTTCCCCTGCTGACCACATGCAGAGTGCACATGGGACAGGTTTGGGCTTGAAGAACATTCAAGGCATGTGCCAGTTAGAAGCTGAAAGTAGCAGCAAATCCAACCCAAAGTGTATTAAACACTAAGGAATATATTTTCTTGTGCATTATGACATTCAAACCAGGACTGCTCTGGGCTGGATAAATTCAGTGGCTCAATGACATCCACAAGCCCCCGGTTCTTTGTCTGTCATCCCCCGGAGATCGGCTCTGCTTGCAGACTAGCTTTCCTCTGGGTCATACAGTGGTGGGCATCGCACCATGTCCAGGTTTAAAATTAGAAACAGTAAAGTGAGTCAGCTGTAAAACTGGGGGACAGGGGGGCGGCGGGGGTGGGGTGTGTGTGGGGGTAATGGAGGCTGTGACAAATGGCCTGTTGTAATTCATATAAAAAATGTAAAAAGCACCTGTAAAACATTTTAAGTAAAGTCAAGAGACAAATGAAAAACTGGAAAAAAAAATTGCAACTCACATCACAGGGCTATTTTCCTGAACATACAAAGAGTTCCTAAAAATCAACAACAAAATACAACCCAATAGAAAAAATGGGCAAAGAATCTGAACAGATTATTCATAGAAAATACAAACGGCTCAACATGTAAAAGGATGTTCAATGTTACACATAATAAGAGAAATGAAAACTATCCTGAGATAGCATTAATCATTCATGTATTCAATGGGCAACATTCAAGAAGTTTGTGACACACTGTATTGACAGGGGCAATTTGGTAATATCAAAATTACAAATAAGTTGCCATTTGACTCAGCAGTTTCAAAATAGGGAATTGATCTTAAGATATACTTGCACATAAGTGAAATTATATATATGCTAAGTTTATTATTTGCAACACTGTTTGCAATAGCAAGCAATTGGAAATGACCCAAATGTCCTGACAATGGAATACTGTGCATTTAAAAAGAGGAATGGGGAACTTCTCTTTGTGCTGTTATGGAAAGATCTCTAAAAATATATATTTGGAGTGTAAAAGGAAAAAAAATTCACGAAGGTTCAGAAAAGTATGCATAGAAGATAGAAAACAAGACTCTGCATTTGCGTTTGCTAGGACAAGGGCGAGACAGGAATGAGAGGGAGACATTTCAGTGCATACTTTTATACACCGTTTGATTTTGAACCGTGTTACATGTTACCTTTTTCAAAACCAAACCAGAAACACTGAGCAAATCCCATGAAACCTCTGGGAAGACCTGCTGACTTTCCCCCGGGCTGTGAATTGTGGAGTAGGAAAGGGGTGGACTTAAGAAGTGATCTAGAAGCGAACGCCCCCGGTTGGGTGAGGGAGAGAGAAAAAGGGCAGAGGCAGAATCAAAGGTGGTTGGCAGACGTGGATAACTGCTCAGAGGGCATGGTCTTGACATGGAACACGGGAGAGGCATGTTGGGGGAAGAAGGAGGCCTGGAGCATCACTTCACCTTGAGAACCTGGTCTCTGCACTTCCCCAGTCACTCGGTCCTGGGACCCTACCTTGTTCTATTTCTCTATCAATCCACGGACTTATAGTTTGCTGGTGACCGTCCCCCCCGATCAGACCAGTGAGCATAGTCTGGGGTGTGAATCCCGAGACAGAGCGGGGTCTGCTGGTGGCTCTGGCAACAGCCTGAGCGTGGGGTCTCCCAGGGAGCAGAGTAACAGATGTCTGGAGCTCTAGGGACAGGGAGGAGGCCCAGCAAGTGGACACAGCAGCAGAAACCCCACAGTTGCCACGGGGTCAGCGTGTCCCAGAGAAGGGGTGGGTCCTTGTCTTCCATTTCTTATCTCTGTTCTAATTCTCTCTGGCTCACCATCTGCTGCCAGAGAGGACTCTGGGGCCGTGAGCCCTGTGCCTGTATCTTCTCAGGACTAATGCCTGCCCAGGGGCACCATGGCACTGATGGCTGTAGGAGAGTAGATGGGGCGGGGAACCCAGAGGAGAGGCCCTCTAGGCAAAATGAATGTGTTTTATGTGACACTCATGTGAGAGATGCAGTGGAATGGGACATATTTGTGGTACATATACCTTTTTCCGGCAATAGCAGTCCACCCAGCTCTGGGCCCTGCTCCTGGCGCATCGGCAGAGATAGGGCCAGGAAAAAAATGGACTTGGACTTGAGGCTAACAGCAGCTGTGCTTGTCGGAGTTGGAAGCTTTATGAATTAGTGTGTGAAACAGGGCCACACTCTCGGTTTCAATTGTAGCTGGAAAGGATTAGAAGACAATTAATAAATCATTTAGTGCCCCGAGTTTAAGTAACTTATTATTATGGGCTGCATCTCTTTATTATGCTTTACTGAGCAACATTGGCGAATTTCCTTCAAATGTCACACAATTTGTATGCCATTTGTTTCAGAAGATTTTTAAATGCACACATAAATTATTAACCTGAATTCTTCAGGACACATTGCCAGAATCCCAACCCCTCTCCCACCATCCCTATGAATCTCTTAAAGACCCCCGTCCCCAAAACGATGACTGTGCCAGGCCTGCTGTCCCAGGGCCTGGGGAGGGCACAAGAGCTACTGGCTGTCTCCTTGGATTGGGCACATGAGCAGAGACCTAAAGGGGCTGTGAGGAAAACGCTCGTGTTTTGGGATGATTGTCTGGAGGCTGGAGAGGAACAGTTGACCAAAACCCTTCCTTCCAAAGATTTGGTAAAAATAGGTCAGGCTGGCAGAGTGGGTCTGCCCTTAAATAAAACCGGGTCCTGTTGGCGGGGAGCTGGGAGCATTTCAGACACCCTGGGCTCCAAGCTGTGATGTCATCGATGGGAAACCTCATCCACAGAGGGGCAACCTCTTTCTCTACGATGAAGTGAAGAAGCGTTTCCCCATTTCCTGGGCCTGATGCTGCGTCGTCCTTTTGTTTGTCTTGGTGGAGAGTTTAACGTTTTGGTAAGATAACATTTTAGTTGACTCCTGAATTATTACAACCCCTACCCACAAAGATTCTCATGTGAGTAGCCAGGGACTGGGTCAGAGGACACACTGATTGGCTTGCCCCTCCTTCTTCAGGTGCTTTTCTAACACCTGTACAACACGCACCTACTGAGCACCTAAAGTGATAGGTGCTCCTGGCATGTGTGCACGCAGATATGTGTGTTGTGTGTGCATGTGCACACATGTTTACACATGTCTTTGTATGTGCTGTATGTGTGTGCATGTGTTGCCTTCATCTTGCTGTGTGCATCATCATACTACCCTGGCCTCCGTAGGAGTCAGTGCCTGGTGAGCGAATGAATGAGCCAACCTGGAAGGAACACAGGCAGCTTCTGAACAAGCTCAAGCATAGTGACAGGAAGAACCCGGCAGCCTGGAAGCATTGAAAAGGGGCTGCTCTTGGTATTTTTCCAGACAGCTCAAGGTTTACTTCTTGAAGTCCTCCACGGGTACTTAGTGGACATGCTTCCTGCCTTCCTAAGAGAATAGTCCAGAACCTTCCGTGATATTTTCTCGTTGGCCTACCCTCCTCAACCTCAGTGTGCCTTCTGGGGACGCCTGAGCCTCCTCATTTCGGGGTCCTGTTGGCTGGGAGCTGGGAGCATTTCAGAGACCATGGGCTCCAAGCTGTGTTGTCATCGATGGGATATTACAGAGGCCCAAGATACCAGACACTGAACCTGTAAAATCAGAGCGAAGAAGCTGTAAGTAGGAGCCTGGGAGTTTCCTTAGGAGAAGGCTCAGAAGCTTGAGGGCAAAGGTTTTGTGACTTGTACTTTGACTGCTTAGAGATTTAAAAAATTGTTTCAGTATGTTATATGAGGTTGGATTTATGGGGTTACTGCATAACGAAATCACATGTGGGTGAGGAAGGCATTTAGGTCACAGAAAGATGGCCTGTCTCCTTTGAGGGGAGAGTGAGGGCGTGGGTTGGTAAAGGCATTTTATCTATTAATTTCCTTTCAAGAGCATCAGTAGGGAAAGTCTCTGATTGGGTCACTAGGAGTCACATAAGGCAGTTTCACCAGGAGGGGCCTCTGCAGAGAGGATTTGCCCTCAGTGTTGGGAAAGCCTCAGGCAGCCCTCCTTGCCAGCTCTGCCACCCCTTTGCCCTGGAGGGAGCTTACTCTTCACTCCCAGACTGAGCTGCTTTTGTGTCTCCCAGGAGGGAAGACCTCACTGCAGCCAACAGAGGGGCCTCCAGGCCAGCCCTGCCCAAGAGGGCTTTCAGCGTCCCCATGCCCAGGGACAATCACCTGTGCCAGCCTGTGGCACCGCCAGCTCTGCTGCCGGCAAGTGCCAGGTGGAGACAGTCAGCTGCTCAGGAGAGAGACTGTTCTGGGTAGTTACAGCTAGCAAGGGATCCCGTTTTATCTACCTACCATCAGGGTAATCTGTCCTCTGCTGGAGGCACCTCGAGGAGCAGTGAGCAGGTACGGCAGATGGCAGTGCAGCCAGGTGATTCCGGGTGATGGGCTGGAGAGGGAGGAAGCGATCAGCCCTGATCTGGAGGCTGTGCACTGCTGCGGACTCAGGAAACCGCCGCCTTCCCCTGTTTATGGTGAAACCGGGCCTCCTTCAAGACAGGCAGTTTTCCTACTCGGTTTGTTCTCAGATTGGTGTTACACCCTGGAGCCAAATTAGTGGCTGAGAACAATTGGAAACAAATGCTCTTTCAGCATCCCACTGTGATCTGGATGCAGGTGGGACAGGAGGCGGCCTTCTCTACTAAGCCACCCTCCTTGGAGAACCAGCATCCCAGCCGTGGCCCAGCGGAGTCCCCACGCTCAGCCGTGCTGCGCACACCTGCCGACCCTCCACCAACAAGCGGGAGCCCGGGGCCCTGTGAAGTTATTTATAAAACAATATTTAGGACCAGCCCCCAGGGGCAAGTTAGGAATAATGAATGGAAGTGCTAATCGGAAGCCCAGGCTGCTCAACGGGCCTAGAGTGGGCCTGCTGGGGAGGGGCCTCGCTCCCTGGAGGCTTCTTCCTACAGCCACCATGGTGGGCACCCTTCTGGGCCATGCGGGTGGCTGTTGACTTGGCCTGGATGTCAGAGTGAATATTTGCACTGCCTCACCTCTGTCTGGATGTGCCTGCCTGAAATGGGAGGCTCTCCTTCGTGATCCCTACATACCTGCTGGTGCCACATAACCCCTCAATCCACGGGCGTGTCTCTCCTGTCGGACTGTAGGCAGCTTGAGGGCAGGGAGCTGGATTCTCCAGTCCGGAAAAGGGTCTACACTCAGAACACTTCTGGTAAAGCACCAAGGCCCTGCTGGCCTGGCTTCCTACCCTGGACTTCCCTGGACATGTCTCCACCCCATTGCAACCTGTTTCTGCAAATGTGAAAGGAGGAGGTCAAAATAGATGACCTCTAAGGATCCATACAGGCCCACCCGACCTGGTTCTGACCCACTAGCTCCCCCATCGCCTCTGGGCCGGCTCTTGTGGGTGAGCACTGCCCATCATGGCTGCGGCCTCTGCGCTGGTGGCCCAGCTTGGCCATTACGCAGGGATTCGGTCTGGGTCCTCTGTTCTGGTGGCCAGTTACTATCCCCTGCCTGAGCTATTTCCCCTTGACATATCCCCCCTTCTGTCACTTTTCTGAGTCAAACATTTGAAAATTTCCTACCCAGTAAAGCCCGATGCAAAATGAGAAGTCTTTGGCACAAAGCAATATATTTGCTCTGCCCTCCTGGGAGGCTGCATTTACTCTTCTTTCTGTCCCAGACCCCATTCAGGGTCCAGTGAGGGGGCCTTCCTTTCTTCTACTAAGGTGGCCTGTGGCCATCACACCCTGTGCTACACCCATTCAGGGGAGCGGTGGCGCGGGGTCTCCGCCCGCTTTTCTGCCCCGTGCAGACCTGCGCCTGCTTTCTGGGAAACCAGTCCTACCTCCTTGCATGAGAGAAATACTTGTAACTTTTCAAAGTACATCATTATTTTACTTCATTTTAAAAGTATGTCTGTGTTGCAGACAAGGCAGGATAAACATCTTGATTTATTTGAGGCCCAAATATTTATTGGCATCTAGTCCAAGATTCCTTGGCATCTTGGAACTTTCAAGCTGAATGTGCGCTTAGTGAGTATCTTCTGTGCTGATTCTTAACTTCTCGGAGGATTTGACAACCTTGAAGTCGTGGTAAAGTTTGTAAATCTACAGAAAAGTACACACACTGATGCTGTTCTGGATAAAATCTCAAGGGGTTTGTGGACCCCTAAAACCTTAAGATTCCTCTTGCCTTAATTCAGCCACTCAGCTCAATAGATGGAGAAACGGAGGCCCAGAGAGTTAGGGGGGCAGGCGTAAGGTCAAGGACAATAAAGACCAGGACTGCTCCTAGTTCTGGTCTAAAGCCCTTCCCCACCCCCGCTTACTGCGCTCAGCACAGAAGCCTCCCAGTCCCTCCCCTTAGGACCCCGCTCATCACTCCTTGCTGTGTCTCCATGCCTTTCGTTTCAGACTAGAGAGGGCCCAGCTCTACCAGACACCTCTCTCCTCCCACCAGTTAAAAAAATTGTTTTTCCTTTTCTTTTCTGCCCTAAATCTTGTCTCATTTGCTAGCATCACCCTTTGAAATCACCTTGGGCCAGATGTTCCCACAGGAAAGCTGCCTCCCCTGTGGGCAGACTGGCCCAGGAGCCCAGCCCCCTTGTTCCTGGCAGCCCACCCCTCTGCATGGTCCCACTGTGGCTTTAGAGAATGGGGGTCCTTCTGTCTCTGTCTGCCTGGGCCCATATCCTCTCCTGGGCTTTCGGCTGCTCATTTTTCTGCTCTTTAGTACCCAGGCTCTTTTTTCTTTAAATATGTATGAACTGGGTGAAGTTAGTAAAAGAATACACACACACACACACACACACACACACACACACACACACGGGCAAAAATAGGTTTACAGTTGTAATATGAATAAATAATACAATATTAATAAATAATAACATAACAATAAACTGTATTTTTGTATACTCACAACAATAAACCTACTTTTGCCCCCCCCCCTCTCTCTCTATGTGTGTGTGTGTGTGTGTGTGTGTGTGTGTGTGTATGGTGGTAAAATACATATAAATTTTACCATCTTAATTATTTTTAAATGTACAATTCAGTGGCATTAAGTACATTCATATTATTGTGCTCCCATCAACACCATCCACCTATAGAGTTCTTGGAAAACTGAAACTCTGTATCTATTAAATCATAACTCCCCATCTCCCTTCCTCCAGCACCTGGCAACCACCATTCTACTTTCTGTCTCTATAAATCTGTGTGTGGAACCATAGAGTATTTGGCCTATGGTGACTAGATTATTTCATTTAGGAGAATGTCCTCTGGCCTCATCCATGTTATGGCTTGTGTCAGAACTTCCTTCCTTTTTAAGGCTAAATGATATTCTATCGTATGTACACATCGCATTCTTGCCTCTGCTTTCATCCATCATGGGTGGACACTTGGGTTGGCTTTTGTTGTGAACATGGGTTTGCAAATGATCTCTTCAAATCTTGCTTTCAATTCTTTTGAGTATATCTGCAGAAGTGGAGGATGGTTTTAAGGTGTCATTATTCTCTGCGCTTGCTCCAGTCTATTTTTATTTTATTCTTAAACTGACATTTTTTGAGCAACTACTGATCTCACTGGGTCTGTGGCACATGCCACAAAGGGCGCTTTCTCAGAGAAAAAGGAGCTTTGGGGACTCAGCTGTCTTTTCTCTGCAGTGCCCTCCCTTTGTAATCACTTCACTCCCTCATCATGCCATGTTTCTTCTTAGTGCTAACCACCTCTCAACTATGTATATATGTATATGTATATGTGTATATATAATATTTATAATGTGATATATAAATCAGATATATATGTTTATAGTTTGCTTTCTCCATTAGAATGTGAGCTCCATAAAAGCAGGGACGCTTGTGTTTTCTTAGTTATTGTATTTCTGATGCCAGGCACAGTGCCTGGTGCATATGCCCAAGACATTAAGTTATTATTAACTTAATGCTACATGGAGTAAATGGATGAATGAATGAATGGATGAATGAATGATTAAGCAAGATACTGTGTCTACCTGCAAGAAGCTTACAGTCTGGTAGGAAGATAGACACACTAAAACTATAACGTAAGGCAAAATATAGGGGCCGTGCGGGGTGCATAACAACGTGTGAGGATGCCCAGAGTTGACGTAGGAAGTACCTTTGTGTCCTTGGCAGGTTATTCCCTCAACATTGATAAAAAGGCCCATGTCACTGAGGAGCTTTAAATTCATTTTCTCGGCAGCTCCCCCACAACAGCATGCTGTGATATTATTATCACCAGTTTTTAGGGGAGGAAACGAAGACGCAGAGAGATTCAGGAGCTTGCCCAAGGCCACACAGCTAGGACGCAAGGTGGATTTGAAGTCAGGTCTGACTGTCAAGTCCAACCTCTTTTCCTTTCTCTTATCAATTATTTTTATTTTCTTTATTTGGTTTCTTTTCAAAAAACCATAAAAGTGGCTCACTGCAACCAGAAACAAGACAAGGTACGCTAAAGATGGAGAGCTTTCGTCCCTTGTTCCCGTTCTCTCATCGGCTCACTGTGAACACTCGGGCTGTTCCTTCCACTGCCTCTGTGCTCACACAAACGCAGGCCAGTGGTGAACTCATTCTTGAGTCTTCTCTGTTTTCACCAAATGGAATTCCACTGCACATGCCACTCAGCTCCTTACTTTTCTTACTTTGAGCATTTTGGCCAGCTTGTGTGGCAAAAGAAACAGATCCAATTTGTTCTTCTTACACATAGTCATACCCCAAGTTACTTGGCCATTCCCCACTTGGTGGGACATCCAGGCGGTTTTGCCCATCTTCCTGCTGAAGATGCTGCCCCTTTGTCCTTATGCATTGCTGCTCTCCTCCATAGGATACATTCTCAAGTGGGGGCTGCTCCAAGTGTATGTGTATTTTTAATTGTCATAGACACTATTACATTATCTTTCTCAAAACATAGCAGCAACCCAGTCATGCTTTTTTGTTGTTGTTGTTAATTCTCACCTGAGAATATTTTTCCTTTGATTTTTGTTTGTTTGTTGTTGTTGTTAATCCTCACTGGAAGATATTTTTCCATTGATTTTTTTTTAGGGAGAGGGGAAGAGAGAGGGAAAGACACAGAGAAACATCGATTGAGAGAAACACATCGATTGGTTGCTTCCTGCGCAAGTCCTAACCAGGGGCTGAGCCGGGGAAGAGTCTGCAACCAAGATATATGCCCTTGACCGGAATTGAACCCGGTCTGCAGGCCGATGCTCTATCCACTGAGCCAAACCGGCTAGGTCTCCATTGACATTTTCACGTCTCCTCAGCCCAGTGCCTTTGGGCTCATCCCAGCCTCTTCTGACCTAGCCGGGACCCTCCAGAAAGGCTGAGGGACACCTCTTTCCTCTCTCAGCCTGTGGACACTGGGCATTGCTCTGACCTCTCCCTCGGCCAGTGACGACTGGTTGTCAAGGTACTGGGTTATAGCCCTAACTCTGATGGTCCTTGGGCAGACCACTCAACCATTCGGGTTATTGGTTTTTTTCATTCACAAGTGGAAGGAGGCTGGGTTAGCTAGATCAGCTGACCTTCCTGGGTTGAGATACCTCCAGAGCTGGCTCGCAGGTGGAGCACTGGGATCTGTCTGCTTTGGGGGAGGGACACTGCAGAGAACATGAGACCCTCAGCCATCTTCCCTAAAAAGGTCTCCCTGCTGCCTCAACTGTTTGGTTCTGCAAGGAAATCGTGTGAAAGGTGGGATTCTGGAGCCAGACTGAGTCAGACCCAGGTTAGATTTCAGCTCAGCTGTGTAGCAGCTCTGTGGCCTTGGGCAGCTTCCCTCGCCTTCTGCACTTTGATCCCCGGGTCTGTTAAGTGAGCAGAGTAAAATGGCCCAATGCGCCAGAGCCGTGCTGTCCAATACAGCTTTCCCCAATGGAGGAAGTGGTCTCTATCTGAGCCCCCAGAGCGACAGCCACCAGCCACATGGGGCTGTCCAGCACTTGCAATGTGACTGGTGAGCGTAAAGGCTGAATTTTAAGTTTTACTTAACTTTAATAAGGATTTGAATTTATGAAGCCACGTGTGGCTAGTGTGTGCCTTACTGGACTGTGCAGCTATACAAGATGAAAATGGGATACGTTGCTGCAGTACATAGAAGGTGTTCAGGTAGCCCCGTGTCTGGCACATAGTAAGCACTCAACAAATGTTTGCTATTATTAGGTATTATGTGTCTTGTTTTCCAGCCCACCACCCATGGCTCTGTGACACCTCACACTGGCTGTCGCAGAGTCACTTGGGGGAGGGCGGGCGCGGGAGGTGTGGCAGCGGTGGTGCATGTCAGTAATGAGCCTTGCACTAAATGTTTCTGGTCTGCTACTTTCCCTGGAGGGTCATGTGAGCCCGAGTGGTATGTGGCCTGCTTTGCAAGTGATTAACATGGTGTAAGCAATCTACATGGAGAGAAAAACCCTCCGTTGGTATTCCATTATTCTATTAGAGTTTCAGAGCTGGGATTAAGTGGACATGATTTCTTCCTATGGGCCATTAATTTTGTTTTATTGCTGGTCTGATGGCCATTACCCTTTTTTGCCAATGCATTCCCCCATTAGGTTTGTACAATTAACAAAATATGTGCTGTTAGGGCTTTGATAGGAATAGTGGGATGGAAATAACTGGAGGGGGTTGCAATACCACTGAGTTGGGAGTGGGAAGAGGCTGGACTTAGGGGTGGGGCCTCAGGAAGAAAGGGGGTGTGGCCTCTTTGTAGCCCTGCCCTGTAGCCCTGGGCATTCCTGGAGATCATCCCTGAGGCCCTGGCCTGCTCTCTCTGCCAGGAGTGGAGGAGTTGTCCAGGGGAGAGGGAAGGACACGGGTGGGCCTGCCTGGTGGCGATGGCCTTTCTCCAGATCCCCTCCTTCAGCCTCCAGCTGGGAACCGAGTGAGCTACCCTGCCTGACCTACCCATGCTGTCACCTTGAACCTGAAACTCCTCAGCAGGCAGCTTGCGTCAGCCTCCAGGTGTCTGGCCCTGTGACAGGAGAGACTCCGGGTGACACTCTGCTTCTCTCTGTAGGTCACACAGGAGGGCCTGAGCCTGATTAAGGGTCAGCTGGTATTCAAGATCAATGATTGCCACATGCAAATGCAGGATTGGCATTGTCAGGTCATCCAGGTCTTTAAGAAAAGTTAGAAATCTGGATTTTTAAATGAGATTTCCCACTTTTTAGATGGTGGCAGAATTTACAATAACACCAGACAGGGCAGAGTTCACCTGCGGGCTGCCAGCTGACCACCTCTGCCAGGCAATGAGGAGTCATCGAAGGGCACTAAGGACGAGTGGATGAGATCAAATGTGTGTTTCAGAGAGATATCGGGTTGTTAGGAGGTGGTGGGTAGGTAAGGATGGGAAGAGGCTGGAGGCTGGACCAGTTAAGGGCCCAGGAGAAGAAAGGACGCTTGAGGCAGGTCAGTGACCTGGGATGGAAGGAGAACAGTGACACGCCTGGTGAGAATAAGCAAGTCTTACTCTTGATGTGTTCACACCTCAGAGGATGGCCACAGGGCCAGGCAGGCTGCCCTGTGAGTGGATCCTCTGGCCGCGGAGGGGTGGCCTCTACAGGGGCCTTGCCGCCTGGGAGCCCACACTGCTCTGTATGGAAGTCCTCCCCTCCTCACCGCCTTCTGTAAACAGGTTATGAGTGTCTCTAACTCCTTCTCCCAGGCAGGAAAATTATTAGTATTAGCCTGCCATTGCCAACAGTACGTTATAGGGTCTTCTGTACAGGTACAGCCCCAAGAACAGTGTCTGGGCTGGGCCTGGAGAATGTGACTTAGGCACCTTTTCCAGCCTCTCTACAACTGGGTGCCCAGCGCTGCCTGTGGCCCAGGGGACCGAGGACGGGTGTGAATCAGCCTCGGTTCTTCTGAGGAAGCCCATGAAATGCTGGCTGGGTTACTGTCTCAGAGCCCAGTATTTGCTACCAGGTACTAAATTAATGACAGTCAGGACACAAGCCCACGTCTGTGATGCCCTGGTCTACTGCTCTCCACCTCAAAGCATGGCTCATCTCTCTCCATCCTCCCAGCTTACCCAGGCGAGCTTCATGGTGCTCGCTCAGCTTTGAGTACGTGCTGCCTCTTATGGTGGTTTTCTTCTGTCCCTGTCCCCACCTCCTTTCCAAACAAACACGAGCATTCAACAACTCCCTCTGCATTTACCATTTAACGAATTTCCTCCTATTTATGTGACTGGTCAATCTCATTTATGGTTCCATTTTATTTTCATGGTGAGTAAAACAAGCCTTCATTTCAATTCTGGTTGCATTATTGCGTGGGTGTTTATCTGAAGGCCTTTACATGATCGCTCGCCTGCCAGGACCACAGAGCTGGCTTCGGAAAGGCCTAAAACCTCATGCACACAGATGATTCCCCAGCGTGGGTCCCAGGTCAGTGCCAGTCCAGGAAGACTTTCTGCTCGATCATGGTCATGAGGGCAAAACAAGGACAATGTGGAGAGGTTGCTTGTGCACATGTGTACATATGTGTACATCATACACATGTGCATATGTGTGAGAGGCAGGCACAGGCTGAAAATGCTTTCCATGATGCTCTATTCAACTCAAAGTATGGCTCTTTTTGCTTTCCTCACCTTTGGGGGGTTGAATTACTTAGTGAAATGATGGTGAAAGAGACACTTAATATTTTGTCCATATGTAAGTTTGTTAGCTCTTCCAGTCTCCTGCTATTTGTGACATTGTGCTGATGGGTGAGACCTTGTCCAGGAGACCATGCTCTGGAGCAGCTTCTCACCAATGCAGGATCCTCCGTACTGTGTGGAGAGCTCACTATATCTGAGGAAGCTCAGCTCAGGTTTGGCTGATTCTCACTGCTAGAAACTTCTTTCTTATGTTGAATGGGAGACTGGCTTCCTCTAACATCCATCAGCTAGTCCTAATCCTACAGTTCAAAGGAGCGCAGTTTCTCTTGCATGGTTTCTTCAAATGTTTGGAGGACCACCATGTGGGAGAAAGGTTGCTGCTTTGCCAGGATTTCTAGGACCAAAGGGAGATAGTAGAGTGGGACAATTGAAAGGACAACTCTAGCTTCTTCCATATCTTCTACTTCACTGCTCCTAATGATGAAAATAGCAACAGCGATAGCTGACATTCAGTGAGTGCTTATGTTGTGCAAGGAACGGCTGAGCACTTTACAGTATATGAAATCTTCAATCCTCACAACTAATCTCAGAGGTAGAGCCCTTGTCAGCCCCATGCTACAGATGAAAAACTGAGGCACAGAGAAGTTGAGTAATTGCCCAAGGTCACACTGTAGTAAGGGCCAGAGCTGTGCAGCCTGATCCCAGAGCCTGCACTATTAACTACTGAATGTTTTACCGGTACTTTAACTACTAGATGCCTTCACTCATCTCTCTTCTACTCATCGCTCTCCAAGTTATTAAAATATGATGCCAGAATTGCACCAACAAACACAAAGTAAGGGACCATGTGCCCCTCAGTTGGACATAGTATGACTATTAATACACCTAAGATCATGATTAATGGGTTTGGCAACGGTACTACACCCTGGGCTCATCCTGAGCTTGCATTTGATTCAGCCCACTTTTTAAAAAAAACCAGGTCACCTATGCTGTGTTTTTGCAATTGATTTTTGAATGTGAGAGTAGGATTTAGTGTATATATTCTTGTCAGAAATTTTCTACAATTCTGAAAAAATAAAAATGGATTTTCATGTGGACATGATATAATTTAATGGTTTAGAGTGATGGGATTGTAGGCACTTGTACGTTATCTTCAAAATCATTATATTTATGGCTGCCATGATGTTATTGTGCAGAAAGTAAAAACCGATAAAGACTGACTTTTTAGTTTGGCCCATCCTTTCAGTATGTTAAAAGCATTATAACACCCTTGAATCCATGTCTCTCGCATAGCACCACCCCTCCCAGCTTTGCAGCATATGCTCATGGCAAGTCTACCATATCTTCTTCCAAGATGCTGGTATCTCCACAGCCAGTTCCAGGGGCAGGGGTGAAGGCCCGCTCCCTGCAGTTCAGTTTGGAGACTTCCTGTACTGAGTCTAGTATGCTCAATAGCCACGTGACCATACGTTATTTATTTATTTATTAAATTTTCAACTTTTATTCCTAATATGTGCATTTATGACTGCACATTTTTTCTTTATTTTTAATTTTTATTTTTTTATTGTTTTAAGTATTACAAATAGTAGTACATATGTCTCCTTTTTTCCCCCCATTGACCTCCCCCCGACCTCCCCTACCCCCCAATACATGCCTTCACCTGCCCGCCCCGCTCCCCCCCACCCCCCCGCCAGTGTCTTGTATCCATTGGTTGTGCTTATATGCATGCGTACAAGTCCTTCGGTTGGTCTCTTACAGCCTTCCTCGCCCAACCTCCCCTGTCTTCCCGATGTAGTTTGACAGTCTGTTCAATGCTTCTTTGCCTCTGTATCTTTTTCCCACCATTTCTTTCCTTTAAAAAGTTTTGCCTTTGCAGACTAGAAATAAACATATAATAACAAAACAAAACAAAAACAAAATGTTTGAGTCCCAATTTCAATGTCCAACAGTTCTGAGTCCCCGTTACCATACTTTAGAACAGTGGTTCTCAACCTTTCTAATGCCGCAACCCTTTAATACAGTTCCTCATGTTGTGGTGACCCCCAGCCATAAAATTATTTTCGTTGCTACTTCATAACTGTAATTTTGCTGCTGTTAATGAATCGTCATGTAAATATCTGTGTTTTCCGATAGTCTTAGGCGACCCTGCTAGCGGTTCTCAACCTGTGGGTCGCGACAGTTATGAAGTAGCAACGAAAATAATTTAATGGTTGGGGTCACCACAACATGAGGAACTGTATTAAAGGGTCGCGGCATTAGAAAGGTTGAGAACCACTGCTTTAGAAGAATACAAGTTGAGCTCATTGCCAATCAGGGGCTGATTCGGAGTTGCGGGTTGTGGATTCTGGTTGGAATGAACAAAGTCCATCATTAAACATTTCTGAGAACCTGACGCATGCTGGGGATTCTGCTGGGTTCCAGGGCTATACAGATGTATAAGATGTAGCCCTCATCCTCAGATCTGGTCTTGTCTCTGATGTCATGCAGATGATGGTAGACAACCCCAGAGGAAGTGCCTCATCCTGGGGGACACCATCATGAACAAGGACATCTTCTTCCCACGGGCACATCACACCACCTGCCCCCCAGGCCTCTGTGCCTGAGTCTTCTACCTGAAATCCCACCTCTTCCAAGGAGCCTCTCTGTCTTAAATAGAAGGAAAATACTAAAGGGTGTGAAGATGGGGCAGGACTTCTCTTCATGTCATTTCCTTCTTGAAAAGCCTTCCGTGGTAACTTGGTGTGGTGACAGTAACTCGACTTGTGGTGATCACTGGGTAGGTATGTAGATGTCGAATCACTGTGCTGTACACCTAAAGCTAATGTAGTATTGTGCATCAACTGTACTTTAATTAAAAATCAGAAACTTCAATGGCTCCGTGAGCTCACAGCCCAGCCTGGCCTCTCTGTCTGACACTCTAAGCTCTGGATGCTCCGGTCCAGCTGGCTCATTCAGTGTCAGTCCCTGCTCTGGATTCTCTCGGGCAAGCTGGCCTCTGCGTTGTCCCAGGGCTCTGTATGCTTCTTTCTTTCATCCTTGCTGGGATTGCTCCCCTTTCTTGGGATGCCCCCTCTCTCCCTTCCATCAGCCAACTCTCTCCTTTCCAGTCCTCCAAGACCCCTGGAAACTTCCCTGAGTGCTTCATCTCTTTCCGACTTCATTTTTCTGTAGAGAGAGAATTATAGTCTCCACCACACAGCTCGGCACGGCCATATATATAGTCTTGTCTTATCTGATGCTGTTTCATGTGGTTAATCTTATTCCCCCAATGATGCGGCGGCACTTTTATAACAGGACCCATGGATCTTATTCCTGCTGCACCTTGCGAGTATAAATCACAGAGCAGACACCTGGTGATGCGTGCTGGGCTCTTCCTGTTCTTGTTCATGTTGCTTTACCTCAGAAAGAGAATAAAAAGCAGTCATGTTTTTGATCTTCCCAGACTTGCCCTATTATTTTCCACACGCATTCTTTTCCTTGCAGCCCAACTGGACTCCGCACCTTTGTTTGAAAGTCCTCTCCTGCATCACCCTTCCCTATTCTTGCCACCAGCAACAGCATTAGTTTTGTTGTTTGTTTGCTTGCTTTTTGCAGCTTTCCCCACATAGACTACAAATTCCCGGGGGCTGCGCAGCCCTGTCCGCTGCCGGGGGTCTCCCATCAGACAGGAGGTGTCAGTAAATAATGATTGCCTCGGCCAGCTCAGGGCTCTCCACAGCCATGAGCCTCTCTTTCTCTGGGATTTCTGTAGGGAAGGGGGTGGAACTCAAAGAAACTGAAGCCACAAGCAGGTAAGAGAGGGCGACCCTGTCTCTTTGCCCTGGTTAGCGGTCTACAATCATCGTTTTGCACCAGGAGTGCCTTGCTCCGGAGACTTAACCACTCAGCACTGTGACTGTCATCCTCATCTTGGCTCTCACTCCCAGCAGAATCGTACACAGTCTATAAAAATGTTTTCTTTCGTTGACAGGTGAAGTCTGGAGCAGGACTCTGAGGCTTTCTGTCCTCCATGCCACTCATCAGAAGAGGGACTGTGAACTGTAAGTAAATTTGATCGGCGTTTTCTGTGGTGGCTCAATAAGGTTATGGGTTAAAGACCAGCCTTGAACCTGATCTTTAACAGCCATGCATTGTGCACGAGAAATCAACAATGGGATAGTCAGAACATAAGCTACGGTGGACCTCTCATTAGCTTAAGTCTGAATGTGACAACACAACATTCTGTTTACTTAGACTCTTGATGGTGCAGTGGAAGGACATGCCGGGCTATGTGTGTCAGTCGTGTCGGAGAGGGCAGCTCTTGGATTTGTAATACTGACCCAGGCTCCGGGCCCTATTGTCTCCGGAGTAAGCCTGGGGTCGGAGAGAGGAGGGCCTGGGCTGAGGTCATAGCCCTTGTTGTTCCATCTGGTTATTTCTAGGGAGGGGTGAAGAAGGACAAGGAAATACCGCTGTCGCTTCCCTTCCATTACACAGTAACCTTCTACCTTATCTTGTGCTTATTGGTTCATATTGGTTCTCCCACTTGGCAAGATTCACATACCTGTAGGACCCGGCCTCAGTCCAGCCTCCTCTGTGGAGCCTCCTTTGGTAGCTACAGCTGGACCCTTTTCTGCATTTCCGCTGCAGTCACATGCCGAGCATCCTCTGGCCCAGGCTGGGGGTCTGGGCTCATCTGGGATTCCCACCTCTTCATTTCCTGCAGCCTCGTGCTGCGCCGAAGGTGTGAGCTGGGCCTGGGCTGCCCTGGCTCCCCAGCTTCTCCGCCCTGCTCTGGGGCTGCCGGGGCTGAAGCTGCTTCTGCGACTTTGATAGTACATTGGCTTCCAACCAGTCCATGGAATTATAAATGATTAACCGTTATCAGCACACATCTTCACCTCTGTGTAAAAATAGATTGACTGTAATGAGTATTTGAATAAATCATAAGAATGGCCGCCCTGCGATCATCTAACATCCTGCCGATGGCTGCCCGGTGAGTGAGCAGGGCGCCGGCCCTCCGCCTAATGGTCTGCGATTTAGTGCGGGTCGCCTCTGTGATTGACGGCCACGGCTCCCAGGGCACCTCCTCTCCAGCCCAGGGTCTGGAGTGGTTGGACCCCCACGTCCAGGGGGTGGGGAAGGGCGCCTCCCTCATCCTGTTCCAGGAAAGCCTACCTAGGAGACAGGGCTGGGGTGAGGGAGCCAGAGCAGAAAGATAATGACCTCTGTGAGAATCGATGTCTCCTCGCACCGGAGGTTAGAGGGACCTCGTAAGTCAAGTCAAGTACGCAAAGAGCAAGCTGAGCGTGAACCTTAATGAGAGCCAAGTATTGGGGGGGGGGGGGGGAAGGTTTTCATGTTCTCTGCCTGTCCCTGCAGGCACCAGGCTCCCGGGCCACCCACACCCAGGGACACCTTCCTGGCAGGAATACAAGGAAAAACTGCTCGGAGCAACAAGGAAAAACTCGTTTCTTCAGTTCCCAGGACTCAGACACGGGAAGATTAAAATGATCTTTCACGTGTGGGGGGAAGAGGATGAGGAGAGGCAGGTTCAGAAGGCCTGGGACCAGCTGAGGAGGGAAAAGCCGGAAACTGTGGTGTCTCAGAGAGACAACCAGTGAAGGCTGTATTTGAGTGGGAAACAGCAAACATCCTAATTTAATCTCAGTGGTGTTCCAGTCCGTATGGCTGTGTAACAAACCACCCCCAAGCTTAACAGCTTAACAATGTTTATTATGATCATATAATCCGTGAGGCATGAGTTCAAATAGGACCCAGTAGGGACAGCTGGTTTTTATTCCATCAGGTCTGGGGTTCAGCTGGGGCAGATGAAAATCTGGGTGCTAGAATCATCTAAAGCAGTGGTCGGCAAACTGCGGCTCGCGAGCCACATGCGGATCTTTGGCCCCTTGAGTGTGGCTCTTCCACAAAATACCACGTGCGGGTGTGCACATACAGTGCGATTGAAACTTCGTGGCCCATGCGCAGAAGTCGGTTTTCGGCCTGGGTGAGTCTATTTTGAAGAAGTGGCGTTAGAACACTCAAGGGGCCAAAGAGCTGCATGTGGTTTGCTGACCACTGATCTAAAGCAAGCAAGTCAAACTCAAAGGCGAACACGGGCCAAATAAACGTTTAAGTTTATGTGGGCTGCAAAAAAACAAAAGCTCCGATTTTCATGGAAACATAGGTTTATTTTGATAGAGACATTCTGAATACAAAGGGCTGAAATAAATGAGTAATTGTTAACATAAAATAATAGAACATTTTAATAAAAATTAATATTTTTTTCTTGAACATTAGCTTACCAGACACTGAGTAACTGCACAAATTAATAAGCATAATGCAAATAAGCCTATTTTTCTTGTTCTCCGAAAGCGAAATAGTTCCTGTTGCACACACCAAACAAGTCAGTCCAAGACTAATGACATGGCAGTCGGCTGCTAAAATACTCGCTGCTAGTATTAGTGGGGAGAAATGGTGCGCCTGCATGTAAGGCGCGTAGGGAAATGAATGAAAAACCATTATAGCAATCAGTCATTAGTGAACGTTGTAGTTCGTTATTAATAATTATGTATAACAGGATATTGTAAAAATTAAGCTACAAAATTTTTATTAAAACGTTTCTTACATACCGTTATATTGGCTGGGCCGCAAAAATATTGGTTGTGAGCTGTGAGTTTGACATGCTTGATCTAAAGGCTCTTAATTGGGGGGGTTGAATACTAGCCATTGCCTGAGACATTAGCCGGACCACCATCCAGGCTCATGTGTTTCTCTCTGTAGCCTGGGCTTCCTCGCAGTCTGGTGGCTGGATGGCAAGAGGGAGCCTCCCGAGAGAGTGAGAGCCAGGAGGAAGCTCTGCTGCCTTTGTGACCTACCCTCCGGAGGCAGGCAGGGTCACCTGCACCACAGTTTCTTCACCGAGGCAGTTAGAGGCCATGAGGTTTAAAGACAGGACCATGGAACTCCGCCACCACGTCTCGCAGGGAGTCCAGCAGCTCGTTGAAGAAGAGATGGGTGGGGAAGGGAAGTGTGTTGTTGCAGCCGCCTTTGGGGAACACAGTCCACCACAACTTGTGTTTGTCGAGTCTGGCTCTATGTGGCCTCCTCTACTTTCAAGGACAGGCTAAAGAAACCCTTGCCTTAGATAATGAAACTGTCTCTTAACTCACAGACTTCAGGGTTTAAAGCCACCTCCCCCGCCCTCCCAGACCCTGCTAGGCCTCCTCCCGAGGTGGGACTTCCTGAGGACATGAGGTGTCAGGAGGCCCTGCAGTTGGTGGAAGCCTCCACCTTGTAGTCCAGCTCTGCAAGAGTGGATCTGGTTTGCAGCCCACAGTTTGACGTGTCAGGTCTGGAGAGGGACCTAGACCTGTGACCAAGGGCTCCCCAAGCCTTGAGCCCTTCATTCCCATCCAGGGCTCCCCACACCCCCAACCTCATGGCCTTCCAAGCTGGGGTACATTCTAGCCAAAGATCAGGACTTAAGAGGCTGCCAGGTGGTGTTGGGGACAGGGTTTTTTTGGGGGGGGGTATGGGCAACCCTTCCTTCCTGCCCCACCTCTGTTCTCTGTCTCCCTCCTTCCCTCCCACACACACTGTAATCCTTCAGGGGGCGGCGGGGTCCTGAAGGACCTGGTTCCTTTCCGTTGTCATTTTCCCAACACAGATGCAGCTAAATTTGGAAAATTATAGTGCCCTGGATGCCTTGTTGTAACTTAAGGGGATAGAAACAAATCTCAAGCAACTAAAGAGAGGACACCGAGCCAGTCCATTTCCCCAAAGGACCATGATCTGAGAGTGTCTAATGCAGAAAGGGAGGGGCAGAGAAGAGAGGGGAAGGTGGGCTTGGTTTTGCTGGAAAGGTGCTGGCGTTTGGAGGGAGTCTTGGTGTCTTCCACAAGTCAGCTTGATAGTAATGTTAATAACCAACATTTATTGAGCACTTACTCCATGCAGACACTAAGTGAGGCGCTTGACTGAATTTTCCCATTGAACCCTTACACTCCTTTGTGAGATACTGTTATTATCTTCATACTATGGAAAAGGTGGGGGCTCAGAGAACACCAGAAATATCCTGGTAAGCGACAGAGAAAGTTAGTGACAGAGTTGAAATCAAATTAGGAAACCACTTCATTGTGTGGCTCCAAGAACCTGGGTTTACTCTCCTATAAAATGGGGATGTCTGATTATGTCATATCCAGTGTCACCCCCAGTTCTGAGATTCTAAATATGCAGAAAAGATTCTGGGAACTTGCTTAGGTATGTAAAGTGGGACCTACTCTCTTGAACTGGATCCGTGGGAAGCATGTAATGATTTTCTGTTCTCTCCTTCCCTCTTCTGGGAAACTCAGGTGAGGAGACTAATGTTTCATTTGGGCACCTGAAGGAAAGAAACAAGTAAACACATAAAGATCATTTGTGTCTTCAAGACTCCAACTTGGGGGAGAGGGGGTACGTTGAGTTTGAAGTCCAAAGCTGGGTTTGAATCCCACCTGTGACTTATGATCCCAGGCTCATCTCTTTGGTCTTCGATTCCTCATCTGAAGACTGAGAATGGGATTGTACACGCTTCCTGGGACTCTGTGGGACTAAATGAAATGACAGCCCTCGAGCCACTCCTGCACCCCATAGCTACCAGCATGGTTCAGTCACTCACCCACCCAGTGAATAAATAAAAGGTGGAGCTCGATGGCTGTTCCTCTCCATTTCTTCTGCCATAGATGGTCAAGAAACTTTCCTTTAACTGTACCCTCCGTAAAAGTTCACTCATAAACTATTGATATTTTAATAATACACATTAGCATCTTGCCCTTTGACGAATGAATATTGAATGAGCAATAAAGAGGCAAGAGTAGCCAGGTATAGTGCCGTGGGGAAGCTGGAATCATGAATAGTTGTCAGGGGGAATGTCCCGTTCCAGGGTCCTGTGACTCACCTCTCCCGCAGTTACCCCAGGAAACAGCTCTTATAGGAACTCAGATTCCAGCCCAGCCCAGTCAGAGCAGGATTGGTCCTCCGTTTTCTCTCACTTGGCTGGAGGGAACTTGGGGAGAAGAGAGAACAGGCCATTGGAGAGCTGCTAAAGGCAGGGACAGTTCTCTCCTCCATGAAGTCCTTGGCTCTCCCCTCTACCTTTGCTCCAGGGGCAGGCTTCTTCCTCATATTCTCTCTCCTGCTCCATAAATCAAAAGTCTGCAGACAGTTTGTGTGCCCAAAAGAAATCAGGCAACAAGCTTAGAAATAACTCACACTAGTCCCGCCCCCTTCTCCTTTCTCACCAGGTCTTAATGGGCGCCTGTGCTTGGAGTGTGTGTTAAGGTTTATAAGACATCATTTCCTACCTCTCACAGCTCCTGCTCCCAGCCCTACTGCGGTGGCCTCCAGTTTGCCAGGGCCTCCACCTGGGCTGGGGTCCTCGAGTGTGCAGGGAACAGTGACAGGGGCTCTTCGTCGGTCCGGCTTAATTGGTGTGATTTAATGGCGTTGCTGGCAGATTCAGATTTATGCGACTTTCTGAGCTGCAAATCTGCTTTCTAAATGTAGAATTTTTGTGGAGTGGTAAAAAATAATGGCTGTTCTGTGATTCCTGCCTCCTGAGCTAGGAGATTGCAATTTACATTATGCAAATAGACATTATGCAATCAAGGCACTTTAGCAGGAATCTGGTGGCAGGGAGGCTGCTGATGAGATGCTGAGGACTGCAGACCCGACTGAAGGGGCTCTGGAATGGGAGACAAACTGGGGAGGGGGGCGGGTGGGAGGAGGCAGAGAAGGTTCCTCTAGCTCAAGGAAGCAAAGTGGAGCCTGCTGGGGAGATGGACGCATCCAGGGAGCTGCCAATGCGACTCTCAATTAATGGCTTTGTTTAATCATACCTCCTGTCCAGAGGACTATTGTCTTACGGATAATTTCGTTTGCCTAACGAGATTTTGCTAATTAAATCTCCTTTCAGTTGGTGTGACTGTGCCTGCAGGAGAGGGGGCTATCTGGAGTTTTCTCCATAAACCTTTCTGGAGGGGGCCTGGGAAGGAGGACCGGGAGACAGGGGAGGGAAGAGGAAGATGGAGGGAGAAACTCGTTGCTCTGCGAAAGAAGGACCAGAGAGGCGGGGAGCAGGGTTTGGAAACTGCAAGGTGGCTGCCCCCACCCTCCTTGCCTTTCTTTCCTGCTTCCTGGACATCCAAAGAGTCATAAATTCAGACAGGCTGAGGAATTCCCCCCTTTTTTCTTTCGCTGTGGCTCCATTATCCCTTCTCAAGTTCTTCCTGAATCCCAGGAGGTGCTGAGGATTTCCAAGCATTGCTCCCAGTGACTCCAGCTGTGTGTGGTGGGTGGAGGGGACCAGTGGTGATGCCACCGGGTGATGCTGGAGACGGTGGGGATGTGGGAACCCCTCTCCTTGCACTTGCTGTTAGCTGGCCATTTCTCCAGTGATACCTGCATGAATCACAGAGAGAACGTCTCCTCACATTCATTTATCACCAGCCAAGGAGAGCCTCCTGTGTTTGGAGGAGCCCAGCACTGTGCCTACGAGAGCTGGAGCCTAATGAATGCTGTTGTATCTGCCTGTGCCTGGCCTGTGCTCCATCATCCCCAGTGGTTCTTCACCATCCACAGCTTCCTGGGCCTGGGTGACCTAGGGCTTTGCAGCTCCACTCTTGTCTACTTGTCCAGTTTCATCTCCTACACCCTTGTTGCTCCCTCTTTCCTGTTACTTATAGACACACGGGCACTCTTCCACCCCTGACCCCCAAATATGACGGTGCCCAAATGCTCTGCATAGCTTCACACCTCCGTGCTTTCGCGCTGCTGTTTCCTCTGCCTGGAATCTCCTCTGCCTGGATAACTGCTCCACTTGTAATATCCAGCTCACATACCTCCCGTGATCCTCCTTACGAAGCGTCCCTCTTCCTGAAATGTGGCTTCACTCCTTTGTCCCGTGTGTCATCATAGGACCCAGTTGTGGTTGTTTGTCTATCCAAGTTAAGGACTGAACCTTAATTCTTCTCCTAATCCCAGTGCCTAGAATCGTGCTTGGCTATGACAGGCACCCTACAAGGTTGGTTGAATGAAGTGATGGATGAATAGACCAAGGAGAAGAGGGTGGATGATAGAGAGGCTCTCTCTAGTGAGCCCCCAAACCCCAGGAGGGATGGTGGTTGGAGAGCAGGAGCTGTGTGGAATTGACGGACAGTCTTTTACCTTTACTGTTGCCTTTACTTGTGGGGTGGGAAGGCCCTGAATCCTTCTGTGTGCCAGGCCCTGTACCAGGTGAAAGTGTCTCCTGTCCCACATTCTCACAAGGATCCTAAGGAGGGTGTTGTGTTTGCAAAGGGAACTGGTCAGAGGGCAGTTCCTTTGTCCTTGTCAGAGGAAAGGGCAGTGTCCTGTAACTGGGCCCACTGCGGGGGCCCCCAGGATCTACCCATAGCAGGTGAAAGCTCCTATGCTTGCCCATCTCCCCCCTCCCCCCCCCCGCCTCACCCATTTACCCATTCCTTCATTCATCCACTCACCCATTCTTCTATCTATCCATCCATCCACCCTTCCTTACCCAAGCCCCACCAGAAGTGTGTCATACACTTGCTGCCTGTGAGGCCAGATCTCACACGTGTGCTGGAGTCCCTGTGTCTGGGTTTGTGTGCTGCGGAATGGGGCAGAGCTCAGGCCCCACAGAGTGACCTGTGGTGGCCAGTTCTGGACTCTTACCCAGGTAGTGGTGGAGACAACAGGAGTGGCGGAGTCTGTGTTCCATGCTGGGGGCATGGGGACAGCCTGGGAGAACTCAGACCTCCGTGTGTAATAAGGGTGTGTATGCAATGTGTCTCTAACATATATGCATGTGCAGGCTGCGGGGTGTGTGTGTGTGTGTGTGTGTGAGAGAGAGAGAGAGAGAGAGAGACAGAGACAGAGACAGAGACAGAGAGAGAAAGACAGAGACAGAGACACTGAGGCAGTGTTTGAAGGTAGTAGCTTTGTGGTTTTCTTGGGTTCTGAGTTTTGGTGCTTTGCTTTTTGCCCTGGCATTTTCCCTTTGGTCCATGTGCATCTGTCAGTGGCTGCCCCTTCATCTTAACATCACCACCATGCCATGCTCTGAGTGTGAAGTGTTTCTTAATACCTAGTAGGTGCTCAACAAATACTCCACGATGCACGAAATGATTGAATGAATGAACTGAGTGGACAAGCATCACTTTGGGGCCACACTTGAGTTTGAGTCCTAGTGCTGTCATTTTCCTGTGGGAACTTGAATACTAATACCACCTACTCTAGCTTTCTCAAAGGCCTGTTGGTGGAAGATTATAGGAGATATGCGAAAGTGTTTTATAAACTATAAAGCACCACACAAGTATGAGAGGTTATTATTATAATGATCATTACACTTGAAGTGATCATTGTGTTTGGAAATTAGGGATTCTGTTTTTAGGAATATAAAATCATCAGTCCTGATTTGAACTTTGAGGCTTACAGAGCAATCATTATAGAAGCTGATTCCAGATCTGCCCAACTATGGAAACTTTGGGGCCGCAGTGGGAGGAAAGGCTGGTGGAAGTAAGCCCACCTTCATGCGGCCACCTGTCCCCATGTGGCCCAGGTGGATGGTCTCTCCTGAGGTTCTGCAGTTGCCTAGACTTCTGTGCCTCATCATCTCTGCTGAAATCCTTTCCTCCATTCCCCTCTCTGCCAAGTTGGTGCACTGTCCCCTTCCAGGTTACCATGCATGCCTCCCTGAGAGCACTTATCACAGAACTGCTCATGCCTGCCTCCCTCCCTCGCCACAGCACACCTCTCAGGCAGGTACTGAGGTTGAATGGGTGGATGGGGAACGGTCAAGGGAAGGGTGGAAGTTTTCTAGATGCCCAGGATTGAGCTTTGAGGCACCCTAAGCTGTAGGGGAAGGTGAGGAAGAAGAAACTTCAATGAACTTAGCACTGCCAATGCCCCCAAACTTCTGAGAGATATTTCTCACCTTCCCGCGTGCCCAGAAGGTCAAATCAGCTGATCTTCCCGGGGTCACTGGGCCTAGGACTCTAATCCCATATGGGTGGGCAACTGGCCGTCAGTCAGATGGCAGTGAGGCCTGCAGGTTGGAGCTGAGGACAGGGAGACTCTGCCTGTTGCTGACCCCCACAGGTGAGCAGTTACCCACCTGGGGAAGCAGGTGCTGCTTCCTTCCCTCCCAGCCCCTCCAGATTCTGTCTCTTTGAGCGGGCCCAGCTGGTGGGGAATCTGCTGGAAGCCCTCACAGGGCCCAGCTCCCCTGCCTCAGCCCTGGGTTTGGAAGCATCTTGTCCCCACCCTGTTCATGGCGTTCCCCCAACCCCCTCCGCTCTCCGCTATTCTCCCGGAGCCCCAGGCAGCCACAGCAGTGCCAGAGGCTGGCAGGCTTTTCATTACCAAATGCACTGAACCTGTTTGTGAGTGTTTTGCAAAGTGTTTAATCCAAGGTGTTCCCTCAATTAAATTAGTGCAAACATCTGTGTCCCACATCCACCTCCATTTGCATTCTGTGCCATTTATTACAGCGGGAAATGGGAGCCACCTTAGGAATACTTAGGACTGAATTAGGCTAGGGGGGTGGGGCACCTGGGGGGTGCCTGAGAGGTTGGTCCACAAGATGGATCCCTCTCCAGGCTGGCACTTGTGGTGCAGCCACTCTCTGGTGCAGAGGACCATGAGAGGGACTGTGTCCGGGCTCAAGACCACCCGGTCTTGTCAGAGAGGGCGGGTGAATTTAATACCCCTGACTCCCACCTGGGCCCCAGTACCTGCAGAGGCGGGAGGATTTCACTGCTGTTGTGTCATAACTTTAAACCCAATTTTTAAAAAAGTGTCACACTCACGTGACCCACCTGGATCTCTCCCTGGGGGAGCCCTTTCCTGGTGGAGGCTGGGCTTTGTCATCATGAAACTGCTCAGCCATGGTGACAGCTGGGCATGGGCAGCAGCTCTCTTCCTCTTCCCTTTGATCCCCACGGCTGGCAGGGCACTAATCTAGGGGACCAAAGAAGAGAACCTGTGTCAGCTGTGTGACAGCCACAGTACTCAGCACCCCTCATGCATTAGCAGCCTCCCACCAACCCCCAGAGACAGGTCCTCTCCCAGCACAGCTCAGGGAGCCAGACTCAATCCAAAGGTTATGCACACACTTCTGGTTCCATAGCCAGGAAGAGGAGCAGTGGGATTTGAACTCAGGTCCACACGGCTTCCATTGCACTTGGACTTCTTTCTCAGATGAAGCAGTTGGTATTGGTGTTGAATCGGGGACCTTGCCACTAGGATGGCGAAGCCTGCAGTCCCCAGGGTCTAGGATGGGGTGTCAGCTTGCAGTGACTCACCGGAGGGAAGGGATTCCTGGCTTTTGTGGGTGTAGCAGGGAGGCAAAGGGGAAGTGAGGAAGAGGCTCATGGGATGCTCAAGGAGCTTAGAGATCACAGAATTCCTCAGCACTGAGTGGGGAAACTGAGGTTCAATGAGGCATCAGCTTGCGAGGGGTTAGTGGTAGAGGCTAGACTGGACCCCAGGGCTCTCAACTCCTGGGAGGAAAGCAATGTCAGGGCTAGGGAGGGCTCAGGGGTTTTGTGAGGTGGGTGCTGGCTTTCTAGATGCAAAATGTATGAAGGGTGGAGCAAAGAGCAGGGTGAGGAGCGATGGGAGGCTGCTGTGGGCTGGTCTACTGAGGGTCTTTCTGAGATGCCCTTACGAGAGAGCCTCCCAGGGAGGACTGCTGGCATTTCCAGCCTGGGTCCTGGGCAGGTCCTCACCAACTCTGGGTTTCTATAGGGATGTTGGCGGTAGAGGGAAGGCGGCAGTGGAACATGAGGAGATGGGAGGGGATTCTGAATCTGGGGCTGTACACCACCTGCTGGTGTCCATCTCTGCCTTGCCCTCCCAACTGCCTGGTGGAAGCATCGGGAGAAGGGAGTACAGTGATTTGAGCACCAATCCTGCTCTCCCACGTCCTCCCCTAATGAGAGAGGACCATGTCTTAGCCTTGGTTTCATTGGTTAAAGAGTAGGAGCAGTCTCATCTTATAGGAGGTTGGGAAAATTGAAGGAATAATGGGCATGCTTGACGCTGCTTTAGGAGCCAGAACACTGTTGCTAGTTTTCCTTTCTGTCCATGGATCTGCCTACCTCCCCTTGAGACCCAGTGCCTGCTTCTGGTATCGAGGGGCAGGTGATCTCCCGACAAGATGACGGGCAGCACCCCCATCTCAGCTCTTCCTCCTCCCTCTTCTCTTCCTTCCCTCTCTCATCAGATTTAATAACTGCATCTCCACATGTGGCCCTGCCTGGGGCTTTGTAAGAATGAATTGCTTATCCCGGCTCTTACTTCTGAGAATCAACACGTTAATAAGCACTGACTGTGTGTAGTACCCAGCTCTAGGCACAGCAGGGTGAGCTGAGAGTGACCTCCGGGCTTCTTGTCTCCTCCCAGGGATCTGAGGTTCCTGCTTTCTTTGGATTTCCTGGGTCCTAGGATGCTCTGTCTTTACTAGCAGGATTTGGGGTTTCTGTACCTTTGTGCCTCTCTGCTTCTCCGTGTGAGGTTCTCTTTGCCTAGAATGCCCTTCATCCCCCTTGTTTACCTGGTTAGAGCTCATTTCTGGGTGATGTGTAGTCTGTGATCACATCGCAGCTAGGGGGTTATTTTTCTTGAGCTCCTGGTGCACCTTGGTCATCTTACTGTGACTGTTTATCACGCTGTAATGTCTTCACTAGAGATGCGTGACCCAAGTGAAAGAGTCCAGGTAAAGAGTTCAGAGTGTAGCTTCCTATACCTAGCATGGGCCCCGGGGTCACCTGCTCTGCCTTGCGTGGAGGCCAGATCATTTTCGGTCCGTCCCTAGCAGAAGAGAAGGCTTGTTACTAAAATGCCTCCCTCTCCTGTTAGTCATTGGCACTTAATAAATGCTTGTCTTCAGTGAAAAAGAAGGACCTCTTACCCTTTGAGGAAGCATGGAGGGACCTGGAAAGTATTATGCTAAGCGAAATAAGCCACTCAGAGAAAGACAAGTATCACGTGATCTCACTCATATGTGGAATCTAATAAACAAAATAAATTGATGAGCAAAATAGATCCAGAGACATAAAAATATAGAAGAGACTGGGGAATCTCAGAGGGAAGGTTGGGGAGGGTGGGCAGGTAGGAAGTGATCAACCAAAGAATGTCTGTGTGTGTGTGTGTGTGTGTGTGTGTGTGTGTATGTGTGTGTGTGTGTGTGTATGTGTGTGTGTGTGTGTATCCCCCATGGACACAGACAATAGGACCTAGTTTCTGGGGTGTTCATTCCCAGAGCATGTCCCTGCCTCTTTTATTTGCAATTCTAGTAAGTATTTTCTCCCTCCCACTGGCCTTGGGATGGGATCTCCAGATGGAGCCGAGGACAGTCAGAGAAGAATGACCCCCTTAATTCACTGTGCCTGTGTCTTTGCCACAGACGTTTCCTCTTCCTGAAAAGTCTTTCTTCTCCCTTTGCACAGCCGAGCCCTGCCCATCCTCCCCGATCCCATGCCACCTCTTCCACAAATCCAAGATCCCTCTGCAAAAGCAGTTTCTCCTCCCAGAGCATCTGGCCTGAATCTCCAACACTGGCCAGTGTCCACCTACATCCCAAGTGTATCTGCGTCAGTCCTCTTCCATGCAGCTGGTCAGTGCAGGGCCCGTGGCTGATGGTTCTGTCACCCTCACTGCACCTGGATGGCACCTGGAGGAATTTATAGTACACGCGTTCTGAATGAATGAATGGGACTACTCCTGGCTTCTCTCAGAGGGAGGTGTCTGGGTTCTTCTCCCATCCCCTGCTTGGACTTCTCTGTCCCAGTGTTCTAATGGACTTGGAGGCACATTTGTCACCAGTCACTGGAAATTGGATGCTGTGGCCAGCAGAAGAAAAACAGGTGTTAAATTCTGTTTGGTATACTGAGCAGACTGGAATTACTTCTGTGGGGCAGGCCTGTCAAGTCTCAGGAAACCGATACTCTACATGCAAAGTCTCCAAAACAGAGTAAGCAAGATGGGCCATTGGAATAAGAGAAGAAAACATTACAACTTCATGTATTTGTATTTTTTTATCTCATCCTTGTTAGATTTCTACTGTTGACTGTGTTCCATAAGAACCATCATGCATTGGTAGAACAGTATGTCTAATATATATACACACACATGCATGTTTCATATGTATATACTGAAGGTGTATTAAAATTTTTTCTGTTAGGGTTGTAAACTCAACTGAGGACCATGGAGTTGGGCCACTGCCCACTGTTTAGGAGGTGAGTGAGACAACAGTTATTTGTTAGTGTCTCCAGACAAACATCCCACCCCCTAGTATGGCCTTACCTCCTGCCCAAAGCTTTACACTCTGAATCTGGCTACACAGCTAATTCTTTGGGGAAATGAACTTGGGATCCTATTCTCCTGTGAGTGTCCAGGTGTGGCACACCGTAGGCACTCAGTAAATCAAGTGTGACTTGAATTATATTTATTTGTATTCATTGAGACTATCTGAGAACCTTTCAAAGCTTTAAAATTTGACTTTGACTTAACTCCCAATTGTCTACTCCCGTCAGTACACAGTGTATTTACTAGAGACCCATTATGCAACAAAAATATATGTCTGCTGTGTACCATGTTGTGAGCGAGGTATGGTACAACTCCGAGGTCCCCAACCTCAAATTACTTACATTCCTTTCCCTCAAAAGCCACTAAACAAAAGCCAACCAAACGAGAAATCTTCTTAACGTAAGTCAGCACTCCCTGTTCACTGGGGTTATTTTGAAACAACCAGGCCTGGTCGCATTTCCTCTGCACTTGCTCCGGCTAGTGCTCCCAGCCTCTGAGGGAGACAGACCCACCAACACACAGTCAGGTTCCAGGAGCTGTGCTAGACCCTGGCGGGCGTGGCCAGCCCAGAACTAGCAGCATGTGGTTAAGCATCCCTGGGGCATTGCAGTGGGTCACGAGTGATTCGTATATAAATGATGCTCAGGCTGAGTCTCTCAGCTTAACTTGTAGACCCTGTGTTGAAATTTCAGAACCGCAGAGGGACCTATCAGATAAGGAGTGAACCTGAGAGGGAGGCGGCCTCCACAGAAGACAGATAGACCGCTCATAGGTCTTACAGCTCGCCTCCCTCATCTTACAGTGAGAGAGCACAACCCAGAAAGCTGAGGCTTCTCGCCCGTGGCTGCAGGACTAGAGAAAGAGGTGGCAGAATCAGGGCGCAGCTGGGCTCTGTCCTGGCCTCCCTGGGCCTCCTCTCAGCACACGGAGGACCGCTGGCTACGCCAGCCTGGCCTGCCTTCTCACACCCCCGGGTTCCGTGGCCAGGAACAGTGCATGCAGAGCCTTCACCGAGCTGTGGGCTGTGGGCACCCCCTTCGCCCTCCAGCAGCTTCCGGAGGGGCCAGCGGCCTGCGGCCCGGACATCATGGTCCCTGCATGCGACTTCTCCCTTCCTGTACAAGTTGAGCACTTGCCACCCCGCTGTCTGTTTTTCCTTGCTAAGGTTCAGTTCTAATTATGTTGATTTTCTTCATCCCACCCCCTCCTGGAAGCTTATTAGGTTGAATATTTTTATTTATTATCATTTCGCCCAACTCCTGCCAGCATTTCCAATTACTCTCCCCGCTTCCTTGTAATTGTCTTTCTGTAATGGCTCTGAAACAATTGCGCTAAATGAGGTGTCTCCTGGAAGATGAGAGTCTCACTTCATTAAAGGCTAATGTATTCTCAGCTCCAGCTCTGTGGGGCTGGCTTGGAAGGAAGACATTTAAACAGCTTCTTTTATTTTATAGGGAGAACTTTTCAGCGACGAAGATGTCTGTGGGGTAGATGCGGATGTGTGTGTGTTTCCTGATTTTAATTTAAAGAAAGTTTATAAAATAGTATAAGCTTCCTTATTGATGAACCTCAGTCTCAGGGAGCTGAGATTTCCGAGCATGGGGCATCGGACAGAAAGGAACCGTTTATTCAGTTGTCCTCCTGGCCTTTCTGCTAGGCTCCTCCCTCCCCCTCTTGCTCGCCTGCTGATCAGCCCCAGACCTTTCACCCTCCATCCTGTGTTTCTGTCGCCTGCATAATGGGCTCAGTTACCACTGTGGTGATGACCTCCTGTTATGGGTTATTATTTTCCATTTATATATCCTAAGTCATTCATTCACTTGCTCCTTATCCATTCATTTGTTCATTTGTTATTCACTCAACACATGTTTATTGCCGGCTTTGTTCAGGCATCATTCAGGATGCAGATGTGCCCTTTTGGAGTGTAGAGAACAGTGAAGAAGAGAGACAGGTGACAGGAAAGCAGGCACTTCTAGTGCAAGAGGCTAAGTGTTGGGATCAGGCAAGGGCAGAACGTTCTGAGAGCAGTGGGCAGGGCACCTAATGAAATCGTGGAGTCACAGGAGGCTCCTTGTGGGAGGAGGGGTCTGAGTTGATACTTGAAGGATGAGGAGTTAGCCAAGTGTCAAGGGAGTGGGTGAAAGTACTCCGGGCAGAGAAACTTAAGCACATAGAAAGGCTTTGCAGGAGAGGTGCAATGCAGGACTTGCCTTCCAACGGGACCACCGTGTGGACAGAGGCCGCGGTGAGGGGGCAGCTGGAGGTCATGGAGGGATGGGAGGGACATAGATGACTTCTAAGCAGGAGTTGATTGCCAGATCTGTGTTTTGGAAAGACTGTTCTTGCTTCAGTACATAGAATGGATGGAGGAAGGGGGAAAAAAAGGCAAGGAGGCCCTTAGGAAGCTGTTGCAGGAAGTGGCAGCCGAGAAAGAGAACACTGTGTACACCTGGGAGGCATTGCAGGGGGAGAAATGACAGGGTGGGAGCGATGGTGAGGGAGACGGCCATCGGGGATGAGAGCTACTTCTCTGGCTTGGGCAGTGGGTGAATGTTTGTGCTGGGGTTCCCAACACCAGAACGAGGCTGGTACTCCATGAGAGGTCCTTAGCTCCCCCAGGATATGGGACTCCCAGGCTCAAGTCCCAGCAGATGCTGGGTAACATTCCCCAAGGACAGCTGTGGAACCCCAGCACCTTCCCAGATGGGCCTGTGGGTTGTCTAAAGGCCTCAGCTCGCTCTTGTAAGGGGTGCTCAACAAAAAATGTTAACTTCCACAGCTTAAAGTCTTTATAAAAACAGGGTTTGAGCCATTACTAGCTAAAAAGGTCATGGGACAGGAAGTCTAAACCAGCAGCAGCATGGGTAGGTGGGAAAGCCAGCCTGTCCTTCTGGAGTTTGCAAGTGTTTGTATGCATTAAGTAAGGGAAGAGGGAAGAAAGATGCAAGCCATGCAAAAGAATTTACGTCAGCCCTAGCCGGTTTAGCTCTATGGTGAGAGTACCTGCCCAAGGACTGAAGGGTCCCGGGTTTAATTCTGGTCAAGGACACATACCTCGGTTGCAGGCTCAATCCCTGACCCCAGTTGGGTTGTGTATGGGAGGCAACCAAGCGATGTGTCTCCCTTGCATCGATGTTTCCCTCTCTCAGTCTGTCCCCCTGCTGTCCACTCTCTCTAAAATCAATGGAAAAATATCCCCTGGTGAGGATCAACAACAACAAAAAAATTTACATCAGCCATCGGCACAGGGGTGGGAGAAGTGGGCAGCTCTGGGAGAGGCTCCCAGTCTGCAAAGAGGAATGCCTGCTCCTGTGGAGAGGCTGTGGGCAGCAGTCCGGAAGCCCACGCGTAACAGAGGCTCCTGGAATTCAATGGTGCCTGGCTGAGAGAATCTGCAGAAATAGCCACCTGGAAACCAACCCGAACTTCCAACAGATCCATAGGAATCTGAGCAGTGTTGTCAGAGCTGGTCCACAGCTACCAACACAGGCTAGCTGCTCTGTCTCTTCCGCTCGCTTCCCGGCTGCTATAATCTTAATTTAGAACATCTCAGGATCTTCTTGGTAGGGCCATGCAGTTGTATCTGTAGAGCTCATTAGCATACCTGTGTGCTCTAGCTCTGAGCTGAGCCAGTCACTTGTTGGCTCTGACTTCTGACCCAGGCAACCTAACGGATACAAGTATTGCCCAAGCAACTCCCATGGCAAAGGGCTGCCTCTTCTAAAGCGTTTTTTATTTGATAGCTGAGGAAGAGTAGGAAGGCCATGTCTGATCTGTTTGGATTGGAAGTGAAGAATTTGGAGCTTACACCACGTGGATGAATTAAGTACGTCCAGCATGTTTTTGTGCTTCTGAGGCATTTTCCAATTTTGTAGCTGGAAGCTGGCCAGCAACAGTGGTGGTTATAGTAATAAAAGTAATAATAATGATTTCTATATTTTTCAAGGCCTGCTATGCCCCAGGCACTCCTTTAAACACTTGCATGTAGTATCTCATTTAGTCCTCACAATAATCCTATCATGCAGATATTATTATTATTGACTCTATTTTACCAAGGAGGGAACGGCGGAACAGAGAGGTTACGGAAGTAAACAGACTGCCAGGGGTCCCCAGCCAGCAGCTTCCTACTTAGAGTCACGAAAAGAGGGAGTCCAGCTGGACCAGAGTCAGTTTGGGAGCAGCTGAGGCCAAAGAGAAGGGGCTTGGTTCAGACCTGCACATGCTGTTTTCCTTATGGCTCTTCACACCTCCTGTCTTGTATTACTTTTTCAGTTTATACATCCTAACTCGTTCGTTCATTCGTTCGTTCATTCATTCATTCATTTGTTCATGTCCTTCAAGGCCCTGTGTGAATGCCACTGATTCCCTGGCAGAACCAGGTCCTACTTCCCAACTGGTTCCCAGAATACATTCATCTCTCAATAGTGATTTATTTGCGAGTCTGTTACCTCAGCTCCAGGAAGGGACCTTGGCTTACTCCTCTTTATATCTTTGGTGCCCAGCACAGAGCCTTGCGCACAGTAGGGTTTGTATGAATACATACTTGCTATTAGGGATGCCAGTATATTCAGGTTAGGGGGCGGGCTGGATGTCAGAGTAAAGGAGATCTCTAGCTCTGTCCATTACAGAAGGAGCAAGCTGCCCAGACATGCTGTACACCGGGCTCAGCTCCCCAGGGCGACTGCCTGGAATAGGGGGCCGCTGCTAGGACAGAAATCTCCCCCGCATGCTGGGAAGGGTGGGGTTGAGGTGAGCTCTCCCCAGGGCTGGGACTGGAGGAAGCAGCGTCTAGCTGGATGTTTATTCTGATGAGGTGCTTATGTAACACCAGGCTCCCCGGCTCCCAGGGGCTGGAAAGAGCACACAAGGAAACAAACAAGCAGAGACGCAGCCGTTGTACTTTAGACGACTGAGTGAGGAGGTGTGTGCATTGACATCCTCCTCAGAGATTGAGCACCAGGGCAATGGCCACGCAGTGTTTTACAAAGACTAAAACGTGTCTTTAAATATTTTAAGTGCAAAAAGTCACTCTGATTGACATTCCTCCAAGGCTGCCATGGGTGCTAAGAGGTTCTGCCCTCAAGAAGGGCAGGGCCATGCCTCCAGCAGCTCTCTCCTTACCAAGGCCCTGGTCACTGCCTGGGGCAGTGAGCGGAGAAATGGGGGAAAGGTGTCCTAGCTCCGAGAGCCGGGTCCTGATCACGAAACACCAGCATGACTTTGGGCAAGAGGCTGAACCTTCCTGAGCCTCAGTTCCTACACCTGTAAGAGGAAGAGGACCATCAGCTCTCCCTGTCCCGCGCCCAGGCTGGTTGGCATTCTTGTGCCTGAGGTCATGCAGGAGATGGGACCGCTGTGTGATGGGGCCTCTCGTCCAAGCTGGTGATACAGAGTCCTCTATCTGCTCAGGTGTCCCTGCCTCACTTTCCATAATACTGAGAACAGGATCCAGGTGAATTCTATGTCCAAGGTCCTCGGGGGCTCCTGGACTCACAGGCAAGGCCTCCTGAGCCCAAGAGGAACGGGAAACTGGCCTGTGCCACATGACAATGGAAAATGTAGGCTGAGGAGCCTGGAGCTGAGCTAGACAGAACATCACTTCTCCATTTAACATTTACTAAGGCTCTACCCTGTGCTGGGATGGTGCTAGATATTGAGGATGTGAACGTGGGTACCAGTCCCTGTCCTTTCAGAGGCTACAGTCTAGTGGATATTCCAGATTAGTGCCCGCTCTTCTCCACTTTATAGACGAGAGAGAGAATAAGGCCCAGGAGAGGAAGTGACTATCACGTGGTCACATGGCCAGTTAGTGGAGTTGGCAGGATGAAAACCCACCTTGTGAAGATGAAATGAGCTAATACATGCCAAGGGCTCAGGGCCGTGCCTGGTACCTACCTACTGAGAATGAGATACATGTTTCTTTTAGGTTTCCAGCCACTAGAAATGGTTCTTTGTCCCACGAACTCCTTCTTGGCCCTGAGCTCCTGCCTCACTCACATCTTGAGACCAGTTTTTCAGATGAGACTGAGACACCCCCAAGGTGAAAATGACAGGAGGAGAATGGGAATGGCAGTGGTCCTGAAGCCCTGGGCCCTGGGCATTTTATTCCTCCATTCCACCAGTGTTTGTGGGGAGCTTTCCCTGTGCCAGGCACTGGGGTGACATTGGTGATGGGAACCAGGATTCCATCAGGGACCATCCACTCAAGGGCTCACCTGGTTGCCAGAGACAGGGTCACCCAAGTCCACAGGAAGTCTTTGATTCCTGAACAAAGTAACCAATAAACAGGTGCCAAGCCTGCTGAGGGGGGCTGAGGTGAAGGAAGAGACGTCTTGTCTGCACTTCAAGACCCAACTTAACAAAGTCAGGAGCTCTCCTAGGAGATTGGACAGCAGAGGTGAGGAGGTGAAGATCTGAGCAAGCCTGCCAGAGGGACTTCGGGGTCCACAGTGCTGGCTTCTACATTTCCTGTATATGCCTGTCACCACCAGAGGTCATCTTGGCCATTCCCCTGCCTCCAGGTGGGACTGCACCTAACCAACCAACCAAATGATGAAATTTCCCCCGTTCCTGAAAATAGCCATTCTCAAGAATAAAGGGGGCTCCCGAGAGGAAGGAAATGGAGAAGTGGCAAGGGTGCCACATTCTGGGGCGAGTCCAGAAGAGAGGAAGCAGCCATGGGATCTTAGAGCTGGGTTTCTAGATATGGATGTCCCAAATTATCTCTTCAGATGTCATCAGAAACATCCTTAACAGAGACATTCCACTGAGAATCAAGGGTCATCCTTCCTCTGGTCTCTTCCCCCACTGCCCAGAACCCTGGCTGACACCTCAGGGGCAAACCCAGAAACAACACAGACATTCCCGACCAGGTGGCACTCACTGTGTTGGGGAGGAGGGGGGCGGACAGGGAGCAGGCCAGATTCTACCCAGCAGGTACCCAGTACTCACTAAGCCAATCCCGGGGCTGAGAGATGGGGCTCCCCAAAGAGGCCTATCCACCTAGCTCTGAAGGACAGGTTGTCAGCTGAGCCTCCCCTACCAGTGTCCTGATCCTCATGCCCAATCCTCAGAGCTTCCTTTTTGTCCACCTACCTCTGCCTTGGTAGCCCCAGGAGGAGGATTTCTTGCCAGGTAGTTGTCCACTTTCTGGTTTCTCAGCAGATCAGTCCCACTGCTTCTCTTGGCTCAGCTGCGGGAGTGGTTGCACAGTTCTTAGTCACGATCTTCCTCCAGGAGCAGAGGACACAGAGAGCAGTTGTGCTGCTGCCCGGCTGCTGCCAACAGCAAAGCCATCCGTGTGGCTTTGGTAGAATGTTAAGAATTGCGAGATAATTAAGTTGCATTTCTGTGCATTGTTTACTGTTGCTCTCAACCGATCTCTGCCCCATAGGGGCCAATCTGTGCAGGGTTTTCTGTTGTTTTTTTTCTTTTTCTTTTGCAGGCTGTTTGTACCTCATTCTTCATTATGCTTCAGTTACAATTTTAATTTTACTATTATTAAATCTTCCCCAAAGCTGTATTATTCTGCGCCTCTGAGCTCGAATTCCTGATTTGGGGACTGTTTGCATCTGGACCTGTTCACAAATGATTGTTCTTGTTTACAAAAGAACATACATTAAAACTGCACTGGAGGAATCCTGACTTCTCCACCTCCTCCCGCCCCACTCACCTGGCTGCAGGAGCCAGAAGAGTGGGTCTGGCAGTTCGTGAGATTTTGTCATTGAGAGAGCATCTTCATGGCCTCTGATGGCCAACGGAGGGGATAGAAAGTTGCGTGCACGGGGCAGGCGGGCAGTGAGCTGGCCTGCAGGATAGCAACAGTAAAGGGCTCCATATGTATTCCAACAAGACAGTGTGTGTAATGGTTAGGACATGGCCATTGGAATCATATCTGGGTTAGAAACCCAACTTCTCCTACTAGGCCTGTGACATTGAGCAGTTAGGTAACATCTCTCGGCCTCAGTTTCCTTGTTTGAAATTGAGGAAGAAGATAATAGTGCCCCCCAGGTAAGGATAAAAATTGATAATGTTTGCCTGGCTGGTGTTGCTCAGTGGTTGATCATCTACCTATGAACCAAGGGGTCGCGGTTCAATTCCCAGTAGGGACATATGCCCGGGTTACGGGCTCCATTTCCCAGTGTGAGGCGTACAGAGGGCAGCCGACGAATGATTCTGTCTCATCCTTGGTGTTTCTCTCTCTCTCTTCCTCTCTGAAAAAAAAAAAAAAAAATTGATACTGTTTTAGAACAGTGCCTCCAGATGTAAGGACTTAGTAACGGGTAGGTGAAGTTACCTTACCATCATGATGGGTATTTTCTCATTCTGTCTCCTGCCCGTTTTGCTTCCTCCATCGCCCATCTCAAGCTTACTTGCCCAGGCCGGCCTCAGTCTCTGCTATCACTAAGCGAGTGGAGTGAAATAGAAACCACTTGTCGTATGCTCCTAAGTACTGGGGAATGGTGGGGATCAGCTACTTGCTTTCCTAAGGAGGAAAGAATGGCAGATTCCCAGGGGCCTGAGCTAGCAGGGTGAATGGGGCCTTGCCCAGCTGAAGGTGGCTGGCCTGGGGCTTTGAGAGCCCAGAGCCAGCTGCCAGCGCCCACGGCCCAAGCCGCTGGCTGGGCCCCAGCGGAACCAATGCAGCCAGCCCCTCACGCTCTCTCCTCTGCACCCACGCCAACTTCCTCCTGAAGTTTCCTCAGCTTCTTTCTTCCTCTGTCACTGTCCCCCCCATGCTGCCGTACACACACTAAAACCATAACTTTTTCCCCCCTTTCCCATTATCTCTAACCCATATACTCTGGGAAGTTTAATTTGTTCTCGGTAGTAATCACCATTAACTAGAAATTGTCTTTCTCTGTGTAAACACGTCATTAGTGAAGCTGGTTTTCTGCAGGGTCCAGATTTCATTTTTATTAAAATGAAACACTTTCAGGCGCCTCACTGTGTCCAAGGAGAGAGAGTATAATTTTAACCCATTGGGTTGGCCACAGATAATTGGGCTGACATTTGATTGGACGATTAGGAAAATATCTTCTTTGCATGCTGTATAATTTGCATTTTCCCCCACTTATATGAAGCTAAGTCATGCTTTCGTACACGGGCAGTTTTAATGAGCATTATAAATCCTAATGAATATATTTTCATGTTCATTTTATTGGCTTGTTTTTATTACTGAAGGTCTGAAAAACAGGGCCAGTGAGAGAGCTGCAGAGGAGGTGGCAGGGGAGAGAAGCCTGTGGCAGCCCAGGTCCCTCTCTGTCTTCCCTCCCCCCCCCCCCCCCCCCCGAGGCTGCCAGCGGGTGGAGGACCCCCTGATTTGGGAGGGCCAGGGGGGAGGGGTCATCCTACTCCCCTTTAACACACACCAGAAGTTGCTTGGGAGCCCAGAGGATGCAGAGAATGTGTCTCTTGCCCTGGGCTTCAGCTTCTGCTGCAGCTGGGCCCATGGCAGCCTCATCCGCCGCAGCAGAGCTGTAAACGCCACCGCGAAGCCTGATTCATCCTGTGCTGGATGGAAGGGCAGAGAAGTACTACAGTCTCTGTCATGTGCCAGGGACTCCATGCAGATCGATCAGACAGAATTGGGGTGGATTCCTCTTCACCAGGAATTGCCCTGCTCAGCACTGCTTCTCAAACATGACCCCGAAAGGCAGATCAGTGTGCAGAGCATGGTTTTCTCCTGGATGACTCAAAGGTTCGTCACTATCTTAGGGTCTCAGCACATCATCACGAGATCAGTTTCAGAAATCTGCTTCCCTCTCCATTCACTCATTCATTCATTGATTCCATAACCTTTTGGGTGTCTACTGTGTTCTAGACCCTGAGCCAGGACATTTAAAAAGGGGTCCCTAAAATCTCCATCAGCTTCAACATTTTAAAAATTCTGTAATAAAAATTCTGTAATAAATGACAAAGTGACCTTCCTATTCCACCTGTGGTCTGGTTCTAAATCACTCGGTGAGCATCAGGAGTTTGGTCTGTTTCTGTGGGCCCCGGCATCGCACAGACAGACTCCTGAGTCCTGCTCTTGCACACTGAGCCTGCCCCACAGGAAACTATAGGTGCTGCTCGAAACCATGCCCTTCGCTCCACCCATCGGGCCTCTCTTCCTCTCAGGACCCTGGGCAGGGCCCACCTTGCCCTGCTGCAGGGCACTGACCAGCAACTCAGCCGTGGATTCTGCTGTGGGAGCCTGGGTGGGGCCTGGCTCGTCTCGCCACCGCCCTTCTGCTCCTCAATACCCAGCCACTCTCTGCTGATTGTCCCAACCCACTGATTCTCCCACCCACTCTCCCTTTTTAATTTTTCTCTTTTTAAAAATCAGAAAGGTGTTTGCTGCATACAGAGGTTGGGAGTTTTGAGGATGTTTTAGAAATTAATTCAACATAAAACTAGTTCAGTTTCCTTTGCCACTATCTCTTCAAAATGGCACTGGGGGTGACTGTCTCCTCAGAAACTGATGACTCATGTAGACTTTGGTGTCACCCTCTATCGCCACGCCATGTACACAGACACAGCTTAACAAGTCTTGCCCTGGCCGCCAGGGCGACTTTGTTTTCCTAATGTGCAAGAGATGTTCACTGAACAACTACTACATACTAAGTCCTGTGAGAAGCAGGAAACTGATAGGGAGGACTTGTGCAGTAGTGGAAAGGTACAGACCTACGACCTACACCCGAGGCCTTGGTTGAATTCTAGCTTTGCTGCCTCCAACTGCATGATCTCAGGCAGCATCTCGCTGCCTTGGGCCTCTCTCTCATCTGTAACATCCCCACCGTACTGCAGGGGGTGGGAGGGATTTAAGTGAGAGAGTGATGTGGAAACCGTAGGTGCTGCTCATCATTCAGGTGGAACGTGACCAAGTTCTAAAGTGAGTCTGACCCTGAATCCTGGGTCATGGCCCACTTTTCATCTTGGGCTGTCTGGGAAGAAGGTAAAGAGATCCGTGCTGTCAGGGTGGGATATTTACAGCATGTATCTGTCTTTTCCAAAGAGGAGAGAGGGAGGGAGGCTCTGGCTGGAGTTTCACCATTTGGATGGTTTTGTAGAACTAGTTTCGCCTTCATAATCACAGTTTGCTCAAAGACCCATTTCCACCAAGTGAGTGCCTGCACTTGGCCTTGGGAAGTGGGTAGGGACTCTCCTGCAGGCGTCTCTTCACCCAGAGACACAGAGTCTGGTTCCCATTGCATCTGCACGCAGGTGCTCCACTGCTGAGCACCGATTTGTCTCTGCTTCACATGGTGGGTCAGTCTCCTCTTCCACTGAGACTGCAAAAGGCTTCTGGTCAGGGGTCCTTGCCCAAGACTTCTTCCCCCCAACTCCCCTCCCCCAACCCCCTACAGCCACACCCACAGCACTAGGAGCAGAGTTGAATGCTCATTAAATGCCTTGTGATGATCTTGCTGGCCAGGGGCAGGAGCTCCAGTCTCCTCTCAGCCAGCGCATCTCACCCCCAAGTCAAGGCTAAGCCTCTGTGACTGACCAGCTGGTCTTGCTCAGAGAGCAGCCAGGCAGCGAGGAGCCGGACATCAGCTCCGATGCTATTCTTGTTGGATCTGCAAACATAATAGAAATCACTCAACTAAGATACCAGATTTTTGTTACAAAGGTGGTTAGAGCCAAAGCAAGCTGCTGGCCCATTGCAGAGCCAGGCCTTTGATTGTGGAGTGTAACGATGTTGGCAGATTCCTGAGCTGTTCTCGGAGTCCTGTCTGGAGCGAAGCCTTCATAAAGAGAACAGCTTCCCACAGCTCAGAAGGGCCAGAAGGTGCAGCCCACCCTCAGTGCCTGCAGCGACTACTTTAGAGTGGCTGGAGGGGAGGGGTCTTACAAAAGGTGTTAATTCATGAGGAGCATGAGATAGGTCCTGGAGGAAAGAAGGAAGTCACCTGCTCGCAAGGCACTGGTGACGGGGGGGGGGGGGGGGGGGGGCAGTTCTGGATGAGGCAGGGGAGTTGGAGGAGGCAGTGGACTGCAACTCTGCTAGCAGGAGCAAGCCCAAGTAGCCTTCAGGGGTGAGGATGAAGGACAGAACAGACCCGGGTGGAACAGACTGTGCAGGGGTATAGGGAAGTGTGTGTTTAGGCTGCCCTGCTGGATGGGCTGGATGGCTGATAGGCCACCGTGCCCAGGGGGCAGGGCGTGCCCCTCACCTCTCCTGCTGAGGGTGTTTATTTAGCGCTGGGCACAGACTAGCCCGGACTGTCTTGCTGCTTCACACAATGAGTGGAGGCAGGGGTGTGTTTGCTTTAGGCCACTTGGGGAGCTCAAGGCATTATGGGAAGGCAGGAGATGCCTCCCCAAACACAAACTGATGTTAATACTCACTCCACCTTTGCTCCCCCTTCCTCTCCTTTTTTAAGCCATCAGGTCTCAGGCCTCAGGCTCGCTTTGGGAAGGAAGGCTGAGAACCCAGCTGGAGCCTAGCCTCTCTCCAAGGCATGGGCATCTCCCTTCCTCTCTTCTTCCCTCCTCCAACCTCCCTCTCTTCCTCTCCCACCCATCCCCCACTGCTCCTCCGCTCACTCCTCTTTTCTTCTTTGCTTATCCTCTTTCTATTTCTGTGATCAATTTTTTGATGCTCCTTTTGTTCAGTCAGTGGCACCCCTCGCCCCCATGGCTGCATCAGGGAGTGATGCGGAGATAAATGCTACCTGTCTGCGTGGAGCCAGCGCTCCACAGTGAGTACCCAGCTGCTGCAGGGAGGGCCAAAGGCCAAGCTGTGCCAGGCCCGTTTGTATGACTGGGCCTCACTTTCCCCAGAAATGCAATCGGGAGGATGTGGCACTATTCTTTAAGGATGTAGTGTGCTCCTAGGGTCCTCCTCACCCACCCCGTCCAGCCAGGGCAGGCTCAGCACTGCCTTCCTGGCTGTGGAAGAGGGAGGCTGCCAGGCTGGGGGGTGGGAGCAAGTGGAGGGGAGCTGAACCGGACTAGTTTGGGCAAACAGCAGGGACTGCTGGCAGCGGCTCCAGCCCCCACTTACGCTGTAACAGCTGCAGTCCAGCTGCTGGCATCCCTGCTGGGGGAGCGTGCTAAACCTCTCTGGGGTCAGCACTGTGGTATGTCGGTTTCCATAGCAACCAGCCAACGGGCCACTTTCTCAGAACAATTCCCCTACTCAGCCTGGTTCTGGACTTAGCTCAGCCCAAGGGCATGTGGCTGAGGAGCAAAGCAGGAGGGGGAGGCTGCCGGAGGGCCAGGCTGGGCCCCACAGAAAGTGGCCATCTCGAGCCTTGTCTCAGCACAAAGGGCGTAGACCAGAGGACAAGACATGCTGCTCTTCCTGTCCCCTCTCCCTTGCCCCGTCTTGCCCCCACCCCCACCCCGTCCACCCACAGACCGCCCAGGCTGCAGGGTTGGAAGAAGTATCAGGTCTTTGTCTGGATCTGGACAACAGCTGCCTTGACTGGGCTCAGAACTGTGAGGAGGAAGTCCTCGGATGACATATAGTGGGGAGAGGGAGCGTTCACTGCAGTCACTCTGCACCCTTCCACTCAGCTCTCCAGGCGCATCAGAGTCCTGTCCACCCCACCCCCAGCGACCTCAGGGGAAGACAAGGTCATAACCAGTCCTCTCCCGTTCTTAGAGGTTGGGGAAGGTCACCACTCTCAACCCCCGTAGGAATCAGCTCCCCGAAATGAACAGGTTGGTGCCACACCTGATGTTCTGAGAAGGGAGACTCACTAGAGGAGATACAGACTAGGATCTGGGGGCCCGATCCCTTTCCTGGGTTGGGACAGAGGCCTGAGGAAAACGCAGCACCCCATTCCTGGTAGGGCTTGTTTCCCAGCCTCTCTCCTTCCCTGACTGAGCTGCTATCTGGCCCCAGAAACCATAGAGTTCATTTCCAGAAAGGAGCCATTAGCAAGTGGGCAAACAGAGGTCAGATAGTGTCTCTGAGTAGGTCTAATGACTTCAGGGCTGGGCGTTGGGGCTGGGATTTGGGTCCAGACAAATGACCTGAGGTGGGGGGGAGGGGCGGTCCCTGCTAAGTCCCGGGGAAGCAGAGACTGTTCTTGGGGTGACCTGTCCAGCTGTCTCACTCCTCTACTCTATTACATGTTCCTCACTTTCAAGGAGCCTCATTCGTCCTTCTCTTCCCCTCATTCATTTTCAGCCCCCACCCCCTTAAGAAGAAGGACAGATTCCTTTCTTTCATGCTCCTCAGCTTTGGCCACACATTTCCCTAATCCCTGCACACAGGTGAGGCGTGGTACTCAGTTCCCTGGATGAGGGCATTGAGGAAGGTGGCCAGTTTTAAAATATTTTTATTGATTCCAGAGACAATGGGAGGAAGAGATAGAAACAACAATGATGAGAGAGAATCATTGATCTGCTGCCTCAAGCATGCCCCACACCGTGGATCAAGCCTGCAACCGGGGCATGTGCCCTGACCGGGAATCAAACCGCAACCTCCTGGTTCATATGTTGATGCTCAACCACTGAGCCACGCCGGCTGGGCAGAAGGTGGCCAGTTTTAGAAGCTGCATGGGGTCCCCCCTCTCTGGCCGAATCTGTGAAATGGGACAGTTGCCCTGGATCAGTACTTCTCAAAGCAGGCTCCACAGCACAGTGGGCTCCATGGGGTTGGGGTGGGGGAGGTCCAATACCAGGCAAGCTTGGGAGACAGAAACACTGCAAAGACACCCGCTTCTGAAGGATTGCAGGATTCAGTATAATTTTAAACATTTCAAGAAGCCCAGCACTAAAGAAAATCCAGTTTAATCTGGGGCTTCCTAAATACATACAACTGTGGCACCTTATTTCAAATCCCAGGACCAAAACCAACCTGGCAATCTCAGACTCTGTGAGAAGTTCAAGTTCCTCGACAGTATCTGAAATGTTCACGCCAGTCCCCACACCACAGATGGCCCTTTGACGAATCCCCCTTTGTTCCTGCTCTTGGGTGCAGGCCCCCCAATACGAGTCTCTGCCTTTCTGTCCTCCACCACCACCTCCGCCTGCCTGGCCACTCAGCCTCCCTCAGATCACCTCCATTGCAGATGGAGACGCTGCTGGTAGGGGTGGGAGAGGCCTTGCCCTAGACCCGGGGTAGGGAGCCTTTTTCTGCCAAGTGCCATTTACATATTTATAACATCATTCGAGGGTCATACAAAATTATCAACTTAAAAATTAGCCTGCTATATTTGGTCAAGCATCTAATAAACTCACCCCTAATGCCTTGGCAGGGCCAGAAATGAAGACCGGCAGGCCAGATGTTCCCCACCCCTGCCCTAGACCTTCAGGGAACCAGGGCAGAGGGAGTGAAGCCCTCACAGCTCTGCCCCTGTCTCCAACTGCCCCCCTCCCCGCCTCAAGTTGATGGGTCCTGTTTAAAAACTGAGGCAATGCTTCTAGACCAAGTGGGGCAGAAAATTCTGGCTGCCAAGTGTCTAAAAAGAGGACTCTGGATGGGGAAGCTTAAAAATGGAGAAGTGCCTCTCTCTTTCCCACTGTCCAAACTCTCAGAAATTGCACCTCATATTCTCCAGGCCTGAAACTTTCCAAAGGCCTTGGCTGCACGTGACCTCATTGCCCATCTGGACACAGCTGTGGTGCAATGGAGGGTGTGCAGGCCGTAGAGCAGGACCAGGCCCATCCCAGCTCCATCCTGACAGGTCTCTGCCCACAGGTCACTGCAGCCCCCCACAGATGTCTCATGTCTCAGACCCAGGAAGAGGTCCTTCCTCACAAAGTTCTCGTGAGAATTCAATGAGATAAATGTCATAATGGGCAGCGTGCAACGGGAACTCAGTGTCAGCCTAGGAGCATTAACCCCTCAGGAGGTAGGATTTTTCTCACTTGGAAAAGGAGAACTCTGAGGCTCGGCCAAGTTAAGGGACTTGTCAGTCCCCCTACCCTGATCCTTTGCTCTCCCATTTTCTCTCATTTCCAAGAATGAGATGTGTGTATGTCTCACTGTTTGGGGGGCATTCAGCAGTTGTGATTTCCTTTACTCATGAATCTTTCAACCCCCAAACCAGTAAAATGCTTGCAGGAGAGACTCAAGACAGGTCTGCTCTTTGGAGTGGAGGGTGGGTGGAGGTGGGAAGGGGGTATTAGTTCTTTTGAAAATAGCTTTTTAAGAATAAAACTAGGCTTATGAATTAAGATGATTGCTTTTCAGTTTGCCAAGAGCTCCGCCCTTAAGGAGGGGCAGTGTTTTCTCCTTGCTTCCTTTTTCCTGGCTGCCCAGATCCCAGACCCTGCACCAGGTACCTCTCATCACGTGGCAGCCACAGAGGTTCCTGCTGAGTTCTGTCCTTGAACCCCTTTCCTTAGAGCAGCAAAGCCAATCCGCACACAGCACCCGGGGGCAGGAGAGGCCAGCACTTCCTTCCTATTCTCGGCCCAGGTTTTAAGTGATTTCTTTAGCACAAGGAAGTGAGGATAGAATGGGGGAAATGAGAAAAACAAGGATGCCGACAATGTGCTACGCAGTGCACTAGGATCTTAGGAGTAGACCTCTGCAGGTGAGAAGGCTGTGTGGAGCCCTTGGGAGAAAAGGGATTTTATTCCTGCAGGTGTCAGCACGGTGACTGTATCACTGTGTCTGTTACCTTGGCCACAGGGTGGACCCTCATCAGTCTATTCATTTGGTTGAATTACGCTCTTTTCTGCTACGTCCATCCTCCTCCATCTTATGAAAACTTCACAGCCAGTGACGTTGGGAAGGGTAGGGAGGCTTGCTGGTGAAGCTGGAATGACTGCCCCCCCCCCACCCTTCTCTCCGTGTGTGCGTGTGCGCTCCTGGACCGTGCAGATCTGCCTGGCCCAGATGTGCTTGTCCCTGGGGGCCTGGCCCTAGAGGCGCTCTCTGAGCTCATCCAGTCCTGCCCTCTGCCTGGCTGGGGCCTCTCTGCCTCGAGCTCCAGAGGAGGCTGTTTGAATTACAGGACAGAGGAAGAAGGAGCCGCTCAGAGGGATTCTGTTCTCCAGATGTTAAGCTGGGATGATTCCTAGCTCTGCTCATCTCATTTAAAGGGCTGGCCCTCCTCCAGCAGGTACCTGCAGTGAAAACACAAACAACCCCACTAACTCCCAGGATCCCCATCATGGGCCGAGTTCAGCTTCGTGATGCAGGGAGCCCTGTGCCTGTGTGCGCAATTGTGTATGCGTGTATATCCATGTGTGCTTTTGTATGTGCGTGTGTGCATGTGCATGTGCATGCATATGTGTGTGCGTGCATATGAGTGTGTGTGTTTTCTCCGCTGATTTACAGGCACTTGGTGGGTTAGTAGACCCAAGAGGAGCAGTGGGCTGGGGGCAGGGAATTGTCTGTGAGCAGAGGCTGATTAGAACATGAAGCTAATCAGCACTATTTATGAAGGTGTTTCGTACAGGGATTTGTGGGAGGTGATTTGAGGGGGTGGAATGCTGAGGGGGTGGAATGCTGAGAGGGGAAAGGGAGGAAATGCCACGTCAATATCTGACAATTACAGTCCAGAGGGCCTGAAAAATGTTGGGACTTTGAGACAACCTTGCCTACAACTCTCCTCTGAGGCTCTGAGGCTTAAGGGTCAGACAGAAAACAGGAGCGAGGACCTGGCAGACCCTCCAGGTGAGCAGCACGAAGAGGCCCCACCTCACGTTGCTCTCACCTCTGAAAATATAGGCCCGCCATGCAGACTGGCCCTCAGAGATCAGGGAGCGGGTTCAAAAGCATCTCTTGGACCCAGTTTTCCCCTTTCCTTCTGTGTCCAGGATTTGGGAACCGTATTCTAGAGAGGCTATGTGGTAACAGTAGGAAGAACTTTAATTTGGGATAGGGAGACCTAGGACCTGTCACCTGACCGTTCAGAACCTGAGTGTCCTGTGTGTAAAATGAAGGCTACATGGCACTGGGAGGTCAGATGTGACGTGGGAAAGTGCTTTCTGAAGGAGCACAGATGTATGTTGTGTTATTGTTATGAGGGGGCTTTGCTTGCCAGCTTAATGCTGGGTTGGGGATGGGGCTGAAGCCGGGAGCTGGCATGGGTGCACCAGGCATGCCCTGGTGTCACTCTCCCAGTGGGGAGCCTCAGGAAGTTCTCTCTTCCTTGCATCTGAATTAATTCTGGCTGTAGCAACATTGTCTAAAGCACATGAAGCCGACTCATTGGGCCCGAGAATGAAAGCTCCTGGAGGGCAGGGCCCGGGGGGTGTGCAATAGAAAACTCTTGTTTCAAGGAGAAATCAGCTCCGTGGGGATATTCTCCTGTCCCCACAGGTCTGGATTTGGGTATGCGCTTTAAAACCACAACTTGGTTGCATCATCTCTGAGACTTCTGCGCTGGGGGAGCTGGGGAGGCCAGGAAGTGGCTTTGGTCCCATCAGTCATTCCGGCGTCAGAAGCCCAATAGTGGCTTCCTGGAGGGGAGTTGGGGAGATGCCTGGTGGGGGGTGTTCCTGTTCTCATGCCCTTTTTTACCTGGGTGCTGTTGAAGGTGGTTCCTGGAACAGTGATCAGAAAGGGCCTCATGGGAGGAGAGGATGAAAGAGCTGGGAATTCTTGTAAATTTTTAATCTGAAAAATAAAGAAAGTGTGAATTAGAATTAATGCGGGTATTAAATATTTAAACTTTCTGTACTCACTTTCATTTTTAACATATTCCTCCTTCAAACGCCTCAATAACGCTTGTTAGATTTGTTCTCCAGATGTCCCTCTCTTGCCACCTCAGAGTCAGACCCCAGGTATTCATCATCCTGATGGAAACTCTCATTTTATTTCTCCTATAGGAATCGTCGGATAGCTCTCTTTATATTTATGCTTTCTCTATATGGCAGCATAAATAATTAATGCCATTATAAATACATCCTATGCAAAATATTTATTAGAAAGAATAACTCTTTAATTTGGCATGTCATTTCATTTCATTTTGTAATCATAGCACATGGGCTACAATCAGTTTGAGGTCTGGGGACTGCAGCCCACCTGCTCACACTTGCAGAGGCGCACAGGTCTCCCAGCCAGAGCCCACAGGCCCCTGGCCATGGGTTATTGGGTTGATGGAGGCATGTGGCGTCCACTAGCCAGTGAGTGAGTCTGGAAGTGAGACAGGAAAGTCATTTTCTCTTCAGCAGAAAGTGGGCGGGGTTTGTCTAGATCTCTTCAAGTGCTTTTGGTAACATTGAATTCAAAGGATGCTGGGCCCTAGTGGGTTTGGCTTAGTGGTTAGTGTTGGCCTGAGAACTGAAGGATCGTGGGTTCGATTCCCATCAAGGTCGCATACCTTAGTTGCAGGCTCAATCCTCAGCCCTAGTCAGGGCTCATGTGGGAGGCAACCAATCAGTATGTCTCTCTCACATCGATGTTTCTCTCCCTCTCTGTCTCTCCCCCTCCCTTCCACTCTCTATAAAAATTAATGGAAAAAATATCCTCAGGTGAGGATTAACAAAAATAAAAGGATGCTGGGCCATTGAGATGCAGACCAGTTTTTACATTTTGGGGAGAGGGCACAGGGGTGCTCCTTGGAGTTTGGGTGAGTTCCCACAGTTTGTTGGCTGCGGAAATAGTAACAGGTAATTTCCTAGAGATTGGAGTTCATGCATGCATCCACTTAACAATATCTACTGAGAGCTTCCTATGTGCTGGGCTTTGCTATTGGTACTGGAAATACAGGAGTAAACAGGATGGGATGAAGGTGAGGACATACAACCCCTCAACAGTGCCTGTGACTCCACTCACTGCCTTCCCCATTCAGCACTCTTCCTGGCTCCCTCAGGGGTCTGTCTGACAGAGCAGTTCCTCCCCTAGGCTATAAATGTGACATTTGTTAGCCTTTCCACCTATGGCACATCTTTTCTTCCTGTCCCCATGCCTGAAATCCTTCCATGTGTGTTCCCAAGCTAAAAGTCTCATTCACTGTGGCTCTGACTCTCGTTAATCAGTTCATGGTGGTGGTGGTGGGGGGGGGGGGCGCAGCTAATGCCCTGGAATAAATGCCCTCTGTTTTGTATTAGCCATTTGCCACTCTGATTGGGAGGCCGGTGTGGCCTCCTCAGCCCGTGTGTCCACTGAGGAGAAAGTTAAAACAAGAGGCACCCAGTTCCTAGGCCATCTTCCTAGAGGAGCTCCCTTGCTGCCCTCTGCATTTCGTGTCTCCCAAGATGGGTTAGTGGGGGAAACATGGAAAGTATCACTGCACCGGCTCTTCTGCCCCAGCCGGGCTCAGGGTCAGGGTCTGGCCTGTTGGCTTTAGGTGGATAATGTCTGACCTGAGGGACCCTGTGCAAAGCGTTTCCCAGGCCTGTCGGGGATCTTGCTTGGCTGGATCAAGAGGCTGAGCCTTCTTCATTCTTGGGGATGAAAGAGAAGGTTCTGCAAGGATGACCTGGTGACCTGTGTCCTTCACAGGGGGCTTGGAGGAAAGGGGGTGCGTGCTGGCAGTGGCAGTGCCTCTGCCTCTCAGAGAGCGTGGGGCTGTGAGAAAGCACTCAGGTGCCTTTCTTGTAAGTCAGTCTCAATGGGACTGGTCCTGAATCCTTAGGTGAATGATCCTCGGATGCAATGCCTGACTCGGGGTGAATAATAACTGACGTTGACAAAGCCCCTCACCACTTACTGAGCACTCACACACATATTATCTCACTTAATCCTCACAGCAACCCTGAGATGCATTCTGCTGTCCCAGTTTTACAGTTGAGATAACTAAGACACAGGAAGTTTTAAGTGACTTGCCAAGGTCACACGACTAATAGATGGGACAACCAGGACTCAGTCAAGTTCTTCTGGTTTGTCCCATGTTCCTTCAGTGCTCCCCTCTCCTCCCCCTCCAGAATAGACAGGATTCAGGTCTGCTTCTGCCAGGACCTGAGCTGAGGACTAAAGAGGCTGCTCAGCATTGACTTGTCGAATAAATGGGCCTAGGGACAGTGCTCTTGCTTCCTCCCCGAGGAGCAGCCTTCTTCACGGGTCTCCGTCACCCGCACTCACTTCAGTGCCCAGTGCTGGGTCCTGGCGGCATAGAGAGCAGCAGCGTGTTAGCGCTCTCCAGACACTGTTTGCAGAGGTCAGCGAATCAGCTTCTCCATCTGACTTGCTGCCCCTTGTTTCTGCGGGTGATGAAGCACCTCTTAGATGCTCTCTCTCTGGTCTGCTGCAGTGCAGGGAAGATGTCTTATAGGGGGACAAAGCCAAAGGCCCTACATGTGCCTGGCCTATTGCTCAGGATCCTAAACCAGCTTGCTTGCTGCATTAGATTTGAAAAAACTCACATCCCATTTGCTTGCCTTGCTCCCCAGAAGCCCAGGGTGAGAGGCCGAGTGTCAGGTCAGGGGACAGTGGCTGTGCTCTTGGGAAGGCAGCTGAGAAGATGAACAAGTTCCCCAGGCAAGGCTCACAGGTCAGGGATGTGTTTGCCTTTACAGCCCGTGTTGCTTCTCCCACTTGAAATTCTCCTAAAAACCCAGAGGAGCTGCTGAAAATATCCCAGGTAATATGAAATGAATAATGGCTTAGCAAACAGAGCCCAGCTTCTGAGCAAACAGCCAAAAAGGCAAACAGCCCAGATGAAACCAGAAAAGAGAGAATGTAAAGGAGGGTGGGCAAATAGGAGGAAGAGGGCGGGAATATGTGGGGCAGCTCAGAGTCTTGGCCACCAGTTTCCTTGGCACTGAGTTGCCCTGTGTCCTGGAGACCCCCTTCTGCCACCCGCCTCCCCCAAGGAGTGAAGAAAATGAGCCAAGAAAATGTTCCTTGGCTGTGGCCCAGATGGAGAGACTTAGGTGTAAACTGCCTGGTGGTGTGGTGTCCTGGGCAGTGTTGTTCTACTGTGGAAGGGAGTTTGGGATGAGGGTTGGTGGGCAGGGTGCCTTCCTGAGGGAGGAGGCCTGAGTCCAGAATCCCAGCCGTCACTGTGTGACTCTGCGGGCTCTATGGTCTACAGTTTCCTTATTAGCAAAGTGAGAAAGTAGGACTAGATGATTTCTGGGGAAGGGGATCCTTTCAGCTCCTTGAGTAGTGATTTTGTTTGTGCCCCCCCCCCCCCCCTGCCCCAATAATCAACAAAACCTTGGATAAGTGCTGAACCCCTCACTGTGCTGTGTAAGCCAGAGGATATAGGTGTGGCTAACTCCCTTTGGGAGCTTATCCTCTAAGACACACAGGGGCCACGGGCCATGAGCAGGAATCAGCAGAATAAGGATCTTCTTAGATACTCTGAGTAAGATCAGGGTTGGGCCAAGTGAGACATTTCTTCTTCCTAACAATGGTGAAGGTGGCTTTTTGTTGGCTCAGGGGCCAGAGGGTGGGCTTTGTATCTATGACTGTTCTCATTTATTGAGTGCTTAGTTAGCTATGCTAGCACTTTGTATTTATGACCTCATTTACTTTCATACTAATTCTTTGAACTGATTATTTATTGTTATCTTCAAGTTACAGTGGAGACTATGAGCTTGAGTAAAGCGCATGTCACAGAAGGCAGGTCTTGCCCGGGTCTTTATGATTCAGCAGGTCCACATTCCTGAGGAAGAGAGTGAGTAAACTCAGAAGGTGAGGGATGTTTTGCAGCAGAGAGTAGACAGACATCCTAGCTCCCAGAGAGGGTCACAGTCCTCGCGAGAGCACAGAGAGAGTCATGCACATGCAGCCCTGCGCCTCTGCAGTGCTGGCCAGGTGTCCTGAGGCTCTGTCAGTTCATGTAGGAGAGCTCTTAATGAAACCATGACATCTACTTATTTGTTACCTTTTAGTAAACTAGAGAAACAGCCGTGTGATACCAGGTAGACACCAACAATATGGGCAAGGACACGCAAACCAGGAGCATGGTGGGGCAAAAAGAGCCTTCTGCAGAGAGGAGGATGGCACTTGGGCTGGGAGCTACCTCTCAGTCACTGGGCCTCCTCGCCTGACATGTTTTAGAATACACGAAAATCTTGCTTCTGGTGGAAGGTTAATTAGAAGTGCTAAAAGAATGCCCAACTCCAAGATGCTATGCTCTCTGTGTGTTTGCACTGACTAGGAGACAGGCATGGCTGCAGGTCCTGTCCTGGGCACAGAGGTAGATGAGACAGCAGCAGCTGCTCTCACAGAGCTCACACCTCCTCCTCAGGTTCCTACCTCCTCTGTGCTGGGTCTCAGAGCTTCCTCTGTCCCCATGCCCAGCCACAAATTGCCTCCTTCATGTAGACAGTTAACAACTATTGAGTGCTTACTGTGTTCAAGACCTTGTTGTGGGTGTGAGGAATCGTGCTGAGCCAGGCACACTCCCTGCCATCAGGGAGTTCCTGTTCTAAGTGGGGAGGGAGACGGTGACTAAACAAGGAAGCAAGTGTGGAAATAAGAAATGGTGGGCCCCAATGACAGCTGATAAGGTATGGTACTATGGGAGTGGGCCTTGGCTGGTGTTGGGAAGAACCCCCTGAGGATAGGGTATTTGTATTGAAACCTGGTAGATGAGAAGGTGGCCGCCATGTATGGATAGGAGGGAAGAATGTCTGAACATCCCCAGCAAAAGGAAAAGCAAGAGCAAAGCCACATGCTAGCTGTGGAAAGACCATCCTAGCTGCTTCGTGGGGTCAGGGAGACCTGATGGGAGGCTCTGTGGACTTGGTCTTGGCCATGGAGCTAGAAGAGAGGTTAGTGATTGGGTTCAGGTGGCACCTTCCCATTGACTTTGGGCGCTGAGCTGAGCTGAGAGGACTACCCAATGCGCCTGATGGGAGGGAGGAGAAGGAAGGAAACCAGACCGAGTCACAGATTTTCAGCGAGTGGATGGAGAGGGTACTTTTTACTTAGATGGGAAACTTGGCAGGAGGATATGCGGATTTGAGGAGGGAAATAAAAGATCTGATTTGAATATGCTAAGTCTGGGTTGCCTTTAGACACCAAAATAGAGACTTTGAGTAGACAATTGAATACAGATGTCTGAAAATCTGGGAAAAGACACAGCTGGGGGCCCTAGCTGGTTTGGCTCAGTGGCTGGAGTGTTGCCTTTGGACTGAAGGGTCCTGGGTTTGATTCCAGTAAAGGGCATGTACCTCGGTTGCAGGCTCTGCCCAGTCAGGGTGTGTCAGGGAGGCAACCAATTGATGTGTCTCTCTCACGTCAACGTTTCTCTCTGTCTCTCCCTCTCCCTTCCACTCTGTCTAAAAAGCAATGGAAAAAATATTTGGGTGAGGATTAACAACAACAAAAAGATACTAAAAAACAAAACTAAATCTAAGAGATCTGAGTGTGCAGGAAGATTTTCAGAGCAGCAGGACTAGGTAAGAGCACACGAGGAGAGAAGAGGCAGAAAGGAAGTGCTGAAGACACCAGGATTTTAGGAAAGGCCAGCAAAGGAAATGGGAAGGAGTGTCAGGGAAGTGTGAGAAAACCAGAGGTGAGGGATCGCAGAACCTGGATAAGAAAGTGTTTTGAGAAGGAGCAATTGGCTAACTGTGCCACATGCTGCTGGGAGAGCAAGATGAGGATAGAGAATTGACCATTTACTTCAGTGAGATATAGTCATTAGTGGCCATCATCAGTGGAGGGGTAATTGTAGTGAGCTTTATTTAGTGAGAAGAGGTCCAAGGTGAGAAAGTGGAGACAGTGATTGTAGACTCCTTTGAATAAATTTGCTGTGCAGGAGAGTTCAAAAAGAAGTAGAAAATGGAAGAAAGAGTGGGGTCAAGAAAGCATTGATTTAAAGGAGGTATGTTTGTATGCAAATTTTGAAATATGTTTGCATGTCATTGGAAATGACCTAGCAAAGAAGGAGAACATAATAACGCAAGAAGAAATAAAAAGGTTGCGAAACAGAAAAGTTACAGAAATGGCCCAGGAAAATGGGTTTCAAGCCCAATGAAGGTGTCGACCTTGGATAGGAGCCAGGACTCTTTTTCCATTGGAATTGGGGGTGGGGTAGGCAGAGTATTTTGGTTTTGGTGCAGATACAATAAAGGACTTGTTGATGGGAAGATGAAGTAGTTCTCATCTTACAGAAATCTATTTTCTCTGTGAAATATATGGCGAGGTCAGAGCTGAGAATGAGGTAGGGGAGGGAGTGTTGGAGACTTGAGGATAGAGAAGGTACGGTAGTTTCCCCAGAGATTGGGAAATTGAATTTTCTAGGGAGATGTAGTAGGTTTTTCTGACAGTGTTGAGTGAGATTTGTGGTCATGTTTGTAGCAAGTCTTGTCAGAAATTTGTGTCATTTTTCTCTAGCAGTGCTCAGCTGCTCTGGTGCAGGTCCTGAATAATTGGATAGGATACCAGGGCTTGCGTTCTGCTAGACCAGTACAATGGAAGGAGAGTTGCCAAAAGGTTCAGGCTGTTGGCAAGGGAGTAGTTCAAGTATTGGACTGTGAAATCAGAACTGGGCATGGAAGAGAGTGGACACCCAGGGTACAGTAGCAATGGATAGCAAAAAGTGGGCTTTTAATGAAGGTCTTGAGAGGTTGGAGATTTGATAGAGTAGGAGTGTCAGAGTAAGCTAGCTCTAAGGAGGGTGGTGCTGGTCAGAGAGTGGGACATTAGGAATCTACATTTAGTGAGCGATTCAGTTATTGGAGTAACAAAGTCTAAGGAATGGCCATGTGAGTAGAGCAAATGCTCATTGGAGCTAGAATACTCAAAGAACTAGGAGGCCAGAGTATTGGATGGATGGTGTTCATGGATGCTGAGGTCTCCAATGATGACTGCAGGAGTAGTAGAGGAGGAGTCAGACTTCCAAATGCTGGTCATCTATGACTGAGGGGAATGACCCGGAAGTTGGTAGAAAGCGAGGAGTCAGACTTCCAGGTACTGAAGTTATCCATGACTGAGGAGAGTGACCTGGAAATTGGTAGAAAGATAGGAGTCAGAATTCCAGGTGCCAAATGTGAGGCAACTGAATTCAGAGACCTGTCAGATACGCACTAAGCCTATGAGCTTCATGGAAGCAGCGAGTACGGTGCTCAGTAAATGGTTCACTCATTTGGTCCAACAGGGGACTGAGAGGAATGGCCCGGAAGTTGGTAGAAAGATAGCATTATATATGAAGGGGGGTGTCTTGAGGTCTGATGATAAGCTTGCCATATAAGCCTGGGTTTTTTGAATGAAGAAAGACACATTAGATGGGGCGTAAGGAAGACACTTACCCACCCCCCCTTTCTGAAGTACACTGGATGCGGAAGACAAAACCACCCCTATCAGAAAGGCTTCTAAGGAAACATATCCCCGTGAGGACACTGGGTTTCACTTAAAGCAAGGAAATGAAGGAGATAGAGAGGATCAAGACTTCCAGAGGCACGGTCAAAGGAGGTTAGGGGAGTTAAAGGGACGTACAGTGTCTACAGTGATGCAGGGTCAGGAAGATGGTTACTCGAATGAACCGGAAGCTGAGGCGTGATGGGACAGTCCTGAAAGTCATAGCAGTCTGTGACTGAGGACATTGGCACAGCTAGGCTGGGCTCGGGATGGGGATGTGAGGGATTCAGCTGAAGCCCTGGGTGAGGGGCTGACTCACTGGAGTTAGTACAATGTGGTGAATGACGATCTGGGTGGCTGATCTGGACCTCCCCTGGAGGTGTGTCAACTGTTCACATAGGGGAAGGGAGACTAGAATCCTGCCACGGAGAAGAAGTAGGAAAAGCATTTTAGATACCCTCAATCAACTCTTTCATATTTCAGGTTAGGAAAATGAAAGAGTAAAGAATTGGTCCACGACAATCAAGTTAATAAGTGGGATGAGAGCTGATTCACAGCAGAGGTGTGTGTACTCTGTGTGCTCTTGTCTAAGGCGGAGGCAGAGGGAGCAGGCGTGTAAAGACCTGGTTGCAGCCAGGAAAGCACTGTGTCTCCCTGTGCCTATCCCCACCTGCAGTCACCATGTTTGCTGCAAACAGGGACCTGGCTTGGAGGGGCCATTGGAAAGCAGACAGCTTGGACGAGGGACTCCATCCCTGTCACCCTCATGGCACCTTGGTCAAGTGTCCTAGGATCTTCATCTGTGATTGCCAGCATGCCTGTGTGTCAAGAAGTTAGTGCAGTGGCCACAACCTGCTGTGGGCAAGGCTGTACCCAAACCTCTCAGGACCAGGCCATGGAACCCCCTGGAGTGGGCTCCTGTCGGACCAAATGAATGAACCATTTACTGAGCACAGTGCTCACTGCTTCCATGAAGCTCACAGTCTACTTGAGGAGACCAGACTTGCACCCAGGGACTCATAGGCTTAGTGCGTATCTGACAGGTCTCTGAATTCAGTTGCCTCACATTTGAGATGAAACGTTGGGAGAGCAGCAGAACCAGGACACACCCTGTCCTCTCAACTTGTGGCCCAAAGCTAGGTCACGGATGTGGACTGCGTTTTTATTCCACTTGCACCATCTGCCCTTTGGCCCAGAGTTCGAGGAACCACCTGGGGGGCCCTGTCCAACTCATTCATGCCGAACACCTCCGAATCTGATTCCCAGCCCTAAGTCCGGGCAGGTACTGGTGGATCGCGGTGGCTGGGGGTCCTTTGTCCTCAGGATAAGATGCCGGTGAGTGTGGCCCCCATGAGCTGGCTTCTACCTCTCAGGCCTTCTCTACTTTCAGCCTGCACGAGCGTTAAATACAGCATCAAATTAAGCAAAATTAAATACATTTCCATGCAGCATTTTTCTCTTGACTGAATCAAACAATGTGGTTGCCATAGGAACAGCCTCTTCTAAAAAGGTCACCTGCAAGAAACTGTGTTTTAGGTACAACTCAAGGAGATTATGGGGGATTAACTCATTTTATACATATATATTAAATATATATATTTTTCTTTAAAGAGGCTGTTATGAAGGAATAATATCCAACTGAGCTGGAAGATACCCACAGAAAAAATTTTAAGTCCTTGATAAAGGTTTTTTTTTTAACCAGCATGCAGTGGGGGTGATATCTGAAATGGCGACTCTGTGTTTTTACTTGGCTTTAATTAAACCTCAGTCGGGGCTGAGAAATGTGGTGAAGCGAGATAATTGCACTATTCCCTGTACAGTTTTTAAACTCCGGCTTTGATATGCACCTCGTGACAGCCTGAACCTGCACCCAGACTCCTGGGGCTGCTTGAAGCTCGGCTTATAACCACCCCTCTTAACCTGCAGGCATCTGGGAGTGGCCTCCAGGATCCTGAATGGGGAATTAGAGCTGGGGGAGGGGGCAGGCCCAGGCCATCTGCACAGAGCAACGGGAGGCCTTGTCTCCCTAAAAAGTTCCTCTCCGGCATCAGGAGTACTCCATCAGACTTTAGTGTCCACCTATCGGGGAAGGACAGACACGAGCTGGTCTACCCCAGAGAGCGAGAAGGATGGGCTCTCTAGCCATTTCTGTGGCTCAGAGGGGAACTGGACTGTCTGGAAGAAATCCTTCCTGGGTGTGAATTAAAATGAGCTGTCTGGCGCAGGGTCCTTTGTGAGTGTCGCAGGCAATACAGGGCAAAAGGTGTTTCTACTCTTGCTCTTTGTAAAGGGCCTGGTAGGGTCCTCCCAAGGATTAGGCTCCAAGTCGCACACATTCCCACGTCCCCACCCCGACCCTGGGCTCCATGTAGCCACCAGCCCATCCACCAATGGCACGGGCACAGCAGGCTTGGTTCTGGCGGTCTCTGGTGCCCGGATGATGGCCATCCGCAGCAGCTGAGTGGACAGGACAATGCCTGGCCCCTTGCCTCCCACCCACTCAGTCCTGCTTGCTTGCCAAGACAGCAGAGGGTGGCTCCCTTGTTTCAGGCCAGGAGGCTGCGGTCTCCCAGCAGAGGGCTCACTGAGGCAGATGGGGAAACTGAGGAGACAGGGATCTCAGTGATGGCACTTGCTTCCTGGGAACTCATTAAACAGCTTTTCTGGACCCAGGGGCTGCCTCACATTTTAGAGATAATTCAGCACTTGCTGGTCCTGGCTGCCAATCACAACTGTCACATTGTGTCCTCTGGAACTCAGGGCAACTGCTGGGGCCAGTGTCCCTCTAGGCCTCTGAGAATTGGTGGCCAGCCCCAGCTCAGAGCTCCCTCAGGAGGAAAGGGATTGAAAACCTGGGATATAAACTTGGGATGCAGTCAAATAGGGTCCAGCGATGTGTAGACAGGCCCAGTGTATCCCAGTCCCTTTCGAAATGCTCCTTCGAAGGCTTCCTGGCGGTTGGCCTGCCATCCCATAGACCTCCTTTCCCTTTCTATGTTGATCAAGCTACAGTACCTGAGATTTTCCTGTATTTGTCCTCCAATCCTCAGAGTCCAGTTCCTCCTTGTAATTCACCCCAGTGCCAGCCACCATGGGTTCATGTAGTGAAGTCAAGAGAGCACTGGCCAACAGGCAACCCTGGGCTTGGATTCTGCCGGCCACATGTTGGATGCCTCTTTTTTTATTGTCATCTGTCGAATGGGGAGATTAGTAGCCACTGTCTTAAGTAATAGGCCCTGCTGGGGTTGTTCTGAAGATGAGAAGAGGCAACCTGAGGGAAGTGTCTGGGTAACTTAACTGCCCCGTGGATGTTTCCTGAATGTTTCAGGAGCACGACTTCTGTGCAAAACAAACCACATTTCCTTTCCTGTGGATCCAGCTTGCCAGCTGAGGGACCGCTGCAGAGATTAAAGAAGGAGCAGCAATTTCCAACTCTAATCCCCTAATACGACCACTGGAGGTTTTCTTGACTCTTAAGAAAAGTAAACCCACAGTTATGCAGGAAGAATTTTATTTTTAGAACAACCCAGCCTCTGAACTCACATGTACCCTTAACACAAGATCCCTAGTGCCTGACCAAACTGGAGACCCAGAAAAAGATCACTGGCCTTTGAGTCACCCAGTCGCCTCATTGCCTGTTTAGGACAAGGTGGGGCTGCTGTCGTGGGCAGTGCTGTCACCGCTGCTCCTGGGAGGTCTGGCCACATCCCTGTTCCTGTCTCCTCGGGTTGCACTGCTCAGCTTGTCAACTAAGAATCTCCCAAGTACCTTCCAAGACGGATGAGGAGCAAGGGACTCTCTGCAGGGCTGTTAGTGCATAGACCGTGGAGTCAGACCCAACTGGGTTTGAACTTGTCCTCTGCCCATTGTTAAGCTGTGAGACCTTGGGCAAGTTACTTCCAACCCAGAACAGCATTTCCTTATCTGTGAAACGGGGCTGTACTATTGTTTCTCTCACAGCACCATTGCCACATTTAGGTGAGATGACTCTTGTAAAGTGCTCACCAGCCACAGCATTATTTATCTATACAAGTGTACGGTGAGTGTGGAAACGCCCTGGAGGGCTTATTAAATCACCAAGGACTGGCTGCCCAGAGTCTCTGATTCAGTTGGTCTGAGACGGGGGTTGGGGGGTTTGTATGTCTGACCAGATTCTGGATGGCGATGCTGGCCTGGGACCACACGTTGAAAAGCACTGGTCTATGCAGTCCAAAGTGAGGAAAGTATTTGACCATAACCCAATACATTTGTACCTCCTAGTTATCCAAGCTAGTTTCTGAAGGCTTCCAGTGAGGAGAGGACGGAATTGCCCTGACTGGGTCTGTCCAGTAGCGCTTTCTGCAGTGAGAGGATGTGTTGTATCTGCTGCTTGGTTTGGGAGCCACCAGCCATGTGGAGCAGTCAAACATTTGCAATGTGGCTGGTGCAACTGAGGAACTGAATTTTTATGTTTAAATCTACATAACCACGTGTGGCTGACGGATGGTAGCCATATTGAACAGTCCAGACTAGGTTCTCAGAGATACCACTCAGAAAAGGCAGGCCTGTTAACCAGGAAGATATATGGTTAAGGAAGGACACCTCAGGAACCAAGATGGGAGTTAAGACAACATTACAGCCATCTGCTCCTTCAGTGAGTGCCCACTACCCAAGGACCTTCTCTGGAGACTTTAAGAGCCAAGTAACGATGCTTGCCCCTTCCCTCATGTACTGAATGTCTAGGAATACTTCTCTCTGGAGGACGCAGGGACAATGGAAATGTATGAAATGTAGGATTGCCATGTAAAATAAATATGATGGACCTTTTGGGGACAATGGCAGAGCAGCAGTGTGCCAGGGAAGACTTGTATGTTTCAGGAATAGAGAACAATCTGGACATTTTCTGGAAAGAAGTAGGAATCAGAAGGCAGGAGGTATGATTTGTTCAGGGCTAGAAGATGGAAGAACAGAGGGTCCGTTTAAAAGGAAACATGATGTGACCCAACGCAAGGCAGCCAGCGGCAACTTGAAAGAAGGGAACCAACTTCCCCGAGTGTGGAGAGTGGGAAGGAAGAGAGATGTCTGTGGCTGGATGGAGAGAGGCTAACTCGGGGCCTTTCTGTGAGTGGGACGCCAGTAAAGTGTTACTATTCAAGAGTCACCCTGAGACCATGTGCCCTAAAATCTCTCCTCTCGTGCTGTGAGTGTTCTGTGTGTATTCTGTCCGGCAAGGTGATACAGCTGGGCACTTAGAATCATTGGTTCTGAGGGTCTCAAAGGCCTGCTTCTGAACCAGCTCTGCCCCGTGAGCTGTAGGACCCCAGCACATGACACAGCCTCTCTACACCTTGGTCTCTCCATCTGTGGGTCTCTCTCATCTAGGATCTATAGGGCTGTTGTGAGAATTAAATGAGATTGTGGCCTCAGGTGTTTCACATGGTGCCTGGCCCATGGCAAGTGCTTTTCAGGTGACAGCTATTATTATGCCACATGCACGCTGACTTCATTCCCTATCTCAGCGTGGGCCGGCTCCCTGGGCTGTCCCATATGAGGGTCAGATTCTGGGAGCCCTTCCCTGAGTGAGCAGATAGGAGAGAGGGTGTTTCATTCTGGAACCCTTCCTTGGGGCGGGGGGGGTGACCTCTCAGCCTGTAGCTCCCTAACAACAGCCACTATGGATCGTGGTGCATGTTAGCACCAAGACATAAGAAATAGCTTCAGCCAAGACCGACTTAAGCCGGGCCTGATTTAGTACAGGGACAATGACAGCTGCTCTGCCTGGCTGGCCTCCACCCAGCAGAAGGCTATTTTTTTGCAAATAAAATGGTAACTTGCTAATCAGAAAGATAAATTAAGAAGCATTAAGATAATGATGGTCTAATCACCGTCCACACAGAGAATTGCTGGAGTGAATATCCAGGCTACTGAGTGCTTGAGCGCATTTGGTGATTATTTGTATTATGAAGGGAAGGATGGCTTCCAGGCCTGGAATCAATCTGGCTCAGGAAACCCACAGCCCAGCCTCCTCAGGGAGAGGACACCAGGGCTGTTGGAGGTCATCTGATCCTCTGCCCACCCCATCTCCAGGTCTGAGCAGCTTTCCCCAAACCATTCATCATTGCTGGCTGTTTCACTACCGGGGCCCCCCAGCTTCTGTGAGGGCGCTGCTTGGTCCAAACTTTTTTTTAAAGTATATTTTTATTGATTTCAGAGAAGGAGAGAAAGATAGAAACATCACTGATCCGCTGCCTCCTGCACGCCCCACACTGGGGATTGAGCCTACAACCAGGGCATGTGCCCTGACCGGGAATCAAATCATGCCCTCCTGGTCTATAGGTTGACGTTCAACCACTGAGCCATGCCAGCCGGGCAGCTTGGTCCCGTCTTTAAGTACCCAGTGGCCTTCTTGGAGAATGACTGCGTGGGGACCACTCTAGCTTGAGAGCAACATCTGGGAGAGAGCAGGCCACTCAGCGGAGAATAGAATTCCGAGTTCCTCTTGTGCTTTCTGTGGGTGTTGACCAGAAATGCTGTCTGCGCATAGCATCCTAGAGTCTGGAGCCATCTAGCCAATGGGGACTGCTGCTCCCCTCATTCGTCAGCTGGGGTCCCTGGGGCCTATAAAGGGTAATTTGCCCATTATCTCAGAGGCAGAGCCAAAGCTACCACTCAGATGATCCTTCTGCTGTGAAAAGGGCTCTCACACTGGACCGAGAAGGAGCTTCTAGAAAATCTGCCTCAGGTGCCCTGTTCTATCCCGAAGCCTCACGGGGGATAAGGGCATCAAAGGTGTTGAGAAATGAAACTGAATAAGGAAAGAAGGCCCTGTTTGCAGCCTTGACAGGCAGGCTGAGGAGTTTAGATTTGATCTCAGATTGGGCAGCAGGTCATTTGACTTGTCTTAAGCTTCAGTATAGCCTCCCCTAAGCCTTCATCTGTGAAATGGGGATAACAAGGGACCTATCCCCTCTGTTTACTGCAAGGCTTATATGCAAGGCTGCACTTCTACTGCTCCGCCAACATCCTCGCCATGAGTGAATGCAGCAGCCACTGTCCTTGGCTTTCAGGCAGGGGTGGATGGGGGCCAGTTCATACCTGTTTGCAAGAGCTGATTATTACATTTTCAAGAATTTGGTTAAAAACAGCCATAATTAAAATTAAATTATGTACATTGAAATTTAGTGAGTTATATTTCAAAACAAAGGTATAGGGACTTCTTGTTTAGTGGGTGCGGAGTTTTCCTTCAGGATGATGACAAATTCTGGAAATTTCTTGCACAACAGTGTGAATGTACTTGACACCTAATTGTACACTTAAACTGTTTTTCATTGAGGTATAACTGACATATAATGTATTACCTTCAGGTGTACATCATAATGATTTAATATTTGTGTCTGTTGCAAAATGATCATAATATGTCTAGTTAACTCCATCACCATATACCGTTACAGTTTTTTTCTAATGATGAGAATTTTTAAAATTACTCTCTTAGCAACTTTCAAATATGCAAAACAGTATTCTTAACTACAGTCACCATGCTGTACATTACATCCCTTAAAAGTCTTTAAAGTGGCAAATTCTGTTACGTATATTTCACTCAAATTTTAAAATGAAAATGAAGGGAAATAAAATGGGGTCCTAAGCATTTTACATTTTACTGTTATCTATGCCCTTGAGGTTGTTTATGAGGATTGTATCTGCACAGAGGGAGGGGGGGGGGGGCAGGTGGCAGGAATACCTGCAATGATGCGTTGTTCTGTATCTCTTCCTTCGTTGTAGCTTGAACTTGGCCATGGAGGGAGTATGTGAGAGAGCAGACTGTTACATATTTACCAGCACACCACTGGTTCTATGTGAGGGTCTTATTTGTAACAGATGGGCACGGTGAGGGTCTTGTGAGGGAATAATGAGGGACCCTAAGCTGCCGCCCAGTGTGGGGCACGTAGACACGCTCAGTTACTGATGGACGTAACCAGGGTGACATGGAAAAGGAAAGGTGAGCAGAGCTGTGGACAGGGCACCCAGGCTTACAGGTGGGTTACGAATGCAAAGTTGGTGCCTAAAAGGAAGTTTAGAGCTTCACAAATTTGAATTCCTGAAAACTTGTGTATCCATGGAGTTTTTAAAAATCAAATCATAACTTAAAGGTATTAGGAAGCTGTCCCTTTAAACTCCCATGGTAAATTATTTTTAGAGGAAAAATCCTTTGGAAACATAAATAATCCCCCCCCCCAAATATGGAATTTTGTGTAAAAATAGATTTTTACTCAGTTCTTCAAAGAAATTTTCACCAGACTTCATAAAAGTATGTGCCTGATGTTCTAGTGGGCACTGACCCACAGTGCCACCCGTTGCCACCTGCTGAGGTTCTGGGAGCCTCTGCCCCCTACTGCCCACTGCTGGGCCCTGGGGTTGGCTGGGTCGTGGCCAGCAATGGCCAGCAATGGCCAGCGCAGTGCCCTACAGCCACCTCTCCTTCCTCCTTCCCTCCTTCCCCTCTTCCCTCCTTCCCTCCATCTGAACTTGGTTCCCTCTGGGGAGGGACATCTGCAAGCGTGGCCCTCAGCCCATTCCTGTTCCAGGGGCTGTCTGGCCAGAGCCAGCAACGACTTGGCCAGAATGTGCAGGGTAGGCCAGCACATGTCGTGCGTCAGGCAGAGTACAGCCTGAGGCCGGGTTCTTCTTGTCCCTTCCCGAGAGGGGGCTGTCCCTGAGCCCCTCTCAGCTCGAGGGGCAGCAGGTCTGAGTTCCCTGCTGCCAGGACTTGCCAGCTGGGAGACCTCCTTGTCTGATCTTTCTCCCCCTCAGCATCACTATTAATAATAGTCCTGTCACCCTATGAGGTGTACGTTTTATTATCCCATTTTGTAGATGAAAATACCAAGGCACAGAGAGACTCGTTTACTTGCCAAGGGTCATGTAGCAGGTAGGTGGTGGCACTGGGATGCCACTCTAGAGCTGGCTGGTCCCAGAGTCCAGGCCAGCCCATGACACTGTGCCATGTGGGGAACAGCCAGTGGGAGGAGAGGAAGCAACACCTCTTTGGGGAAGATTCAGGTGGGGGTTCAGCCTAGGACTCTCCATCCAGGTTTCCCACCCACCCCCAACTCCAGTAACCTGGCTCAGCAACTCTGGGACTGGTGGGTGGGCAACTCACTCTAAGACCCCGCCACCCCCTCCCCACATACACACACACACACACACCCGCCCACCAGCGCTGCGGCCTGGGGATAGGATGTGTTAGCAGCCAAAGGCTCGGGTTCCTTAAGGAAACAGAGCCTGACTCCTCCAGCCCATGCTGGCAGGGAGGAAGGGGTCCTGGGGGGGCCTCACGAGATGGGGTGTCCCTCCCTCCCGCTCCCTCCCAAGCCTTGGAATCTCTGGGCAGCCGGCAACATGTGGCTTTGGGCTAGTTCCCGCTGAGTGGGTGGGGAGGAGAAGGGCTGGAAATTCCTGAAGACTGTCTTCTGGGGAACGAATGCATCTTCTGCCCCCCCCTCCCCCCCCGACACACACACACACACACACAATCTCCCCGCAGCTGCAGAATTTATGGAAGCCCTTCACGCTCTGTGACAGACTGTTAATGAAAGCGAGGCCTGGGCTTCTGCACCGGCCTTCTTTGGTTTCTAATTTGCCTGGGATTCTACCCCCAAGAGGGGGCGAGTGACTTGGAAGCAGGAAGGCCCCAAGGAGCCCTGCAGCCTGTCAGCAGGGCTTGGCTTGAAAGGCCCCCGCCGCGGGCCACCCAGGGGGCTGCTCCCAGCTTCCAGTACCTGCCGGCGACGTGAAACATGCCCTGGGATTAATGGGAACCAGATGGGCAGGACAGCCCCTCCACCTGGCCTGCAGCAGAGACATGCTCAGATTTCTGGCATTGTGGCGAAGCTTTTCTTAGGATTTCTCTAATAATTTTTTTTTTCTTGGCTCCAGGCCTCATGCCCAGACACAGAAGCCAGGAATCCTGGCACTTTCTGTCCAAATGTAAAGATGAGGAAGCTGGGAGGGACTTGGAGGTCGCTCAGGGCGGGGCTTCTCACCCCAGGCTACTCATTAGAATCACAGGGGGCTTTAAAACTCCCTGGGCTGAGTCCCACCCCAGATCACTACACAGAAATCTCTCGGGAAGTAGTCCAGGTGTTGTTTTCTTTTCAAAGCTCCCCAGATGTTCTAATGTCCTGTCCGGGCTGGTAACCACTGAACTCTTCCTCATAGAAGAGGAAAATGAGGCCCAAGCGAGGATGTGACCAGCCCAAAGTCACTCTGCTATTCTGCCTCCAACTCTCAGCCAAAAGTCTCTTCTGAAGGCGCTGAGGAGCCCTCTCTGTGTCCTCACGACCTGTAGGCCACGGAGGTTCCACTGAAGATTATAGTAGTCTTTTGTGTGTGTGTGCCTGTGTCCCTCCCTCCTCTGAACCATGCATAAATGTGTCTCCTCTGGACCTCACCTAGCCTTGCTACTCAAAGTGTAGTCTGAGTAGAACCACAACAGTTGTCCCGGTGTTGTGGCTGGAGGCTCCATGAAGACGGGGTGCTCATAGAGGGTCAGAAGGAACGTGACTGCAGCTGGAGCACTGAGTCAGCCCGACCAGTTCCTAATGGGACAAGAGATGAAGGTGGGACAGGAGACTAGAACCCTAAATCACTTTTTAAAGAAAAAATTGCTGCTCACCACTAGCCTGTTGCCAAGTATACATTAAATGTGTGAGCACCTTCAGGGGAGGCCTGTGCCATCTGCGTGTTTCATCCCAAACCCACTAACTATATATATGTATATATATATGTATATATATATATATATATATATACACACACACACACACACACACACACACACACACACACAGAGAGAGAGAGAGAGAGAGAGAGAGAGAGAGGTAATGTGCAAATTAGATGGGACGCTGTAACAGTCATGACCGCTCAGGAGGAGGCTGCGCGTGCAGGTGGGCGGGAAGGGACTGCATGCATAGTGAGGCAAGCCACGGATGGTGCGGACACACACAGGGGTGCCTACCCAAGCTGCTGCAGAGTGGCTGGAGCAGAGATAGGGGCCTGCCAGCCACGGAGCACCAGCAGTCCCGCCTCTGTGCATGAGCTACAGAGGAAACACCTTTTCTGACCGCTCATTGGCTAAGCTCCCAGGACATCACTCGCAGTGTTCTTGGTAATAAGAATCCAAGAAGGTGATCTAGAGTTTTTCCACCTCACTCCTGGAGGAAAAACTGAAGGTCTGCTGCTGGAGGGGCTAAAAAATGTCATATCCTGCCCTAGCCAGTTTGGCTCAGTGGATAGAGTCTTGGCCTGCGGAGCGCAGGGCCTGGGTTCGATTCTGATCAAGGGCATGTACCTAGATTACAGGCTCCTCCCTGGCCGGAGACCAGGTCAGGGCTCATGCAGGAGGCAACCAATCAAAGTGTCCCTCTCACATTGATGTTTCTCTCTGTCTTTCCCTCTCTCTTTCATGCTCTCTAAAAATCAATGGAAAAATATCCTCAGGTGAGGATAAAAAAAAAAGCAAGAAAGAAATGTCATATCCTATGAAAGAGACATCTTGAAAATGCCTAAAGAAAGTTGTCATTTTTTCATGGTGAAGGGACTGGAGTCCATGTTGATGAAAACACCTTGGTGTCTGCGGTGGCTGGCAATGGCAGCAGCAGTGGGGTGATGGGGGTGGCACCTTCCCCTGATCATCCTGGTCACCTCCTGCGGGAGCGGGCCTAAGCCATCAGTAGGACATCACCTGAGGGCTCCTGGACTGTGAGAGGGGGCAGGCTGGGCTGAGGGGACCCCCACACCCCAGTGCACAAATTTCATGCACCAGGTCTTTAGTTATATATATGTGCCTGCAGCATCAGCACCAGCAGCCTCACCTGGATTGGAAATGCCTGAGCTCCCGACCCAGACCTACCGAATCCACATGTTAGCAGGATCCCAGGTTGTGCACTGTTAAGCATATTAAAGGTGAAGTGGCACCGACACATGTAACACACACCCTCAATCAGATTCATTGGTGTAGATTTTGTCTCAATGATAACATTGCCTTCTTCTTAAGAAAGAGGATCATGTCTTATGTGTCTTGCACAGAATGTACAACACCATGGCACAAAGCTAGGCAAACAGTAAGTGTTTTTTACCTTTTTAGCGACCTGAAACCATCTCTCTTTGTGTCCTGGGTGTGGACATTTCAGGAGAATGGACATGAGGTCAGGAAATGGTCAGTTCTCCAAGCTGAGTCCCAGTAGAGGGGGCCCTGCTGACCAGGGGACCTCACCTCAGCTGCCAGGAGGATGACTCCTACAGTGAAAAGAGCCCCAAAACAGGGAGCAGCCCCGTAACCCCATGCCACCCTCTTCCTGCCTGGGCCACAGACCCTCACGTGATCCAAGCAGATAATGCAACCCTGTCCTTCAGCATCCTTTCTCTGAAATGGGAATTACAGTATCTGCTCCACAGGCCTTCTGGGTCACTTTGGATTTGGGGCTCCTGGTAGGCAGCCAGTTAATGCTTTGAGTGAGGAGCAAATGAGATAATGACTGTGAAAGCTCTTTGATGTCTCCTGTCTCATTGCCATAGCCATTTTCTCAGTCTTCTGCCGCCTGTTTTTTGGATGAGAAAAGCGATATTTTATTCTCAGCCCCAGGCTTGCTGTTCTGGGTCTGATCTGAATAGAAACAGTTGCGACTAGAGGCTCCATGAAGAGGGGGTGCTCATAGAGGGTCAGAGGAACATGACCCCAGCTGGAGTTAGCCCGACCACATCCTAATTGGAGAGGAGATGCAGGTGGGATGGGAGACTAGAACTTTAAATCACTTTTTAAAGAAAAAATTGCTGCTCACCACTAGCCTGTCACCGAGTGTTCATTAAATGTGTGCGTGCCTTCAGGGGAGGCCTGTGCTGTCTGTGTGCTTCATCCTGAACCCAATAACCGCTATATGTGTGCGCCCGCAGTGGCACAAGCCTGAGAGGGTTGGGTCTTGCCCAGCAACCAGCCTATTTCTATTCTTCTAAAAAATAAAATGGAGAGGATGCTGTGCTTTTCTCCCCAATGCCCAGCAGGAAAGAGCGAAGGATCTGAGTTCTCTCCTTAACCCCACCCCCACCCCACCCCTGATGAAAATTTAACCAGCTGTGCAGAGTGAATGAAGCCCCAAAGGGAATTGAGGTCTTGGATGTGAGCTGGGCTGGGTCCTGGGAGCTCCAAACCCCCTCCTGTTGCTAATTCTCCAGCTCTTGATCCTCGGAGCAGCGCGGACAGCTGTGTGCAGCAACTGGTGGGGCTGAGGCCAGGGCAGGTTTGTGATGTGCTGCCAGGCCCTGTGAGCTGTGGGGGAGATGGAGGCGCCCCAATTGCACTTCTTGTTTACTTTGGTCTCCACTTACTTTTCTGTGGGCTTCTGATGACAGAGCCTGAGGAGCCCCAGCACCGAATGCAGCTGAATCTCAGCAACTAATGGTGTCTGACACACAGCAGTGACTGTAATCCTATATAATAAAGAGGTAATATGCAAATTTACTGTCACACCCTCAAAAGATGGCTGCCTACGACCAGGCCAGCAGGGGGGTTAGTGAGGGATGACTAAACAACTAAACAGTAGGCTGCATGGGGCGACCAGGCTGGAGGGGGGGCATGTGGGGCGACCAGGCCGGTGGGGGGAGGCAGTTGGGGGCAACCAGGCCAGTGCGGGGGGGGGCAGTTAGAGGCAACAAGGCTGGCAGAGGGGTGCGGTTGGGGGCAACCAGGCTGGTGGCGGGGGGCAGTTAGAGGCAACCAGGCCGGGGGGGGGGTGCAGTTGGGGGCAACCAGGCCAGCGAGGAGGGCAGTTGGGGGTGATTAGGCTGGAAGGGGGGGCAGTGAGGGATGACTAGGCCGGCGGGAGGGGGCCAATTAGGAGCAACCAGGCCAGCAGGGAGGGGGCAGTTGGGGGCAACCTGGCTGGCAGCGGGGGGCAGTTAGGGGCAACCAGGCCAGCAGGGGGGAGGGCAGTTAGGGGCGATCAGGCAGGCAGGCAGGTGAGTGATTAGGAGCCAAGGGTCCAGGATTGTGAGAGGGATGTCTGACTGCCGGTTTAAGCTCAATCCCCAGGATCAGGCCTAAACTGGCAGTTGGACATCCCCCGAGGGGTCCCGGATTGGAGAGGGTGTAAGCTGGCTGAGGGGACCCCCCTCCCCCATGCATGAATTTCGTGCACCGGGCCTCTAGTAAATGAATAAATGAGGGGGTGAGAGAGTGAGGGCTGAAAGGAGTGATGAGCCAGGAGTCTACTGCAAATGCTCATCTAGGTCCTTGAAGTACCATTAATCCATTCACTCAGTCAGTCAGTCACTAAGCATTCAGCATGATTATAGGGCACATCATTCATTCATTCATTCATTGAACTCCAGGTACCGGGACTTGTCCTAGGGCTGCACAGATAAAATGCTCATTCTTTATCTCAAGATACTCACAATGTGGTGGGGGAAATGGGGCAGGAGCTGCAACCAAAGAAAAGTACATGACAACAGGCTCAAGAATGAATTCCCGAGGTGCTGAAGGAGCCAGAGGAGAGCACCCAGCTCCAGCGAGGGACCCCTGAGCTGGGCCTAGAAGGGCAGATAGGAGTCAGCAGATGGTGGTGATGGGAGAAAGCAGTGTCTCCTCTGACGCCTCTCAGCTCTGGCCTCTCTCCCTCTTCCCACTGTGAGCCATGTGCTCTCCCAGGACCAAGGTACCCAGAACCTTGCCTCCTAGAGCAGGGACCAAGCCTTTCTCTCAAGTCTTAGGCTAGCCACTGCAGAAAGCTAAACATAATAGCCAACAGCCCAGCAATTCCACTCCCAGATATAAACCACAAAGAACTAAAAACAGAGACTTCAACAGATGATGTGTATACCTATAGTCAGGACAGTATTGTTCATAGTAGCCAAAAGGTGCAAACAACCCAGTGTCCATCAACAGATAAATGGATAAACAGAATGTAGTGTTCATGTACAGAGGGATGGCACTCAGCCATAAGGAGGAAGGACCTCTGGCACATGGTACCACATGGATGAACCTTGAAAACGTGTGCTAGGTGACAAAAGCCAGACACAAAGGACAAGTGTTGTATGGTTCCACTTATATGCAATACCTAGAATTGATAGGTTCATAAAGACAGCAGCAGCCCTGACCGGTTTGGCTCAGTGGATAGAGTGTCGGCCTGCGAACTGAAGGGTCCCAGGTTCGATTCCAGTCAAGGGCATGTACCTTGGTTGCAGGCACATCCCCAGTAGGGGGTGTGCAGGAGGCAGCTGCTCAATGTTTCTCTCTCATCGATGTTTCTAGCTCTCTATCCCTCTCCCTTCCTCTCTGTAAAAAAAAAAAAAAAAAGACAGCAGCAGATTGGAGGTTACCAGGAGCCAGGGATGGTGGGGGTTATGGATTCAAGAGGACAGAGTTTCTAAATGAGATGATGGAAAAGTTTAGAAGCAGTGGTGATGGCTACACAACAGTGTGAATTTAATTGATGCCACTGAATCATACATGTAAAAATGGTTAACACTGCCTCTTTTATGTTATATGTGTGACCACAATTTTTAAAAACACACACAAATCTAGACTAGCTTTTGCAGAAGACCAACCAATCTCATAGGCCCCTCCAGCCGGCCTCCCTGGCAGCTTTCCTCCCCCCAGGATTTCTCCCAGCCTTGAGTTCTGCCAGGCGGGCGTGTTTCATTTTTGTTTTTATTTCCTGCATCTGCATCTGCTACCACCAGAATCCATTATTGCTCTCTGGGGCTCGTGCCCCTGACGGCGATTATTTGTACATGTAAATCAGTGTGCCAGGGACAAAGCTTTAATGACAGTCTCTTTGGAGGTGGTGGCAGCAGTGGTGTGCGATGAGCCAGTGCCAGCCCTGCTGGGCTCCCTCTGGTGGGCACTCAGGGTGGGGTGGGGCGAGGGGCTGACCCCAGCTGGTTCAAGTTTCAGGAACTTTTTCTGGTGGTGATGTTGATGCTGGATTCTGGGGGCGCCCCCCTCTGTGTCTATTTAAAGGCAGGGCTCATGTTTGAATCCCCAACTCCTTCTACAAGGCTGGGCACATGGTGGGCCCTCACTCTGGGACTGTTGGAAAGTAGCAAGTCTGGTTTTGCATGGAAGGCACCCTTCGTTCTCCTTCCTTCCTCTCTGCTCGTGGCTGCCTGTCAGAACCTGCAGTCCTGGGAGCAGAGAGCTCTCTCAGACTCAAGTCCACGTTACCTTGTACCCGAGAAGTGCTTGCCTGGGAGGGAGGAAATGCCTCTGTTCAAGATCCGGGAAACTTCCCAGCTCTCAGTGTTCATGTGAAGTGGGGAAGAGGCCCAGGACAAACCGGGACCCCGACTGGACGACTGTGGTGCTCTGGGCTTGTTTTGAGGGAGGGCGACTGACACTGTGGACCACCTACGCTTATGTACAGTCTGACTCCAAAGGGAAAACAAGATGCAGACAGCGATGTCGCACACGCTGCCATTTATGTCAAAAACATATACTTGCACAGACTATCCCTGGGAGGGGCTGCTTAAATTCTTTGTCTTTTGGCCGATGCTTTTATTTTAAATATGTTTTTATTGATTTGAGAGAGAGAGAGAGAGAGAGACAAGAGAGAAACATCAATGCAAGAGAGAAACATCCATCAGCTGTCTCCCATATGCATCCCAACCAGGCATCAAACCCGCAACCTGGGCATGTGCCCTTACCAGGCATCAAACCCGCCGCCTTTTGCTGCATATGACGACGCTCCTGCCAACTGAGCCACACCAGCCAGGGCTTGCTGATGCTTTGAGTTGCCTAATCACAAAAACAAACCTCAGGTTTTTTAAGACCCACACCACGTGTTGCAAGCGGGCAGGTGGCTAACTGATGGGGCGAGCGAGTGAACGCAGTGCTCCTACCCTTTGATTTCTCTTGGTTAGAGTTTCTGAGGGATATCAGAGACTGGAGGGGGGCCTCTGTCCCTGGGGAGACCGCTCAAGTGTGAGGTGCTACTTGAATTTCTTTCTTAGGACGAGATTTTCCTTTTTCAATCATTCATTTCCTTGTTTTCCTGGACAAATACCTCTGGCTTGGAATCTGGAAGATCCTTCTTCTTACCCTTTGGGGTCTTTTGTCTTTTGCAAATTTTTTTTCTTTGGACTTTGAAGAGAATCAGCCCTCATCAATGATCAGCCTCATGTGAAGTTTTTGTTGGAGTACTTACAACATACACACACACACTGTTTCTGAGGAAATACTTCTCCCTTCTTCCTCTTACCTCTGACTCAAATGTTTCAAAATGGCTGTGAATATTAGCTTTAATCTCATTCAGACATTGATGGAGGGAGAAAAACTCCTGATGTTATAGAATATTTGAGCAATGGAAACCTTTCGCGTGCTAAGGAAGGAAGTCGTCTCCTAAGCTGCATTCTGTAGCCACTGCCACTGATGTTGTAATAATATTTTTCTTAAATAACAAAGCTTCCTAACATGACTACCCTACTTCACTTGTAATCTCTGAAAATTATTTCCATGTTAACGAGAGGAAATTAACACATTAAACAAATGAAATACAAACGATTCTTGCTTGCGGTTGTTCTGAATGCCTCTGTTAAGGAACTGGTTGTTATACTTCCATTTCCACGGTATTTATGGAACATCTCCTTTAGGGACACCCAGGAGGCTGAGACCGACCCTGCTCTTAGGGAGCATGCTCTTAGTACCGTGGATGACTTTCTCTAGTTAGGTGGTTGGGGGATGAGGGCGGACAGGAGAGAAAACTGCAGAGAAGAAAGGAGAGATCAGCACTGGGTGCAAGAGCTGGGAGAAGGGGCCAGGGGGGAAAAGAGACCTCGAATGAGCAGAAAAACATGATCCGACCCTCCACGGTGGAAGGGTCAGTATGTGTGCAGGACAGTGGTTAATGGAGAGGGCATGGGCTTTAACGTAAAAAAGGCCGGGCATCAATGCTGCTCACTAGCTCTGTGACTTTCGGGATGCCACGCTTAGAAGTCCTTTCCCTCGTCTGCAAAATGAATATGGTGATATCTGCCTGGCGAGGCTGCTGCAGGGATCACATGAGATAAAGAATGGCACATACTAACAACTGCTGGCTCCCTCCAGGTGGTGACCTGGAGCAGGTGGAGTATTGGAGTCCAGTAAGAGGTAGGCGTGAGATGTGACTGTAGGAGAAGTAAACACCAGGCTGAGGAATCGGAGCTTGGTCTCACCAGGCAAGAGGTAGGGTATAGGGCCATGCTTTCATCCGATCAATCTGGCAGTGGCCTTGAAGGACTGGCCTGAATGGAAGCTGGGAGCAGGGCCAGTGTTGCAGGGATCCAATCACGAGGTGAAGGGAGCGTTCCCTAGAAAGTAGGGATGGGGCCCGATGGCTTAGTAGAGAAAGGATGGGGAAGAGTTACAAGCCAAAGATGAACTTAGGGCTGAGAGCACTGACAGAAACCAGCAGGGCAGCGTGAACCCCAAGAGAGGAGGGGCACCGAGTGCAGCTGGATCAGGAGGGGACAACTGGATCCTAAAGGAAAGACCCTCTTGAGATGAAAGTCCGCCCGAGGTGGTCAGCTCAAGAGAGAGATAGAGATTTCAGAGTCCAACCTCAACGTGTGCGCACTTGTGTGTGCTGTGTGTGCCACTCAGAGCCCGAGCGGACCGCAGGGGCTCGGGTGTGGCCTTTGGCGGGGGACGCCTGTGTTGGAGGAAGAGTTCCCAGTGACCTGGAGCCGGAGCCATGGGAGAGGGGGCAGCACAAGGAAGCTGGGGGGGGGTTCACACGGAACAGGGCAGATCCAGTGTCAGATGTGATAGTGAGTTACAGGGAAATGAGGTCTCAGACGAGGTCACTGGCTTGGCGAGAAGGTGGCTTTTAAAGGGGGGAAGTTTCAGAGCCTGGTCAACACAGTTGATCCCCTTTCTGACCAGCCATAGCCTTTCTTGTCTGTCCCATGTTGGCATTTGGTTTCTGTTTGATTTATTCTTTCATAATTGCTAGCCCCTATTCTTCCCTCATGTACAGTGTGGAATGCTCCCCCCCCCCCCCCCGCCTCCACCCAAATGTGCACATGCGTGTGAGAATGGTCTTTTGTTCTCTCCACCTCGACACCACCTTCTCCATCTCAGCCGAGGGCAAAGCCATGCCTGCAGGTGCCCAGGTCAAAAGCCTCGAGGTCACCTGGCCCCTCTCTTTCTCTCGCACTCTACATCCGTGAATTGGGAAGCTGTCAGACCAAGCTGCCACCACCTGGCCCACGTGCGCACTGTCTTCCGCCTGGATTGCTGCAGCAGCTTCCTCACTGGTTGTCCTGTTCCAATCTGCCCTCAACCCCACAGCCAGAGTCTCCATCTCAAATGGTTGTCGGACCACACCGCACTTCTGCTCAGATGCCTCCAACGCTGGCTCCCATTTCATTAAGAGTGAAAATGAAAAATCTTCCCCTGGCCTTACCTGGTTCGGATCCTTGCCGGTCCTGCCACATCCCCCGGCTCACTCTACTCCAGCCATGCTGACCTCCTTGCTGTTCCTCCAACACACCCTCCTGCCTTGAATGCTTCCGTGGCTTTAAGTCTCTGCTCAGCTGTCCTGGAAGCTTCACCAGTGAGGCTTCCCCACCACCTTATATGAAAGAGCCACCTCCCCCCCCCCCAACTCCTGGTGCCTTCGATTTCCTTTATTCTGGCGTTTCCCCATGGCTCTTATCTCCATCTGGCATGCTGTGCATTTGGTTGTTTATTTATCTATCTTGCCCAATAAGAAATATATCCTGTGAAGACAGGGAGTTTGTTTTGGTTTTGCTATGAGCCCAGTGCCTGGCACGTAGTAGATGATGGGTAAATATGAGTTGAATGAAAGAGAAGGGAAACTAACATTTACAAGCTGTGTGTTGGGCACTTGCACTTTTACCATGTAGTCTTCACCACCATCCTCAGAGTATTATTCCTAGTATGTAGATGAGAAAACAGATAAATACAGATCCAAATCAATATTTGTTCTTTAAACTGGGGATTCAGAATGGAGGCAGAGAGCAGGGCATGAGTAGATCTTTTGACTTCAATTTACTCCCATTCATTCATGCATAAAATATTTAGGAAGCACCTGCGTGTGGCAGGCCCTAATTTCTGGGGATCTAAAATGGAATAGAAAACTATGCTTGGTCTCTAGCCTGATGGTGGAAACAGCCATGTAAACAAAAGCATAGAGTGATGTGATAAGTACTATGCTGGTAAGAGAACCAAGAATTCATTATTCAGAAAGTATGAGTAGGAAAGTGCTTCATTCTGGAGAACTCAGAGGAGGCTGCCTGGAGGAGGAGACATTTGGGGTCAGTCTCTGAAGTGCTATACATTCAAGAAAATTGGTTGTTCCATGGAAGGATAAAGCCCAAGCTTTTGAGACCCTCACAACCCAGCCTTCACCTGCCTCACCAGCCTCGTCCCCTGCCACCCCGTCAGCATAAACACAAACTGCTCATTATTATTTCCTGCGTTGCGACGCTGTTTCCTACCCTTGCAAATGCTATTTCCTCTCTTTGGAACACTTTCCTCCCTCCCCCCGCCCCCTTTTTTTCTGTGCGGCTCAGTTCAGCATCATCTCCTCCACAGGGTGGACCCGGGCCTGTCTTTGAGCCCATAGACCAACTGTCACATTTCCGTAAGGCTCTCCAAGCCATACCCTTCTGAGGACCAGCGGTCTCAGTCACCTTTGTTCTTGCTGCTCTGTGGCATCTTGGACCTGTCCCAGGGTGGACCGACCTGAGCCTGTGCTAGAGGAGGGGCATGAAGGCTTGGGGAGGTCCACGTGTCATGAGAGCATCCCAGAGCAGCCATGGAGTGGGCCAGTCGAAGGAGCTGAGGAGAGTAGGAGCCCAGGTCCCATGATGTGGTGACCAGGACACAGAGGTGATACTGGGCAGTGGAGATGTATACAGGCAGATGAAGGGCCCTCAGAGGGCACCCTCACAGCTGGACAGGGGAGGTCCAGAAAAGCCAGGCCTCCTGCTGCGGGACATAAGCCCGGGGCTATCTGTGCACATGGGTGTCCTGCTGAAGACCCAGGTGACTCCCCTGGGAGCTGGCAGATTGGCCACTGGTTTGCGGGAACATTACTGACGACTCCCAGCTCACCTGGGCTGCCTTACCTCGGCCTGGCCACCTGAATGGAGGGCTCTTTCTAAAGCTGGACAGAAACACAGCAGCCGCAGCTGGAGGAGCTGTCCCAGAGCCTGGGATGGTTAAAAACAGAATCTGTGCTCAACACCTTGCCACAGTCCACCTCAGGCAAGCAGCAGTAGAAACAAGATTCCGACCCTGGCATTTAGACTCCGCAGCCCACATCGTAACCACTGTTAGTGAGAAGGAGGGAATGGCACTGTACATTAATGTAAAAGAGCTGCCTCGGTGTTCATTGTGCTTAGTGCAGGTGGTGTGTGTGTGTGTGTGTGTGTGTGTGTGTGTGTGTGTGTGTGTGTGTGTGTGTAAGGGGGGGTCCGGGGAGAGGTGTTGTGGGGGAGGGGGAAGCCAGATATTGTTTGTACTGATGGAACCTACCCAGACCAACAGTCAGAGAGGGCCCAGCCTTTGTCTCTATGGGGAAACTTGAAAGCAAAGCTCCCAGACTCAGGAAAGTTCCTGGGGCTGGAATGCAGCACCTGGCATGTGGCAGGCATTGAGTATTTGTTAGATGGCTCCAAAGATGTTAGGAGAGATAGATTTCTGACCTAGGTGTTGGAAGAGGGGGTTCAAGCTTTAGCAGACTGTAGTATGTGGCTCTGGCCTAGTCCCAGTCCCCTTCTCTGGGAAATGGAAGTGCTGGGAATCAACATGATTTCACCCCAGGCTGAAACGTGAGGCACAGGTTGAGATCTGGGCTGTAAGACAGCAGCCTGCTGTGCTGACCCAGGGCTCTGGACAGCCCTGGCTCAGGAGGCATGCATTTGGAGTTCGGATCAGATGCTGCCATCACTCCTGGGACTGGCTGGGAAGTGACCATGGGCAGTGGGGACAGAGGGTGGAGGGAAAATGTCTTGGTTCATCCTGGGCACCCCAGGGCCCAATCCACTGGGTGAGGAAGGGCCAGGCTCTCCCTTCCCTTGGATTGATCAGACAGAGGGTCCCCAGTGCTCTGCCCCAAGATCCCTAGGAGGGACAGGCCTCCAAAGCTGAGCTGACTGCTGCTGCTGCTGCTAGGAGTGTGGCATCTGATTTCACCCCCCACTGCTGGCAGCGCACGATCGATATTTTTTGTGGTGCAGACAGAGTAAAGACAGAATAAAGTGTTGAATTGTTTGGCATTATCAAGGATTTCAGCTCCCCAGGACTCCTGCATAAAGAGATGGAAATATAGCTGCTGGAGCCAAGAAACACACAGAAGTATATGAATTTATTACAGATTATCTTTCCTCCTTCCAAACAACCCTAGAAATGTCAAAAGATCATCTATTGTTTCGTTGTTGATTAAAAAAACAAAACAGTTTGGGTTTAGTGGTCTCTGGGTGTGGGCAAGAGGCAGGCAGTGGGAGAGGAAGACAGAAGTGTTTCTCAGGGCAACCTTCGGGAGGCCCCACCACCTTCTGATTCTTCCTTTCTGGGTGTTAGTTTCGCATGCGTAATTTAGGCCAGGGCAAGCATGGAATTACACATTTGTATGCTTGTAAGTGGGTACGTGCCCACTGTGTGCAAGGTTGTGTGTGGTGCTGCTGGAGATACCCAGGTGTGTTAGCAAGCCTGGGGCTGCAAGGAGTTCAGGGCTTGGTGATGTCTGACTGTGCTAAGGGCGGTCATGGCATCCCAGACACAGCGAACTCTGCCTACCTGCAGAATCCAGAGCAGGGGTGGCTACACTGCCTGGAGGAGATCCAGGAGGGCTTCACAGAGAAGGTGACATCTGAGCTGGACCTTGAAAGATGAGTAGACTGTCTACTGTCAGAGGAGGGAGCAAAGGCATCTCAGGTAAAGAGAGGAAAGCATGATGCATAAGTTGAAAGGCTACATTCCGCCATCAGACCTGGAAGTCTGGCCTAGAGAGGCCAAGAGTACCTGACCCAACTCTCTGGCCCTGAGCTGACCCAGATCCTGGCAATCTGAGGCTGTTGTCTGGTTGGAGATCTGCTTCTCACACTCCCCGGTGCTGATATGGCTATAATTTTCCACCTGCAAGGCTCCCATTGACCACCCCTAATGCCCTCAGCAGCTGGCTCAGACCTGCAGCTGGACTCAGAACCCTCCAGGGAAGAAGCTGGCCTTTGGCTCACCTTCCTGCTGCCCTCCTTTGGCTGGAGAAAGGCCGACTATTGGGGAGCTCTTGGCTACCCCATGTACTGGTGCCGCGATGGGGCCAAGGGGATTAGGTCAGGTGCTCCAGGGTCAGGGCTGTCCCCTGCTCAGCCTGGCAGTCTCATGTACATCCCAGTGCCTGATGGGAAAGCAGGGCAGGCAGATGGGCCAGGTGCTTGATGGCCTTTTTTCTTCTGGCTGGACATCTCGTCAAAGAGAGGCCCACTATCCCCTCTTTTACACCCTCTCCACCTCTTTTCCCAGGAGGGCCTCGGGAGTCAGGGCATGTCTGAGTCTTGGGAAACCTTGGAGTCAGCCGAACCTGCAGAGCACGGTGGTTGTCCAGCTCCGACCGAGCCCTGCTCGCCGCTCCAAAGGCTTTGTTTCATGGTGGTCTACTCTTCCTTTGGTTAAGCCAGCACCTTCCTCCTGTGGCTCCCCCTGATGGTAGATCTAGGAGCATGCACACCTCAGAGGTCAGGCCTCTGTCTAGTCTCTGAAAGGGGTGCAGGCTGAGTGGACCCGCCTCCCGCTGTGTACCCAGGCCGGGCCCCAGGCACAGGAAGCATGAGGGGCAGCAGTGAGTGTTCCCTGCCCAGAGCCAGCACTGGTCTGGACCTGTGGACGGTGAGACCCGGCGCTGCCTAGGGCTCCTTCATGGTGATTGAGGGAATCCGGCACTGTGGCCTCTAAGGTTCCTCTGACTCCAAGGCTCCTCCTTCATCAGAAAACTGCTACTTAAACATTTCTTCTGCGTTTGGGAAATGGTGACAGGAACGAGGACAGCGCTGAATCAGCACCCCAGACTGTGGAGGGAACTGGCTCCGTGTTGGGACCAGCGCTAGGAAGGTGACACAGAAGAAGACAACACCCAGGTTGCTCCCTCCTGGAGGGGTGGAGTCTAGCGGGAGAGGCAGCTGTCAGGCCCACGGAGAGCAAGCAAAGGGCCTGTGTTTGCATGGTCACTGTAGAACCCTTGCCCGCTTCCCTCACACAGGCATGTGATATCATCTGAATGAGGGGCGTTACGCCAGTCAGTCCCCAAAGGCTTCTCAGAGAAGGCGGATATTGCTCTTTCCAGGGGGAGGGACATGGATGCAGGACCCTCTGCATGTGTGGGGAGTATGGCTGTGTGAGGAACCTCAGCAGCCCCAATGGACCCGATGGCTCAGGCCTGTATGGAGCTGGCTTCTCAGGCGGGGCTGCCATGAAATGGGCTCACCTGGGCAGAGACCAAGAAAGGCTGAGGCCCTGACTGCAGCCCCGACCCCAGGACCCGCCTCGTTGGGCTCTGGCCCCAAAAGGAAGGCTTTCCATTCTCTTCCCGACCCCCCTCACTTACGGGAAGCTGGGTGTTATCTTAAGGTCTGTAAATGGCCGGCTGCTTTTGCAGCTGGAGCGATTTGTTGAGAACAATTAGCATGCAGTTTTGAGCTGGAATGGAGCATATGGCAGGAGGTCCCCAGGAGCCAGCAAGGCACAGCCAGAGAAGGAGGGGAGTGGCCTGGGCAGGGCAGGAGGGGTGCTGGGCAAGGAGCCTGCCACCTGGTCCTGGTGCCCCTGCTCGAGTACTGGAGGGGGCGGAGGTGAAGGCTGTGCAAATGCCATCTGCATCTGAGGTCATGAATACATCCAGTGTCCCTTAAATTGGCATTTTATGTCAAGAGACTTGAAAAGCCCCTAAGCCCAGAGAATGTCCCTCTCAGAGAACTTTGGGGCAAATACCCAGGGGTCTGGACTGGGGTGAAGGTATTTATCTAGGCACACTTTGATATTCGTTCATCCACTAAATGGTGGCTGAGGGCCTACTATGCTCCGGAGCTGTCCTTGGCATTACTCTGTGAAGAAAACAAACCAAGATCCCTGACCTCACGGAGTTTCCACTCTAGTGTGCAATGACATAACACAAAAGTAAACTGCTGAGCATGTTAGGGGGCAGGTTAACCTCTGAAATCAACCTTCCAGGTAAGTATTGCAATGTCCTTTTTACCTGCAAAGTGATGGAAACGAAAAATTAAAATTACCCCTTTAAAACAGCCAATTTTCATAGACCCCCCCCCCCACCCCCTACAAAAAAACAAAAACAAAAATACCCTGTTCGAATTCTCTGAGCTAGGAAGTGGTAAAGTCTGGATTTAAAGCATCCATCCCAATGTCTGTGGCACTCATCTTGCCTCAAAGATGGATGAGACGCCCAAGGCCACCTGAACAGCCCCACGTGGTCTGGGTGGGCAATAGAATCATAGACTGCCCAAGTGGGGAGAGCTCAGAAATTGCCACTCTGGCCCCAGCCTCTCACAGTGGGAGATGACCTCTGGAGATCGAGTGACCTGTCCAAGGTCACGTGATTGGTCACACTGTTATAGAACTGGAGCCTGAAGGTCCTGACCTGCAGGTACAGGTTCTTAATACCAAACCAAGCTAGCTGGTCAGGTTTCTCAGCAAGCCCACAACCGAGTTCTCAAAGACAGCCAGCCTTCCCCAACCCCTGCACCCCTTCCCCCCTCAGAGACCTCACCCACTTCTCAGGGCTCCCCCTGCGCTGCCAGTCCCAGGTCTCAGGCACTCATGATCCGACAAGGGCTGACTCCATGATTTTGGCCCAACCAGAGAGGGGTGCGCTGAACAGCACTGCCACCCCACCTCCAGTCCAAGCTGGAATGTGCTCAAAGCAATGGCTGTACATAGGGGTTAGGTGTCGTGCAGGGTCAGGAGCTAAGCAGCACTCTGTCTGGAAGAAAAATTGCAGTAACAGCAGCAAGGGTGATTGTGGAGGTGGTGGAGGGGAGAGAAGAGGCAAGTAGACCTTAATGCAGCGGCTATGAGACATCCGCCAGAGCCCAGGGCAAGTACAGAACACGGCCATAAACCCAGCCTCCCAAAAGAACATTCTGGAGCTAAGAGACACCAGCTCACTTAAAATATATCTGAGATAAGAACCAAAGATCGTTATTTTTGAGTAAGGATATAAAATGCTAAACACTGCCTTTATTAGTCCTTTCTAAAAGCCAGGTGTGAAATACTGCCATTCCCAAGATTGTGTTTTCCTTTTTTTTCTTTTAAATGGCAGAAATTAAAATCTCCTTAAGCCATTAGCCATCACTCCCCAAGGTGAGCCCTCAAAGTGATTCTACCAGGGAACCCTCCCCTCACCCAGGAGAAGTGGCGGTCACCCCACTAAGCTGCACACACGCTGCCCACCTCTCCCTCAGCCCCCATTGGCATTGCATGCCTGCCAGGCAGCAGGTGGCTGGAAGTTTTATGGGTGTGCCCCGCTAGACCCTGTCTCCCACCAGTTGCCAATTTGGCTGGTTGCTCCCCACGCACAAATACCTAACACTAAAGATATTCAGCCCACTGGAGCGCTGCCAGGCAGGCCTCCCGCAGGGCGAGTGGCGCTCAGTGGCTCAGCCTCCAGGGCTATCAGATGGCATTCAGCTCCCTGTGCCACTTCTCCCCGGGCCGGCTCGCTTTCTTCCTCTCCACTGTCTTTACTTCTTCCTTTTTTCCTTTCTTTCCATCAAAGGCTGATGCTACCAGAGAAAAAGTTCATAAAAATGTTATGTCCACCATAAAACCCCTAATGTGGCATTCTGCATGATCCATGCATTAACATTAACATTTCCCAGACAGTTATTGTGAGATAATGGTCCCAGCTATAATTCAGCAGTAACGTTCCTTCAAGCAAATGTTATGGAGGAATAAATGACTCGCCGAGTGAGCCACTGCAGTGGGGGCGGGGAGAAGGGAACGGCTGCAAGATGCAGACTCTGGACCTTGGAGACCCAAGCACTGCACGAAGGAGTCTGGGGCTCATTCTAGATCTGGTGCAGATTCTGAGCCCCACGAGGCCAGGGCCACTGCCCCCTGCTGCTGGTTCACGCAGAGCTCTTCTTTCTCCCAGAGCTATTTTGGGAGAATTGGCCAAGAAAGAGGATCCAAGGCATCGGGGTCATAGTCGGCATAGTCGGGGCTGAGAGGGTGACAAGCGGCACTGGTATTTCAGGCGGCATCCTTCTCCCCATCGTGGCCCCTGCGCTCCCAGCACACCTTCCACTCACCTGCGGACGGCACTTGCACTTGTATTTTCATTATCTGTTTACCTCGCTGTGTCCACGGCTATAATGGTGCCTTCCTCATGAGCAGTGTACACACCTGAGTCTTTAGGTGGCCTCGCACAAAGAAGGTATTCCATAAATGTTGGTTGGGGGTGAGGCTGCATGGATGGATGAGGGACAGATGGATTGGTAGTTGGATGAATGACAACAGAAAAAGATCCAGAAATGAAAGCAGACCATGAGTTGATGAACAGCATTTGACATTAGCGATCAAGAGGGAAATAACCTAAACCCACATTTTTAAACAAAGTCATAAAGGTGTGAGCTTGAATGGGACTCCGGGACCTGCCACCATACTCGTTTTATTCTTCAGGAACCTGAGGCCTCGTGGAGTTGGTGTCCAAGTAGGACTGGAACTCTGGGCTGGCTGGTCAGCGCTCCGCCCCTGCTGTCTTGCTGCGACTATGCAAGGCTAGTAACATGCATAGAACCCTTTTCTACCCCCAGGGAGCTTGCTTTAGTGGAGGGGACAGACACGGCTCCTCACAACTCAGGAAAGACCATGATGAGCTCTACAGGGGGACTGTCTTCGATTTGGAGACTGAAGTGTGACCACAGAGGATAGGGGCCCTGGAGTGTGGGCATGACTGGAAAAGCAATCGTGGCTGGGAGGGGGGTGAGTATTTGAGAAGAGGGAGCAGGTGAGCAAAGGCACAGAGAGGACTGGAACCAAGGACCCCTCACAGGTGCTTCATTTGTATCAGTGCATTGAGTGTATGGTCCAGGAGGCCCTGGTCTATTGGGATGACTTTCCTTGCTTAGAACATGGCTCCTCACTGCTTCTCACTGTGCCCTTCTGACAAGCCATCAGCTTGTGGGCCATGCCCTTGGCCACGGTGGTCAGCCCTCTGGCTTGTGCGGGGCTGGGCCTCACTGGCCCCTGAGCTCCCTGGAGGCAGCCACACATGGGCTGTTTTTCCCCCGCCTCTGCCCAGTGCAGCTCTCAGCCCAGGGAAGATGAAGCAGGAGCCATATTCCTCCCAGAAGTGTTAGGAGGGAAAAGTCTCCGTGAGAAGCACAAGGGACAATGTTGGCTCTTTTCCAAATGTCACATGTGATGACCACTACGATGGCTCCCAAGAGCAGCTCCCCATAAGGCAGAACCAGATTTATTGCACTGGCAGAGGAGATGGTGACCTCTACCGTGTATTCGCAGGACCCTAGAGAGGCTTTGCCCCGATCAGAAAGATCATGCTCACCCAGGGGTCTCATCACATCCTAGAGGTGTAAGAGGCCTTGGAGGTCAACTGATTTAACCTGTGAAGGCCTTCTCCAATAGACTCGACTCCTGCTAAGTCCCCAGGAAGGCAGCTCTCCCATTCTGGAGCTGCTCTCACTGGAGGGACGTCCTCACTCAAAGGGGAATTTGTCTCTGTCACTTCCACCATTCTGTCCTAGTGCTACTTGCTGGCAGCACAGTGAGAGGCCAATACCTCCTCTGCATAATGGTTCCTTAAATACTGAAGACAACACTCCTGCCCTCCCTAGTCTACTGTCCTGTAGGTATATATCCATATGCCTTCTTCTCTACCCCAGCCTTCCCCTGGGATGCATGCCATATTAACAGTGCTCCTCTTAGGAAGTGAGTGTAGTCCTCTGGTGTGGTCGGGACCAGTACCTCCTTCATCTGGACTTGTAGGAATGCAGCCTAAGATTGCAGTTACCTTTGGGGGGTTAGGAGCCAGACATATAACCACACTGGTACCTACTGAGTTTTCAGTCAGACTTCCTTTTTTTCCCCCACATGAAATGCTTTTAAGCTCCATCTCCCTCACGCATTCAGTTTGCATTTTCCTCAAAGAGCATAAATGTATATTTCTCTCTATTCAACATCATCACCTTGCTTTCAGCCTGCTTCCTGCTCCGTAAGCTCTTTCTCAATCTTAATTCTCTCTTTAAACCCATTACCTCTCCCCTCCCGTGTGGGGAGCGATAAGCTCACTTTCTACTCCGCCATGCAAATTGTGCAAAGTGCTCAACAGCACAAAGCTGGCTACTGCAACAGGAAAGCCCTCCCCCCAGACTGAAATCTACTGATCGCCGCTGCTCGGGGACAGTCCCAGTCTAGCTGAAACTTTACCGGCCTCTCCTCCCATCCAGCTTCCTCTGCAGTCCTACGCCACCCAGAAGGACATCAAAGAAGATGTCATACATCGTGCTGAAGCCAAGATACTTCTCAGAATGTTCCTTACTTGGCCAACCTAGGAATTTTGTGATGTTGTTTTTTAAAGGGGCAACGAAGTTGGTTTGACCTGACTTTTTCAATGAAGAGATTCTTGTTCCTGGCCATGACATCTTTCTTTCAAAATTAATTCAATTTAGACTTTTTGTTAATAACTTGAACTTGTTTTCTTGCTTCCAGAATCTGATGTTTACCGCTTTATGAAAATACAACTCGTGCATATCTCTTTCTCTGAAAGCTATGCATGTTCATGGGTTCGCAAGCAGCTAACGGTGGTTCTCCGGCCCTGCCTTTAAGTTCCCCCTGCACATGAGGCGACTTGCCTGTGTCCACAGTCTTGACTTTGTTCAGAGCTGTGCGACACCGTTACCATCTCCTCACCGCTCTCAAACTCAAACCCTTTTTAAGAGTGTGGGTGTGTTGTTGTTGTCGTTTTCTGGTTCGATGATCTTTGTCCTTGAAGAAAAAAAAGCGAAGTGCAAGTTGTATTGTCTGTTTCCCTTCTGTCATATGGTAACCTTACATCTCTGCCCCAAGCTATAACTGCCTCTACCCTTTGTTTTTTTCTCGTTCCATTTTGCTTCAAATATTGCTTTTCGAGAGAGGGTGGAGAGGGACAGTGTGTATGGGATGGGGGGGTGGGGGGGGAAGGAGTGAGGTGCTCTGAGACCTCAGTTCATCTGACCTTGGCCTTCCTGTGCACTTCGAACAGGTTCAGCTACTCTTGCATGGCTGTCTTATTTATAAGCCCCTCCTTTCGTCTTTTGCACAAGTGTTTTTAAATCATCCTGGAGCTCAGATTGGAAAATGTGAATGAAAGATACGGTGTCCATTATATTTCTCATTCACCATTGGAAAGACATGGGTTAACCTGACCTTCTTTTACCAGCTCTCCTTAGAAATATAATTAGCGAGGAAATTCAACAACCACTATTTTTTTTTATCACCTCTTATACCCAAGGCATAGTTCCAGATATTGTGGGTGATACAGAGGTGAACAAGAATTGTCCCTGCTGAAACATGATGGAGGAGGCAGACACACACATTGCCATAGCTTCCAACAACAGGGCAAGCCAAGGACATATTTAAGTACCACAAGGGCCCAGAGGAGTAGAGACTAGGTCTGCTTGCAAGATCCAGGAAAGATTCGTGGGATGGAAGGCTGGGTAGACTATCAGGAACCAGAGATGCAGAAAAGGTCATAAATTCCTTAGGAAGCCCAAAGGGACAGAAGCAAGATGGTGTTTGGAGAACAGCAGATGAGTGTGTGGCTAGACTGTGTGGTGGGCTGAAGAAGGAAAGGGATCCCTGGGAGAAGGAACAGCAGGTGCGAGAGCACAGGGTGGAGGAGGCAGCTGGAGCTCCTGAAGATGCTTGTTCAGGCTGTGGCTGGAGCAAGGATGCCCAGGGTACTGGGAAGTATGGACAGGGGACACTTCATTGTAGACACTCTGTGGGACATTGCTGGGCTAAATGTGGACATGAGCAACCCCCTCCCAGGGGTGAGGGTCAGGGGGATCAAACGTGTGAAGCACTGGGCACAGGCTGCACATGGGAAACTAGGACCTCCAGCTGTTTTATTCTCAACTAGAGGCCTGGTGCACGAAATTTGTGCACTTGGGGGGGGGGGGAGCGGAGGATTCCCTCAGCCCGGCCTGCACCCTCTCACAGTCCAGGACCCCTTGCTCCTTACCACCCACTTGCCGCGGAGGCAGGAGAGGTTCCTGCCACCATCGCTGCACTCACCAGCTGTGAGCCTGGCTTCTGGCTGAGCAGCGCTCCCCCTGTGGGAGCGCACTGACCACTAGAAGGCAGCTCCTGCATTGAGCGTCTGCCCCCTGGTGGTCAGTGGGCGGGCGTCATAGTGACCAGTCATTCTGCTGTTCGGTCAGTTTGCATATAAGGGTTTTATTATGTAGGCTGGGCAAGAAGAAAGGCTGAGGCCCTGGACTGTGGCAGTGAGGGTGCAGGGCCACAGCAGTCCTTGGGCACCAAGAAGATGCTGGTCCCTGAAGATGCTGGTGTGGGAAGGAATGGGGAGGATAATGGACTCCTGTCCAGAGAGTTGAAGGGGCTTCAATGTGAGAATTTGGGGTTGATGTGAGGGGTGGCAACTCAGGACCCTCCAGAAAGAGGCATTTGGGGGACTTCAGTGACACTAAGATGATCTCAGAGAAGCCGAGGGGTGGTGCCACATCATGAAATCACCTACATGTTGATCTGGATTTGGATCTGGCTCTGGGTCCTGCTGCAGATGGGCTGGGAGCTGGGCAGGGAGGGGTGCGCGTCCTTGCTCAGAAATGCATCTGCCTTGTAATAGTGGGAAAGGCATAGGGCATCTATCCAGATGGCCCGGGGATTCCCTTCCTGAGGGCACACTGCCTCTCCCCATGCTTTTGTCCTTCTTTTGTGCCCGGCGTGTTGGGGACTCAAAGAACAGAACCCATCTCGGAGCTGGAGTCACCAGGGAGGGTAGAGGGACAGTTGCAGGAGGCCCTGCCACAGGGAGCTGCACTCCATGCCTGCAGCTGGGGGTGCAGGAGGCAGGGCTGCCCGGTGGCCCCCTTCTCAGTGGCCATCACAGGAAGCCTCCCCTCCCCTCCCTGAGCTGGACAGCCTGAGCCAGAAAGTGGAGACTTTCGGATGAGTATGCCCCTTGGCCCCAGCACAACAGACAGGATGCTGGATCATCCCTGACCAATCAGCTGCCTGCCCTAGGGAAAAGGAAACTGTTCCCTTTGGGCTGGGAGGGGTGGTAAGGGAGTGTTGGTGTAGTGGGAATGCCCCCATTGGGCTGGTACTAGCCTGAGCCAGCGCCCTCACCAACCCTCTGTGTGGCTGCCCGCCCCCCCACCCCCCACCCCTGTCTTCTCTCTGGTCAAGGGGCTGGTCCCCCTGTCCTAGCACAGTGTATGGAGAGTGGAGGGAGCAGCTGGGTGGGCTGTGGTTTTCCTGGGGCTGAACCTGCTTAGAGGTGGGCTCCTCTCTTCCTGCTGCTCTCTGCAGTAATCGCCCCCACCCACCTCCTTCCCTTCCCCTCCAGGGTAGGATGGATTGAGGCAGTGTGGGAGAAATCCGAATAACTAATCAGAGTCCTCATTAACCCCCTGCTGCGATGCTCAAACATTCACTTTGCTGTTTGTGAGGCAGAAAAAACTCTCTCCCTGCATTAAAATTGATGCCTTATTAATCCTTGTGCTCAGACCTGGCAGGTCGATGGCCAGGGCTTGGAGTCTCAGGGCCACTGCCTCAGGCCACTTGCACTTTCTATTATTTCTTGGCCCAGCACTAAGAGACCTTGGTGCCAACACTGGGCAGCTGCTTTGTTTTCTCCTGGTGGGGCCCTAGCTCCTCTATTAGCCCCCACCCCAGGCGCAGCTGCCAGGCCCTCCACCAGGCCACTGCGGTGGGCGGTTGGAGCGATATGGCTTTCCCCAGACCTGCCAGAGCCTGGGCACCTCTCTACGCTTCGGATGAGCTTGCCCATGGAGTGGGCAGCTTCTTAGTCCAGTGCTGGGTGGGCTCTGAAGGCCTTAGCATGTGCCTGGACCACTAGCTGACCCTTTCTGCACACCTGGGACCACAGTGTCCCTGTGACCTCCCTGGCCCTACCCCACACTCAGGCCTGAAAGCTGTCATGTGGCTCTCCACTCCAGACAGTCACCCTGATATTGAATACCTTCCACACAAGAACAGAACCCCACAAATATTCATCTGTGCTGGACCTTGTTCCAGGAGCTGTCAGCGAGCCAAAGTCATTAAAGGCGCAGTCTCTGTCCTCAAGGATACTTAATGCAGTGGGTTAAGGTGTCCACATAGCAGCAAGGGGAAGGAGGGAGAGAGGGGGTGTGGGGGAGGGTGTGACCTAAGGATCAGAAAGGGCTTCTCTGGGTTCTCTTTGAGCCTAGGATGGTGTGGGAAGGAGTGGGGAGGAAACAAGACCCGCTGTGCACCCCTTACTCCCATTGCTGGTGCTGGCCCAGCCCACTTTACTGGTGGTGAACCTGCCTTGATTGGGGTCTGTCCACGTCTGCTACCCATCCTGGCCTGTGAGTCACAGCCAGAGCCTGGGCCTGAGTAACTCCACTGTGGGGCCCTCTCTGAGGTAGGCCCCTGAGGACCGCTTGTGAGGGATGGAGGAGGAGAAAGCGCTGAAAGGAGGGTGAGAAGAGAGGAGTTTAGTCCCTGGCTCCTGTTTCCAATCACTTTAATTTATTGCCTTGAGAAATGGTCCAAGGTTACACCTCCCTGATCTTGGACTCAAGTTGGGAGATATTTACCTAAATTCTGATCACCCCATATTCATCCTCAACTCAGAACCCACGAAAATAAGCCTTTGCCCTTGAGTAGTGCCCTCCTTTCCTAACTTGGCAGACTTGGTGGCTGTGACTACTCTGACCACTGCAAGCCTGGCATTTGGATGTAGGAGGGGCCTTGTGTATGGAGACCCAGCCTGCCCCAGATGTGGGGGGCTGGCAGGGGGAGCAGCTGATAGCATGGATTGGCAGAGGTGGGAGGAGTGAGGTGAGGGCTACAGGAATGCAAAGTAGTGGGACTCCCCGGGGCTGCCAGGTACTACCATGGCCTCTTGTGCGGTGAGAGGTGGGGGTGGGGGGTGTGTGCAGGCACAATGACCCGATGAACAGAGTATACAACCTCCCTGGCTGCAGGCGCCTTCCCTCCATTTGGCTAAGGTTATTACTGAAACCTCTGTGAGACACAAGGTGCAACTCTCCCCCAGTGGGGGCTGGGGTGTTGGCGGCAGGTCACCAGGTGCAGCCTCTCCAGGTGGCGTGATTACTGCGGGAGGGGACTGGACTCTGAGAAGGGCAGGGAGGCACAGAGCTGAATTTCTTCAGTGTCAGGCTTCCCGTGCCTCCTCCCTTAATACCTGAAGTTTACATGTGTGGGGAAATTTCCGTTTGCCCAGGGAGTCCCGGAAAGTCAGAACCATTGGACTGCAAGTGGGTGTGTCCCAGGGCTCAGTATGGATCCCACAGGAGCCCTGATTCTTCATATGAGGGAGTGTAGCCACGATCAGTACAGTGAGCTGGAATCTGTACCTTCACATGTCTGGACTGTGTCTCTGGGATGATTTGTGTGTGCATATGTGCCTCTCTGTGTGTGTGTGTGTGTGTGTGTGTGTGTGTGTGTGTGGTGGCCATGTGTAGATTAATGTTTCTTTTTAAAAAGTATTTCTCATCTCATGCATAAATTACTGCATGTAAAAGGCCATCCGAAGCTCAGTTGCTGGCATCCTCTTTCAATGAAGCAATATTATCACAGCCTAGTCCCAAAACTGGTCCCAGGAGAGGTTTTTCCTAGATTCTTTGTCAAACGAAATGTCACCGCCTCACCAAACGATGAGAGGAAGAATTTGTCTTGTTTATTTGCCAAGTGAGGCAGCATAGCGGCAGCCCAGCTTCTGCGTCCTTTCCCCAGCTGGGTGGGCAGGAAGGCTAGCCGACAGCCAGGCTGGGTGCTAAGGAGGCCCCCCAAAACCCTTGGGCTCTGCTCTTTCACTCGGACCCTTAACCAGCTTTGTGACTTGGGGCAACTCACTTTTCTAACCTCAGTTCCCCCTTTTAAAAACAGGACTAATAACCCCTACTTTGCAGGGTTGCTGAAAGGATTAAATATCATTTACTCCTTTACTCAACCAGTATTTGTTGAACACCTAATATGTCCAAAGTACAAATTGGTCTCCACGGAGAAATATTGGCTTCAGAGTCACTTTAGGGTCATGTAATCCAGTAGGGCAGACGGACAGGCAGACAGGCGACCACAGTTCGGCAGGACGAGTGCTAGGAGAACTGGGCACAGGATGCTCTCTGCTGCTAGAGCCATCCTGTGGCGCATGTGCAGGATGGAGCAGCCCGCAGTGAGACCCGTCAGGAAGCCTCTGCTGAGCCAAGGTAGGGTAGTAGAGATAGAGGAGGACAGCGGTGCTCACTTCACACCCGCCAAACAGCATAATTAGCTTGTATCAAGTGCATGGACATTCTCCTGCTCTGGAGAGAGTGTTGAGGCTGTAAAGGTTGTCTCATTGCCAGGGCCACCCAGCAGTCTGGCTAGGCGAGGGAGCAGGGCTCTGAGGCTGGCGGGTCTGACCGCTGGGGAAACGAATGGCAGGGCGCAGTAGGAGAAAGGCTGAGCCCACCTGAGGGAGAGGAGGGACAGAGACAGGTGGGCTTTGCAGAGATCCTCAGAGGGCTTCTCGTGGGGCTGCAGGATTCCCCACTCGAGGAAATCCTGTGGGAAAATGGAGCGACTTCTCGAAACGTAGGGCTGGTCTCCATTGAGTTAAAAGGGACACTCACTTTCCAGGATGGATTTGCCATCACCAGTCTCTAAGTTTTTCCAGGTCTCCTGATTGCTTTTGGCATTCTTGCTCATTCATTCATCCCCTCATTTCAGCACCATCGAGCCTGATGCCCGGCCAGTGCTGGAGGCACGGAGGCGAGGAGCCTGGCTCAGGAAGTCAAAGCTTATGGGCGGGACACCTAGAGGAACACGTAATAATACTTTAGTGACATATAGCCTGGAGTTTGTGGCTAAGAAGTTTGGACTGTATTTTAAGAGAGACACAGTCCAGTTATTAGGGGACAGAAAGGAGGCAGTGACTCATCTGTGGGGTAGGATGGCACTGAGAGAAAATTGTACAGACCTGGATCTTGAAGGATGAGTGGGATTTTGTCAAATAAGCTCTAAGCAAGCGATTGTTATTCACATTGTCAGTAACAACAATAGTCACCATTTATTAAGGCTTGGTCAATGTCAGTGCTGAGCCTTTGCTATACCCACTAAGCACATCAGGTGTCTGCGAGTTTCCATTTTACAGAAATAGGAAAACCAAGACTGACAGATCAGCTGGTAAGAAGGAGATCTGAACTTAAATCCAAATTTGTCTGATTTTGAAGTCTTTTCCACTCCACTGTATTATCTCTTCCATATTCACTTATGAATATTACTGTAGGAGACATAAAATGATCCATAGGTTGGTCAAAAACTCTCCATTCAGAGACACATTGAAATATAGAGAATTGTAATGCCTCTGACAATTAGACCAAATAGGCACACTCCCCCATGGACCTGATTGATCAGATTTGGTATTTTCCATAGTGGTTCCTCTTCATGTGGTAAGAATGGTATTTCAATGACCTACTTGGGCATAGTGCTAACCCAAGTATATATGGCAGGCATAAGAGAAATTAAAGACACAGGTTTTGACCTCAAAATTTGTGATGTCACTGAGGAGATTTATATTAACACAGAAAGCAGAAGTTTAGCAAAATAGAGTAAAAGGAGAAAAGACCATTTCCACCCTGACTGGAAAGGGGTGGGAAGTGGGGGAGGGAGGAGTCCAACATGTCTCCCAGGTTTGCTGCCTGGGATCCGGAGAACTGGGAGCCACTCACCGAGCTCCCAGACAAGGCCAGGGGAGGAGGAGCCGCTGTGTAGGCGTGGGATGTGGGACTGGAGTAATCGGCGCTCACGCATACTCTCTCATTTGGTCCTGATCCTTGGGCCCCTGTGTATGGCTGCCCCTGGGAAGGCAATGCCAGGGGGCCTGAGCCCCCTGCTGCTTCGAATGTCTGGTAGCCTCCGCTCACTGTGGGCAGAATTTGGGGTGTGCAGAGAGAGGCTGTGTTTCAACCCAGACACTTTTATTACTGGAGAGTCATTAACCGCCCTGCCTCCTCCTGGAGCTTCTCTCAGCTCATCCTGCTCTCTTAGCGCCCCCAGCTTCCTCTCTCCAGCAGCTGGAATTCACCCTCACCCAGGATCCTGGAGGCTGAGCCTGCCACCCTCACCTCCCTGCATTGCACACGTGAATATGTACACACACAGTCACACTTACCCACTCACTCACTCACACTCATTCTCAATCACACTCACACATTCTCACACACTCACACTCTCATATGCACACTCACACTCTTACACACTCTCACTCACATACACTCACACTCAAACACTCTCAGACATGCACACACACACACACACTGAAAGGAAGGCGGGAAAGTTGTTGGGGCAAATGTGTAAATTTCCATTTCCCTGCTGCAGCTCCCAGCCTGGGCCACTGTTTGGCTCCCCCTGTTGTCGTTTTCATGTCCCTGGTTAATTACATTCTTTACTAAGGCGCCAATGTGTTTTTACAGGGAGACTAAGCTGGTGTGAACTGGGAAGGAACTGAGTGTTAGAGATGCAGTTCCCTCTGGTACAGGGCTGGGGCTCTCGCTGCAGATGCTCCCAGCGCTGTACTGGGAATAGCACCGCCCAGGCATCAAGCAGCCCCACCCACTCAGGACCCTGCCATCCGGGCCCAAGGCACAACCTCAATGGAGTCAAGTTAGCAACTCGATCCACAAGGAGAAATTGATGTGAGGGTTTGGGAAATGTTAGGCCAGGCCTTTACAGCACTGACCACCAACCTCAGTTTCCCAAAACCTTGGTCCATGCCACCAAGAAATAAAATTAATTCATTGCAATATAAAAATAAATGGACAAGCTGTATAGCCAAAGCTACCTGAGGCCACTCTGTTAATGCTGCTCTGGGTCCACTGTCTTCCTGGCTCTTCTTCCCTGCTGCCTGCAGGCGCCCTCCCCTCTACCCTACCAGTGTCTCTTCACACCCAAGTCCCCAGACCTCCCTCCATCCCACCGTCATCTCTCCACACCCCAGACCCCAGACCTCCCTCCACCCCACCAGCATCTGTCCACACCCCAGACCCCAGACCTCCCTCCACCCCACCAGCATCTGTCCACACCCCAGACCCCAGACCTCCCTCCACCCCACCAGCATCTGTCCACACCCCAGACACCAGACCTCCCTCCACCCCACCAGCATCTCTCCATACCCCAGACCCCAGACCTCTGACACCCATTTGCACATTGGAAAAGGCTGCACCTCCACCCCTTCCTCTCTGTTCCCTACAGTTTAAAACAAAGGCCTAGGAATCACCCCGGGGGAGAGGGGGCCACATGTACACCTGGTGTCAGGAAACCAGACAGGTGACAATGCGGCCCATCCCGCTATGACGAAGTTCTGGGCTCTGAAATGCCAAGGTGGCCAAGCAGCCACACTGAGAGAGACCGGAGTGGGACGATGGTAGTGAGGAGTATAGAGCAAACAAAACAGAGCCTGTCCAGTCAGCCTGCGGAGGAAGTGGGGTGCCCAGAGCGGCGGCCCCCTGTTCATGTTCACGACAGGTCCTGGCCTCCAACCCTCCCTTCTGAGAGCCGCCTGCCTTCTCTCACAGGTGTGCTGGCTGGAGCAGTTGGAAGTGAGACAAGGGGTGTCACCTGAGGGCCATCCCAGAGGCTCCCCAAACAGTGAGAAATGCTTCTTGGTCCTTTAACACACAGTTAAACCCTCCGGGCAAACGATCTCTTCCCAAAGCCTTGAGAACCAGCCCATGGCGTTAGCGACACTGAGCATGTCCCACCTCAGGAAGCCGACATCCTGTATTGTTTGTTCACATCTCCTCCCTGCGGCCAAGATGGACTCTGCCAGTTCCCGCAGACCCCTCTTCCATGTGTTCTGTGCACAACACACTGTTGTCCATGCCAACGGCTGGGCTGCTGCTCGCGTCACGAAGAAGGTAACATTTGTACAGCTCGGCGCCAGCATTATTGCCTCGGATGTTTGTTAAACGTGCCTCACACCACAGGTTCCGATTCCACGCACCCAGGTTGAGGCCCAGGAGTCTGCACCCCACGTGGTTTCGATGAACGTGGAGGAAATGGCCAGGTGTTTCTGATGAACTCTGGAAATTGTTCTTTGAATGTAAAAAGCATTCTGAATAGAAAATCTCATTTAATCCTCTCATCAGATAGCGTTTTTAAATCGCTTAAGTGACGTCAGGGTCTCAGAGACGTGAGCATCAACATAGGCAGGGCTTTAGGAACCCAGTTATCCCAAACCGCTTTTCTCCCAGTCCCCCATGACAGGGGTGGGTCTGTGTGGTGAGATTGGGCCCAACCTCAAAGGACCTGCCCGGGACTTGTAAGTTCTCCAATGTCTCAGGGCCACCATGACCTGACAGTCCATTGGCCGCCATTTGGGGGGCAGTGATCTTCGCCAAAAGCCCCACAAAAGCGGACTTCCCTGGAGAGAGGGAGGGAGTCAACCAGAGAGGTGATGTCCCTGTGCCCGGCTCCCATGCAGGCAGTGAAGCCTCCGATGCTTAAGAGGACCACCTCTGAGAGCACGGAACTGGCCAGGGGAGGCTGTCCTCCTCCCGTGGCCTCAGGCTGTTTGGGGAGCTCGGTGTTCTGGATGCACTAAGCGGGAGGCACTCTGGAACCTGCCATGGCTCCTGGAGGTGACATCCAGGGACAGGGCACAGCGAGGGGGCAAGGCTTCAGGGAGCGTGGTCAGGTGATGCCCATTTGGAAGACAGGTTGACAATCTTTTCAACAACCTTTGGAGCCTGTGCACATGGTGATGGGAGCTCACTGCAGACAACAGCTGTGGCGGGCTGAAAGCAGAGAGGGAGATGCTGGAATCTCGAGGGGCAGGGGTGCTTGGGAGCATGGAGGTGCCCTGCCTCCCTCCACAGGAAGGATGGGAATGGGTCAAGGGAACACTCACTCCTGCTGTGGGTTCTTTCTGCAGAATGGAAGCTTCTGTGATGAGACAGAGGCCACCTCAGATATTAGTCCTGACTCCCCAAGACACACACACACACACTGACCATGGAACCGTCTTGCCAAGTGGGAGCCAGCCTGTTCTGTTTCGGGAACTAAATACAGTTGACACTCTTGCTTGGGGGTGCGATCGGCAAGGACAATTTCCGCAGCTAATGCTGGAAGTGCGGCAATCAGAGGAGCCACCAGCTGTCGTGCTTAAACCGTTAGCTCTCTTGCTCTCTTTTTCTAAAATCGTTTTGCTTACATAATCCACCCCCTTTTTATTTTCTAATTCTCTCCTTGCAAAGCTGGTACCAGAAAGGAAGGGCTGGGGTGGAGGGGGTAGCAATTACGCATCGGTTTGGGGAGCATTTACATTCTGCAATTATAACTTTAAAATAAGCCTTGTTAATGATCTCCACGTGTCAGTGACAAACCCTAACTGGCACACAGACCGCCCCCCCGCCCCCACCCCGGGCCTGCCTGCGTCCCCTAAGGCAGAGGCTCAGAGAGGCAGAGGTACCCAGGGAGGCCAGGGCAGCATCTGAGGGGTGGTCCTCAGGTTGGTGGAAGACAGGGAGAGAGCTGAGCTAGAAACCAGGCACAAGGGGACCACCGCTCCCCTTCCTCCCTGCACTGCCGCTCCGTCCTAGCGCATCTCCTTCCAAGCCTGGCTCAGCAGGGCTGTGTCCTCAGAAAGCACTGTCAGAGCTCAGAGCTGAGGAAGGGCGCCTCACGTGCTGATACCCTCTGAGGGAGCATCTTCAAGTCCCATTGGGGCCAAAGTAAAGCCTGTTCCCAAGGGCCAGCCAGTGTGTCTGGGCGCTCATGGACTGAGTGGACTGACTCCATACACAAGGCTGAGGACAGGAACGGGAGTAGTCGTAACCCAGTTTGAGGGGCACTTCCCTTATCAATCGGCTGACATGGCCCTCAGATTACGTAAGCAGGGAGGTGGGAACCAGACGGACTCAGGCTCAGCTCTGCCACTGGGGTTTGGGGCAAGTTAAGTAACTTAACGTTTTCTAACCGTCTTGTCTTTATGTCATTGGAACAATCTTTTTCTACCTCGCAGGGCTCTGTGAGGATTGAACTAGGTGATGCACTAGAAAAACCCTCACATAATATCCGGCTCATGGTAAACGCTCATTAAATATAGTTCCTCTCCAAGCCCCTGCCCAGTAGCCCCAACAAGCTGCCTCCCACCCATGTTGAAGCTGCTTCTTTCCACGGGCGTGAAGGAAGCGTGATCTAGTCTGATTTCTTATGTCAGCCTTCAAAGTCAAGCCATCTGCACCCTGAGCACTCCTGAAATGGACCCCCCCATCCCCCGTCCCCCCTCCCCCCCTGTCCCACCCTCCCCCGCCCACACACACATGCCATCTCCCCATAGAGTTCTCCTTGGGCCGTGGCATCAGGCCTCTGCTCCAGCCTTCAGCTTCCGGAGGGCCTTTTAATAAGCCAGTTCTCTCTTTCCTGGGCACGAGTCCAGTGGCATGAGCTTGCATCGGCCCGCGTAGGCTCTTTACCTGTGAATGAAAAAAGTGGCCTGGGCCTTCCAAGGCATCTTGCATCTTTTCATCCTGACATCTGTGACTCGCAGATTCTTCGTTTCCACTCCGCTTCTCCATCCTTTCTTTCTGAGTAAGGTTTTCATCCCCGGCAGCTTCATCCAGGCCAACCTCTGGACTGACCACTTATAGTCAAGAGCTTGCTTGCATTTGTTGCTGGAAACGTGCATAAAATAGTTGCTACCTGTGGCAAAGGTGATGCGCATCTTACAGAAATCAGAGAGAGATGACTTCTGAACGCAGGCCACGAGGCATAGGGGCAGAGACCATAGGAAGGGATAACACCGTGTTGATGTTGGTGTTTAGTTCAACACAATTAAAGACTGTGTTTTAAATACTCTTCTAGAAATTTGCTTTCTTAACTTGGGTTATATAATGGACAGATTTCCAGGTCAGAATAAGTAGCTCTACTCCATTACCTTTAATTTCTGCATAGTATTCTCTTATATAGCTGTCTAATCATTTATTTAAGTTACTGTATTTTTAAAATTAGAATTAAATATATGTGTGAGGAAAAGCAAACCATGTACAAGATATAAAGTAAAATAAGATTAAAAAGTGTTCCTTCTTTTCTACCCACAAGGTTCATAATCCAAAGTCAACCCCAATGATTTTAGTTATGTGGTGGCCAATGTTTAGCATCCTATCTAATAAAAGAGTAATATGCAAATTGACCGTACCTCTGCTATACCCACAAGCCACGCCCACCAGCCAATCAGGAGCGAGTCTGCAAATTAACCCAACCAAGATGGCTGTGGCCACGGAGAGAGCAAGAGGCTTGGGTTTCCCCAGCAATGGAGGAAGCCAAGCTTTCTGCCTGCCCTGGCAGGCCCAGGCCTCCGCTCAAGGCTACAAACTTTCCATTATAGAAGATAAATAAATCCCAACAAAAATGGCGGCAGCCACAGAGCTGGAGAGAGTAGGAGGCTTGAGTTGGCCCTGGTGATGGAGGAAGCCAAGCTTTCTGCCTGCCCTGTCCTGCCTTGGCCTCCTCCACTCAAGGCTACAAAGTTTCAATTATAGAAGATAAATAAATCCCAACAAAAATGGTTGAGGCCATGGAGCAAGCAGGAGGCTTGGCTTTGCTCAAGGCTACAAAGTTTCAATTATAGCCCTAACTGGTTTGGCTCAGTGGATAGTGTTGGCCTGCGGACTGAAGGGTCCCAGGTTCGATTCCAATCAAGGGCATGTACCTTGGTTGCAGGCACATCCCCAGCAGGGGGTGTGCAAGAGGCATCTGATCGATGTTTCTAACTCTCTATCCCTCTCCCTTCCTCTCTGTAAAAATCAATAAAAATACGTTTTAAAAAAAAGTTTCAATTATAGAAGATAAATAAATCCCAGATCCCAGGGCCTCCGCTTGGGTCGCCGGGAGGCGTGGCAGGCCTGCAAACCACCATAGGCCCCTCGCCCAGGCCATCCCACGCCCCAAGGGAACCCCCACCCTGATCCAGGACACCCTTCAGGGCAAACCAGCCAACCCCCACCCGTGCAACATTCCTTTATCTTATCTAATCCTATCTAATCAAAAAATAATATGCAAATTGACCATCACTCCAACACACAAGATGGCTGCCCCCATGTGGTCAAAGATGACTGCCCCCATGTGGACACAAGATGGCTGCCACAAGATGCCCAGCAGGGAAGGGTAGTTGGGAGGGACCAGGCCTGCAAGGGAGGGCAGTTGGGGGTGGTCAAGCCTGCAGGGGAGGGCGGTTAGGGGCAGACAGGCTAGCAGGGGAGCAGCTAGGCATCAATCAGGCTAGCAAGGGAGTGGTTAGGGGGTGATCAGGCTGGCAGGCAGAAGCAGTTAGGGGCAATCAGGAAGCAGGCAGATGAGCAGTTGGGAGCCAGCAGTCCTGAATTGTGAGAGGGATCCCAGATTGGAGAGGGTGCAGCTGGGCTGAGGGACACCCCTCCCTGCCCCCGCTGTGCATGAATTTCATGCACCGGGCCTCTAGTGTTAGATAATATATTTAAGTCCCTCTTTCTGAATTTATGTGTTTATCTATTAGTTCCCTGCTTTGTAAGCTGGGGAAATTAGCACACATTCTCCCCTTCCAATTTGTATAAGTTTGATCATTTTTATCAAACTATATATGATGTTATCTATTTTTAATAAAAAGTATGATATGTAATATAGTAATGTATTATATGGTATAATTATACTGTTTTTAGTATAATAGTAGTATATTTAGTATCTTTCCATTAAGATTTAGAAGATTAATATTGTATTCTATAACTGTAGTCACTTCTGCGTTCTGACTATAAGGTGATCGCAAAGTGGAAATATTATTCAACTACAGAGGTAAATAGTGTGACTGGACCATGGAAAAGGAAATGAAATTCTCTCTAGAACCTTCCGAGTCCCTGGATAATGGCCTACCCCCCCCCCCCGCCCCGCATCTCCCCTCCTCTGGGTCACCCAGGCCCCCACCTACGTTGTGCAGACGTCGTCCTCTCCTCCCCCGCTGTGTTGCTGGAACACCACCTCTAGGTCACTGACAGGCAGGAAGTACACTCTGATTCTTACGTGTCCAAAACGCACTTTGTTTTGTCTTCAGACTTGACTTAAGTTCAGAACCCACGTTCAAAGCCTGTTTCTCTTAGATCTTGAAGACGTTGCTGTGCCGTCTTGTTTCCAGTCTTGCAATGAGAATTTGTGGAAACACTTCATCTTCTTCGCTTTTTAAAGTCTTGAAATTCACCGCCACGTGTCGAGGCTTGTGGTTTACTTGCTCCCTTCTTTTTTTCATTTCTCTCGGCCCCTGGGAACCTTTAAATCTGAAGTCACTGTCTTCCTGTCGCTCAGGGACACTTTTGTCTCGTTGTTTATTTATTCTGCTAAAATGCCTCTATTATGTTCTTCTGGAACTTCTCCCACCTGGCACAGAGCCTAGCACATAGTAGGTGTGCAGTAAGTGATGATTGAATTTGTTACTTGGGACCTGGATTCAAATTGGATCCCTGTTTCCAGCTTGCTGCATGGACTTGGGCAGGTTTTATTGTTTGAACAGGACAAAATCAGACCTCCTGATGCTTCCACTCTGCCAGTCTTTTGCTCTGGACATGAGTTCCCTGCTCCTGGGATAGGGGAGAGGGTAAGGAGTGAGAAGTGCCCTTCCCAGTCATTCTTAAATGGGCTTCCTTTTCTCTTCACCCCACTCCGCCCATCTCCCCTATTCCCTGCACTTGCCCAGCTCACATGCACACACAGCTCACATGCACACACAGCTCACATGCACACACAGCTCACATGTAAACTCAGCTCACATGCACACACAGCTCACATGCACACACAGCTCACATGCACACACAGCTCACATGTAAACTCAGCTCACATGCACACACAGCTCACATGCACACACAGCTCACATGCACACACAGCTCACATGTAAACTCAGCTCACATGCACACACAGCGCATATGCACGCAGCACACAAAGGGCACATGCACACACAGCTCACATGCACATACAGCTCACATGCACACAGCACACATAGCTCAAATGCACAAAGAGTTCATGTGCACACACAGCTCTTGGTGGTGAGATGACTCCCAACCATGACAAGTGTCTCATTCAGTGACAGAGACAGCAGATGCTCTGATTTCAGACAGCCAGGCCCTAAAAAGAGAGGACCAGAGAGGCCTGCCTATAGCAGGCGCCTGCCCCTGACCCTGCCATGGGCCTCCTTGTGCCCTGGAGGTGGCATCTTGGGTGAGAATTCCCATTTACTCCTCCTTTCCACCCAAGACTGGCTCCTGTGCCACGCCCCTGCTTGCCCAGACCCACCTGCTCTGACAGAACCTCTGGATCAAGGAGTAAAGACACCCCACCCTTCCTCCCCAAGGGCCAGACACTAAAGGTCCAGATTACCAAGTGCTCAGATCCCAGAGGACCATTCTGTTCTGAGACAGAGCATCCTAATTGGGCCCTGAGGGCCAGAGTCCATGGGGCAAAATTGTCTTCTCCTTTTTTCCACCCCTGGTCCTTGCTCTGCTGTGAGAAGGGGGTCCATCTCACTGGAGAAAGAAGAGGGGAAAGTGGAAGAACAGTCTTGAATTTCAGGTCCACAAAGATTCTGTATTGAATGCTGGACCTTCTTCCACTGAGACCACAATGATAGGAGATGAGCTTTCATAGCAAAAAGTAGCATGAAGATTTGATGTGAGCTACACTTTTCAGATAGGCTGCTGGTAGTCGAAGATTTTGCTGCTAATAGGACGCTTCCCCTGGGGCCTGCGTACAGAAGGGGCCTGAGGATGACTAACAGTCCCCCTGTTAGAAGCCAGAGAACCACAGACCTTTCCCAAGGCTGGAGGTGGAGGGGATGGGCTTGGCAGGGGACAGCCAGGAGCTGGGGGGAGGAGGGACACAGCTCTGGTCCCCGAACTTCTGTTTCCTTGTCTCCTGCTTCGGGGGCTGTGGGTACTAATCCACTGCAGGCTGTGAAGGTCGTCCCTTATCCCTCTTCAGACGGCTGCCTGGCACCTCTCTGGCTAAGAGAGGCCGGAGATGACCCCTCCATGAAGGAAAGCAGGACTCAGGGAGATATGACAACAGATGGGTGCCCCTAAGGATCAGGTCCCTCAGCTTGAGAAAACCAACACTGCTCTCAGATACACAGGCTTCCAAGGACAGAGTCCAGTGCCCTGGCCTGTGAGTCCTGGGCATGTTTCCCCAGAACAGGGACTTCTTTGCAGCTGTGGGTGGTCCCTGAGAATCCATGGGTGGCCAAGCAGAGACAGTCCCGGAGCACAGGCTGACCGCACGCTCCCTTCCACCCCACCGACCTGGGTGGCAGCAGGGCCCCTCAGTCCAGCTGATAGGAAGGAGACCCTGACGGCACCCCAGTTGGTGTGGGTCAGAGCCCTGGCTCAGAGCTGCCAAGGGTGGGCACAGGCTTAGGCAGCACCACTCTCGAAGCATCAGTTCCCAGAGTGGTCCTCCCAGAGCTTAGAACAGGCAAGCAGGGCCCAGTCACAAATGCCCAGTCACACACGGTCTTCAGCCACGTATCTCCATCATCTCGTATTCGTTCTTTAATTTTCTTTCCCTCCATAATTGTGCCCGCAATCTAGCGAGTCTACTATTGAGACTCAAGATTTGCCTCTTTCAGCTCAATGTTCCCACCTTGCTCTCAGGGGTGTTGTGCAGACAAGACCCACTTTCTTATCTCCCGGATCAGTTCTTTCCGTTTTACATCTTCCACTCATTTGGGAAAGCTGCAATAAAATATTTAAATAAATTTGCATATACACTGCTCTTCAAATATGACAGGATGGCAGAAACGGACTGGTGCTGTTTAAGCAGGTCTCCTCCGCCCAAAGGCATAGAGTGTGTTCATTAACTGATGTACAAAAGCCCACATTTGGCTCTGGGAGACATCTAGGCAATGTCAGTATAATTCCTGAAAATTTGGGGCATGTGAAAGGAAGCCCAAGGACAGCCTGTCCTGGGTGGCCCAGCTCAAAGCCGGCCGTTGTTTCCACAGTCAGCCTTGCCTTTTCGTACTTCTCCACTTTCTAAGGGTCTCCTTCCTTCTCTGGTGGTTGCTGCCTCTACCCTGAGATTTCTAGGTCAAGTTCAAATTCTGAAATCAGACTGTGTCACATCCAGAAGCTCTCTCAACCTCTCTAAGCCCGAGTTTTCATACCCATGAGTAGGACAACCATCATAATTACACTATATAGTTGTTGAAAAAAAGAAACAAAATTATCTGGGAAGCGTAGAGTAGTGCCTAGTGCATGGTGAGGACTCAATAAATGGCAGTTCTTATCAATTCCATATTATCATCTCACCCCTGTCAATATTTGCTCATTCTCACTCAGGTGTAAATGAATTTGATTGATTGTTTTCCATTGTAACAGTAAACTAAAGACATTCAATTGCACCTGTGTATATACTCAGGCTCCATGAGGTGGCCTGCCTTGTGAAGTCACATACACACCCCTACCCGCCACCCCCAAGAAGGAAAGAGAAGGCAAAGCCTTCTGTCTGCTGGGGACAATGACATGGGGTGGGAAGCGATTTTCCATAATGTAGAAACACACATTGAGCTCTCTCGCCATCGCACCCTGCTCCACTGACCTCACTGCTGCCCACTCCACCTGGCCCCCTCCCTTTCTCCTGAGCTCACCTGGAGCACCACAGAGGCCCACGGAAGGATGCACTGGCTGGGTAAGGAAGCATCAGGGATGAGTGGCTTTGTGATGATAAACTGAGCCTAGAGGGCCACTTGCTTCCACAGCCCTGACTCCTGACTTTTTTTTTTTTTTTTTTTCCTGCTGGAGGAATTTTTAAAATGGAGCCAGGTATCATCCAGCCAGAGGACAGGTACAGTCTTTCAGAGGAAAAGAGGCCTGCCTGACCCTCGTAGGACCCTCTGCTCAGGAGAATCTGAGAGCGTTGCAACTGACAGACTGGACAGGGGTCAGGGCTCCTTCCCTCCGTGGACCCCTCAACCCCAGCCAGTTCTGCTGCCCCAGACCCTCCCTTCCCACCCCCCTCCAAGGCCCCTCCCTGCTCCGGTCTCTTTCCCATCCCATCTCCCAGCAAGCCTGCTTCGGGAAGAGAAGGATTTATGAAAGGAAGGTGGGCCCTAGCTGGTTTGGCTCAGTGGATTGAATGTTGGCCTGCAGACTAAAGGGTCCCAGGTTCAATTCCAATCAAGGGCATATGCACGGTTGCGGGCTTGATCCCCAGTGGGGGGCATGCAGGATTCAGCCAATCATTCAGCCAATCATTGATATTCTCTCTCTCTCTCTCTCTCTCTCTCTCGCCCCCCTCCTTCCTCTCTGAAATTAATAAAAATATATTTTAAAAAGGAAGGAAGGAAGGCAGTGGGTAGCGGGGAGCCCCTCCACCTGGGTCCTGGCACCAGGGCTGTGGGTCCGTCTCTGCTGAGCTGTGAGCCTCAGGGGCCAGCCGTGTTGTTTTCTCAGCTCGGCTCCTGAGCAGCGTCTGCTGTCAGCTCCCGACAAATAATAAACCTGGGAATCGAGTTTGTCGAAGGGGATTTCAGTCCCTGGATTCATTTTTAGATGTGTTTCTCTCTGTGTATGCAGACAGCAAGCACGTGATGGTGTCTTGGGAGAGCAGGCAGGGCTCCCAGGGGCCCGGCAATCCACCCTATGTGCCCCCACCGAGCGCGGGAGGCTCTCCTCTGCCCCCCTGACTACCAGGGCAGCCTGAGGGCTTGAAAGGAAAGAAAACTAATTGAATAAAAGGCCTCAAGCTTTCTCCTTTCCTGTTCCTCCCACCTCTCCCACTCATGCTGTTTAGATAGAGAGGAAGGGGATGGAAAATGAGGCAGGACCCCACTCTGGGTCTGGGAGTTGCCTGAGTGGTGGACGGGAAGAGCCTGGGCGGCACACAGGGAGAGGGACTGACTGGCATCTCCTGGGGATTCCACCCCAGGGTAGCTGGAGGCCTCCTGACCCGGGCTGCAGTATCAAGGGGAAGGGTCCCTGGGGAGGGAAAGGTGGTCTAAGTGGACATCCCTGGCATTTGTGGGTGAGTGTGAATCTAGGACCAGGCTAGCGATGCCCCCCTGGGAAGCACCCACTTTTCAGCAGGTTGGAGGTGACTGTTGGGGTCCTGGCTGCCTCCTTGTGTGAAGTGAAGCAGGGGAAGGTGCTGGCCTGGTCTCTACGAGGGGGATGCAGGGCCACGCATCCCCTTACAGCTCCATGCTTCTCTCACCGCTGGGTTTCTGTTTGTTTTATTTTGTTTAAAGGAACCAAAAGGGAAGAATTGCCTAGTTGTAAAGTGCTGAAGGAGGAGATGAGAATCTTCTTCAGGTGCTCAGAGCTCAGGGAAGGGTAATGGGAACTCTTGCCGGCTCTTAGGGGACTGATTTTCAGATCAAGAAGCAGCAGCTGGATGAAAGGAATTATTGTTAAGCTCCTCAGTAGGAAGATCTAATGGACTATTGCCGCTATCAGGAGGAATTAAATTGCTGTTTCAGTTTGTAAAATATATCAGTGGCTTTTTGAAGCCAGAAAAGGTGTGACAACCAAGGCAGGGGTGGGGGAGGAGGGCGCCCTGCCACTCCCTGGTCCCCGTGTGGGAGGCAGAGCAGGCGGCAGAGTGCTGGGCAGAGCATGGTTCCTCTCCTTTCTCACTCCTGTCTGCCTTTTTTGTTTTTTTTTTTAATGTATTTTTATTGAGTGTAGAAAGGATGGGAGAGAGAGAGTGATAGAAACATCAATGATGAGAGAGAATCGCTCAAACCTGCCACTGGGGCATGAGCCCTGACTGGGAATCAAACTGTGACCTCCCGATTCATAGATTGGCGCTCAACCACTGAGCCATGCCAGCAGCCTCCCATCTGCTTTTTGAAGGCAGGTTGGAAATGGGCTAAACCGGGGAGTAAAGGAGGACGAGCTGCAGCCCTGGACTCTGGGCCTGCCATGTGGGAACCCTGTGAATCAGGCAGGCCGGGAAGCAACAAGGCGAGGTGGGGGCGCCTCCCAGGGACCTGGTCATGGATGAGGGTGGTGGGTCCGTGACTTCTGTAGCCTTGTGTGACCACTAAGCCCCTAAACTGCGGGCACAGAGGGATGGAGGTTGAAAAGCCCCTCCCCCCCCCCCCCCCCCCCCCCCCGGGGTCTGCCCAGCCAACCTTTTGCTCTAAGCTGGGTCAGTGGGGGCACAAATGACCTGTTGATACAGCCACACAGGGGCCTTTTGTTACTCCAGATAAAGAGCAAACAGCCAAATGGCCCTGGGGGCGGGGAAAGGCAAGGAGAGGCCGCCTTTGGAAGGAGGGCCACAGGCCATGGGAGGAGCCACAGCCCTGGGATGGGAGCAGGAGGGTCTGAGTTTTGTGGTTTCACAGAGGCCAAACCACTTCCAGACCATTCACTCCACGAGGCAGGTAAGGGCCGAAGGAAGGGAAAGAAGGGGGAGAGACTGTCACATCTCCGGTTAGAAGCCCAGTCCTAGTCCAAGCTCCTGCTGGTTCAGTTCAGCTCTGTCCCCACTCTGTTCCCTGGAGACCAGCATCATAATAATAGGGCATGACCTGGCGCCACCTCCCAACCGGCCTTCCCAGAAAGGTAGCAAATGACAATTCGTCCCGAGAGCTGTGGTGGCCAAAGGGCCCGAGTTGCCCTCTGTCGTGGTTGTCATCTCTGCCTCTGGCAGGAGTCCGAACAGAATTATTTCCCACGAGAGTTTCAAGCGGGAACCGGAAGGGCACCAGGGGAGTGGCCCTCCTGGCTGGGGCATTCTGCAAGGACTTGGGCTCTTCAGCCAGCCAGCCTTTAGGACATGTGATAAGCAAAGGGACCTGACCCTGAGTGCAAATGCTGCTCACTTCTCCCACCCGTTCTCCCTTCAGTAACAGACACACTGCCCCCTGGCGCCCACACCACACTCTGCGCCTACTTATCAGACTAGAGAACTCCCATTTGCCCCAGCACCCCAACATCAGAAAGATGGGGGAAGCAGCATCTGCTAGGCCACCAGCAAGCAGTCTGTCACCTCAGGCCCTGAGCACCTGGGTGAAAAGTCACAGGTCAATGTTCCACCTGCTGTGAGGGGCGGGCTCCTGGGGAGCAGACCCCTTTCCCATCATTCCTCAAGGGCCCTTCCCTTGTCCATCATTTTGAAACATATTAACCAGACCTCCTCACATTTGAAAGCTTCCCCACCCACCTCTGTCCTCTCCACCATCCCCCACTGGTCTCACCTGTCCCTGCCCAGGGCTAACTCCATGCGCCCACGCGCCCACCCACACTCAGGGACCCCGGAGCTCCGTTCAGGATGTGATTCTGGCCTTACCAGGCTTTTCGGAGAGACCCGGGTGGGTGTATGTCTATGTGTGTGCACGTGCTTGTGTTTCTTTAGATAAATCCACAGTCACATGAAATCAGTGACTTGTTGACACCGTTATTTCAAGATTCATCGCTCTGAGTTGCCAGCATAGGAAGCCTAGCCAACTCCTTCCCACCAACAACACTTTTTTTCCAGGCATAATTTATAGCCAGGGGGTGAATTTGTTTCCAAAAGATGAATATCACACTATCAGCAACAGCTGTCTCTCATTTTTATTTGTTTTTAAATTTGACTCAAAGTCCAATTCTCTACACACATCCAAAGCTGTAAATCCTAAGGCGACTGATTACACGATTTAGTAAACAGGTTACATTATATAATGCAATTAAAGTGGGCTCCGCGGCGCCACCTACAGGCCGCCCATGGGAAGGGCCTGGGCCGGAGACCAGCCTTCTGGACCAAGATCTCTAGGCTGAAGGAAAATAAACCAACTGCGCCAGGTTGAGGCAGTTACTCCGGAGGGAGAAGTTGAAGCCAGCCTGGTTACTAATGCAGCCTTTTGGGCCCTCCTGCTGAGTTCATTGTGTTATTTCAGCCTCCTGCAAATCTGTCTAGACGTCAGAACCCAGCCTGGGCAGCTGCTCCAGGGGCCAGCCTCAGGGTGGGGGTTGGGGAGTGGGGGAGCGGTGGTACCCACCTGGGGGCTGAGAGGGCTCCAGCACTCCTGCCTCAGGGGCCTCCTTCCCTCACTTTCAAGCTGCAATCCAACAGTTTCCCATTCCATTCAGCTAACCTTGCGCTCAGGGCTGACCGTGAGCAAAGACTTCCAGAACATTCTGGTGAGATCCCTCACTTTGCAGCCCGAGAGGGAGAGTGACTTGTACAGGCCACAAGGAAATGGGGGAACTGGGTGTGGATCCAGGCATTCTGACCCTAAGCACAGGCCCAGATCATGGGAGTTCACAGGCGAGGAAACCGAGGCCCAGACAAGGAATGGGACTTCTACAACCTACATGTAGGGAGGGAAGGAAAATAATGAAAACACGGCTACTGGGTCGGAGGGCAGAAAAGAAGGGCTTCTCTGGGGCCCTGGGCAGTGCCTCCTAGGGCCATGCTGGGAGGAAAGGCAAGAAGGGGAGGGAGGGAGGGAGAGAGAGAGAAAAGGGAGGGGGGGAAGGAAGGAAGGAAAGGGGAGAGGGAGGTGGCCCAGGCCCAGTGTTCCCTGCCCCATCCCTTTGCCCTAAACTATATTCTTCAGATGAATTAGACTCCAGGGCCTTAAGGATGGTAGCTTTTCCAATGAGTTGGGTAAGAATGAGTCACATCTAACAGAGGAGAGAGGAGAGAGGAGAGAGGACTTACTTCTTTGGGAATAAGAAACTGGACCAGCCCGGGCTGGAGGGGGTGGACAGTGGATGAAGAAAACACCACTTTAAGAGTCTGAGAAGGTGGCAGCACCCCCAACTTGTCCTTGAGCCCTGGTCAGCCTGGGGCCATGGGGTGGGACAGTGGAGAGCCGAAGGGAAGTGGGCCCTTCCTTCCCTCTCCACTGTAGCAGGATGCTGGGTCCTAGTTAGGGTCCCAGCTAGGACAGATGCCCAGGGGCCAGCTGGCCAGAGAGTTCCCAATTAGGCTTTCTCATCCTTCAGGCCCTGAGCCCCCAACCCCAGCACCCCAGCCCAATTACTGGGCAGCATTAACCCCTTGGTGCCCCAGGCCGTTAATGGAATGTTAATTGGTCTAATAGGTTTCATGTCAACAAGTCCTAATGAGCTCCTTCCTAACGAGCTGGGTCTTTTTGTTTCTAAGCCTGTATGTCAACACGCTGGGGTTTGGGCTTCTGACTAAGGGCCTCCCCGGCAGGGCTGGGGGAGCTAGAGAGTTGGGGAGGCAGAGAGCTGCCCATGTCTACCTCCTAAAGGGGTGTCCTTTCACGGCCCTCACCCACCCAGCCACACTGCCTCACTGATCCTGGGTTTGGAAAATGGCATTTGTAGCTCTTTTTGATGATAATACCAGTGACATGAATTATTTCTTCTTGGATATCACATGGGGTCAAGTGCTGCATGAGGCTTTCCCCCTCCTAGCTGTCATGTAATAAGGTTCTCAGCATTAGAAGCAATCTCCCGAGGCCGAGCCTCTCCGAGGTAGGACGTTGCCCTGTGGAGAATTGTTCCTGGTGTGTCCTCCATCTGCAGTCTTGGCCCTGCTCCCTCCAGTGCCCTGGTGTTTGGTAACAGCGCTGGGGCCTCTGGACAGGGCGTGTGGCTCTCCCAGCCCAACAAAAGCTCAGAAGACCGGGCTGGGCGGCAGGCCTGCTGCTCACCTCCCTCCTCCCAGAGGGTGGGTTCCCCAGATGTTGCCCAAGGATCTCCCACACCCCAGCTGTGGGGCCCTGGCACAAAAAGGCAGGTCCCGACATCCCTCCCCCGGTGGCCCCACTTAGCCCCCAGCCCCAGGCCTGGCCAGCAGGCTGTCCCAAGGATGGGCAGTGTCTGTGTGGTGGGGGCTTGTGAAGAAGAGAAGGTGGCACCGTCTCCTGTCTCCCTCACTCAGGTTACCAGGGCTCTGCGCTTGAGTGAGCAGAGAGGGAAACTTAAGCCCCTGATGAAAAGGCCTTCTGTTCTCTTGCAGGAGAAGCCCAGAGGGCAATGGGGCAGTGGTCTAGTGGCCTGTGGTGACCCCAGAGAGGGGGAGGGGCAAAGACCATATGCATCCTCCGGACAGTTTTCCTGTGTCCTCGGAGGCAGGGCTGGCTCCTGCTCCACAGCCTGGCAGCCTCTGGACTGGGAAGTCTCCGCTTAGCCTGACAGTGGTTGTTTCTGGGAGCAGATCACTCCTAACCACCCCTCCTGGCCCCCAGGCAGGGCAGCCCTCAAGCTGTGTGAATATTTCTAAGGACAGCTGACCTGACTTCCCATTCATTGGACAGTGAACAAAAGAATGCAGATTAAAGGATTCTCTCTTTTGCCCAAATCCTCCTCAATGCACTTCCTTCGCTTTGCCTTCACTATGACTTTTTAATCCAGGAATAGTTGCCCCTAAAACTGCCTGTTGAGCTCTCACCCTAGATTCTGCCCCCAGACTCCCTCTGCTGGAGGCTACTGGCACTACAGCCCACAGAGGCTCACTTTCTTCCAGCAAAGAAACATCTGAAATTGGCGTTCCCAGAAGGGCTCTGCCTTTGCCTTTGGGACCCACAGACCCATCAAAATTTACCTCATCTTCCAGAGTTCCAGGAAAGGCTGAGCCTACCCGCCCCCCCAATCCATATTCCTTCATTCCCTCAGGGTCCAGAGAGCTTCCACACCCTCCAGCACAGCTCCTGCACACAGCTGACATTTAGCAGCAGCATTTGAATGAATACCTGGGTTTTCAGTGCTTTCCCACGTGCACTGAAGGTCAAAGCATGCCTTCAGAGACAGGTCAGCCAGAACTGATCTTTTCTCCTCTTCCTGAAAAAGAACCAATGCACACACATGCACTCACATATGTACACACATGTATACACACACACATGCATGCCACATAGCACCCTGGAGACCTCCTCTTTACTTAGGCAGCTCCAGAACACCCTCAAATTCCCCCAGAATTCAGGCATGGGACATTTTGGGAGACCCTGGGGAGGGGGCTCAGGGAGAGGAGGAGAAGGATGTCTGAAGTTGTGCTCACAAACATCTTTGGCCATCAGCACCCTCCACCTGGGAGGACAGGGCCTGCATCCCACAGGGGTTCCTTGCCTTACAGCGACAGGCCTGCGGTTTCTAGCTCTAAATATTTCAGGGCATCTCCTGAGCCACACAGCTCTCTAGGCATCCTGTTACCCTGGGTGGCACTGCCTGGCTAGGCTGTCTCCCCTTACGGCAGCAGCTTCTGGTTCAAGAAGAAACCTTGAGGCCCAGTGGGGTCACCTTGCTTGTCATTGTGGGGTGGGAGTCAGGGACATAGTAGAGCAGACCATTAACTGGGAATCTGGAAACTTGGGTCCCATTCCTGTTTGCTAGCACCCAGCCCCCAAACACACACCTCATTCCTCTTGGCCTCCATCTTCTTGGCTGTAAGAAGGGGGATGGCCATTGGGCTCTGACTCTGTGTTGAATGGAGCCCAAGGAAAGTCTCCCTTCGTAGAATGGGCAGGCACTTCAGTAAGCCCGCAGCACACACACACGCCTAGAAAAACCCACAGGTGATAGGCGTGCACACACACACACACACACACACACACACACACACGCTGCTTCCTCCACCCTCCTATCTAAAGCAGTGGTCAGCAAACTCATTAGTCAACAGAGCCACATTATCAACAGTACAACGACTGAAATTTCTTTTGAGAGCCAAATTTTTTAAACTTAAACTTCTTCTAACACCACTTCTTCAAAATAGACAGGCCGTGGTATTTTGTGGAAGAGCCACACTCAAGGGACCAAAGAGCCGCATGTGGCTCGAGAGCTGCAGTTTGCCCACCACTGGTATAAGGGGACCAGAGCCCCACATCCTTTCCCACCACTAGGGGGTGTGGTGAGCACACCCAGGAGCAGGAGCCAGCAGAGAGGTGGGAACTGGAGTTGGAAGGGCAAAGGCTGAGGCCTCCCTGCCCTGGCAGTGCAGGTGGCTGCTCTGAAGGCCGGGGACAGGGAAAGCACCTTGTCTTGTGGGCACCCGAACAGCCCCATTCTCCCTGTGCTGCCACCGGCCAAGCCTCTGTCCCCTCCCCTCGCTGCCTCCAAGCCCCAACCCCAGCTGATACTGAGCTAAGCATGGCTTTTACAGGTTATTTTACATCTGATTTGAATATTGTTTCTTTCAAGTCAAATCTCTCAGCAAGCCCCTCCCAGGCCTCACCTGAGCTTTCATCCCTTGCAATGTCTGGTCAGTCCAGGTGGCCCAACCTGAGGAGATGCCCTGCTGGTTCCCAGGCTCCCTGTGCTCAGTATTAACGTGTGGCCCCCTTTCTCCTGCCACAGATCCTTGATGTGAATCAATCCCATGATGCAACATGCCTCCCCAGCCCCAGCTCTGACGATGATGGCCACGCAAAATGTCCCTCCCCCACCCTACCAGGACAGTCCACAGGTGAGTGTCCACCAACCGATGGGAGGGGTGCGTGCCTTCCAGGGGCCGAGGGCAGGGCCTGGTGAGTCTGGGCTCTTCCCTGGCCAGCCTGGGGATGCCTCTCTGGAGAGAGCCCGGCAAACACTGGAAGGAAGTCATTGCATTTGACAAACATGGGGTTCAGCTCCTACTCCCCACCCAACCCTGCCCCCCACTCACAGCAGACATCAGACAAATGCTCCAAACCAGGAATATTTGGTAAACTGAGTCTGTCTTTGAGTGTTTGGGGAAACTTTTATATCAGAGGCTCTTTTAGACCAGCCCCCCATTCATGATCTCTGGAGCCCCTATGTTCACCTTCTCTGCCTGCCCATTGGAGGAATCTCCCTTCTCTTCAGGACTCGCTCAGCTTCTGTCTCTCTATGCCCTGCAACCCTTCCCTCTGGTTGCAATCCCCAGGGCCCTCCAGCTGGTTGCAGCTCCTGGGCGGCCTCTCCTCCTGGTCCTATCGTCCCTCTCCTGCTCCTGGAAGCCTGGCCCGGCTTCCTGGTTGGGCTCCTGTAGGCCTTGCGCTGATCACTTCTAACCTTTGCCCCCCTGTGCACCTCCCACACCTCATTCTCCGAGACTCTGAGTTAGGCACGATGCTGCACTTCCATGGCAGCCTCCATCCTCTGACTGTGACCTTCACACTGTCCTATTCTCTCTAGCCTGGTCTCACAAGTCAATATTAATTCAATAATTATTTATCAAGTGTCTGTCATGTGACATGCAGCCAGCTAGAATATTCATTCATTCATTGAGCAAATGTGCAGTGAGTGCCTATTGTGTGCCAGGCAGCATTTCCCACTCCTTTCAGTCGTTGCCCTGCCCTGACATCCCTGCATCAGACATCTCAAACACAGCTGTCCTTGTGGGCAGCCCAGGGCTGTGCAGCATGAGGAGATTAGGGTGCAGACACAGGGCAGGCCCAGACTCCCCCAGCCTAGTGTGAGCTCTAGCAGTTACTCTAGCCATCCTGTTGTCCCCCGGAAACTGCACTTTGCAGAGTGTCTAGCAAGCCGGCCACCACTGACTCCTCAGCCTGCCAAAGTGCAAGAGCACTGGGCATTCACCAGCCTGCCAGGACGTGTCCTTTGTCCCCACCCTGCCCCCACGCGTCGACTCCATGCTCCTTCCTAGTCTCCCTGCCCTGCACTCATACCCAGCAAGCACTCTGCCCACAGCAGTAGCTTTTCATGAATTACTGCAGACTGGACTTGGCATTGACACAGACCCGCTGTGTGAGTGCTTCCTGGTGAGCCACAGTCGGCCCTTTCCCTCTACAGAGTGAGTGAAAAGCAGGAGGCTTGGACTAGCGGAGCCCTGGAAACCAGCCCACAATTGGGACACACATTCTTCTTTTCAGTAGACGCAGGCAGTGCTGGGGCTGGGGTGTCGGTAAAGAGCAGGAATTTGGGGTGTTCCTTTACTGTCCGGATGCTGCTCTCCAAGGGCCACAGTGGCAATGGGCATGGCAATGGGGCACTTCCTGTGTTTAGCAGGTGGTGGGCACAAAGGCCCTCACCGCCATACCCAAGGCTCAGGGGCTGACTAGGGTGGGCCAGGAGGTCGAAGGCACTGCATTGGCAGCTGGCAGCGGCTGCCTCTCCCCAGCCTGTTTTGCTGGCCCGGCAGCTGGGAGAAGTTTGGGTTTGGTGGGGATTAGCAGGAGGGCTTCAGGAAGGGCCTCTGCTGCCCAAGAATGCTGATCCGAGTGTAGTTAAGTAGAAGAGCCTCAGCACACAGCGGAGCTTAATAAATCCCAGTTGCTGGCGGAGGGGGTGGGGGTAGGGGTAGGGGTAGGGCAGCGGCCCTGAGGTGCTCAGCGCCCTGGAAGCCACCACAGAGCTGGTCTAGCCTTTTGGGTGAGAAGGGGAAGCTCCAGTTCCCCAACAGGGACTGTCCCCAGGCTATCGTCTCTGAGGAGTCACCAGTACTTCACCATTAAACTACTCACAGAGATAAGAAGGGAGGGAGGGAAAGAGGACAGAAGGGAGGGAGGAGGGAGGGAGGGAGGGAGGAAGGAAGGAAGGAAGGAAGGAAGGAAGGAAGGAAGGAAGGAAGGAAGGAAGGAGGGAAGGAGGGAAGGAGGGAAGGAAGGAAGGAAGGAAGGAAGGAAGGAAGGAAGGAAGGAAGGAAGGCAGGCAGGCACATTTACAGCAGGGGGATAATTTGCCCTGGGGAAACCACACACCTGTTTGTGAACTCTGAGATCCAGGGCTGAAGAATCTGGCGGGAAATCTCAGCATCTATAGTAGAGCCTAGGCCAAGGTCTGGTGTCTTTATGGCCTTGGCTGGGCCACTGGGCTATGGCGAGATTGCCATGGGCTTCCCTGGGCCAAGGAAACCAATCAGGATAGGGGCAATCATGGGAGGAGTTAGGGCAGCAGTGGAGTAGGTGGGAGGGCAGAGGGGTTGAGGTCGCCAGAACATAGGCTCATGGGGAACAGTCTACGGGCAGTGCTAAACTCTGAGGCCAGCTGGCTTTTGGAGGGCCCGCCTCCCCACTCTCAGGGCTGCTAAGAGTGGCTTGCGCACAGGAATGTCTTCCATGTGAATTTCCTGGTCCCCCTGCCTTCTTCCCACTAGGATTGCAGGAGGCTGATCCCGCTTCTCAGGGGAGGCCCTGCTGCACTGCCCCGTGATGCTCATTATCTGAGAGCGCCAGCTGCTCCCTGGCACTGTGTCCTCGGGAAAGCCAGGGCCAAGGGGGGCAGGGCTCGGGCACACAAGGGCCTCTGGAAGGATGCCCACCGCCTCCTCATTCGGGGAGGTCTAATCTCATTATTGTCGGACCCAGTCTGACTTGTTTCCTCAAGGCCTGCACAGCTGAGCACATCTCTAGGTCGCCTCTCAGAAACCCAATTTCTTCCACTGTCGAAAAGGACAGTGTCTGACGAAGTCCTCAAAATGAGAAAGGGAAGCAAGAAGTAGCGCCCCTCCTGAGACCGGGCCAGCCGTTTTAATAACGTTCCCGTTGTGCTGAGGGCAAGCAGAGCCGAGCATAATCTACTCAAATGCACAGGAGAACCTCACTTTGGAAAATTAGGAATCTGCATTACAAAATTCCCAAGCCCCGGACCTTCTTTATAATAAATTAGAAATTTTTTTCAAGGCAAGTTTTTAACTTGGCAATTTCATTTTTGAAGTTTGGGGAATAAAGTTATTAACATGGAGGAGGCTTTTTCTCTCCTCCCATTTGAGTAGAGCAGCGTTCGCGGGGCTGGCCCCATGCTGTATGGGGTGCACCACGTGGATGATGGCCATTCAGCCCCCACCCCTCAGTCCATTTCAGCCCAACGTGGGGCAGCTCGTGATTGCTTGTGAGGATGTCACTCTGTGTTTACTGTGCACTAAAGACAGGCCGTAAGCTTAGAAAGTACTAAAGCAGCGACCACTGGAGACATCCCTGTGTCCTGCTTCTTCCTGCTACGTTCTGCCAGAGTCTCGCCCCTGCTGCTGTCTAACTACAGCACCTCACGTCCCGCGCGGTAGCTGGCCCCTTGGTCCAGACAGACCTCCCTGAGGGCAGGGGTGTGTCACCTGGGCTGCTGCAGTTCTACGATGCTTGTTCCATGAAAACATTGTCTCCAGGGCCTGCGTGTGAACTAGGTGGGTGAGCCTCCGTTCACTACGTTGTATGAATTTCTGTATCACCGCTTCTGTTCTTCCGCATCTCTGCCACCTGCCACCTGGACTCCCACAGCCCTCCTGCCACAGCCCAGCACCCCGGTTCTAAGGAACTCTCCAAGTTACTACATTCTCAACCTTCGCTCCTTCCCAGCAAGCGGCATTGCAGTCCCTCCCAGAATCCTCGTGGTACACAGAGGCCCTCTTGCTCTTTCTAGGCATACACCTCTCATTCCTGTGCTCTCTCTCTACCTCTGAAAGGTCCTTCAAGTTCTCCCATTTCCTGTAACATTCATTCCACGTGCAACATCGCTGACCGCGTGAAGTTCTCCCTCTGGTACCTCCACTGGCAATTTCAGGAAACCCTCTAGATTTACCAGCTCCTCCACCCTCACCTTATCCACACACAAAACCCACCCCTACTCTTCCTCAAACGTAGACACATACACGCTGTTCCTCAAATATCTTTGCCTTTGGCTTGTAGGAAGACAAATACTGCATCTGGTCTAGTTGTGAGTGTATTTAGTGCTCAGTCTTCCTCTGTCTGCATGGCCCCAGCACGTGGGGCTGCATGAGCATTAGACTAGAAAGCAGAAACCTTGGTAGGGCCGGTCTAATCCACCAGGCGCAGCCCCTATAAATGAGGGCACTCAGTTGACAGTTTAGGAACAAGTTGAAGGGTAGGTAGGTACGTATGTAGTATGACTTGATGGTGGGTGATGTTAAAAGGGTTTGGCAGTTCATCAGTGATGTGGCCTCATTGTTGACCAGAGGGAGGTGGAGCACACAGTCAGGACTTCAGGGCTGTCTGGGGAGCTCATGTCAGAAGTCAATTATCTCCTTGGGACCATTGGGCAAAAGCTGTGTTCATCTGTCCCCTCTACCCCTCTGCAGCCCACGGATGAGGAGAATGGTATCCAGGACCCCAAGAAACTGTGCTTAGAGATTGGGGGTCAAGGTGATGCTCTCCTACCTTTCCTGTCACAGGGAGGCTGAGCTGGGCCAGCATGTTAGGGAGGCCAGACCGCTCCATTCCTCCGAGTGCCTCCTCGCCCTCCCTATCCCAGCGCCATTCCCACTTCAGTGGGTCGGGAGCAGACGTCCTGTGGAAGCTGGACCTTTGATCAGTCATTGGGGTTCCCATGCTGATTTCACAGCTGGAGGCAGAGAGGGTGGCCAGGGCCCTGGCTGTGAATGGCCCCTGCCCAGGCCTTGCAGCTGCGGCCACAGAAGCTGGTTCAGATGTTTTCACACTTTACAGCCCTCTCATCTCTTTAAGGGCTGGAGCCCCCTGCCTTGCAGGCCCTCTGCTCAGCTGCCTGTGAAACTCATTGGCTTTGCAGCAATGCAGTCAATTCAGCAGCTTTGAAGGTCCCCCTAAGCCTTTTCTGTGGCTGTGATTGACAGCTCTCGTGCCCCTGGGGGCAGCACCCCAGGGACCATCTGGGCGAACTGCCTGCCCTTGCTTTGACTCATCCAAATAGACTCCAAACAGACTCTCCTATTCCTTTTCTTATGTTCTGCTGGGTTTTTCTCTCTGTGCACAGTGCTCTCTCTCCCTGGCTGCTTGGGCCACCAAGGTCTTTAAACTGGACATATCCCTGAGCTCCAACTCACTTAAGACCCGGAGTCCTCCTGTGTGAAAGGCAAGGCAGCCTCAGGTCCCACTATGCTCCTTTATGTCCCCATTTAGGAGAAGGCGGGCCAGCCACAAGGCTTGCGAACACTCACTCACCCTAATGGCCTTCTCCAGGTTTTTTATCCGATGAACTTGTTACCTGAATTCTGATATTTACCCAGAGAACAGAGATTTTATTGTCTATCTTCTTACTACCAAGCAGGACAAGTGCCCTAAACAGCTACAAAAATAGTTAATGGCCCAAGTATACGAAGCTTAAAATAAATCTGGGAACAGGTGGTCAAGTAGCCACCGGCCGAGGAGCCTGGGACGCGCTGCCCCCCTCTCCCAGGAGATCTAGGAGCTCCGGTGTCTGCCTGGCCCGGCAGGAGGGGAGGGGGGACGAGTAGTGGCCCAAGGGTGTTTGCTGTCCTTGGAGTTCTTGGTCTGCAGGAGGAAGCGTGGGATGACTCTACAGAGTAGAAACGCAGGAATCCTAGGCTTTGTCCCAGCCCTACTGCTGAGGAATTGTGTAAACGTAGGCGAGTAATTTCAGTATGATTCCTTTCATTCACTCCTCCATTCAGTAAATATTTTTTATTAGGGATACAATAGGCATATCAAATATGTATTTCCAGCTATAAACACCCCCCCCCCCACACACACACACACACAGTGTGCACATACATTGCGATCTGATACACCACTAAGGGCCTCCTAGAAATCACTGGTTTGGCACTATTACATGAGCGAGGAGTCCCCTAGGAATGGGTGGAAGGGTGGGGCACATACAATTTCCAGGAAAGTGCAATAGTTAGGAGGAGAAAGACTCAGGTCCAAGTCCACGGCCTCTCTCCTATTAGCCACATGTCAGCAACACCCCAGAAGTGCAGGCAGGGCCAGCAAACATTTACAAGTCTCTTTGTAAACCACTGCCTAGAAATTCTATTGAAAGTAATTAGTTCGTTAAGACCCCCGTGGTACACCGCTGAGGAACTCTCCTGGGGTCTGTTCTGCCCGGTCAGCCCTGGAATCAGATGTAGGTGACCCAGGCCTGCTGTTCCAGGAGTCTCTTTAAGCTGAATTGGGCGGCCTGGCTCTGCAGCCAGCCCTTCCTGCTCCGTATTGACTGTGTGGGGGAACCCTCATTGACCCCATCCCTTTTTGGATCCCTGAGCCTTTTAACACATCACTCAGCCCCTCATTCGGTCAGTCATTCAATCATTTAACCAACACACTGGGAGACCCCCATGACCAGCATGGCAATGGGAACTGGGAACCAGTCCACAGGGATACAGGCAGATAGGGCCCCATGGTGTCACAGGTGGTAGGTTAACACACATACAGACCAGGCTGGGTCATGCTACCTGGGTTGGGGACATGCAAAATTGGGAAAGGCCTCCTGGGAGACTCAGGCTCCGGCTGAGCTGGGAAAGGAGTAGTTTCCCCACGGCCAGGGGGAGCGTGGGGGCACATGGACGTGCCCTGCAGAGGCAGCTGTGGCAGCAAAGGAAGAAGACATAAGGCTTTAGGCATGTTCAGACATCCCCACACAGTGGGGTCTGATCAGGGACAACATAGGGGCATGTGCTGGACCGGGGACCAAGCCGAGTATCAGCCGTGCCTCTTGCTGCTTCCCATCTGTTCAGCCAAACCTTGTATTTACCAGATGACTTCAGGCCCTGACCTCCCTCAGGTCCTTGGACTCTCCCGGTTGGAGGAAACCAGGTCTCACCTGCTGGTCCTGGCGCTCCAGGACTGCCGGCTCCTGGCTAAACCCAGTGTGGCCCCAAGTGGGCATGCAGCCCTGTGTTGTGGCCTGGGAGGGCAGGTACTGGTAGGTGGAGGGTACAAAAGAAGGGCTCCACTGAGGAAGACATGCTGAGAAGGTGCAGGCCTCAGCTGTCCATGATTTGCAGAAAGGACCCTGCAAGGAGGTGGTGGGTGTAAAGTCACAAAGGAAGGCCATCTGTGGGGGAAGGGTGTATGGAGGGGGACCCAGGGGTGAGGTGCTGGGGTGTCTTGGGGAGGGTGTAGAGTTCAATGCAGAGGGTAAGCACCCATTGTGTGCAGCGCACCCTCCCCTGTAGCCCTGGGAAGAGGTATTGGCTGCTCCACTTTTACTTGATGGGAAACTGAAGCTCAGAGGAGCTGAGTCTCTTGCCCAAGGTGACGGATAATGCCACCTCCCCCCTCTCCCACTTCCCTGGGTGCTTAGGGCAAGCAGGTTCCTCCAGCAAGGACAGGACCCTTGTGCAGCCCACGCGGCAGAAGCAAAAGTGGCCGCCCTGAACGTAGGCTGCAGCTTGTATGGATCATGTAACTTCCAAGTACCACATGCCAAGTACCTTCCGAGTGCCAGCTTTGTATGCTTTTTCTCATTTACTTCAAACAACCACATAACTTAGGTATCATTGCACCCATTTTATAAACAAGGACCCCAGATCAGAAAGGTTGAGCAACTTGCCTGGGTTGCACAGGTGGAGAGTCCAGCCCATTAGAGGCTCCTGCCAGTGCCTCGTGCTGTCTGATCGTCTCAGCTCTGGGCTGGCTGCCACCACTCCCCTGCATCAGCGACTGTGACTTCTCTGTTGTAGCCAGAGGCATTCAGGGTCAAGAAAGTAAATCTGGCCCAGCCGGTGTGGCTCAGTGGTTGAGCATCGACCTATGAACCAGGAGGGCATGGCTTGATTCCTGATCAGGGCACATGCCCGGATTGTGGGCTCAATCTCAGTGTAGGGCATGCAGGAGGCAGTGATCAATGATTCTCTCTTATCACTGATGTTTCTTTCTATCTCTCTCTCCCTCCACCTTTCCTATTAAAAGTAATTTTTTTAAAAACAGTAAGTCTACAGCTAAAAAGGTACATTTGGTGCAAAGGCCTACCTACTCCTGCCTGTTATACCTGCACCAGTAGATAGCTGGACACTCTCTATACTGAACACCGGGCTGCAACAGGAGGCAGGAATGACGGGTCTCTGTCCTCAAGGGCTCACAGTCTGGTGGCTGAGAGAGGCATGAAAGCAGTGTGCTTGGGGCCATGGGAGCCCAGAGCAGGGGCCTGGTCCGTCCCTGGTGCTCAGCCAGGGCCCCCTGAAGGAGACAGAGGTCCCCAAGAGGGTGGTGGGAGGCAGGGAGAACCACTGGCATTTCACTAACGAGCAGACCAAGCCCCAGCAGGTCCATTTAAACATGCAAGGTTGCCCAGCAGTGAATGATGAAGGCAGAGCTCTGTTCTAGCTGATGTCAGTGTCTTCTGCAAACTACCTCTGGTAGTTTGTTCTAGAAAAACCCTGGTGTCATTCCGATTCTGAACCACCTGCTTACCTCCCATGAGCATAGGAGAGGAGTTCTGAATGACAGCTGGCAGCAGGCAGTGATCAACCCTGCTCAGTCCTGGGCACCCTAAAAGCTTGGGTTTCTCAGGCCTTAATTCTCCCAGCTTCTCCGTGGCCTCTGAAGGAAGGAGCCCCAAGCTACCTTCAATCAGTAAACCCACCATGCCTTCCTACATGGGCTCCATATGAATGACTGCTGCCAGCATGACCAGTGTTTGGAGAAGTGATTTGAACTCCTGTGCCAGTGTTTGGAGAAGTGATTTGAACTCCTGTGGGAGCTATCTGTGTGGGGTAGGGAGCACTGGGGAGCAGGACCTGGATGGAGACCGGAGAGCATGTGCTGGGAAATGAAGCTCCATTTTGATTCCAGTGCCCTTCCTCTCTGTCCTCTTTTCCACTCGGGGGGTGTGTGTGTGGGGGGTCTTCCCACTCTCCTCTTCTAAGAAAAGTAATTACATACAATAATTCACATGGTGTGATTTAGTCAGAAAGCCCTTGGCTCTTGCCCCAATGTTTGCAAAAACTGTCTTTGATCTCCAGAAGTTTCTTCACCTCTGTGGGTTTCTGCTTTCTCATACATAGAATGGGGATCATACTAACCTGTTGCACGGGATTATTGTTAAGCACTAAAGCTTGCAGAAATGTTTTATTGGCTCATTAGTACACAGGGTGCCCACTCTCCCCCTACAATTGCACAAGGGTGATGCTAAACAGAAAAGAAAGCATCAATGGCCATTCCAATACCAATAAGAGCACCTGAAACAGGTGTGGTGCTTCCCAGCTTCCCCTCACCCTGGAGCATCTGCTCACTTCCTGGTCAGACTAGACCAGTGGTCGGCAAACTCATTAGTCAACAGAGTCAAAAACCAACAGTACAACGATTGAAATTTCTTTTGAGAGCCACATTTTTTTAAACTTAAACTTCTTCTAACGCCACTTCTTCAAAATAGACTCGCCCAGGCCATGGTATTTTTTGGAAGAGCCACACTCAAGGGACCAAAGAGCCGCATGTGGCTCGCGAGCCGCAGTTTGCTGACCACTGGACTAGACTGTCAACCCCCAGGTTTTGCATTCCTATACGTAGAGCTCTCTGGGTGGAGGTGGAAGAGACTTTGGTTTGCAGCATTTGCTAACTTCTGTGGTGTAAATGCTCCCACCATGGACAATTTCAAGCTACCAATGTAACATTAACCATCTTGCAAAACTGAAAATTTATGTTGGTTTTCATGCCCGGCTAATGTGGCTCAGTGGTTGAGTGTCGACTTATGAACCAGGAGGTCCTGGTTCGATCGATGATTTTCTCTCATCGTTTGTATTTCTCTCCCTCTCCCTTCCTCTCTGAAATCAATTTTTTTAAAAAAAAATTTTTAAGTTGGCTTTCATAGGCCAGAACCAGGGAACTCTAAGCAGTCATTTAACAGTCACACTCTGTCCTGGTCCCTGCAGTCTCTCCCTGTTCCTGCTCTTCAGGCTGTACTTCCAGGTAACGACCCCCAAATTCACCATAAGTCACCCATACTCCCTGCCCCAGACCTTATGGATAGCTGCTGGACATTTCCCTTTGAGCCCTAGTTCCTGAGGAAGGGTGTCTCTGGCTAGAAAAAGATATCTATTTGGAGATGAACACATTCTCCAGACCTGGAGGAAATGCAGAGTTTGCTGAATTGGCCCCCAGGAGCTAACTAAATGAGTCACCATCCTCCCAAGACTAGTTCTGCTCTCTTACCCCTCCTGCTTCTGAGCCCCAGCAACAGCCTCTCAGCCAGGCCTCTTGGGATGCTAGGGTGTGGCCACCGCTGATTACACTTTATTCTGTGCTCTCCTCTATAGCCAGAAAGGCCTCCCCAACCTTCCCCAGCCCCTCTCCTCAGCCCTGTCTCTTAGCTCACCTTCAAGTGCACAAGGAAATTCTCCCTGAGTGGGCAGAGCGGGGCACCAGCCTGGCCTGTATTTCACCCCTGAATGGGCTGTACAGACACAGCCACGCCTTGTTGTAGGAAATCGCGTGTTCAATAACACCACCACCCTCCACCCTTGGAGCACTTCTGAGCTTCCAAAGCCCTTTCCCCCACGATGCATCATGGGATCCAAGCCCCACCCCAACTCTCTGCGGGGGGGTAGTGGTCATTAAAGCACCCTCCTGGTGTCCCAGCCTGCCGGTGTTGGAAGGGACTTCAGATGCCGTCTATCCCAGCCACCCACCTAGAAAGCTTCCTGACCCTGCATGGGGCCCAGCTGATCAGCATGGCCTTGTAGCAGTGGAAACTCATCCCCTCTCCCCTGGTGGCAGTCTATTCTGCGTTGGAGAGCTAGGCGGTGGGAACGTACCTGGGTTGAGCCCAGATCTGTCTCCACGTTATACAGATCTAACGCACTGTTTGTAATTGGATCCTTCGGGGCACATAGGATAGAAATGAATCTTTCATTCAGACGACTCAGGGGCTTTCACGTCTCTCCATTGTCCCCCGCTTACACATTTCAGATTCCTTCCAATAGTCCTCACACAGCGCAGTGCGGGGTCCCTTCCCCGGTCCATGCTCCTCTGAGCGTGCCTCCTGCCCCTGTCCCAGCACCGTGGGTGGCACTGGAGGCTTTGTGGGGACTGGGCCTCTGAGTGTAGCATAAGCTGAAGCTGGTTTTCTCGTTTGTTTGACAGACATATTACACTTTGGACATAATGAGCCTGCTGTCAACAAAAACTGCTGCTGAACTGTGTCTCCCCTGTTCAGCACTTAAATTATTGATTTTTTCTTTTTTTTTTTTGGCCGAAGTGCTAAGTGTTAAGGGCCGAATTACTAGATGAAAATGAATCTTGTTAGACTCAGAGTGTTGTCAACATCTTTCAAAGTCTTTTGGATCAGTTTCCTGTCGTCCATGTTTGTTAAGCGTTTTGTTAGACATCCTCTAAGTCAGGGAGAGAAGTATTGAAGAGGAGGGCCAGGCAGAAAGCATGTGCCCTCTCCTAGAAGCCTTCCTCATGCTGATACCTACCCTGCACTTGTCGTCCTTTGGGGGAAACTAACTAATTCACACAACTGTCCACCCAGCATGTCTCTCCATGTTTTCCACAAGGATATCTGGGAGGTACCAGGTGAGGTCACTTACACTGTCCATGTCTACCACATCTGCCCCATCTGCCAGCTCAGATGGCGTGTTAAATCCAGAAGCTGAGCCTCATAGCAGGCACTCAGCCCTGTGGCCCCAGTGCCCAGCACAGTGCCCAGTACATGGCAGGGACCGGAGCAGCATTTGGAGAAATAATCTGTTGCAATTTGTGAATGAAAGAAACTGGCCCAGGTTAAAGTGAACATTAGCAATATTTAGTATTTCTGATTCCATCTTCTTTCTCTCTTTTGAAAATTGGAACATTTGTTTCTACTTTCTTCCTTACAGCATCTCTTTAATACTCAGGAATCTTAAGGGCACCAATGTGCTACTGATAAGCTAATAAGAGGGTGGGAGCGTTAAGGGATTTGCCCAAGGCCAAAAGCTAATAACAGAAGGCAGTAGGACTCCAGGTACCATGATGGCTGTCTAGCCCCTTGTGCACTGGATTTCGGAAAGTTCCCCCAGCTTGGCCAAAAATAGCAAGGCTCTTTCATCCTAACAAAAAAATGATGGGGACACAGTATAGTAAAGCAGATATAGTTCTTTTATAGTCTCAATCTCATTCACTACCCATCATTTATTCAGTTCATTGGTTCAACAAATATTTATTGAGCCTCTACTAGTGCCAGGCAATTCAGAGCCCTAATAACATAACTGTTCATCCAGTCCTTTTGAGCTTGGGGAGCAGGAGAGATTTAACTAAGCAAATAGACAAATAGACATGTAGTGCATGTCATGATAAGGGCTAGGAAATAAGGCAGAGGAAGGGCATTGCAAGGGGCAAAGGGGCTCTTTACTCCGAAGATGTGATGTCTGAGCAGAGACTTACTTGGAGAGATAGCAGATGTCTTGGGGATATTGGCACTAGCAATACTGTGCTGTGTTCATGGAAGTACAATACTTTTTCTTCCAGAAAGCAGGGACCTCGATCATATGATAAACTTTTTAGCTATAAAATATCTGCTGCTTTCGAGGTGGATTCATGCATTTACCCTCTCATTTATTTTCTCTACAAACACTAAGCGTCTACTCTGTGTCGGGGGATGGGTGCTGGGGGTGAGGGTGTGGACAAAGCGTTAGTGCAGGAGGCAGACAAATCTATGAGCCCAACGGCACCAGGGCAGCGCTGTCTTGGTGCAACGGACAGACGAGACATGTCACCATTCATGACATTTGAGGGATCCCTCTCACCAAAGAAAATATAACGTAAAAGCATTATCTTCTGTAATGATGGTTATCAGAAGTTTTAAAGCCATTTAAACATTGCTTCAAATGAAATCTTATACAGGAAGTTTAATATATATTAAAAGGAGTTTCTCTGATTATAAAAAATATATATTAAGGCCCTAGAAGCACCTTTAAAGCATGTAACAGGATGAAAACAACTGCTCTAAATATTTGTGAGGGTTAAGAGCAGAAGCCTTCGAAGTGCTGCTAAAATCTGCTTATCTTCAAGTGACCAGGTCAACCAAATCTAGGGACCATTCAGTTTTCAATTAAAACAGTTACCTCTGGCTTGCGTTACATGGAATAGACCTGCCCAAATGAGAACAACTCAGCTATTTTTTCCTCCTCTTCAAGTTATCAAACTTAACACTGCCCAGTACATCCCAGATGACTCATCAGCACAATTTAAAGGGCTCATTTTTTTTTTCGACTTCTGGACAGAGGTCACCACCTTAGTTTGCATTAAGAATCATCTCTTTTTTTTAAAAAAAAAATGTTTTTATTGATTTCAGAGAGGAAGTGAGAGGGAGAGAGAGAAACGTCAGTGATGAGAGAGAATCATAGATCAGCCATCTCCTACACACCTCCAACTGGGGATCGAGCCCGCAGCCCAGGCATGTGCCCTGACTGGGAATCGAACCACGACCTCCTGGTTCATAGGTCAGGAGCCACACTGGCCAAGCAACAATCATCTCTTTTAAAGTGTGCTGTGTACCACCTGGTTTTGAATGGCCCTGTATTCTCTAAAACATTCTCATTTGAAGAAAGACCTGCTTTCTCCCTACTGTAGCGCATATACAAATGGACACTCAGTATACATTCACCACAGGCCAAGGCAGCCCCAGCCATTCCGGCCAGGTGTCCTGGCCACACTAACCGCCACCTCCTCTTCCTTCTCTCTGCAGATGACGGCAACTGCTCAGACACCCTCTAAGGCCCAGGCTGTCCATATCTCTGCACCCTCTGCTGCTGCCAGCACTCCTGTGCCCAGTGCCCCCATTGACCCCCAGGCCCAGCTGGAGGCTGACAAGCGAGCTGTGTACAGGTAGGAGACACCTCAGCAGTATCTTCCAGGGGGAGCCCTTCTTCATCCCAGTTGGGAGATGAGCCCTAATGAGCCAGAAACCCTCCACTCAGCAACCGGGCAGCTGCCTGGGGACTGCTCTCTGCCTCGTCTCACTGTTGCCTTTACTCCAGCAAGAGCTCTGCGCGTCTATTGCACTGTCTGGCACTTGGTATGATGCGAGCTTTAGTGTGCCTGATAGTCATTGGCAGAGCTTGTTAAATGCATGTTGTGGGCTCCATGCCCCAACATTCTGAGTCCATAGGTGAGGCTATAGCAACATGAACTTGTGAAAGCATGCCTGGCGACTCCAGTGCAGCTGTTCCTGGAACCACATTTTGACTCATGGTCATCTTGGGTTTTTAGCAACAGGTGTTGTGTGCAGCTGTGTAGGTCCTGGCACCTCCCCTGGGTGGGGGCAGAGAGCAGGAACTCATTCCATCTTGCTCTGCACCAGCCCATGCACCCAGGCCTGGGCCCCGAACTCAGTGCACAAGAGGGCGGGAGGAACTCAGGGAAGTTCCTGTTTATGTCTGTGGCTGGGAAGAAGCTGGCACCTACTGAGAGCAGGACCGAACGAGGGTCCAGCAGGGACTGAACTATCATTTGTCCACTAAGAGAAGATGCCTGGGCCACACTCAGTTCTGAGGCTGGACCCTGGCTCACATTCGCCATGTGAGTGTAGGCGTTCAGGTGCATCAGTGAGCTCAGCTTACCTCTGGCTGGGCCCACACTGCAGCAGGTGCTAATGTCAGTAACATGTGCAATGGGCCACCCATGGTGGAGAGGAAGAAGATTGATTCCCTCTTCCCCATTCCCCACCCCCCAGATGACAGTGCCTTTATGGTAATGGTGGCGATTATTGCTGTTATTATCATTATCATTGGCATTATTTTTAGTTACTCAGATGAGCTGAAGGCCTCTAATGCTAACAGTGGGGAATCCAGAACAGTGGGCTCTGATCCGTAGATCCTGGCACAGGGGTGCTTGCCAAGCCTGAGGAAAGCTACATCACAGGGCCCACCCGCCCACCCCACTGCACAGACCGGGCCCAATTGCCTGCAGGCAGTACACTCTGCCTTGGACCCCAAAGAACACCAGGATCTGGCCACAGTCCCTGTTAGACTCTAGGGGACAAGTCAGCCTCCCCCATCATAGGACTCAGCACTCCTGTCGTGCCTGCCCTCCTTCCTGTCACACTCTTATTGAACCCCTGTTATTATATGTGCTGGACTCTTGGGGAAAGAGGAAACCCCTAAAAAGATAAGTGCATGGGTTGTTCTCTGTCTCCCCCAGAAAGAAACCAACCACAGTGGTCAGAGCTTTAATAGCAGAGGCTTCACAGAGAGAATGTATGAGTTTGATCTTAAAGGCCAGTAAGAGGCCTCACGGGAGGAGCAGCGGGTGGAATAGGACCTGCAGGCAGGGTAGACCTGATGTGTTCCGGGAATGCCAGGAGCCAGAGCTGGGCGTGGGGAGACGCAGATTCATCGACATCCATAAATTAACTGTGTGGTGGCTGGTGCTCTGTGGGGTGTGAGAAGGGAGAGGAGAGTACCATGGCCTCCGGAACTGCCTGGTGGTCCGATGATGGGGGTTACAGCCATGATACTCCATAGATCACTGTTGCTCCAAGGACGGGCACAGCAAGCAGTGTGGCGGCACCTGGAAGCTGATTAGAAATGCAGAATCTCGGCTCCCCCACCCAGACCTCGGGATGCGCGATCTGCACTTAAACAAGACCCCAGGTGATGCACATGTGCACTAAAGACTGATCCTGGGCACCTTCCCAGAGTCCAGGGCTGGGCCCTGTACTGAGCTCAGATTCAAGTCTGGAGGGATCCCCAGATTAGGGGTGCACTGGTCTCTGAGCTTTAGTGTCACGGCAGGGCCTCATCAGCAGGTGTGATAAGGGTTCATGAGACAGCCATGTGAGTACCTGGCCCCATGTCTGGTTCAAACCATAGCAGTCCCCTGGCTCCCACCAATTGCTCCATGAGCTCCATAGCCCTTCCCAGGACTCCAGGCTCCTTCTCCTTGCCCCTCATCCCCACCCCCAGGCCAGGCTACTGTGAAACAGCCACCTCCCCTGTGGGAACTGCCCATCAGGATGCCACTCCTTCCTGTTCACCTTCACACCCAATCTTCACCTCTCCCTCAGGCTGGCCACCCCACAGTGTTTGCCCAGGTTATCTCTGCAGGTGGCCCCCCAACTGCCCAGCAAACATGGTGACCCTGCATCTCAGGACATCAACACCCACAGTTTCTCCACTCTGCTCCCCTTCCTGCCTGCCCCCTACCACAGGTTGTCTCTCACACCACACCTCTCCCCTTAGTACCAGCTGCCCTCTCTACAGCCCTCCTACATGACTGGGAGGGAACTCAGTCTCCAGGAGGGCGGGTGATTTTAATTAGATTGCCTGCCAGGGGCAGTCCGGCTGCTCCGAAGCACTTCGGGGAGTTGGCATTTCATGTCAACAAATGTAATGAGACCCTTTCGACTCAGATTAGTGCCCACACTGGCTTTTGGGAGCCCCCACCGCAACCCCTCTCAGAACCACAGGTGAAGAAAGAGTAGAGAAGTCCCTGGTCCCTGCAGGGCTGCAGATGGGCAGTGTGACTAAGGGAGGCGCACCTGTGAGGGAGGGAGCCTGCCAGTCCCCTAAGGTTTGCAGGGTTGTGTTTGTGTCTGAGGATGTGTGCATGAAATGTACTGTTTCCCTCTGATATGGACTGTGTGTGTGTGTGTGTGTGTGTGTGTGTGTGTGTGTGTGTGTGTGTGTGCAGGGGCAGAGGGGAGGCCCGGTATGTCTTTAATTGGATCAGACCAGAGCATCATCTGGGCTAATCAGCCAGGCAGCCAGGAGTCCCTCTCAGATTAATGACCACAGTCTAATCTGAGCAGACCCAGTGATTGGCTGCACATCACGGGTAATTGCGTTTGTGGCCCAGGAATAATACTGAGGGGGTCTGAGAAGGAAGCCTCGTGCAGTGGGGACAGCAGGCTTGGACCCGCTCAGTTCTCTCCTTCCTCAGCCCCCACCCAAACCCCAGGATTTTCCCCCAAGAAGGTAAAGTGTAGCTTGAGCCGTGACCCCATCTCTTTGCTGATGGACAGACGTACGGGTGTTGTCTGGGACCGGGCAGTGAGGTTGCCAGCAGCACAGAGAAGGGCCACGAGGGGAGGTTAATTCACTTCGACACTCCCTCCTCCCCTCCAGTCTCCTTCCTTTCTCTTTGAAGTGAGTGGGTTCCCATGGAAACGATGATGTCCTGGGGAGCAGAAGAGATGCAGGGAGCTGGCCTGGCCAGGTGCAGTGGAGGAGGAGGCTGGCTTTGCTGAGACTGCTCAGGAGGTGCTGTGGTTCTCACCCCTAAGGCTGAAAACCTCTGAGAACCCACGAAGTGGCCAGCCTGGCGCTGAAGAAGTGGCCTATTATTGATGGGAAATGCTGCGTGGAGGTGTGAGCACCGAGAAAACAGCAGGCAGTTGTGCCTTGCTTCTCCATTAAAAATGCTAGAGAATTGAGCTGCAGGTCAGACGGACAGGGTGAGTGGCTGCTGTACCCCTATACAGTTGACCCTTGAACCACACAGGGTCCTAGGGATGCTGACCCCGAGGCAGTAAAAAAACCCAACTATAACTTTGACTCCCCCAAAACTTAACTACAGTGGACCCTTTGCATCCACAGATTCAACCAACTGCGGAGAGAGAGCAGTATATTTGACCCACAGTTAGAGAACACCAGTCGGTAATGTAAAATTGCTGTTTATTTGATCCGCACTTGGTTGAATCTCGGATAAGAAACCCGTGGATACAGAGGGCCATGTATTTATTGGGAAAAAATCCACGTAAAACAGGGCCCGTGCATTTCAAACTCATGTGGTTCAAGAGTCAACTGTATTTTTCCTTTGTGGCATTACTCATAATGGAATTGATAGTGTTAGCATCATTTCTGTTTTTCCCACTAGATTGGTAACTCCGGGAGGGCAAGGTCTGTGTCTGCATCATTCATTGATTTATCCCAAGCGCATTACCCAATACCTTAGAGTCAGCCGCCTGGATGATGTAGTAGATCAGTGCTTACTGAATGGACTCACTAACCTGGCAAGGCAGTACCCATATGTACACCATGGTTCTAGGTTGCTGTGCTGGCAAACTGGCCCTAGGGGACAAGGGGAGAGGAGAGCCCTGATTTGTAACATTGGCTGATTTCCAGTGTAAATGCTCCCACCATGGCCCATTTCAGGTTCCAATGTGATGCTGCTAAACAGAGTTGGGAGAAGACGCACCGCTGGCTCTCGCCAGGCTAAAGTAAAAACCCACACAGGCGCCCAAGTCCCAGGCACACAGTCTCTGCTCTAAACAGCTCAGCACATCTCACCGCCGCTTCTTCGGAGAGATTTTCGTTGTATCTGTAGCCACGATCCTACATGCCTTGGTCTTTACTGTTTTGTCTGGTCTACTCCTGGGTCCTAAGTTTGAAATGTTCTCTCTTTAAAAATTAATACTTAGAACAGTGCCTGGCACAGAGTGGGTGCTTTATAAGAATTTGCAATTGTGCTTTTTCTCCTTAACCCCAAGGCAGGGAATTTGCTCCCTTCTAGGTTGTACCCAACATTGTCCTTCTGTTTGAGTAAAGCCCTGCCATCACCCCCAACTTCCCTACCTTCTCCAATTCCAGTCCTTTCCTGCTTTATCCATTGACAGACTTCTTCCTGGCAGCCCCCAAAAATCCTGCCAGGTGTCAAATCATTCTTCTGCCTCTTTATTTTCTCAGCATTTAGAGTTGTGACCTTCCCACATAGCACTCCCAGTTCTTCACATCAGTCTCCTCTCACAAACCGCAAACTCGGACCTTCTCCCTTCGTATGTGACCTGCTGTCCCGTACTAGTTCAATAAAAGCAACAGACATTTCCAAGCCCTGTTTATATCACCCATGTTCCTGTCGCATCCAAACTGGGTCCCTCTAGAATCCACACTCATTTGGGGAAAGGTCAGAACAGGGCAGTGGGCGGTGTTCAGATCACTCCCTAGCAACCATCCTTCTGAATGAAGGTCACTGACGTTCTAAGCTTGATCCTGATAGTCCTGTAGCTCAAGGTGTAAATGCAGCAGAGTGGCCGTGCTGGGCAGCCGGGCGAGATCTAGAAATAGACTTGGTGATAACTAGCTTCGTCACCTTGAGCATGTTAATCTCTCTGAGCCTCTGGTTTCTTAACTGTAGAAAGAACATAGTAATAGACTAAAATGAGATCTTATTTGATAATACCGGACCCACAGACCAGTGTTTCCTATGTGGACCGGGGTGGGGGTATTATAAACACGGGCCAGCTCGCCTCCCCATGGCCAGTGGGTGTCCCTGTGGCCTGTCTGAGCTGTGAAGGGTCTAGTGCCTAGGTCGGCAAACTGCGGCTCATGAGCCACATGCGACTCTTTGGCCCCTTGAGTGTGGCTCTTCCACAAAATACCATGTGCAGGCGTGCACGTACAGTGCGATTGAAACTTCGTGGCCCATGCACAGAAGTCAGTTTTCTGCTCTCAAAAGAAATTTCATTCGTTGTACTGTTGATATTTGGCTCTGTTGACTAATGAGTTTGCCACTGGTCTAGTGCATTCAGGGAGATGGAATCCAGGGTCAGGATTGTGGCTTTGGACTTAGATTGACAGGGTTTACCTTCTGGCTTCACCACTAGCCTGGTTTCCTCATTTGTAAAATGGGGTTAAAAAATAGTGCTATCTCTTCATCAGGATTGTCATGGGGATTAAATGAGGTAATGCACAGAGATCGCTTGGTACGGAACCTGGCGAATGAAGCGCTCTGCAGGCATCAGCCACTGGTAGAGTAAATGGTGAGAGGCGAGGCAGCAAGAGGAGGCAGGAAGGGGCTCCCAGTCAGGGGCTCTTCCCACTGCAATTCAAACAAACGTGTACCGAGCTCTGCTGTGTATCAAGCCTCACGTTGGATTCCAGGAGGGGTTCAGAATAAGGAAAACTTCAGTCTGAGGAGTGGGAGAAAGACGACATAGAAAGTAGTGTCACATAAACTTGGCACACGGAATGGGCTCAAAACAGTATTTGTGGAATTGCCTGCAAGCTGCTGGCCATGGTGCAGTGTGGGAGAGTTGCACAGCTTTTCCTAAGGGAGGCGAAACCCACCGGAAACGATAGCCCAGCTGCCCTTCCCAGACAGGGCTGGAAGACGGGGTGGGAGGAACCCCGCGTTTGGGGCTGGTCCTGCTGTGACAGTCCTCGTTAGCAGCACCCCAGCCAGGACCCTGGGAACTGGTACTTCCTAATGAAGTGTTTTTGAGGGAACTCTTCCACCTTGTGACCAAAGGGTGTTCTGGCTCCAGGGAGCTGACCCTGGGCCTTAACCCTCCACCTTCCCTGGCATTGGGCTTGGCCATCCCTGGAATGGCTGGGCGAGAGGGGCCTGAGGATGGTGTGGGAGGAGTCCAGCCATTCCAAGGAGTTTAGATGCTCTGGACTAGGTGCTGGGGGTCAAAGCTCCAGGCTGTATCCATCCTGGGCTTTATGGGCAGGGCTCTCGCAGACACTCCCGGCATTTGAAGCAGGTGGCCTAAGAGCTAGCATCCTAGCTCTTGACTGTAGTCGGGAGTGAACCCACTGGAGCCATAATCTAAGAGTAAAACCATGCTCCTTGGCACCAGAACAAGCCTGTTTCCCGTCTTCCTAAAGGCATATGCAGACCCCGCCCCAAGCCCAGCCTCTGCACATCCTGCTGGCGGGCGCAGAGGCTGCAGCTGCCGGGCCCAGGAAGCAGGTGTGTTCAAAGGCGGTGGGTCCTGCTGCTCCGACAGCTCACCGTCTGGCCTAGGCAGAGCTGAGAGTACGGGTACCTGGCGAAGACAAGGCCCACCAACATGAGATGCAGAACCTTGGAGTCCCAATGACTTTCCTCCTCACGAGGTCACATTAGGCTTGAAGGAGATAACGAATGCTAACAGTGCCAGTGCTTGGCATGTAGAGGTTCAGAGTGAATGATGGCTTTGCTGGAGCAGAGTTACAGTACTAGACTGGATCTGCCCCATTACCGGAGGGAAGTCATCCAGCAGGCGGGTCTCCTGCTAGTGCGATGGGGTGGGTGGGTGGGGTGGAAGGAGACCAGCAAGCAAAGCCTGGGGGTTCAGGTGGCCAATAATTTCTCACCAGGGCTGCACTAAGCCAGTCTTGCCCTTCTTTTAACCATAGCGCCACGCTCTGATTTTCCCAAGCACTGGTTCATTTTGTGGTCAAATGCAAAGATCATAAGACTGAGACTTCAGTCTAACTTCTGACTCTGCCATTGGGCAAACCATTGAACCTCTTTAGATAAGCTTTCCTCCCCACCAGAGATTGTCAGATGAGAAAATGAAAGGTCTATAGCCTGGGCCCTGGCCGGGTGGCTCATTTAGTTGGAGCATCCTCCCATGCACCCAAAATGGGTCGTGGATTTGATTCCCAATCAGGGCACATACCTGGGTTGTGGGTTCAATCCCCAGTTGGGGTGTATACGGGAGGCGGCCGATCAATGCTTCTTTCTCACATCGATGTTTCTCTCCCTCTCCCTTCCTCTCTCTAAAATTAATACAAATATATCCTTCAGTGAGGATAAAAAATAAATATGGTAGCCCGGCTGGCGTGGCTCAGGACTTGAGCATCGACCTATGAACCAGAAGGTCATGGTTTGATTCCCCGTCAGGGTACATGCCTGGCTTGATCCCCGGGGGGCGGGGGGGGTGCAAGAGGCAGTTGATCAATGATTCTCTCTCATCATTGATGTTTCTCTCTCTCCCTCTCCCTTCTTCTCTGAAATCAATAAAAATATATAAAAAAATAAAAATAATAAATAAATAAATGTTAAAGTCCTGTCCAAACGCAAGAGTACTATTAGGAGAGCAGTTTCTTTTGGAAACTGGTTTGATGAGCAGAGATTCTCTTGGGCTGCAGCAGTCTTGATTCTCGAAGGGACAACATGGCAATTCAGTTCTGAGACCCCAGGACACATGTGACTCAAGGACAGTAGAGGAAAAAAGGGAGGAGGATGAAGTGATTCCAATACTCGTTCAAAAATAGTACATGGACGCGGGCGGGGAGGGGGGTGGGGGGTGGCCAGAGAGCATAACATTTGGATACCCAGATTTAAATTTCAACTCAGTCACTTTCTAGCTTGATGTAATTATTTAACCCATGGCACCTCAGTTTGCTAATCAGTAAAATGGTAGTAATAATAATATTGGGTGTTTAAATGCAATAAGTACATGGAAAAGCACTTTGTAACTTACAGAGTGCCTCCAAACGTGTGTGGGTGTTTTGTCACTGCCAGCGACCAAGGCACGATGGACAGAGCTCCCGTTTCCACACCGTCCCTTCCCCCGAAGTGCTTTCTCTCTGGGGACTGGTGGCATCTCTGGTGACTTGGGTGGGCGCTCTGACCGGCTCACACTAGCTGCCTACCCTCAGGGAGGATACTTGCTGTGCCTCCGTTATCTCTCCTTAAAATGTGGGGCGGGGGGCGGGGGCTGGTCATCAAAAAATCAGGAGACAGTAAGTGCTGGCGTGGATGTGGAGAAAGGGGACCCTCCTGCACTGTCAGTGAGATTGTAATTGGTGCAGCCACATGGAAAATTGTGGAGGATCCTCAAAAAAATAAACTACCATATGATCCAGCAATTCCACTTCTGGCTATATGTCAAAGGGAACAAATATATTAACTCAGAAAGCTACCTGCACCCCTGTGTTCCTAACAGCATTTTTTTACAATAGCCGAGACATGGAAGCAATATACAATATATGAACATTATTCAGCCATAAAAATTAGGTTAATCTACTATTTACAACAACATGGACGGAACTTGAGGGCATTATTCTATGTGAAATGAGTCAGAAAGAAAAAAGAGTTTGATCTCACTTACCAGTGGATTCTAAAAAAAATACCAGCAACAAACAAATCAGACTCCCAAATAAAGAGATCAGACTTGTGGGTCCCAGGAGTGGGAGGGAAAATTGGAGGAAGGTGGTCAAAGGTACAAAGGCTCCAGTAATAAGATCAATAAGAATCAGGGATATAACGTCAACAGGATGACTAGAGCCAGCACTGCCGTGTGATCCACAGGAAAGTTGCTAAGAAAGTAAATCCTGAGTTCTCATCGCAAGGAGCATTTCTTGTCTTTTTTCTTGTCTTTTCAATTGTATTTCTATGAGGAGATGGATGTTAGCTGAGCCTACTGTGCTAATCATTTCATAATATATGTAGGTCAGACCATGATGATGTACACTTTAGACTTACACAGGGATGTGTATCAACTATTTCTCAATAAAACTGAAAAGAAGAAGAAGAAGAAGAAGAAGAAGAAGAAGAAGAAGAAGAAGAAGAAGAAGGAGAAGAAGGAGAAGAAGGAGAAGAAGGAGAAGAAGAAGGAGAAGAAGAAGAAGGGGCTGGACATGAGATCCTACCAGGTCTCAAGTTTTAGTTCCTGGTATTCTTGCCCTTGAAGACTAGCCTTAACAATCACTTTGTTGAGATTTCACATTTTTTAAAATGTGCCAGGAGGGAGGGGTGTGTGTGTGTGTGTGTGTGTGTGTGTGTGTGTGTGTGTGTGTGTGTGTGTGAAGGGAGGGTGAGCCACACTTGCTGGGAATAGACCTGTTCACCACCTGGGGAGGAGCGACAGTTGGGGCCCTGGAACCCTAGCCCATGCAATTCCAATTTAGCAACAAGAAGTCCTCTCCAAGACAACCCAGGCTAACACCGCCCACTGGGCAGGACTAAAAATACACCCGCGTGGTGTCAGCGTCACACCTGAAGTAAAAATACATCCGCCAGGAGCTGCTGGCTTGCTCCCCCACCCCACTCCGCTCTCTCCATCTGGTGCCTTTGAGCTGTGAGGAGCGGAGGGCTGGGCAGGCACCGCCTCCACATCACCGCCTCCCTCCAAGACCCTGCCAGCCCACTCCCCACACACCCGAGCAGAGCCCAAAGCAGGCAAGTCTTTTTGTAGTAACTGTGGCTAGAAACTGCCAGATGGCGGTATCTGATCCCCGTACCCCAGCACGAATGGATTCTGAGCCGGAAAGAAGTTCCGGATTGTGTCTTGGAACCTTTATTCTCGCAGTCGGTGCTTCTTGATTCACTCACTCGTTCCCATGCATCGATTCACGGAATACTGACTGAGCCTCTGCTGTGTGCCAGGCACTGTGCCTGACCCCTGGAAATTCAAAAAGAGGACGAGCATGCCCCGGAGGAGCTCAGCAGGCAGTGAAGACGACAGATCGGTGCACACGCAACTACAGCCAGTAGAATGTGTCCCAAGGACAATAAAAATAAATGCTTACTGGCAGCGCTGTTCTGGTTAAAAAAGGAGGGTCAGTTAATTGCACGTGGCCTCTCTTCTCCTCTCTCTGTACCTCTGTTTGAGTTGGCAGGTGGGCTTGTCCCTGCCACATGAGTCAGTGGAGGTGGGATTATAAATGGAGTGGAGCGGAGGGTGTCAGTGTTGCTCTGAATCAAAAAGGTGCCCACACACTTCCGGGGAAAAGGAGCAGCCTAGTCAGCGTCAGGCACTCCACATGCTTCTTCACTGAACCCTTAAGGGTACCTGGGTGGTGGTGGTGTTCCTGCTTTAGAAAAAAGGAAACTGAGCCCTAGCCGGTTTTGCTCAGTAGATAGAGCATTGGCCCATGGACTGAAGGGTCCTGGGTTCAGTTCTGGACAAGGGCATGTGCCTCAGTTGCAGGCTCGATCTCTGGCTCTGGTCGGGGTGCGTGTGGAAGGAAACCAATTGTGTGTCCTTCTCACATCAATGTTTTTCTCTCTCTGTCTCTACCCCTCCCTTCCACTCTCTCTGAAAATCAATGGGAAAAGTATCTTCAGGTGAGGATCGGCAACCAAAAAAGGTAACTGAGACTCAGAGAAACTCAGTAACTTGCCCCTAAGTCACACAGTTGTGACTACAAAGTCGAGACCCGTTTCAGAGCGCCCAGCTTCTCGCCCTAAAGGAGGAAGTGGTCTGGGTGGAAACCCTGAAGCATCCCTGATGGTTCAGAGGAGGTAACGCTCCCTCTTGCTGGAGACGCCCTCAAGGCGCCTACACAGAAGGGATGAGCTGGATTCTGAAATGATTGGAAGGGTCAGGTAGAGACCCAGGAGCAGGCAGCTGAGGTGGAAGGACCAGCAGGAGCCCCAGAAGTCTGGTTGCCTGAGCTGGTGAAGGGGGATTGCGCAGATACGGGGCCGGGGGCCACCTGCTCTCTGTCCATCCACCACACTCTGCCAGTCTGTTGAGGAGAAACACCGAAGAGAAAGTGAGGCTACACTGTGAATGCCACATGTTCATCTGAGGTTGCTCATTGATTTCCTCAGCATCCAGGAGAAACATGGCAACAGTCCTCACAGTGAATACTTGTTAGGGGCCTCTGGCAGTGGAGAGATGCCCAGGAAAGGGGCAGCAGGCCGCCCTGGAAAGTGGCTCTGGGACATTCCTCTGATTCTGTGATCCCAGTGACTTGGGCTCTAGACAAAGAGGATCAGTATTCCAGCCCTTGAGCAGTTTCCAGGTGGTGGGCCTTTGGCAGCTGGAGACCTCCACGTGCATCAGTGCAGACTCGGTCGTGGAGCTGGAGAGCTGCCAGCCTGGTCGCTGCTTGCTCCTCCCCCCTACCACCACCACCACCCACCCACCACCTAAGCAGCCAGCAGACTGATGTCCTCTGTGGCATTTGGGCCCAGACCATGCTCTGGTCCCCCTGAAATTTCCACCCAGAAATGTGGCTCTCCTATCATACAGTCCACGCTCTGGACCGCCGTCTATCCTCATCCCAGCCAGGAAAGGCTGAGGGGTGTACCCTCAACGGAAGAAGCAACCAGGGCCCAGGGAGGGCTAAGTGCTGTCCTGGCCTCCCCTGTCTGCCTCTTCTGCAGCCGATGAGTCTGGGCTGGGAGATGAGGTGCAGGACAGCCTGGGGGCTCCAAGGTCAGTCCCAGGGGGAGAAGGTGGACAGCCAGGCAAGCTGCCACACACTTGGCTGGACCCATAATTGAGGTCTGCAGTCCCGGCCAAGGTCACGAGGGAAGGGATGGCTGAGAGGCTCCGGAGTGATGGAGTGGCATGACTGTGAATCACAAGGTTTATCACCCAGAAAGAGAACCAGCACTAATGTCTCCCGCATGTGGCCAGCCCTGCCCCCAGCCTGCAGCGCTGTTTCCGTCCACAGATCCGTTCTCCATCCCTGTCTCTCCTGATCTTTGCATCCTAGCCTCTCCAAAGCTCTGTGTTTTTACCTTCTTTCTTTCTTTCTCTTTTGCATTCCTTCTTTTTTCCTGTCTCTGTTTCTTTGTCTCTGATCCTCTATGCAGGAAGAAATGTTTAAAAGCAATGTAACCTCGGTTGTCCGAGGAGGAAGGAAAGGAAGCAGGAAAGGGTCCTCTCGCCTTTTCGTAGTCCTTTTAACAAAGGAATAAGCCTCGCCCTAACGGAATTAAGTCAGAGATGAGGAGGAGAATTACCAGGAAGTCATGGTTTCCATCCAGGGGTCTTTGAAAATGTTAGAGAGACCTACTGAGCCAGTTTAGGTTAAGAACACCTGTCAGGAGGTGGGGAGGGCTAAAGGGGGCTGTGCTGAAGCCTGCATGCTCATGGATGCACTCAGAAGTCTTACCAGTGTGTGTGCACATGTGTGCATCTGTGTGAGAGCGTGTGTGTGTGTGACACCTTGCGCTAAAGGAAAACTGGGGTTCATCGAGCGGTCTCTGCCTCTTTCCTGCTACAGAGAAGGTGACATTCACCTCCACTGGGGCTTCAGCCCAAATCCTGTCCAGTTTAGGGCCAGGGTGGGCAGGGGGGCGGTTGCTGCTCCTCTACCTCCTGGCCCCAAACTGGGTACTGCAGGCCAGTGAATTGGGGTGATGTAAAAAACACAAAGGCAGAAATGTCAGAGGTGATTAAACCAAACGATGGCTTAAACCCCTGTAGAAATCCACGTATCGGGTTTAATCATTGCTGCAGCCAGCGCAGGGCTGCAAGGCTGCAAGAGGCTGCTCCTCTGGATTGTTACCAGGAAGTGTGTATCTTGAGCTTGATTTTGGTTCAGGTGCTCCTGGGAGAGGTGATGAGGGTGGGGTGGGGGTGGGACCTGGAAAAGAAAAAGAAACAATAAAATGTTATTTGAGATCATCTCTTCTTGCCCGCCCTGGAGCCATGCAGCTCCCTGCTCGGGGCTCTGCCCCCCTCCCAGCGCCCAAGAGCGGGCACAGTGCTGAGTGTGCTAAATTAGGCCATTAGAGAAATTCATTTCTCTTTATTAGTCTGTGTCAAATCCTTTTTATTAGTGGCTGGAAACGACCTCTCTTCCTCAGTGAAATGTCATGCAGGTTCCCTCCTTCTATTTGTTCTGCACTGACGAGGCTCAAGCTCTCCCTGAATTGAGCAGTGAGATTTATTTCCTCCAAATTTTGAACGGCTTAAGAGAGATTGGGGTGGAGGGGGCGGTCAGGTGGAGGCGACAGGGAGAAGAGGGGAGAGAACAGCGAGAGCAGGTGAGCTCCTCTGGAGGTCAGGTGTCCTCTGGAAATAAAATCGAGTGGCCATCTCTTACATCTTGTTCCTTATCTTCCGGGCCTGGGACCGAGTTTCCAGGTTCCTACTTCTATCTCTCTGATGGGGGAGATCGGGACAGCAACACCAGGACACACTGACGCTCAGGGCCATATCCCATGTCTCCCTGAAAACCCTTCTTCCCCTTCCATGCCTGCATACACAGGGACATTCATGTCCCTGCTGACCAAGACACCCAGCTCTCGGGGTCCCTGCCCTAGTCACCCCATCCTATCCCTCCCCAAGCCTGCATTGGGGCTGCCAGCTTCATCTCCAGCAGTGATGTTGGGGAGTAGCTTAGAAATACAGGTCCACCCTTGGTTGGACAGCTGTAGGCTGGGCAGCTGGGGAGGGGCTGGGCCTTGGAGAAGCCCAGTGACTGCAGCCACAGACCCTGCTGAGTCACTGGGAAGCTGAGGCTGGTTCTCAGGGGTGACACAGTGTCTCAGCTGTCCCTATGCTTGAGGTAGAGGGGAACAGTCTGGATTTACGGAAGGATCCAGGTGGATAGAGCAGGGGAGCCACAGGCAGCCCCTACCTGGTGTAGTCCATGTGAAACCTGTGGCTGAGCTCAGATGCCATCTGATCTCCCGGGCTCAGGGACCAGGGGCTGGGGTAGGTGGAACCCAGCCAGGAGCCTGGAGAGGGTGGGGTATGAGAAGGGAGGGTTTGGAGCTGAGAGTTTGGCTCGGGTCAGGAGAGACTGGAGGGAAGCAGCCATGCCAGCCTCCGGGAGCCTGCTCTGTGCTCCGTGACCCTCATTAGTTTGGGGCAGGGGGATGGGAAGTATGTTTCCTTCTTCTGAGAGATAGCAGGAGCCCCCAGAAAACACTCCCAGATATGCCCCACACACACATTCTGGGGAGATCTGATGCCTGGAAGTGAGAGGTTTATGAAAAGGATCTGTGCTGTGGCCCAGTGTACATGACAAGGCCTCCAGCCCACCCCCCACCTGCATCCCGCCCAAGGCCCAGCTCTGTCTGAGACTATGATCTGAGTCCCGTTCACCTCTCCAACCTCACCTCCCTCCAGTCCCCTCCTGCCCATCCTGCTCCAGCCACATCGTGTGGATGTTGTTCCAGAAACACACCAGGCTCATTCCTATCTCGGGTGCTTTGCTTTTTCTGCTCCGAAAGCCTCTCCCTCTGATTTTTGCATGACTGCCTCCTCATCATTCAGGCTTCATTTAAATGTCGCCTCCTCAGAGAGGCCCTCCCTGATCACTCTCCTCCATGCAGGGGCAAGCACAGCGGCAGAGGGGCCCACCTTCCCATCCCCATCCCAACTCTAGTGCTAGTATGTGAGGGATGCAGTCACCAGTAGATCCCTCTTTCCCTACCCCACACGCTATTCATGTTGTGTACACAGAACACTCGGTCCCCACCCAGATCACACACACAACACATGGCACATACACACTGCCCACAATGTAGGGCACATGCACACTCTATTCACCGAACACAAAATCTGTACCCCAACTTCAAACACACAACCCACATGCATACATACTGTATACATCCCACACTGTGTGTACACACAATGCAAACACACAAGAACACATGTACACAACACTCACATTGGCCTCGCTGACAAGTGCACACACGCACATGTGCACACAGGCGCCCCCTCTTCGTTCAGCAGCTGCCCACCCCCCTCTGACGAGAGAATGGAACCAGCGGTGACCGGCAGGGTGCACCCACCACCTGGCACGGAGCTGCGGATTATTAGTTCCTGGTAATTTAGTGCCCTTGTACAGAGTCGATTTGTGCCTTTCATTCCTAATTGATCTAGTGGCTGTTTAAATGGCAGCAGGCATCTGTTGAGAGTAGGAAGGTTCATCAGGCGCAATAATTCATAACACCGTCTGGAATTTGCCTTTCGTGTCCCTCAGCTAAAGCGCTGCGGGCTCTGCTTAAATCACAGCCGCTGAGGCTTCCTTTGGTATTCTGCGCAGGGCCAGGAGAGGCTTGCATTAAACTGGGATCAGCTTAGATTAGACCATAATATGCTGCGGCATTAGTGGCTGCAAATGAAGACTTACGCTGGAGTTTAACCCTTCACCTGCTCTCTCTTTGTTTTAGCCGCTGGCTAAGCGAGCCACGGTTTTCCCTGTCAGCTTCTGGGGGAGCTGAATAGGTGTTCCAGAGATTTGGGGCCACAGATGGGCCACATTCAGATATTGACCCTTTTGTCCCTGCAGACAAAAACCCAGCCTGCAGGCCAGCTGTTTATGCATCAGCTCCCAAAACAAGGGTGGGGAGGTAGTGTCCAGGGTAGGCCCTGCGAGCCAAGCAGCCCACCTGAAGTGGGCCCTACCTCCTCCCCCCACTGCCCCTGAGCCTGGGGAGAATGGCCAGCGTATATGGGGGACTAAGCACCTAGAATTATGAGAACCCCAGAGTGGACAGGCTGGGAGGGCCAGCACTGTGAGGCTGGGCGTCAGTCCTCCTTGGGTTGTGTTTGATCACAGTGTGCCCAGGGAGCACCGTCCAGTGTCCTTTCAAGTCTTGTGCTTTCCAGGGTGGCAGCCACCAGCCACATGTGGCTGTTTACATTAACATCAGTTAAAATTAAATAAAGTAGGAACTCAGTGTCCTAGGCACAAGTCATACATTTTAATCCCCACCCAAGGATATGTGTTTATTGATTTTTAGAGAGAGGGAGGAAGAGAGAAACATTGATGTGAGATAGAAACATCGATCTCCTGCCTCCCATCTTCGCCACAACCATGATCAAACCCAGCACCTAGGTATGAACCTGCACCCTTTTGATGTATAGGACGACGCTCCAACCAACTGAGCTACCCAGCCAGGGCAGCAGTCATATTTTAAACGTCCCTTGACCTCGACTAGTTAGTGGCTCTGTGTTGGAGGGCAGACAGTGTAGAAGGTGTCCATGTGGCAGGAATGTTACTGGACAGTGCTGGCCAGAGCATCCCCTCTCGCAGAGGCCCAGGGGCCGGGCCTGACACATGCTTCCTCCTCTCCCAGCCGGCAGAGCTTAATCAAAAAGAAAGAGCTAGATTGTGTGTTCCGAGGGGACTGAGAAAGAGACCTGGGGACAGGGGGCAGTGTGCAGATGCTTTTTGGGGACCACCATGGGAAGGAAGGGGGCTTTAGGGTCCAGTGTCAACAACCCGTGCAAACATATGCACACGTGCTGGGAGTTAAGACATAGTCATTCACACATGCTGCAGAGAAATAAGAGTGATATGCACTTACATGTGCACACCGGTGTGCACACATAACATATATGCATTCAGCAAATATTTGTTGGGATCTGCATGCCTCTGCTAGACTCCGAACAGACTGTGGTGAATAAGGTGGGCTTGCTTCCTGCCCTCATGCAGCTCACATTCTAGTCAGGAAGGCAGGTGATAAAGCAAAGAGCTCAGGGAGCCATCAGCCAGTCAGAGGAGCTTCCCAGAGTGGGTGGCGTCTCCACCGAAACCCACAGAGCCAGCGAGGTAAGCCCTTCAGCTGACAGAATACATCCCACACATACCACCCGCTCACTCACATGCTCTTCATTCCCTAATTCATTGTCCGTCACTGAGTATTAAGTGCCTGCTATGAGCATGCAGGGCAAGGCCCTAAGGATACAACGCTCATTAAGACAGGGACGGTCCTGGAGGGCAACAGTGAGCAAATACAATGCAGATAATCAGGTGGTTACGGATGTGCTAGGTGTGTGATGACGGGAAAGTGCAGGATGGTGATATTCCTGTGATTGGGTGTCTGACCTGAACTGAGTCGGCGAACAGATGCAGAGCAGGTGGAGACACCTGCCTGCCATGTGCAACCAGAATTCAGGCTCACGCTCATCCCCTGTAAACACAGACACACAGGCACTGCCCTCAGTTGGCTCCAGACAGCCAAGAATGAGTGTTTGACCAACCGCTGATGTTCATGTCTGGGACTTGTCTGGACACTTCCCACACTTCCTTCCTGGGTTGACCTTCAACCAGAAAGGGACTCGTACTTCTCTGAAGGGTTACACCCCTCACCCTCATCAGATACCCATGCAGGTTATCTTACCAAAGAGAAAAGCCAGGCGCCGGTGAGGAGGATACCGCCCTCTACGCCCAGGGATGGGAGACTGGGTCTTCCCACCAGGGCATGAACTGCTGCCATCTGGGCTGACTGTGGGGACTAGGGACGATCTCAGGAGTGGGGCCTTGGGAGAAGAAGTGCGGGGAGCATGGGGAAGGGGCCCTCATGGCTTCTGAGCCCAGCCGGCCGCAGGTCTCTGTGCGCATGTGTGAGCTCTTGCTGTCCCCACAGGCACCCTCTTTTCCCGCTTCTGACGCTGCTGTTTGAGAAATGTGAACAGGCCACCCAGGGCTCGGAGTGCATCACCTCCGCCAGCTTTGACGTGGACATCGAGAACTTTGTCCACCAGCAGGAGCAGGAGCACAAACCCTTCTTCAGCGATGACCCAGAACTGGACAATCTGGTAAAGACCCTCCCTCCCCACCCTAGCTAGGTTCTCCATCCCCTGTGTTTCCCCCAAGTGCTCTAGAATGAACCTTCCATTCGTTCAGCAAAAGGTGTTGTGTGCCGCTGTGGGCCAGGCACTAGATGGTCCTCTAGCCACTGAGAACCATTTCTGAGTTCCCTAAACCAAGGGCTGCAGGCACACGTATGGCTACCTAAGCTCTCCCCTTCTCTGGTCTCTGCCCGCTGCACACTGCATCCCCTCCAGCCTCTTGCCACGCAGACAGGAGGAGAGGTGGGGCGTGGCACCAGAATGTCTGGGGCAGCGGTTCTGAGGGCTGGAGTCCTGGCGCGTTAGTAACTCGCCAGGCTGGTGTGCTGCAGTGTGGAGGGTGAGGGGACAGGCACATTCAAGCACATCAGCAGCTAGAGAGACCTGGAGACACAGTCCTGTTGAGAAGGAGGCCAGCGGATGTCCTGCCCATTTACAGGGACACAGGAGATCAGGCTTTCAAACCCAGCGTGTTACCCAGGTCATCACTGCAGCCTGCTGTTCTGTGCAGCGGGGACATGCCAGCAAGTGTCTGGCTCCATGCTCCCCTGGCCCACACTCCCTGGGTCTCCAGGTCTGCTCACTCACGTAGTCAGAGTTCTGATTCAGTCCCACAAACCTTGGTCAAGGGCCTGCCATGTGCCAAGCCTGCCCTGGGGAAGTGGGTGTGGTAGAAGCTGCCCCGGTGGCCCCAGCCCTCCGGGGGCCCCAGGACTGGGAGTGGTCTGGTTAGGGGCGTCGTCCTTGGACATCCCACCCCTCACGTGGCCTGATTTACCCAGATGAGTAGCCCCCAGTCCTGGCTGGGAGATTGGTCAGTCAATTATTTTATTTTCTCTGTGATTTAAAATGGTTTAAGTTACAGTTTACATTCAGTATTAGTTTGTATTAGTATTGTAGACACAGCGTAGTGGTTAGACAACCATCTACTTCACAAAGTGTCCCCCAGTGATGGGTCAGTTGTTCCCATGGGATGAAAGACCAGGGCTGGCTTCCCTGTTCAGCATCTGTGCGACTTTGCTGACTTCACTCCTGCGAAGCTCGGTTTCCTTGTGTGTAGATCCAATACACCCATCTCCAGTGACTGTAATAAAAACACGAGCGAGATGGCTTGTGGAACTAAATGGCCTTTAAGAACGCATACCTTCCAGAAGGTTAGTCTCAAGTGCAGTATCCTTAGGCCAAGGCACTCTAGCTTCCCAGCCCCACCTCCTGGGCCCCAAAACTTTACTTGGGGAGCCAAGCAGTGCCCTTCGCCGCCCTCTTGAAGTCAGGAGGGGGAGGAAGAGGCCAACCACAGGAGCCATCATTAGAACAGGAATCATGTAGCCAGCGCAGCCAAGATGCACATAATTAGAAATTAGAAAAAGGTCAGATCACGTCATTATCAGCTCAATCAGCTGCCGAGTGCCACAGCCAGTTAATCTGGCATCTGTATTTTTTACAACCCCGCACACGTAGCCCAACGGACTGTAACTCTTTATCCGGACAGATATACTGCGCAGCAGAGCAGGGACATAAAATGAGAGACCCCGAGCAAATGAGCTGAGATAATTGAGAGATTTATTTTATATATATATGTGCGTGTCAGGGCGGCTTTCTTCTGCCCTTGAATATTGACTTTCACAGATGAAATTGTCAGGAGGACACGGAGGTCCCCAAAACTTTGTCCCACCCTGGGATCTCGAGCTCTGATCCCTCCCTCTCCCCGCCGCCCCCCCCCCTCTGCCCCACCAAGCCCACCACTGGGCATGACTTCTCCCACCTCTAGCTGTGCAATCCCCCCTGCCTCCAAAAACAAAAAAACAATTTGCATGCTGTGCCTTCCCCTCCTCCCAGAAAGTGTCCTGGACAAGTTCCCATGGGAACGCTGACTGAGCTCTCCTGGAGCTGCCCAAAGACCAGAGAGGTCCCCAGACTGCAGTTTTGAGGGCACTGCCCTTCCTGGGAGCCAGCGGCACCCACTGCACACGAGGAAACACAGCTGTGGAGAGAAGCAAGTCCCTGTGCAGATGAGACAGCACAGTCCAGAGAAGGGAAATTACTTTAGGGCTCCTCATATGCTCTCCCTCCACTTCATCACCCCCTCCCTTCTCCCTGGAACAATAGGGTTCTACTTCATAAGAATACCCCCCAGCCGAAACCGGTTTGGCTCAGTGGATGGAGCGTCAGCCTGCAGACTGAAAAGTCCCAGGTTCGATTCCGGTCAAGGGCATGTACCTGGGTTGCGGGCACATCCCCAGTAGGGGGCGTGCAGGAGGCAGCTGATCGATGTTTCTCTCTCATCGATGTTTCTGACTATCTCTCTCCCTTCCTCTCTGTAAAAAAAATCAATAAAATATATTTTTTAAAAAAAAGGAATATACCCCCCACCCAGCCGCTGTGGCACAGCAGTTGAGCTTCAACATATGAACCAGGAAGTCAGGGTTCGATTCCATAACCAGGGCATATGCCAGGTTGCAGGCTTGATCCCCAGTAGGGGGCATGCAGGAGGCAGCCAATCAATGATTCTCTTTCATCACTGAGATTTCTATCTCTCTCTCTTTCTCTTCCTCTCTCTTAAATCAATAAAAAATTTTTTTAAAAAGAGTACCCTCACCAGGTCTCCCCCAGTCCCCACACTCTGACCCCTCTCTACTTCTCCTTTCTGATGCTGGTAGCTAGGCTGGGATGCCCCCGTGTTAGTGCCACAGCCACTCTCCATGCCAATTCCCACTCCCACCCTGTGCTCACCAGGCCTCTCTCTTACCTGCCCCCGGGTCCCCTGCTCGGGTCCAACCCCCTCTGACTGGCAGTTGGTAAAGTTTGTAAAATTTGCAAGTTCCCCAAACCCCTTTGAAAGGTAGAAGCTTTTTGTTTTATAAAATCTGATTTACGGGCCCCCAGTGCAGGGCCAAGGTTTTATATATTATGCAAGATTTCAAACCGAGGCTGTAAAACCCATGGTTTCAGTTTCATGCATGGAATTTTTTTATGTGTAAATTTTTTAACATTTATGGGGCACGTTTTAATGAGACTCTGGTGTGGCTCAAGGGACAGATTAGGGCTGCCTGGCCGAAAAGCCAGCTCTGAAACGGGGCCCCACAGGCCCCTGGACCACGCTGAGGAGGCAGGGCCCGAGCTGTGGAGAGGAGCCAGGCTGGAGTTCCGGGCACGCAGAGGCCTCGCCAGCCCCACTCAGTCTCTCCCTCAGCCTTCAGTGCAGACTCCCTTCGCCCAGACAGGAGCAAGAATCCTACAGACATGAGAAAGGGAAAGCAAAACTGTCTAAGCTGGCCACAATGAGCATCTATAGAGCACCTGTTAGGTGTCAGGTGCTCTTCCAAACACTTTACATATAATTTCTCACTTAATCCTATTTTCAAACCCACAAGGCACATATTATTATTACTATTATTCCCATTTTAAGACGAGGAGCTTGAGACACGAGGATGTCGCTAGCTCAAGGTCACACGCTAGCAGGCAGCAGAGGGAGCCACGCAGTCACACTGACCCATCGCTCTTCTTTCTTAGTTCTTTCTATGTACAAGCTCTTGTTTTCAGTTCTTTTCTGGCCGCCTTTCATTCAGTCCTCACTGTAACTCTGAGGGATTCGCTGTTGTTCCGTTTTACAGAGGAGGAAAGTAGAGTGCAGAGACTGTGTAAACGGGCCAGGGCCTCTCAGCAGGTGGAAGACCCAGGACTCAGCCTCCAAAGCCCACTGCTCTGCCGTTTGGTTCTCTCAGTGGTCCTATCCACATTTTACAGAGGAGCGCAAGGCCTCAGAACCCAAAGTTACAGAGCTGGCATTTGCACTATGTGGGTGTAACTCCAAAGCCCACCGCCTTCCTCTGCACCACACTGCTTCTCCAAATTGAGGAGAAGTGACCTGTTATTGACTTAAAAGTGTTTCACTTGTCATGCATGATGGCTTCCAGAAAATGTTCATTCTGTCCCCCCATAATCTGGCAGTTCCCAGTCCCTGGTCTTCATCTTTCTTCCAACTCCCATTTCTTGTTCCAGTGACCTTACATTTACAACTGGTTGGGCAGAGCTGGGCGGGTCTGGAAAAATTCCCGATTAGATTTTAGCTTCGGCTGCCCTCATGACCCCCAGGAAATATCAGAGCTTGTGTGTTTATAAACTCCTTCCTCTGCAAGTGAGAGAGGACCATCCCAGCTTCCCAGCTCACAGGGGAAGCGCCTCCTTATCTGCTGCATGCAACTTCGCAGGGCACCTCATCTCAGCCTCCGTCCCTCATCTCCGGGGGAGACATGCCCCGTGGTTATGAGACTCAAATGAGATAATGGAGAGAAAAGCATTTTGCATCTTGTAAAGTGCTCTGTCTGTAATTGATTTGAAAGGCAAGATATATTACCATCAAGTGAAGAGGCCATGATCCTACAAGAGAGGCTACTTCCTAGGAGGAACTTGGTTGAGGGAGGGACACGTTGGCATAAAGAACTGACATTTACCAAATAGCTACTCTGTTCCCAGAACATTTACATACATTATCTAATTCCATTTTCACAATAGCTCTACCGTGTAAGCATTATCACCCAAACTTGACAGGAAGTTTAAATGCTTGGGTCTGGAATACCCAGGCAGGAAATGAGCGATTTGGAGCATCATGCCACATGACCTCATGGAAACCAGGAGCCCCCAGCCAGGTTCTGTCCTGGGACCCCTGGAGCCACATGGCCTCCTGGAAACCAGGAGCCCCCAGCCATGTTCTGTCCTGGGACCCCTGGAGCCACATGACCTCCTGGAAACCAGGAGCCCCCAGCCATGTTCTGTCCTGGGACCCCTGGGGCCACATGACCTCCTGGAAACCAGGAGCCCCCAGCCATGTTCTGTCCTGGGACCCCTGGGGCCACATGACCTCCTGGAAACCAGGAGCCCCATCCAGGTTCTGTCTGGGACCCCTGAAGGGTGGGAGAAAAGCTAAAAGAGGAAGCCAAATGTGGGGGAAGGAATTAAGGACACATTTATCACATTTGGAGATGATATTAAATCAAATGGAATGGTTATTGCTCCAGAAAATTTGGAATGACTTTTTATATGACATTGATCATTTAGAAAAATAGCCCAATAAATCCGAGTTTTATTCTGATTTAGAGGCAAAAACCCCAAATTGCAAACATATAGGACAGAGGATGATTTACAAAACACAAATACAGAAGAAAAGCTGGGAGTGATTGTTTTTCCACTAGCTGAATATGGAATAGCAGTCGGAAAGCCAGCAAGATATTAGAAGTTATTAAAAGAGGTTAAAAAATGTATATGCTTTTGATTCCCTGTGGTTCATAAAGCACTTTCACATTATTATTTCCCTCAGCTCTTAGCCAATCCTGTGAGTTAGGGATGATCCTCTCTCCATGTTACAAATGAGGAAACTGAGGCTCAGAGACGTCATGCAACTGGCCCAATATCACCCACTTTCTGAATAGCAGGCGGACTCAGATCCAGGCTGACTGACAGCAGTCCCCCCGACACCCAGGCTTCCTGCTCCGCCAGGCGGCGCCCCACCTTATCGGCGTTGCCCGTCTTTTTCTCTAATTTTGAAAGGTCCTCCATATTCATTGCCTCGAAACACCATGATGATTTACGCTACCTGTTTAAGTCTTTAAACCAACGCTGTTATTCCATAAGCAAGTAAACCTTCCACTGCGCGTTGTCAGACCGAGTGATGGGTCCACTTTGAGCACGGAGCACCAGACCCGGTTTAATCCCAGTGCGTGTCTGTTTCACCTCAGCAAAGCTATCCGGGTGCATTTTACTTCTGAGTTTGTTTTACTGATTTGTGTTTTCTGATTCTTTTAATGCGTACTTATTGGCTATGTTTTCAAAATAAATAAATGTGTGTGCTTTTCTGTGTGTGAATATGGGTGTATTGCTTCATGAGAAGATTTAAAAATAAATGAGTGAATAAAATGTTGATTAAAAATGAAGACTGGGCCAGCAAAGGAAAGCTCAGAGAAAGAAGGGAAGAAGAAACAGAAAGAAAGAAGAAAGGAAGACGTAGGAAGAAAGGGAGGAAGGGAGAGAGAAAGGGGGACAAGAAGAAAGGCTGAAGGAAACGGGATTCTGTTGCCTGAAGAAGATAAAGCTAATTGGACACTTCATTCCAGGCAGGTGCTTTCTCCAGCCTATGGCACGATGTGAGACAATACTCACGTCGAGTGGATGACATTGAATTAAGGGAGCTGGTGCTGATAGAAGCACTAGATGTTCTTGGTGCCCACAGGAGGCTGACCAAGCGCTGTCTGTTAAGGCAGGAGAGAATTTGGTCACTTCTTGGAAGAATTCAACAAGCAGGTTGAAAACAGAGAGCTTTGGCGTGATGAGGTTCACCTCCAAGGAGACCACGCAGCCCGTGTCCTAGAGACTTGGCCCTTCTGCTCACCACAGGCAGCCAGATCGTCTCTCAGTGCCCCTTCCACACCACCCATGAATTGAGGGCAGGAGTCCTGGTGATGCTCAGAGTCAGAACATCGGAGGCACCTGGCAGCCCATTCCTCTCTTCTTCCGCACGAGGAAGCAGACACCTGCATGGGTGAGGGATTCTGACTCCTGGGCTAGACCAGGAGTGAGAGAGAGGTCAGAGCAGCTGAATGAGGGGAGGCTGCCAGGGAGGGATCTGGAAATAAATATCCCCAAAGCTATGTGGTTTTTCTGGAATCCCCAATTCCTGTCACTGAGCCACTTTCTCCCTAAACCATGCACCTTTAAGCTGCCGTTTGGTACATATAAATTCCAAGGGCCGGGATTGGGGGCGAAGCAACACAGGCAACCGGCTTCACATCCCGGCTCTGTTGCTTACCAGCTGTGTGACTAAGCACTGTGCCTGGGCTTCATTTTCTCCAACTGTAAAATGCGGGCTCGCGGAGGTGGTTGTGAGGTACATAAGACAAGACGCGCCATAGGTCTAGTACAGGGCCTGGGACATAGAATAGGAAATGTCTGGGCATTGTTATCAGTCAGTGCGAATTTACAAAAACCTTGTACTGTGCTAATTACTCTAGATTCAAAACGAGATCTTCATGGCCAAAGTCAAGTAGATAATTCAGGCAAGAGCAAATATTTATTCAGTGCCAACCCCATTTTTTATTTCCAATAATCATACCAAAGTCAGTATTCTCTGTGCCTGGGAGAGCCCAGGCTCCATCAGCTCAGCCCCACGGAGGGAGCACTTAGGACAAGACCCTGTGATTGAGCCCTGCATGAAGACCCAAAATTGTTGGTTTCAGCCTTTGAGTGACACTTAGTCTAAATTCATAACTCCAGGAGCCCTTAATTAGTTGAGTATAGTCCCTGCCCATCAGACAATTCAAATGCCAACCCAAGCACTTTCCACTTGAAATGCCAGTGAGGCTCAGAGAGGGGTGTGGCGTTGGCAGCTCTCTGCACAGCAGAAGTCAGAATTCTCTGCAAGAGATTCCCTCCTTGTTTTCTTGGGCATCCAAATACCAGCCAGAAGTGGAAGGGGAGAGTTAAACAAGGACTCTTATATATTACTTATGGCAACATAACTGGCTCTCCAAAGGCAACAAGCCTCTCTCTTTCTCTTTAATCCTATTGGATATCCTCCATGGGTATTTTTTCATTGATTTTTTTTTTAGAGAGAGTGGAGGAAGAGACAGAGAGAAACATCAATGTGAGAGAGACACATCAATTGGTTGCCTCTCATTTGCACCCCAACTGGGGCCTGGAATCAAACCCAAGACCCTTGGGTCTGCAGGCCAACACTCTAACCACTGTGCCCCACTCTTTTTGATATATATATATAAAATATATATCTAATATATACATATTATATATATAATATATCTAATATATATATATATATATATATATATATATATTTGTAGATTCACATGCATTCATAAGAAATAATACAGAAAGGTCCTGATTCCCTTCTCGACCATGGCTATAGTATAGAACAGTTTCTCAACCAGGAAGTAGACAAAATACAATCTGCCAACTTTATTCAGCTTCTATCAGTTTTACAGCCGTGTGTGTGTGTGTGTGTGTGTGTGTGTGTGTGTGTGTACTGTGCAATTTTATCACACGTGTAGATTCATGTACACACTATGGTAGTCAAGATACTGAGCAATTCCTCCTGCCCTTCTCCACCCCACTGCCCACAACCAGTAATCTGTTCTTCATCTCTATAATTTTGCCATTTCAAGAATGTTACAGCCCTAACCGGTTTGGCTCAATGGACAGAGCGTCGGCCTATGGACTGAAGGGTCCCAGGTTCGATTCTGGTCAGGGGCATGTACCTTGCTTGTGGACACATCCCCAGTATGTGCAGGAGGCAGCTGATCGATGTTTCTCTCGTCGATGTTTCTAACTCTCTATCCCTCTCCTTTCCTCTCTTTAAAAAATCAATAATATATATATATTTTTAAAAAGAATGTTACATAAATGGTTTCATACAGTATATAATATTTTGAGACTGGTTTTTTTTTCTCAGCATAATTTCCTTAAAATCTACCCAAGTTATTAAGTGAATAACAGTTTGTTCCTTTTTGTTGCTGAGTACTAGTTCATGATATGGATGTACCACAATTGCTTTATTCATTCACTTGCCAAAGTATATTTTGTTGTGGCGTGTTTTGTTTTGTTTTTCCCAGTTTGGGGCTATTAGAAATAAGGTCTTTGTGTAAATATACACTTTCATTTCTCTGGGATAAATGCCCAAGAGTGCAATTTCTGGGCTGTATGGTAAACATAGATTTAGTTTTGTTATGAGGTTTTCCAGAAGGGTGGTACCGTTTTACACACCCACCAGCAACGTATGAAGGATCCAGTGTCCCATCCCTTGTCGGCATTTGGTGTGATCACTCCTTTTTATTTAACCATTCTTGTAAGCATGTAGTGCTATCTCATTGTGGCTTTAATTTGCATTTCCCTGATGGCTAATGACATTGAACATCTTTTCATGTGCTTATTTGCCATCTGCATATCCTCTTCAATGCAAAGTCTGACGTTGTCTTTTGCCCATGTTCTAATTGGATTGCTTGTTATTTTACTGTTTAGTTTTTAAAGCTTTTCATATAGTCCAGATATGCTCTTTGTCAGATATGCGGTTTGCAAACATTTTCTCCCAACCTGTTTGTCCTTTCTTCTTCCTCTCAGGGTCTTTGAAGAGCGAACACTTTTCATTTTGATGAGGTGCAATTATCAAGTTTCCCTTTTCCAGGTTGTGCTTTTGGTGTCGAATGTAAGCCCTGTAAGGCTAGTCCTTGGTCCTGATGATTTTCTCCTGTTTTGGGTTTTTTTTTCCTAAAAGTTTTATAGCTTCATGTCTTACACTTAGGTCTTTGATCCACTTGACTTTATTTTTATGTAAGATGTGAGATTTACATCAAGATTCACGTTTTCGCTTGTGGATGTCCAGTTGCTCCAGCACCATTTAAACAGCCCTTTCTTGAAAAGCAACTTGGCTATATTTATTGTGAGCCTAAACAATGACCATAGCTGTTTTTCCTGTCACTTCCAGGAATTCACCTTAAGGAATTAATGCAGAAACACGAATAAAATCTATAACCTTGGGAAATAGTCACTGTAACATTTTTTATAAAATTAAAAAATTGGAAGTAATCTAAATGCCCCCAGATACGGAATTGGTTAAATAGGGCACAAATTGAGTAATTTGCAACAATTAAAAATATACTTGCTCAGCCCAGCTAGTATGGCTCAGTGGTTGAGCATCAACCTATAAATGAAGAGGTCACTGGTTCAATTCCTGGTCAGGCCACATACCCAGGTTGTGGGCTCCAATCCTAGTAGGGGGTGTGCAGGAAGCAGCTGATCGATGTTTCTCTCTCATCGATGTTTCTATCTCTCTATCCCTCTCCTTTCCTCTCTAAAAATCAATTAAAAAAATAGGAAATATACTTTCTTAATAACTTCCACCCATTCAATAAACATTTAATCAGTATACACATGTGTTGGTGCTGAGGATAACACGGTGAGCAAATTAGACACCATTCCTGCCTTTAAAAGATCATGGTTTAGAAGGGAGAAGAGAGAGGATAATTTTGCCACTTAGAAAACTACAACTGGTAAACTAAGGGCAAAACAGGGCACAAACTTGTATGCACATGTGACTAAAATGTGTTAAAATACATGCATGTGGAAAAAGAACATTTATCATTGTTTTAGGGTGATTGGATCAAGGGCCATTTTGGTCGTTGTTTTCCATCCTCTATTTCCCATACATCCCATACACGTTCTCTCTAGAATAATAACAATGATAAAGGGAAAAACTTCTATTGAGAAATAGCTTCTTGCCATGAAAATGTTAGGAATGTCCATTTGAAGAGGTGACAGGTACACCTTCAACCCAAAGGTCACAGAAAAGGTCACCCCAGTTGGGTTTTCCAAGGCCTAGCTAAGTCATTCAGTCAGTGAGGATCAGTGAGCATCTGCAAGGTGACCTGTGTCACGCGATGCACTCAGCCGGCTTACTTAAGAATAGACGGTCCCTGACCCCTGAGGCACTTGCAAGGATCTCGAATCTCATCTTCCTCGCCCTCATTCAGGCTTCACGCTTTGCAGCTTGTGCATCCACTCATAGGACCCTCTTAACCAACCTGCACAGTTGTTAGGGAGGATGTCTTTATCCCTATTTGTCAGACTGTAAGCCACAGAATGCTTAAGTAATTGCCCAAGGCCAAACAGATCACAGGTGGCAGGCCTGGGGTTTGGGGGCCTGGTCTTCTACCTTTAAGGCCAGTACTGTTCTCAGAATACCACCACTGCCCAAGAGCAGCTGTGACAACAGTGGGCTCAAGGCAGCAAGCAATCGGCAGTAGGTCATGAGAATTCAAACCATGTGGATGAGAAAGCATATACCTGGGTCAGGGCATGGGCGCCTGTCCCCTGGTGTGCCTGAGGCTTGGGGGGTCAAGGCAGCAAGAGGATGTGATATAAACACCTGGGCTCACCTCTCCTCCCTCCCCACAGATGGTGAAGGCAATCCAGGTCCTGAGAATCCATCTGCTGGAGTTGGAGAAAGTCAATGAACTCTGCAAGGACTTTTGTAACCGTTACATCACCTGCCTCAAAACCAAGATGCACAGCGACAACCTGCTCAGGAATGATCTAGGGGGGCCCTATTCCCCCAACCAGCCCTCCATAAATCTTCACTCACAGGTAACCACAGGGCGGGGTCCTACCTCCTAGGCTTTAGGGAAAGCCAGATGTAGGAATGTCCGAAGGTCCTGGTGACGTAGGACAATGGATTAGACTCATTGGATCCTTTCCCCGGGAGGCTCCTTCCCTGGTCAACTCTTCCTCCTGTTCATCAAGCACCACAGTCCCTTTCTGAGCAGTGTTCACCACGACAGAGCAGTAGTGTTGCCTAGAAGGTGACCAGAGCTGAGAGGGACAATGTGATTGTGATTCCTGGCGTCTTGGCTGAGAAATGAACCCAAGAGTTAAGTAGATGGAACGCTTTCCTGGAGGGTGAGGCAGGGACAGAGATGGTAATGGGCCCGGCCCGGCCCATGGACTTCTTGAGAAGGCTCACTGCACTCCTGATTTCCTGGGAGGAGTGTCCGGGGAAGTGGTCCTGACTCCTGCCCACCTAGTAGATGAAGACTGCTTCCCCTGAGGCGTTTCTCCCTGCTCATTGTTTACTTGCTCACCCTTCCCAGGCCCATCTGTCTCCCTAAGGTTCAGGGCCACTAAATGTCACCTCAAGCCACCGTTTCTCAAGGGTCACCTGCCACCTTCGTCCTAGGAACTGGGAAATGTGGAAACGGGCTGTGTGTTCGGGGTGAGAATGGGCAGAATATTTTCCCAGAACCTACAAACTAAGAAAGCTGCCTGGTGAAACCTTTCCATCATACCCGCTGGTACCCACATAAGCCATAGGCTTCCCGATTTCTTCCTCTCCCACTGAGTTCCCGAGTCCAGGACAGACCCATGGGAGGGTCCCCAGGAGGTTTACAGTGGCCTCTGCTCATAAGACAATCAGGCTTGGGGACACAGGTAAAACTCCCAAGAATGATTGTTGGGCAGGGGGGAGAGAATAATTGGTGAGAGGAGCTGGAAAGAGTACCTAAGAAAGGTGCCATTTTCAATCCTTAAGTTTTAAGGACCAGTACATACAATCTAAGTTGGTAGAGACAGGAGAAGGGACAGGCCAGCATGCCTTACACTTTTTGACAACAAGTATCACATCCAACCCATCTCAGTGGGATCTCTGTGGGACACGATAGTGCACGGGACATGGGGCAAGGAGTTTATTTCCTCTTCCTATTGCTTGAAATCACCAAATCACTTTATTACAGATCTGAAAACAGCCGCCCAGACTTCTGCTTGCTAATATTCTCTTGAAATAGACTCATTCCTTCAGAGTCTTATTGTACTTTCCCTTATGATCAAAATTAGCAAGAAACTTGCATAAAAGAGGACAATAATTGCTCAACGAGCATCTCGTTTGTAATTTATTAGTTTCTATTATTGTGGGTTACCATGGCGACACTGCGCAGCCCGGGTGACGGGAGAGATGCAAGATAGGCGCCGAGGAGGCTGTGAGGCCTCACCAAATGGAGATGCACATTTTTATCAGTAATTTTCATGAAAATAATAAGTGAGGAGTTAATGAGATGGAAAGCCATCCTGTGGCTATTGTGAATTTTTTTTAAGTGTTGATCTAATTAGAATGCATCGGTCAGGAAAAGTAATGAGGGTTTAGTGCCTCACAGAGATGTGAGGATCATATCAGAAAATTAGCACCAGTCTTGGGAAATAATCAGGTCCTTAGAGAGGTGCTGGGTTTCCCCTCCCGGGCCCTCCCAACTCTACCCCGAGCTCTGGTGTTGGGGGTGCACCAGGACGGTGGGGACAGAAGGAGGCCAGGGGTCTGGGCAGTCACAACGGCCCCTCAGGGTTGGGGTCCTGAGGCTGACATGCGGGTCTGGGCAGCAGGGTCACTGTGGAGCTGGCAGAGACGCAGAGGGCTCTGGATGAGTGAGGTCTCAGGCGCTGGCTGTAAAGCCAGCCCCTGGGCTCCCGGCATTTGGTGCCTTTGAGATCCAAGGAGAGAGGAAAGCACTTTGATTCCTATCATGACCCTAATCAGATCTCTGCCGGCCATGAAGCAGGCCCTGAGGCGGCCACTGCAGAACGGCTCTGATCTGCTCAGAAAGAAATCAGACACTCGGCAAAAACAAAGGCAGCAGGAACGAGAGGAAAAGACACTCAGCGAGGCATTTCCCAAACTCGGCCTTTCGTTTCCTTAGTCCCAGCGTCAGTGGTAAATAAGGTGATTGCACACAGGCTGCTGCCAGGGCTTTCTACCCTGCTCTCCAGCCTGCTCTGGCTTCCTCAGCCTCCCCCACACACGCACATACACACTCACACACACATGCATACAATTGCACACATGCACTCACACATAGTAACACATGCACGCACATGGAATCATGCACGTGCATGCAATCACACAAATGATCATGCATGCACACAATCACACACATGCATGCATTCATCTGTTTGGTGCCGCCCCCACATCTCTGCAGGACCAAATCCAGCTCTTCCCTCAAGGGCAGTAACAGGGCTGTCCTCCCGGGGTGGGGGGGGGGGGCCTTCCTGGCACTCTACCCAGAATGGACTTTTTTGGGCCATTTGTGTGGTAAATAGCACGTGTGACTCTATATTATAATCACGTGCCTACGCCTCATTTTCCTCTCCTAGATCACAACCATGATTTGAGTAGAGACAGTATTTTATATATTATTTATTATAGCCCATGCCCAGCGGCGGCTATCATGGGCCTTGTGCATGAGAGGCGGCCAAAGGAAGTAATATGATGAGAAAGATGGTGATAGAAAGCCAGAGGAGAAAGGAGAAATAGAAGAAAGGGAAAGGGAAAGAAAGACAGATGTCTAGGGTCTTGTTCAAGAGGGAGGTAGAGAAAGGCTTGGAGGAATGAAGGGTTGAAGGAATTGGAGGAATGAAGGGTGGAAGGAATTGGAGGAATGAAGGGTGGAAGGAATTGGAGGAATGGAGGGATTGGAGGAAAAGGGAAGAGATTCAGACCTGGGGAGGGAAGTGAGGTGATGAAAGGCAGAGGCAGAAAAGATGCAAGGAGGACCGGCAGCAATCTGAGATGAAGGATGTGGGTCAGTGCAAAGTCCAAGGTGTATGGAGAGTGGGACCATGTGCTATCCCCATCCACATATCTGGGCTCCCATCATTGTCTCGCTGAGTATGCTGTGGTTAGCGTGGGCCTTCCAAGGAAGGAGCGACCCAGGCTCCCAAGAGACTTTCCAGTGGAGGAGGCAGGCAGCCTTGAGATTCGGGCACAGGAGCCAGTACAGAGAGCAGAGAGAAAACGAATGTATGTGTGCATGCGTGTATGTGCATGCATGTGAGTGTGCGTGCGTGTGTGTACTTATTCGTCATGGTTCAGTCTTAATCCCTCAATCCCGAACTAGCCATCGAGGGCCAGCATGGCCTGGGAGGGGTGTCTGCCTCTGGAACATGATCCTGGGGATCAACATCCCTGCAGCCTGCCAGCTTTGTTGCAAACTGCTGGCTCATGGTTTTTCCCGCATGCTAATCACTCCGCCTGGTGTTGCCAAGTAGATGTTCTTTAATCCAAATGTGTCCCCCTCACCACCTCCACAATATCATACTGTGCCCCCATCCAGCTCTGTGGGGTCAGGGCATGTTCCCTGCTTGGTGAGTTTTCTCTTTGGGGGTGCAGCAGGGATGAGAAATGAAGGAGACTGCTACTACCTAGCTACAGAACTAAAAGTTTCATGGACTCTCTCCTCATCCCTGGAAAGCCATCCTGTACCGCCTGCGCCTGACATCGGGTGTCCAGGCTCCTCAGAGCCCAGGCTTCTCACAGGGGTAGCATCCTCAGCAGGAAGGCTCATATTAGACTCTGACTCAGGGTTCTCCTGTCTTAGATAACACAAGCTACACCATCCACTGGAGAGAACCTAACTCCCACCTCACTCAGGTATTAATTTGACCTGAAATCCATTCCTCTGTCTCCATGGAGATTTAAATCTCAGCTCTATGCCAGGACAAACCCTGCTGAGCCATGGTTCTCATTCAGTCGCCAAGCATTTGCAGGGCACTTACTGTACGCACAAAACTAGGCCAGTGAGAGGGACTGTGAGTCACATCTGAGGAGCTAACCTATGTGAGCCGTGGAAGGCTCAGGGTCAAGGGAGTCCTGGGGAAGGGCAGGAAAGGAGCTGCCAAATAGGAGCTGCAGAACAGGGTCTGAATTGAACAAACCACATGTGTGGCCTGAGGTTGCCTAGTCACCGCTCAGCATCCTCCTTCTTCCCCCAGGGAAAGCCCAGGCCCAACCTGCACACCCTCATAGCTAGTGGGCTAGACAGGCAGCAGGAAGGGTTGGCCCACTGTGATTGGAGATGTTGTAGATTCACTGGACTTTGGAGGACTTCTTGGGGGAGGAAGTATCTCAGGCTTTTGGGGGGGGGGGACGGCAATGAGGGTTAGTAGACTCTCTGAAGGTGAGTGTTCCCAGCTAGAGAGAAATCTGGGAGCAGGTAAGAAACAGAGACAACCTTTCAGAATCCCTGGTGAGAAGGAGCATCTATTCAGACACCTACTGAACCTGCTGCCTTCCAAGGATGAAAAAAGGACTACAAGAAACTAATAATGATGTCTACTTGGTGGAAGTGAAAATGGGGTCCTTTCACAGAGCCCTGAGACAAGCGTTTCTGGGGACCCAGGCACAAGAGGTTGAGGTGTTGTGGTGAGGTTTATTGGGATGGAAATGGAAAGCTGCCCTGGATGACTCATCTCTGTCTGTCCCACTGAGGAAAAAGTCCAGCCTTGTCTTCATCAAGCCCAGAAGAAAGGCCACAGCCCAAAATTACGTGCCTTTGGTTCAGCTCATGTCAGGGCTTAATTCAGTTCAGTCTTTGGGCCCATCCGGCTGCCTTAGTCTCTGTTCCCGGCTGCACTCAGATAGGCGCTGCATTGCTGCACCCAGGCTCACACCTGGAGCCTGTGCTTGGAGTCTGCGTGGTGGCCACAGGCAGCTGCCTGGGCTGCATGGCTGCTATGGAGAGAGAAAGCAGGAACAAATGGGGTGAGAGCCTGTTACGGGGGTGGGGGTGGGGGTGGGGAGAGGGTTGTTAAGCTTGGATTACATTATCTCCGGCTTGGAAAGGACTAGGCATCCTTTCAAACTAACCAATCAACTTCCCAGTTTTGGGGGGGCTTCTTATGGGTCCTCCCCCACTAACTAATTCATTTCCTAGATCTTCTGGGGATTTTTGCCCCTTATCCAATCCGATCCTTTTCCCAGGCTAGGCTCCTCCCCTTTATAGTCCCATCTTGGCTTCTACTGCACATGCCTTAAGGTAGAATGACCTCCCCTTGGGCCATCTTGGCTTCTATTGGGCATGCATCCAACAGAGGAATTTGCCCTCCTTCCCCCGAAAATCCAGTACCTGGCTGGCAGTTCCCCTGGGGTAAACTCTTCCTGCTAGTTAGGGGATTGCTCAAGGATTACCCAAATATTAAGTCCCAAGGTCAGAGGAGTGTGAATGAGCCTATGGATGCTATAGCTTCCTTATGAAGCAGGCCCAATATTTGATTCAGCTCCCTCGTTTATTATGCTCCAAGTCTGATTCTCTTTGCTCCCTTTCTTTATTAATATCTAGCTACCTACACTAACACAGTTACCAAAGATTTTAAAGGTAGAGGAGCGTGTAGGCAATGGGTAAGTTTTGGAGACATGATGGAGACACATTGAGTATCCAGCCACCTCTTGTGTTGCTCAAAGAAGACCTGGCAGAGAAAGGGGAGAACTTCAACCATTATTGTGCGCACTAGGTGCTCTACATGTATTCTCTTATTTATTCCTCACACGGAAGCTACAAAGTGCACATTGTTTTCTCCATGTTGCACCCAAGGAAAGGGAAGCTCAGAGAAGTTAGGACACTGGCTCAAGGTCACACACCTAATAAGCAGCAGAGTGTGGGATGGGTCACTTCAGATCGATGCTCTACTTATAAGAAGTCCTTTTACTTTTTTGTGGCACACAGGAAGGAGCACCAAGGATCCTGGGGCCTGCATAGGGAGGCGCCAACCTGCTTAGCTGTAGCTCAGGGATTTAGAGACTACAGGGGAAGAGCCCAATTAGGAAGCAAGAATTTGGATTTGCTAATCTATTGAAAGGAGGAAGATGAGGTACAAAGTGAACAGAATACTGGGATTCTGGGCTTGGTCGACCAGGACTAGATGCACTCCAGCTGTGTGCTTCCCTAAGAAAACCGGGGCCTAATTAGTGCATCCCTCCTTGGGAAAGGTGGACTTGCCTATTGACCTACACAAGGAGTTTGCATTTGCAAGATTAGCAGGAGGCCAGGGGGGTGGGGCAGTCACCTCAGCCAGGCCCCAAAGTTCTGCCCAGTGGCCAAGCACCCTAAGGGTGGAACCTGGTGGGAGGGGGTAGGAGATGGTGCCCTACCTGCAAGATCATCACTGAGATGAAAAGGGAGCACCCCCAAACCAAAGTGATAGGAAACTGAGTTCTGGGAGCTACCCTGCCTAAATCCTGCCTTAGGCATTCAAGCTATCCCTCCTGCCAGCTCCTACCCCCAGCCCTCCAGCTCAGGGGGCTGGGACCAGGAAGGTGGCCCTCCAGCCAGTCCAGTGAAACCTGAGCAGGCCTCCTTCTGGGAAGGAATGTTCCTTAAGAGCTGCAGCTGTTCCATGTCCCCACAGGCCAGAGTTCCTTTCCTTTGAGACTAAAGCCCCCACAGCAGTGGAATAAGAACAGGATTAGGTGGCTATTTACATGTGATTGGCTTCCCTGAGTTTGGGAACCCAGCTTTTTTGGGCCTAAGACAGGACGCTGGCGCTGCCAGAATGAAGGGACACTGCCAGGAACGGGTGTTTGGGGACATTGGCAACCTTCCTGCCCTCTAAGGCACACACTCACCCTATCTCAGGCCAAAGCCCAGGCAGGCCACATATTAATTGAGCATCTACCATGAGCCTAACACTGTGCTAGGTAGTTTGGGGAAATTCAAAGACAGACCCCTCTTTCCCTCAAAAAACCTGCAACAATAACAAGAAAACCCACAAAAAGCCTGCAACCAAACTAGGGAAATAATACACATGTGTAAGAAAAAAGCACTGAGCCATCTGTCCAGTGCAGCGGTCACCAACCTTTGGGACCTCACAGGCCACTGGTGCCCGCTGGTCCAGTGCATCTGGCCGCAGGAAGCATTAGAGTCAGAGGCTGGACCGTGGGAAGAGCTTTCCACAGACGCGGGGCTCTCAGAACCATCTCTTCCCCCCATCCCGCCCCCCCCCCCCCTCAGCCCTGGCTAGTCAGAAACACACCCGCCCTCCTGGAGGCCTGGGAGTCTTTGGGGAGCCTCTCTGAGCTGGTGGATCAGCAGAGACGCCTAGTGGCCGGATGTGTGGATGGCAGACAGCTGGGGCCCCTAGCCCCTCAACCCACCCACACAAGAAAGCTTAGGGAATGACCTTAGTTTTTCTAGTCTTCAGGGGGAGGGACTTTTACAGGTCATCCAGTTTATCCCCCTTTTCACAGGCATCCAGGTAGGATAAAAATTCTAGCCTTTCAAAATAACTCACAAGGAAAGCTGTCCTATCAGTTCGCTCCTCATTTCTTCCTCCTATCATGGTTTATTCCAGGCGTGTCTCCCTTTAGTGGAAGCTGAGTCTTCCCAGGCAGCATAAGCTCTTTCCCTATCAACTGTGAGGATTGGTGGCCGGCAGGTCGGACTCAGTTCCTCCTGGGCTGCCTGCAGGCTGCAGCGTCAGGGTTCATAGTCACTGGCAGGTCACTGTGCACTCCCTGCCCCTCAGCTTCCAGAGGCAATCACAGAGCCTTCACTCTTTCTTAGTAAGGTCTTTCCATTCATCTTTTTGTTGCTGTTCCAAAAATTAGACCTGGAGTAAAACTCACCTGGTGACCACTGTGATCCAGCAAAAGTGACTAATGGCCCCAGGGAGTGAGGGCCCTGCAGCTGGTCATGGCCGAGTCCAGGGGGGTGCAAGCTCTCTGCTGGGTGGTGGTGGTGGTTTTTTAAAATCTTTATTGACTTCAGAGAGGAAGGGAGAGGGAGAGAGAGAGAGAGAAACATCGATGATAGAATCATCCATCAGCTGCCTCCTGCAAGCCCCCACCCCATTGGGGATTGAGCCCCCAACCTGGCCATGTGCCCTGACCTAGAATTGAACTCTAACCTCCTGGTTCATAGGTTGATGCTCAACTGCTGGGCTCTCTGACGTTTCGAAGCCACTGCCTACTGCTCTGCCCCCTCCCGAGGGCTCTGGGCCTCTCTGTGTCTCAGGGGAACAGTAGGAGCAGGAGGCCAGGCTTACGGGGAGGCTCCTTCCCTCCGACTCCTGAGCCAAAACCGTGGCCTCTGAGACATCACTCCGGAAAACTATGAAAGTGTTCAGCTTTTTGGCCTATTTCCTTCCAGAAATAAACCTTACTACTAAGAAGTAAGAGGCCACAGACTCCCCAGTCCAATGGAGTGGCCCCACCACAGAAACCGGGAAAGTACCCAGGATTCCCAGGCTCCCGGCATTTTCCCACGTGTGGGAACCTGTTGCCATGTTCCTGGGGGGAAAGACAAAGAGCCCTTGGGCTGGATAACCAGCTTCAGCCCCTGGTTCTGAACACTTCAAGCAGAGATGTGAGATGAGCTGGAAGTGCCCCTCGCCTCGTCAGGATTGCTCAGGAGCTGGGAGGAAACCGGGCTGTGCGGGTCTAGAGAGAGCAGCGTCGCCTGGGTTGGAGTCTGATGATCCCCAAGAGGAGGCTGTGAAGAAGCTAATAATACCGCGTGCTTAGCCAACAGTTTCTCCCCAAAGGGCTCCCACAGCTGCCATAGCAGCTCCCTCCTTAGAAAGACCTATAGACTGTTCCCAGAGACTCGGACCGCTGTCGTCTCCATAGAGACAGATTCGACCTGAACTAGCTGTGACGTCAAGTCTCAAAGCTGGTCAGGGGCTACAGCGCCGCCTTCAGGGGTGCACCTGTGGCCCAGGACCATCCTAAGCAGGCAGGCGGGAATGAGGGCACGCGGCAAGGACTGACGCCATGGCAGCTGTGCACCCACATGAATCTCTTCCATTGCAAGCAGCCCTGGGACTCCTGGGACAGGTGTCAGTCATGGCTGTGCCACTCCCTAGCTGAGTGACTTCAGCCAAAAGAAGTGGGAAATGATTTATTGGGTGCCTAACTGTGCCCGTCACTGCGCACGTGGGAGCCGGGCTGGCTGGCCGCAGAGCACAGCTCTCTGTGGGAGCTTCAGGGCTACACTCAGAGCCGGGGGGCCTGGGTTTGAGGCACAGCAGCTTGACTAGGAAATAACTTCCACTTTCTGGACCTCAATTCCTATTCGGGCAAATGTAAAAATCTCTCCCCTGCTGACGACATCGGGAGTGGTGAGATGGAAATGAAACAGCATGCGAAAGAATGCTTTCTAATATTCACATGTATGATAAATGGGGAGTTTCCAGACCCATCTGATCTTTGGGATCACCTGGGGGAGGTTAGTAAAAGTGCAGATTGCTGAGGCTCTGATTCAATCGCCCTGAGAATCTATATCTTTAAAAACATTCCAGTCCTGTCCGGTGTGGTTCAGTTGGTTGGGTGTTATCTCATGTATGGGAAGGTTGCTGGTTTGGTTTCCGGTCAGGGCACACGCTTGGGTTGTGGGCTCTATCCCCTGGGTTGTGCAGGAGGCAGCCAATCAATGGTTTGCCCTCACATCAGTGTTTCTTTCTCCCTCTCCCTCTCTCCCTTTCCTTTCCTCTCTCTTTAAAAATCAATTTTAAGATCTTTAAAAACACACACACACACACCCTAGTGTTCAAGCAGGTTTGTAAATCAGCTCATATTTACAAATGTAAGGGGTGACTATCATTTTCCAGGACCTCAGGGATGCCAAGATTTTGCTTCTTTTTTCTGCCCAGTTAAGATTCGGCCAGCCTGGCCCTACCCTAGGTCTCCACCCCTGATGTTCTCCATTCCGCTCCTTTGCTGATAGAACTTGGCTGCCTCTCAGCACCTCCCAGCACACACCCAGAGCAGGAGGAAAGGGTAGCAAAGAAAATGGTCTGCTCCAATACATACATTGCCCTTCGTTACCCAGACAGGGTGAGCTGGCATGGAGGCGGGCCAAGCCACAAGGCCGAGAACCAGCCAGAGTTTGAATAAGCAGATGAAGTATTTGCTAATGGTAAAGGCTCACTCTGTTGCCTCTGGCTAGTAAAATGTGTGTTGGTTGAATCCCAAGGCACACCTCTGGTATTCATTTTACTGATTTTGTGTCTTTCTAACATAGTTGGATAGTTGGGGAGTGGGGGGAATGCGGGACTTTTATGTTTGAAATCCCCCAATATCCTTACCCAGTGAGAAACGCCATGTCGCAGATGAGTTAAAACAAGAGATCATTGAAAAGTCATCATGAGGTTGAGGGTGAGTGCAGGGAGCGACCTCCTCCCCTATGAAACTCACCTTCCAAGTTTGCTTCAGCTTCAGATACCATCATTCTGTCCACATCCTGGGAGATGGTTGGCTGGGGTGATGGATAAGAGGAGCTTAACCTTGAAGCAGACACACAGGGGAAACTAAGGGTTTTGGGGTTATTGGCTGTCAGCACTGGGCAGACATGTTCTGTAAACGGGGGGACTGAGCCCTCAGAAGGGCCCTGACTTGCCAGTTCCCAGACCCATTGTCTTTGCCCTGGTGCCCACGCTGCCTTTGTCCTCTGGGTGTGGGTTATCGATAATAACTATGTACTGAATAACTATTTCCTGAACCCCTGTGACTCACGGAGCACCTTGCAGCTGGGACCTTGGACGAGATACTTTGGGTGTCTAAGCCCCAGCTCCTTATTTGTGCCTCAGGAAGTTGGAATATGTGGCTTTTTAAAAAAAAAAAAAATCTTAATTGCTATCCCTCTTTTTCCCCCCCATTGCCCCACTCCACCCAGTTCCCACCCCACCCAAGGCCATCGCCATCCTATTATGCATATAAGATCTTTGTTTAATCTCTTCCCGCCCCCCCTTTCCTCTGATACTCATCAGTCTGTTCTATTTCCATGCCTCCAATTCTATTTTATTCACCAGTTTATTCTGTTCATTCGATTTCTTATTCATTTATTTTGATTTTTAGATTCAATTGTTGATAGGTATGTATTTTTTGCCATTTTGTTCATATTTTTTACCTTTTTCTTCCTCTTCTTAAAGAATACCCTTCAACATTTCATATAATACTGATTTGGTGGTGATGAACTCCTTTAGCTTTTTCTTGTCTGTGAAGCTTTTTATCTGACCTTCAATTCTAAATGATAGCTTTTCTGGATAGAGTAAGCTTGGTCGTAGATTCTTGTTATTCATCACTTTGAATATTTCTTGCCACTCTTCTGGCCTGCATAGTTTCTATTGAGAAATCAGATGACAGTTGTATGGGCGTTCCCTTGTAGGTAACTAACTGCTTTTCTCTTGCTGCTTTTAATCTTCCCTCTGTCTTTAGTCCTTGGCATTTTAATTATGATGTGTCTTGCTGTGGTCCTCTTTGGTTTTGGATATAGGTTTTTAATATCTTGCTCTCTCTCTTCTTTTGGCACCCCCATAATTTGGATGTTGGTACACTTGAAGTTGTCCCAGAGGCTCCTTACACTGTCTTCATATTTTTTTATTCTTTTTTCTTTTTGCTCTTCTGGTTGGGTGTTTTTTGCTTCCTCATATTTGAAATCGTTGATTTGATTCTTAGAATCCTCTACTCTACTGTTGAATCCCTGTATATTATTCTTTATTTCAGTCAGTGTATGCTTAATTTCTGACTGGTCCTTTTCCATTTTTTTGGAGGTTTCTAGGAGATTCTTCAGTAACCTTATAACCGTGGTTTTGAACTCTATATCCACTAGTTTGCTTTCTTCCATTTCTTTCCTTTGTGACATGTTTCTCTGTCTCTGCAGTTTGGCTGCTACCCCGTGTTTGTTTCTATGTATTGGGTAGAGCTGCTATGTCTCCTTCAGTTGGTAGAGTGGCCTCATGTAGTAGGTGTCCTATAGGGCCCAGTGGCTCAGCCTCCCCAATCACCTGAGGTGGACACTCTAGGTGTACCCCTTTGTGGGCTGTGAGCACAGTCTTGTTGTAGTTGATATTGGATTGCTGTTGGTATCACTGGGGGGAATTGACCTCCAGGCCAATTGGCTGTGGGGACCAGCTGCAACTACAGTGGGAGAGCTGCTGTGCAAGAGACACCCCTATGGATCAGGACTTGCTTTGATGGTGCTGAGTCTGCCCCTGAGGTGTCACTTATTGATGTGTAGAGTTGTAATCTGGTATGATCTGACACTGACCACTGAGTACACTGGCTCTTGGGTCTCCAGGGAGATGCAAAGTCAACCACTGCCTGGGGGCACTCAGCAGGAGCTACAGAGAGATCTGCAGATTCCTTCTCTTGGTATCAGGTTTGGAAGTGACCAGATGAGGCCCAGCTATGAAGCAAGACAGGCTGGTGCTGGTGCTGGGTCTTGGGCCTTTTATTGATACGTTTGGGGCTCTCTGACCCAGCTGCAGCTTGTTTTGAGAGATTTTAGCCTGAGCAGGGATAGGCTGTTTATATGCAAAAGCTGCTGCTCACAGGTTGGGTAGGGTTGTAAATTGGATGAGGTGGGGTCTCAGGGAATTACCAGGGTGGAGCAAACAGAAATGGCTGCCAGTCCTACAACCACAGAGGTCCCAGCATAGGACCAATGATCCCTGCAAGCACCTCCGTCTGGGAGTAAGCTGCCCGCGAGTTCCTGCCCAGATGCCAGACAGTCCAGTTCCTCCTGGTATGTGTCTGTGTCCCCCAAAGCCTCACCCTGGTGCCGGCCTTTTAAGAGGAGCAGCTGGGTCTCCAGTAGCCTCTGTGTCACTGAGCCCCACTCCACACTGGTTTTTACAGCCCATAGTTCTCACTGCCCGTAGGGACTTCTTTTCCCAGCTCTGGGGCCCTGGGCTGGGGGTCTGTGTGGGGCTGGGCCCCCTTGCTCCTCCAGCCTCAGAAACGATCTCCCTCCTGATTAAAAAAGCAACACAGTGGGTGCCAGACCAGCCCATTCCGAATCTCCACACCTCCTACCGGTCTCAGTGTGCTTTCTTCTTTCCTTCTCTAGTTGTAGGACTTCCATTCAGGCAGCTTTCCAGTGGTTCTGGATGATGATTGTTCTGTATTTTAGTTGTAATTTTGATGTGGTTGTGGGAGGCGGCGAGTACAGGCATTTACTACACCGCCATCTTCCTTGTCTGATGGAATATGTGGCTTTTAAGGGCCCTTCCAGTTTCTAAGCTTCTGCAAATCAGACTCGGCGTTCGACTTGAACTGCATCTGAGGGAAGGCCAAGCGTTCTGCTTAAACAGTACACCTCCCTGGCTGGGAGGTGCTCACAGAGTCCCAGAAAGGGGAAGGTCGGGCAAGAGCTGCCTTCCCCTTCCAAGGTCACCGCAGAGGTGAGCCAAGGCCCTGCCAAGCCTGGTGGGTGGGGGAGGGGGAGTGACTCCAGTTCCCCAGGTGCTGTTCCTCTGGGCCAGGCACAGGCCGGAGGGTGGACACGCAGCTCTGAAGGTGATGTGGGGCGGGGGGAGCCTGATGGGCTGACCTGTGAGATTCATACATCAGTGCTGACCACCCCTTCCTGAGAGGCTCTGGATTTCCTGGTGCCAGAGTCTGGGAAGCAACCCCTGGGCCGCCCATACTCCTCCTGGGTCTGTTGCTGCAGGCAGGCAGTTATTGGCCAAGGTTTCCTCCAAGCATGCGTCTCTCCTCTTCCACACTCTGTATAGACCTGTGGTCGGCAAACTGCAGCTCGCGAGCCACACGCGGCTCTTTGGCCCCTTGAGTGTGCCTCTTCCACAAAATACCACAGCCTGGGCGAGTCTATTTTGAAGAAGTGGCATTAGAAGAAGTTTACGTTCAAAAAATTTGGCTCTCAAGAGAAATTTCAATCGTTGCACTGTTGCTATTTGGCTCTGTTGACTAATGAGTTTGCCGACCACTGGTCTAGACTGTCCCTGGAGGCTAGAGGCCCAAGCTTCTGTCAGTCCTAAAACAAAAGCTGTGCAGCTGGGGTCTTCTTTCCTCCCCAATTTGGTCTTTTTTTTCCTTGATGGTTTACCTGAGTCCTTGCAGCACATGCCTTAGGAATCCAGCTGTGAGCAGGGAATCCAGCTGCTGGCAGCCAGAGGGCATCTGGTTCTGTAACCGGATAATCAAGGGGTCTGGGCTGCCTGTCACTACTTGAGCCAATGAAGCAGAGACAGGGTTGAATCATATATGAGCGTTTATTCCAATAATGCCAGCAGGATGGGAGAGCAGTAGGTCATCCACAAAGATCTGCTCTGCCTCTCCCCATAAGCCAACTGCTTATATTGGGTAGAAGGACAGAGATTACGGGCATGGAGAAGTAGGCATAGGATAATCATGCAGGCTGGGGGTGGGGGAGGTCGCAGAGGGCGGGCACCCCGGGACCAGATTACAGGCAATAGGGGCTGGGGTTGTAAAGAGCAGGTGCCTCCAGGACAAGATTGTTTCAGCCACGAGGTTGTAAATCTTTCCAAAATGACAGGCAGTTCTAGGGAAAGGAGGATGGACTGCATTCCGATGTTAGCTCCCATGTCCCAGGGCATATAACTTCCAGCCAGGTTAGATTGTGCTTTCTCTAATCAGAACAGAACCATCATGGTTAACAGAGCATGTTTAATATTTCTTGTAACTAATAGCTAGTCCCCAATATTACATTTCTGCCCCTAACAGTTCAAGCCCTGTTTTCAGATGAGGAGCTGTGGTCAGCGGAGCTGAGACAGAGGCAGGTCTTCATGGCTCCTTCTGCCATAAATCATTCACTGCCTGTCTCACCTTCTCCAAATAAAGCCTGGAGACCCCACCTCTCACACACCAACTCCTTCCTCACAAACTCCCCCAGAACCCAGCCACCAGGCAGGGAGGGCTCGCTGCCCCTGTGCAGCCTGCAGCCCAGTCTCCTTGCCCTCTGGCCGCAGTCCCTCAACAAGTCTGAGCACTTGCTTGCTCAGCTGGTAAATGGCAATGAGGGGAGCAGGGAGCCAGAAAAAACTCTTTTTAGCTGCTTTGTCTACTGCAGAAGCTAACTGCCAGAATCGTCCACTGGGAACATGGGGCTGGCAGGGTGGCAACGTGGGGGAAAGGGACCCTGCTTGCAGTGGGAGTCAGTGGGACTGAGGAAGAGGAAGGAATCCATGAAATGTGCATACAGTTGAGGCTCCTAAGAGATGCCCTTAGGAGATGGGGAATGAAGGGGCTAGGGTGGCTATTTTTTATTATTCTCTAACAAGTAGCTGCTAGGAGCCAGGCACTGAACTGGGTGCTAAGGATACAAAGATAAAACTGCAGAGGCCACTTTGTGTGTGGACTTGGTGTAGTAAGTGCTGGGATTTAGGTGTGCCCAGAGGTGTGGGGGAGGGGCACATGGAGGAGGGGCACATCAGTGTGAAAGATGACTGATGCCTCAAAGCTGCTTCCCACCCCCGCTGCACATTAGAGCCACCTGGGAGCTTTTAAAACCCAAGCCCGGGCCACACCTCTGAGCAAGTAGATCAGAATCTCTGGGTCCGGAACCCAGGCATCAATGGTGGGCACTCCAAAGGGAGGCCAAGTGGGGAACACGAGTTCATGGTCATTTATGTCTCAGGTTTGCAGGGGAGTGGGATGGCTAACTGGGTGACTTGTTGGTTGGTTGGTTGTTTTTTATATTGAACCTTCTTATTCACTCTTTCTAGAAGCCCTGAGAATTACCTTTCCAATTTGGGTGTGGGTGGAAACAGGAAGGAGGGAGGAGGGCAGGCAAGAGCGGGAGGGGAGAGGAGGAATTGGGCTGTGGCATCTAAGCTCTTAGCAACATTGTCACGAACCACACCTCCCTTACTGCCAGGACCTCCTGCAGAATTCTCCCAATTCCATGTCCGGAGTCTCCAATAATCCCCAGGGGATTGTGGTCCCAGCCTCAGCACTCCAGCAGAGCAGCATCGCCATGACAACTGTCAACTCACAAGTGGTGTCAGGTTGGTGCAGGGGACTGTGGGGACACCCCTGGGAAGAGAAAAGGTGGCCCCAAGGGGACTGCCGGGGTGAGGGGTAGGGCATTGCACAAGTGCCCCTGGAAATGGGAGAGGGGCTCCCCGCTGAGTTTCTTAGCTAAAGAGTTCTGTAATTTATAGAGGGTTAGCACCAAGACTTCATTGTATGGTTTGGAACAAATTTGGGTCAAAGTCTCATGAGCCCCTCAGAAACCAAGCAAGGCTATCGTCCTTTCCCCAGTACGTGGCCCCATCCTGCCCCTTCCCACAGGGCCTGAGTACCTCCAGAGCAGAAAGTGCCCCCATGACAGGGGACACAAAAACTGGTTGTCTCCTCAGGTGGAGCCTTATACCAGCCAGTTACCATGGTAACCTCCCAGGGTCAGGTGGTCACCCAAGCAATCCCCCAGGGAGCCATCCAGATCCAGAACACACAGGTGAGTGTGTGTCCCAGTGTGTGCACGTTTGCATGGGTGTGGGGGAGGGCAACCAAGGTCACTTACCATCTGGTAGGCATCTCACACAAGTTACTCATTTACTCTCCATTATTCTCCTAAGAGGTAACATCACCCCCACTTTCCAGTTAAGAAGCTGGGTGCTGGAGAGGTTTTATCAACTCCTGCGATTTTGCTGTCTCCCCATTACATCAAAGGCTCCTAGTTCTGGTCTCCACTTGGAGCCACGCTGGAGCTCAGTGAGCAGAGAGGCCCCGGGAGACCTCTCTGAGCCTCAGAGTTCTTATCCACCCAGCAAGTACGCACAGCCCTACAACCTACAGGCTGCTGTGAGGGCTCACCATGGTAACAGACAGGAATTCACTTGGCAAACTGTAAACTCTTCCAGAAAGGCTAACTATTGGATGGTTTATTATTTCCTCTGTCTCTTCTCTCATCCCTTCTCCACTCTCCCTCCTTCTCCATTCTGTGAGGTGAAGGGAAAGGTGACCTCCCAGGGCCCTAGAGTGAGTTGGGAAGGGGGCTGGCAACAAGAGCCTGCCATCATCACCATGGCAACAGGTCCCTAGCTGCCAGGCTGCTGATGCTGACTTTTTCTCCACGTGCCCTGAAGGTTAACCTTGACCTCACTTCCCTCCTGGACAATGAGGATAAGAAGTCCAAGAACAAGCGAGGAGTCTTGCCCAAGCACGCCACCAATATCATGCGTTCTTGGCTCTTCCAGCATCTCATGGTGAGTGTGTGTGCACTGGGGTGTGTGGGTGCAGCGGCACTCCTAGGTCCACAGAGGGTGTGGCCTCAGAGAGAGGCTCTCTGATTGGGTATCATCTTCCAGACCCAGGTCAGAGGGAAGCTCCCACAAGAACTCAAGCTCGGAGACTATCCCTAGTGCTTGCAGCTGCTGCCTCAGAAAAAGGGCAACATCAGAGGGTGTGGGACAGACATATTCTGACTTAAGTACTGGGAGTGTTCAGAACTGTTTCTTGAACAGAGTGAGATTGTGTGGGGCCAGGGCTGAGCTTCCTGGTCCAGAACCCTCCTCCCAGGCAGCACGCTCACCCTGCCCTTCTCTTAAGGAGGAAATGTTCATTCCCTGCTGTCTGGGTCCCGGAGACCCCACTGCTGGGGAAGCTGAGGTGTGTGACCCCCTCCTGCTTGGAGCCCTAGCTGAGGCACAGTGATGGGGCCGTGGTTGAGCCATAGGCTCTGGAGGGGCACGGGCTGAAATCCTGGCTTCCTCGTGTGTCCAGCTCAGCTCTGTGATGCAGAGCAAAGGCTTTCATAAGCCCCATGGCCACTTTCGTGAAATGGAGACAGAGCCTTGGGTTTAACTGTGTGTTTGTAAAGTGCCCACTGTGTGCACCGAGATGGAGCTGTGTGCTTGCAGGGCTCATTGTAATAGCGGCTTGGGTTGACTGTCAGGAATTACCTCGATGACTTTAGCCCCTAGTACCGTCCCAGAGCCGTCGAGACAAAGATCAGTGACTGTCTGGGCTGAATGTGTGTGTGTGTGTGTGTGTGTGTGAGAGAGAGAGAGAGAGAGAGAGAGAGAGAGAGAGAGAGAGAGAGAGAGAGAATCTATGTCTGTCCAGGGTGTGGAGTCTGTGAACATGGATGGGCTCCCAGCAGCCTGGACACAGATACAGGACAAACAGCAAAGTTGGGACTAGAACTATAGACATAATTTGGCCTGTGAAGTGTGGGAAGAGCCAGGAGTAAGGAAGCTCTTTCTCAATCAAATGGATTATGGGAATCAGTCAGTCCATCCATCAAGGCACAGTTCTTCATTGAAGTGGGAGGGCCTCCAAAGCCATAAGCCTGGCCTGGCAGTGGCTCTTAGATACGGGGCCCCAAGGACCTGCCTCAGAAGGAGGCTGTGCACCCCATGGCCAGAAGAACTGCCCTGGGAGCTCACTGTGGGGCCAGGGCTTGGCATCTCCCCACACATCCCCGTTGCCCCCCTCCAGAGACTTAGGGCCCCCAGACTTTTGCTGAGGGAATATAGTCTGAAAACACCTCCAGGGAACAAACGGTAACTTACTTTGAAGAGAAAGGGGTGGACAGCTGAGAATTAAGGTGAGAAAAGGTTGGAACGACTCCCAGGGCCAGGGCCAGCGCCAGCACAGGCCTCCCAGGAGCAGCCCTGATAGGAGCTGGAGCTCACAGCGATGGCAGGACACCTGCCCTGGTGTCACGCTGCCAGAGGCTGTCTGCAGCCTTGTGCTGTGGGAGGTAGGACTGCAGGGCCCAGGGTGTGGTAGAAGCTCCCGGGCCAAACCTGAGCTCAGATCTAGGCCTCAGCTCTCGCTGTCACCTGTCCACACCCACCTCGGTGCAGATGATGATGACGCAGTGGATGCATTGCTGAGACCCTAGCGCACTGTGGTGCTTAATGATGTCAGTTCCCCTTCTCTCCTTCCTCACTTCCCACCCCCATGCATTTTGAAGACTGATGTGAACATACCTATAAACTCACTTCTGAGGGGGAGAAAAGGCAGGTGTAGTAGGGAGAAGAGGCTGCAAGGCGATATCCAGGCCAGCACCCCTCAGGGACTCCCATCACGCACTGTGGGTGCCTCCTCAGCCACCTGCCACTTCCCGTGTGCAGCTCATGAGACTGGAGGGCCATCCTCTGAGTCCCTCCTGGCTGAGCCTCCCCTCTGACCTCAGTCCTTGTCCTACCCTCTCGCCCCTCCCTGCTGAGCCTCCTCTTTAGCTCCTGGTCTTTTCTTTCCACTTCCACCAGGTGGGATAGCAGAGGAAGGTCAAGGTGGAAAGAGAGAGGGTGCTCTGCTTACAAAGCCAAAGGGAGGAGGAACCAGGGGGGTCCCTGAAAGGGACCTGGGACAGTGGGAGGCCTTGTTGAAAAGCATGAGTAAGCCTTTTCTGCCCACACCCTCCCACACCCTGGACCCTCTCCAGCGCAGAGTGCACACAAGCGCAGGTGCTATTAATAAAGCACTTAACCCTGGCAAAGTCCTCCCCCGTTAATGCCTTCCTCGCAGCAGCCATCGGCAAAGGACAAGGGAGTGACCGCTGGGCCTTTTGTAGGAGGGGAGGGGTTCAGCCGGTGGGGACATGGCAGAACACAGCTGTCCTCACAGGCCAAGGCTGGCCCATGGATCAGTCTGGCCACCCAGATGCAGGTGGGCCCACACCCCAACAGCAGCTCAGGAGAGAGGCTATAAGATGCTTGGTAATGGGGCACAGTGGTGAGAAGACAAGGCTATGCAGCCAGGCAGACAGGGTATAAACTGAGGCTTCCCACTAGCTGTGCTATCACTCTGGGTCTATTTCTCTGAAAAAGGAAGATAATACCCCTTTTCTATGGCTATGAAAGTTAAATGAGATAACATACATTTACATGCAATGCCTAACATATAGTCACGCTTAAGAAACGATAGTTCCCTCTCAACTTGCTAGAACAGTGAACAGGTTTTTGAGGCAAAGGCCCCCTATTTTGTGAATCAATTAGTCAGGTGGCTGACCTGTGTCTGATCTGTAACACCTGCTGAGTTCACCATCCGGTGACCCTAAGAAAAGACGGACTAATGCTGCCACTTGCCTGTCCTGTGTGGACGTGTGTGTCAGTCTCTGTGTCTTAGGTCTCTGACTCGGTAGTAAATGCTCCAGAACAGGGAGTGGACATTACTCCTCTTCTGTGGCCCGAAGCCGCTGACTCCCCCAGTGTCCTGCTCCCCAGAAGGACTTGGGGAAATGTGGGTTCTACACAGTCAGCTTGTTCTTTCTTCTCCGTGTGCAGGGGGCGCTGTGCGTTTGCAAGGGCGGGGATGTCCTGAGGCTGTCCCCACACACATCTGATCACTAAGTCTCTCTGTTTTCTCTGTTGCTTTGGAGAACAACCCTGAGGCTGGTTCTGGGGAGAGGCAGCTCAGTTTTAGGAAAGAGGTAGAAAAGGGCAAAAAGTCAATATAGGGATGTTCTCATTCTAGTGCAGTGGGGACCACAAATAGGTCAATTGGTTCATTGGAGACGCTGGTTAACGAAAGAACCACTGAAAAGACACATTTTTACTTTAGTTTAAAATATATACATTTATTTATTTTAAAAGACATATGTTATATGGAACCAAGATCTTTTTCTAATTGAAATTTGTCATTTTACTTGCATGAACCTCTCCTATAATATAATATCTATAAATTCCATCTTTATTTAAAATGGAATAAGAACTTTGACATTGGGAAGTAGTCTAGCTGCCGGATCTTCCTAGATTTTTATTGTGTACTAGAGGCCCGGTGCACGAAATTCATGCACGGGGGTGGGGGTGTCCCTCAGCCCAGCCTGCACCCTCTCCAAACTGGGACCCCTCGGGGGATGTCCGACTGCCCGTCCTTCTCACAATCCAGGACTGCTGGTTCCCAACTGCCCACCTGCCTGCCTTTCTGATTGCCCCTAACTGGTTCTGCCTGCCAGCCTGATCACCCCTTAACCACTCCCCTGCCAGCCTGATTGATGCCTAACTGCTCCCCTGCCAGCCTGTTTGCCCCTAAATGCCCTCCCCTGCAGGCCTGGTCACCCCTAACTGCCTTCCCCTGCAGGCCTGGTCCCCCCCAACTGTTCTCCTCTGCAGGCCTGGGTCTCCTCCAACTGCCTTTCCCTGCAGGCTCGGTCGCCCCCAACTTCCCTCCTCTGCCGGCCTGATCACCCCTAACTGCCCTCCTCTGCAGGCTTGATCACCTTCAACTGCCCTCCCTTGCAGGCCTGGTCCCTCCCAATTGCCCTCCCCTGCTGGCCATCTTTGACCACATGGAGGCAGCCATCTTGTGTGTTGGAGGGATGGTCAATTTGCATATTACTCTTTTATTAGATAAGATGGAGGCCTGGTGCAAGAGTGGGGGCCAGCTGGTTTGCCCTGAAGGGTGTCCCAGATCAGGGTGGGGGTTCCCTTGAGGCATAGGGTGGCCTGGGCAAGGGGCCTGTGGTGGTTTGCAGGTTGGCCACGCCCCCCGGCGACCCAAGCGGAGGCCCTGGTATCTGGGATTTATTTATCTTCTATAATTGAAACTTTGTAGCCTTGAGTGGAGGCCAAGGCAGGCCAGGGCTACAGAAGGTTGGCTTCCTCCATCGCCAGGGACAACTCAAGCCTCTTGCTCTCTCCAGCTCCGTGGCTGCCACCATTTTTGTTGGGATTTATTTATCTTCTATAATTGAAACTTTGTAGCCTTAAGTGGAGGCCTGGGCCTGCCAGGGTGTGTGGAAAGCTTGGCTTTCTCCATTACTGGGGAAATCCAAGCCTCTTGCTCACTCCATGACTGCAGGCATCTTGGTTGGGTTAATTTGCATACTTGCTCCTGATTGGCTGGTGGGTGTGGCTTGTGGGTGTAGCAGAGTGATGGTTAATTTGCATATTACTCTTTTATTAGATAGGATTCCAGTTTCTTAACATCTGCCTCACTGCACCTTACTGTGTGGTATTTTTAATCGAATTTGAGTCATGAGTCTTTCCAGAGCATTCCTTTTAGGGTTTTCTGGGTGTGTGTGTGTGTGTGTGTGTGTGTGTTGTTTTTTCTTAGTAACAATAACTCCTTCTTTTTGCACTCATATTTCATTGACTTGCAGAATGGTTGATTACATTGCATGGTTACACTAGCACATGTAACTGGCACAAACCAATTTCATACAAACACTGCTGACTTCCTGATAAGCCGATAAATTCGCCAATGAATTTCCTGCAAAGTAGCCTGTGTATCTTGACCATTGAGGGCAGTGTGGGCAGCAGTCCTGCTGGTCTTCAGCAGACATGGGGGTCTTGTACAATCTGAAACTTGACTAACGGAGATCGGGTCTCAGAACCTCTGTAGCAAATGCTGGTTCCCTGCTGTCTTCTTTCTCGGGCAGAAGTCAGGACTCTTTGACCCCTTTTGTCCTGTGTCGCTTCTTGTGGCCACTGTTCCATGGCATTAGCAGCTACAGAAATGTATCCCGATGATAGGAGGCTCCTGGGATGGAGACTACGCCCTGGCCTTTTTGCTGTTAGGCTGGTGTCATCCATTAGCTGCCACACTGCTGGTCCCTGAAGCATCCAGTGATATTTCTTGCTATTGCATTTTGGCTGGAAGAGGCTAGACTCCTGCTGGAAGCAGTGGTTCCCTAGAAACCCAGAACGGGTGAGAAATCCAGCAGAGAGCTCACTCGGGCGGCGGGGGGGGGGGGGGGCTACACTTCCTCCCCAGCTTCTGGCCTGTCCCCCACTTCGGATCCCAGCCTCCCCCTGCCCTGCTGGGTGATTCTGCTCATTTCCACTCAAAATATGGCTGTTTTCTGGGTTGTAGCCCCCCCCCCCCCACAAGCACATGAGCAGCTTAACAGAATATTCTGTGTGGGAAGAGGGGGAAACCAGCCCCAGCAGGACCCCCCCTAGTTCCAGATCCCTCGAGGCTGCCCTGTAGCCCCTTCCTGTCTTCTCCCTTCCCATCCATCACATTCGCAAGCCTGGTCAGCACCCATCCAGGGCCACAGTCTACTCTGCCGGCTGCCGTCCACCCCACATCTTCTGGGGGGCGGCTCTCCATTGGACGCGCTGAGCCGAGGCCTAACCCCAGACCCCCCTGAGCCCTCTGTCATCACAAAAGCCGAGGGCAGGAAAAGCACCAGGAGGCTTCCCTGTGTGATTCTTTTATTGAAATACAATTCACACGCCATAACACCCACACTTTACACTGCACCCTTCAGAGCTTTGTGGTGTGCTTGCAGGCTTGTGTCCTCATCCCCACTATCTATTCCAGAATATTCCTCATCCCTGAGAGAAATCGATACCGTTAGCATCACTCCCCAGCCCCTAGAAACCACAAGAGCACTTTCTGTCTCTATGGGTCGGCCGGTTTCGGATACCCCACGTGAACGGAATCCTATAACTGGGGTATTTTGTGACGGTTCTGTCCCTTGGCATAATGTTTTCACGGCCCACTCGTCCGGTGATACATATCAGTGCTTCACTCCGTGTGACAGCTGACCAGTGCACTCTAGTCTGAACAGCTTGTTCATCCACCCATCAGCCGATGGACAGTGGCTCTGAGTAACGCTGCTCGGTGTGAGCACTCATATCTGCCCAGGATTCTGAGCCCGTCCCAGTCTCAGGGACTCTGACAGACTCCCAGCTCCCTCGCCCACAGCACCAGAGCCCCACGAGCTGGGCTGACCCCCGAGGGGAATCGGGGCTGCTGCGTGCCCAGTACAGCCTGGGCCCTGCACGTGGGCTCCTGGTCACAGAGGTGTGAGGAGGTGAAATCTAGCAGCTGCCTCTGCACCGTGGTGTTGCCTTCAGTCATTCAGCAGACACGCTTCACGTGGCTGCCACCTACCTTCACTATGCCTCGCATCGCATTAAGTTCTAAGGGAATTATACCTTTATCTCCGTCGGGGACCCACTTACAGCATCCATCAGTCAGTCTCTTGCAAACAAAAACAGTGCGGTAGGAGGAGAGGACCTGGTACCTGGAGGCAGGATCTGGAGTTGAGTTTCACTGCCCCATCCACCTGCCAGGGGACCTGGGCCTCGGTCTCCTCTGCTGTACAATGGGGTCTCACCCTGCAGCTCATAGCACTGTGGTGAAGACAGGATGAGATGAGGGTATGAAAGCCTCTGTCCAGATGCCCGCACAGCCATTGCTGCAGCTGCCTCCACTCTCGCTCCAGGACCCCTTCAGCAGCCGTGCCTTGGAAAATGCGGAGAGAAATCCTGACACTTCTGGAGAATCTGGGAAGGGAAGAAAAAAAAAAAAGTAAGAAAAGCTTGAAAAGCAAGAAAATGGCTTAGGGAGACTGAACCATTCTTGATTCAAAACAGCTTGCCTGCTACTTTTTCCGTTGACACCCTCACACTCCGCTGGCGCTATCTCAGGTCTCCTTCATCAGAGATCTGCGTAAAATTGTAAAATCCCTTTCCGAAGCAGATGCCTGGGCGCCCAGGAGGCCATCGCTCATTCACAGCTTAGTGTGAATTAGTCCAAAGCTGCCTCTCTACTCCCACTCAGCTGGGACCAGCCTCCTGGGGAGCTGCCAGCGTTGAGGACTGGGACCTATTTTACTGGTAGCACAGCCTTTTGAGAAGACAGACAGAATGGGGTGGCAGAGGAAGGGTTTCTAGCAGTTCTACACCCAGGCCCCCCAACCTTGCTGAGAATCTGACAAAAGCTTTGTCTGCATCATCACAAATATAGTTCCAGGGAGTAGACACGGAAGTCCAGAAGCCAGAGGCCTCAGACTCAGAATGCTGATGTCAGAAAGCACAGGCCGGGGGGAGGGGGGGGGGCGTGTCACGCACAGAAAAGGAGAAGCTGGCAAAGTCTGTGCTGACCCATCTCAGAGCGCCCCCAGGCCTGGCTCTGTCCCCTGGAAGCAGATCTCTTGTCTGCCCTCCCCCCCCCCCCCCAGAACACCGATCTCTAATCAAACGAGCCTTGGAGGGGAGCCCGGAAAACAGCTGCTTTCAAAATAACGCGTTGCCATGGGAAAATGTGATCTAAGCCCTAAATAACGTATCTACCCAGCAACACCCAAGTTCCAGGTATGGGGCGTGATGTCAGCCCTCAGGGGGCTGGCCATTGAATTAGGGGATAAATTATACACATACACGTGTGTGGTCAACCCGTAACCAGGTGCAGTTATACAAACACACGTGCTCCAAGGTTGGAGAGGGGAGGGATCCGCAGAGGTGAGAGGAGTAGACCAGCTGTGCTGTGGACACATCTAGGAGGGTGTGTGCAAGGCTGAGCATCAGATTTCCAAAGGTCCTTTGACGAGCTGAGCCCCGAACAGAGCAGCCAGGATGGGGAATGTCTGCTCAGATGACTAACGGGAAGCACGTCACAGGACGGAGCGTCCAGGTGCCAGGGGTGATGGGTCTGTGGAAGAGGCTGGCTGGTTGAGGGCAGCATACAGTCTAGGGCTCTGGAGGCAGAGAGACCTGAGACTGAACCCACTTCTACCTTTATTTGCCATGTGACCTTGAACTGGTCATTTGATTTCGTCTCAGTAAACTGGGGATAACAAGGCCCACCTGTGAAGAATAGCAGTGATGTGTTAAAAAGCTCAGCGCCTGGCAGAGGCGCTGGTGCAGAGCTGGGTGAATGTGGTTAAAGATACAGGGTGGGAACTAGGCTCTTTACCACTTGTGTGACCTGCAGCCAGTCTTTAACACCCTGGGCTCAGTTGTCTCATGTGTAAAATGGGAACAATGATTCCTATTTCATAGGTGCCTGGAGAATCCAATGAGAATTCATGTCCGGTATTTCACTGAGGCCTCTGTGAATTCTGTAGTGTTCTAAGTTAGCCAACAACTCTAGGCACGCGGTGAGGAGTGGAACGCCTCTTACAAGGTGAGCGGCCGAGCTGCGGCCGGCTGCAGGACGTCAGAGGGTCTGTGATCTCTGGCTGGATGAGCAGGGAAGCGGGCTTGAGTTCAACAGAAACTCACAGGCCTTCAGAGCAGGGGGTGAATGATCTCAGCAAAGCCCAGCTCCCCTGCCAAGGTTGGGATGGCGCACACATCCAGGCTGCTTGCAGCTGGACATCAGCCAGGGACTCTGTGCCCCAGACTCCGCCACGCCACCCCTGGGGAGTCGGAGGCTAAATACGACACTACCCCTGCACACCTGTACTTTATGGTGGCTGCACTGCTGAAAGTCTGGCGGGAAGTAACCCTGCCCTGGGGGAGGGCTGGCCTCGGGCCTCCAGGGCATGTGCGTCAGGGAGACAGTAGTTAACAGGATTTGGTGGAGGAGCTGGGGTGTGGGCTGCCTGCGCCTGGAAGGGGGCTAGGATTCAGGATTGGGAGGGAAGAGGAGGAGGGGGAATCATGTGGATTCTAATTACTCTGGACAGATCCTCAGTGTCCCTGACTGGCCTGCAGTCCCTTCTGGCCAAAGGGACCGAGTCATCCTCCCAGTTGAGAGATGACGGCGTCTTGTCCCCTTACTCTCTTCTGTGCAGCCTGGGGAGGGAACCTGTGGCACCTCAGCCTGGGCTGTGACTGGTCCCTCTCCGAGCAGAGCAGCTCAGGCACCCGCACCCGTGGCACTTGAATGGGAGGTACACCTGGAGGGTGAGAGTGAGGCCCGCTGGGCTCCTGCTGCCTTCCTCTTTCAGTGCGAGGGGAGCATTAGGCCTTGGATTTCTGCCTGGGACACATCAGGATGTAGGGAGAACAGATCCTGGAAGCTGCCCTCCAACTCCCCAGGAAGGATGGAGTGCAAAGGCATGCCCTAGGGCAGCCGCAGTCCAGGTATGTGCCACAGGGGCCACTGTCGCAGCAGCAGGTCCCAAGGAAGGAGATAAGATCGGGGCCTCCGTCAAAGACCAGGTCGGGTTGTCAAAGGCCAGTCAGCTGCAGGGTTGGATGGAGCTGAGCTGAAAAGGGGGGTGTGGGAGACTGGCTTGCACTGAGCCCCAGAACACTCCACGGGAGCCTGCAGCTCAGATACCCCCCGAAAAACATGGCCAGGGGAGATTTCCAACCTCAAAGCACCCCCAAGAAGCCTGAGACCCAGGTTAGGAGGAAATGCCCCCATTATACGACCCAGGTTAGAAAGAAACACCCCATCATGTGACCCAGGTTAGGAGGAAACGCTCCCATCATGTGCACAGGGGCTGGTGCGGTCCAGCAACCGGGAAGGGACACCATGTGCCGAAGGGTTGCTGGGGCTCTTGGCACCTGTCCGGAAAACGACCTGCGGCCTTTACAGAGATGGAGCCACGTGCCCCAGCAGCAGGCTTATCTTCTTATTTATGTAACAAACACTCGTAGAGTATGCTGGACAGCATCCTACGCACCTTCCAAATATTTACTCATTTCATCTTTACTACAGCCCTGAGGTAGGTGGAATTCTTCCCCCATTTTACGGGCGAGCAAAGAGTCAGGAGCTGAAGGCCTCAAGCTGGTGAGAGACCAGGATGCAAAGCCGGCAGGCGGGCCCTGCGTCCATGTTATCACCTGTTTCTCCCTGCTAACTCCCAGACCCCTCCCGAGAGCTGAGCAGTGTGCCCCAACCCAACAGACTCCTATGTACCCTCTCCCTCTCCCCCACGAATACTCATGAAACAGCCCAGCGGGAGTAGCATTACCAAGTCAGCCCATGGGACTCTGGGTGGGATCCCAGCCGGGCTCCCCACCCTCTCCCACCACCTTGAACTACAGATACACAAGGGAATGGTGACAAGTGCCAGTGACGCCTTAGGTCCCTACCAGTCATTCAGCAAAGACAGCGAACACTTAACCTGGCCAGGCATGTTCCCCGCTGATGAGGTGGGGGTGGAAAGGAAAGAGTGGTCCCTTTTCTCAAACACCTGCAGCCTGTCTCACGGGGTGACAGACACTAAACAAACCATCCTATGGGATGCTGAGCAGGGCGGGCGCTCAGAGCTCCTGGGAGGGGTTGGGAGCAAGTTGAGAAACCATCTTGCCTTAGGGTGAAGGATGGTTGAAATAGCGCCCAGAGGGAGGAGAGCAGCTTTGCGATTACAGGAGGGTGAAGGAGGGGAAGATGGTAGATTTTTACAAGGGAAAACTAGACAGCAATGAAAATGGACAGCTATCGTTAACACAAAAATACCAAAAATGAGTCTCACGGCTACACTGTGGAGTGAAAGACACACGCTATAGGACTCATTTATAGGGTCCAAAAACCAAACCATAGTGTGTAAGGATGGAACATGGACACTAAAACCATAAAAGGAAGTCAGTGCCATAAAAACCAGGTTATCGTTGGGGGTAGTGACGGGGGGGAGGGGGGAGCTGGTGCGAAGGGGGCTCCGGGTGCTGACAGCACCCTATTTTTTGACCTGGGTGGTGGTCACATGGGTGTTTGTGATGATACGTGAAGCTACACGTTCTAGCTCTTTGTGCTTTTCTGTTTGTGCTCAGGTCGGGGAGAGGAGTAAGCAAAGAGCCCATGAAATGAAGCTGCTGGGGCAGCTGCAGGAAGGAGGGACTCCCTGTGCTTCTCTCCATTCTAAAGGCTGTTCTGTCCATTTAGCATCTCTGAACCAGGCTGCACCTGCTGTTGATGATGAGACGAGGGATGTTTCGGGGCCTCGCCATCCTGCTGCCCCCTCGGGTTGGCCTCTGAACCTCCTAGAGCCGTGGTCGGCAAACTCGTTAGTCAACAGAGCCAAATGTCAACAGGACAACGATTGAAATTTCTTTTGAGAGCCAACTTTTTTAAACTTAAACTTCTAACGCCACTTCTTCAAAATAGACGCGCCCAGGCTGTGGTATTTTGTGGAAGAGCCACACTCAAGGGGTCAAAGAGCCGCATGTGGCTCGCGAGCCGCAGTTTGCCGACCACTGTCCTAAAGCAATATAGAACTGACAGCATGGGCCTCAGGCCTCGCCCACGGGATCAGTGAGCGTGCGGCTGGCCCTGGGCGACGCTGGGCCCGGGGAATGGAAAGGGAAAGCCGGCCCTGTCCTGCTCCACAGCCAGCTCGGGGCCGAGGACACGACGGAGGCTCCTTCCTGGGCTGCGTCCCGTGGTAACCCGGCCGGCCTTGTGCTCATCGGCATGGGCGAGGGGGTGGGAGGACAATCTCGGGGTGGCTCTCGGTGACAGCAGCAGCCTGGCCCCTCTCCACCAGCCCTGGCCAAGCCTCCTCCCGACCCAGGCAGAACCCAAACTGAAAGACGCCTCAGCTTCAGCTGAGCCCGGAGACTTTGGCTATGGGCTGCGAAGAGAGGTGTCAGAGGGAGGCAGGGACCATCTGGGTTAGATTCCCAAGGACGTTCCTGATGGCAACTGGTGCCATCAGCACCTCCCTATGTCACCTCTCCTCTGGAGACGAAACACTGATCGAGGGAGGGATGTCTGGGAGGCGTCGCTCCACCGTATGGAGCCAATGGAGGGCGCACCTTCACCGGCATAGCGCATGGAACCGCCCCCCAACGCCTTATTTTCCGTTTACACGGAGGAAACTGAGACATCAACCAACCAATCGCCAAGGTCGCACCGCTTATGAGTGGTGGGCAGGACTGACCTCTCCAGGGGCCATCCCGAGCCACAGGGCAGCACTCCTAGTCACGCGTGGCCCCGCGTGGGCCCTGGGGGCGGAGGGGGGTCGGGCGGGGATCTATCCTTTTCCAGCTTGTCTGCGCCTTTTTCAAGGAGGAATTATCTACTTCCAGAGGCCACTGCCTGTGCCTCCCTCCCAGGTCTCCCCAGGTAGCCCCGAGACCAGCCACACGGCGAGGCGGCCCCCAGTCTCACTGGGCTCCTGCCCTGTCCTTGGCCCCGAGTCCTTCCAGTTGTGCTAAAAGTAGCATGGCCAGGGCCAGGTCTGCTCGGGGCCAGGCTATTTTGACTGTGTCCTCAGGAACCATCTGGTCCGAGGCGGGTAGAAGCTGGACGGCTCCCATGAGCTGTCAGAAGTGGCGCCAGGAATGTTCCAGCACACACACCTGTCCCCCAAGCTGCACCAGCTGCTGCCCCCTACCCCACGGCCTCCATCACGTGCCCCTGAGATCTTGGTTCCTGGAGAGAGGGGCGCTGGGACCTGCACTCTCCCAGGACGAGAGGTTAACATCCTCATCCACAGAGGACACCAGCCGGCTTCCGTGACGCTCCACTTGGCCCTCTCCATGTAGCGGGAGCGTGTTCATCTGTGGGTTTATGACATCCACGCACACGGAGGCCACACCAGAAGCCTCTTAGAGACAACAAACACTACTTCCATGCGGGCTGAGAGATCTCCTTCTCTGGGGGTCCTTACAGTGGAAGAGATTCGCATCTGGCTGGCTTACAGGAGACCTAGTGCAGGGCTCCCGCCCCGAGGGCCCACCCCCTCCTTCACTGGGAGGGCCAGGTCCTTCTTCAGAGTCCACAGCAGGCCCGCCTCCAGAGGGAGCCCTTCCGACCAATCAGCTCCCCCCACCACCACCTGCCCTTTAATAAAGGGGTTTTCCTTTCGCCCAGCGCCCTCCCATCTCAGCTCCGAGCTCTTCATGGCAGGCATCTTTCACAGTGGACGCCCAGGCGGCGGCTTCCCAGCACCTGTAGGTGGTGAACAGGCGCGGCCCGCGAGGCGGGCTCTGCGAAGGAAAGAAGTCGGCTGTCGTTTGGGGGTTGGCTCACTCATCTGTTCAAAACATGGCATTGAACACTGCCCTGCCTGCTGCTGGTCTGGACACTGGAGCGCAGTAGCTACTAAGACTGGGTCCTGCCTAGGGTCCTTCCCGGTTGTCAGGGAGTGGGCTGTACAGTCATTCACCTGCAGTGAGGCCAGCGTTGCCCCAGGGGATTGGGAACGACCTCCCCCAGGATTCCATCCATGACAGGTCTTCGCTCACGCAGGGAAGAGCATCCAGAGAAGGGAACAGCATGTGCAAAGGCATGGAGGCACGGAAGGGCCTTGTGGGCCCAAGAAAGCTAAAAGGCTTTCCCGTGTTCTCAGACCGGCTGGCCATGGGCAGCTTGGCTCCTTGGTGAGGGGGATGGGAACCCCATGGGGCAAGGAGCAGGGTGTGGGTGCACAGAGCCCCTGCTGCTCTGCCTCTTGTGGCTGCAGTCTCTCCTCCCAGCCGCCAATCAGGGGGAGACTGGCTCCTTGACACTGAGGTGCTTTTCTTGTGTTAGAATCTTAACGTCGCACGAGTCACAAGTCCCACTGCCCCGGCGTGGCAGGCAGGTCAGAGGGGTGAGTTCAACAACGCAGGATTCTGATGACTTGGGCCAGGGGTGCGGAGGCCCGCAGAGCCGCTGGCTTCCTTTGTCACTGATAATGAGGGCGCCCCCGAGGCTGCTGATCATAAACGCATTCCTCAGAGACCTTCAAGCACCTTGCTGACATCATCCAATAATAGCAGCATGAAGAGCTGCTCTTACTGAGTGTGCTTTACAAGTATAATTCCATTTACTCATTAGATGGCTTTGTAAGTGGCATGCCCGCGCTCACCGCTAGTCAAAAGCTGGGATTTGGGTCCCAGTCTTTGGGGCTTTAGGAAGCCCCAACACCACTCTAACACCCCCCTCAACCTTAAGGAATGATCCGGGCCTGAGGATGCTGGCCGGCTTGGCCCTCTGCCCCAGGAGCCCCCCGATCGCCTCTGGCTTCCCGGGCAAGGCTATGACCCACTCAGACACTCACCGCGCCTTTATTCCGGGTGCCAGGTGCACGGTGCACAGGCCTGAAAAGACAGGGACCCAGCTATCATGTGGCTCTCCACCCCGGGGAGCTGGAAGGACCCCTTCCCACTGCCCCTCAAAACTCCCATTGTTTAGCAAGACCTGTTCAGCCTCCCCAGCCTCTGGCCAACACTCTCTCTCAGCTTCAATGGTGCCCATTTCCCAAACCACAGCACCCGTGGCTTTGTTTCTGTTTTCTGCTCAACCATCATTGGTGTGTCGTCTGCATGTGGAAGATGAGTTAATAAGACAAGGTCTCTGCCACAGTCTGTGAGAGACACACATGTGGTCGGGGCATGGGCTGGAGAGCTCCAGGGATGGCACAGACACTGCACCCCTTCCTCTCTTTCTCTCACCCACCAAGCCACCACTCGACCTTGTCAAATGGCATCATGAATGATGGGAGGGAAACTGGACTCAGAAGAGCTGAGTGGCAAACCGCAGGGAACACAGCGCAGGGCGCATGGGAGAAGCCTGCAGGGTGGGAAGGCAGCACAGAATGGCCTGCCTTAAACAGTCTGGGTGTGGTGCTTAGTAAACGAAAGTAAGTGTGTGCAGCCTTTACAGGCTATGACATATAATACGCGCAGTGATGTCACTCTATCTCCTGCTTCCTAGGATGCCTAGCGTGAATTGGCACACAGTGGGTATACAGTACATATCAGTTAACTTACATGGAGTTGGAATCACCCCATTTACCACCTCCTGACAGTCCTGTGGCTTTCAATGCCACTGTGTGTCTCCACACTGGCAATGCCTGCCCTGCCGCTGGGCGTGGGGGAGAGGACCAGGTGCGGAGGATGTAGAGTGCCTTGTAGGCTATCCTATCTAATAAAGAGGGAATATGCTAATTGACCATCACTCCGTCACAAAGATGGCTACACCCACAGCTGAGGCCAAGTTCCCATAAGGAGCCTTAATGAGCAATCAGCAGGGACCTGAGGCTATGCCCTCCCCCTCTTCCGTCGGGCTTGACAGGGGACCTCAGGCCGCCTTCCCCCCACCCCCCCCATCCAGCAGGGCTTGACAGGGGACCTCAAGGTGTGCTTCCCGTCCTGGTGTTGGGCTAGGGGACCTCAGACTGCACCCCCTGCCTGGCAGGGCTTGACGAGACCTCAGGCCGCACCTCCCACCTTGGCACCAGACTGGGGGACCTCAGGCCACACCCCCCACCCGGTGGGGCTTGATGGGGGACCTCAGGCCATGCTGCCCACCAGGTGGGGCTTGACAGGGGACTTCAGGCTGTGCCCCCCAACCCCAGCACCAGGCCAGGGGACCTCAGGACACACCCCCGCCCCAGCACTGGGCCAGGGGACCTGAGGCTGCGTCCTACTGCCTGGCAGGGCTTGATGGGGGACCTCAAGGTGCACCCCCAGTGCTGGGTCGGGGGAACTGAGGCTGCACCCCCCTGCCGGTGGGGCTTGACAGGGGACCTGAGGCTGTGCCCCCCTCCCGGTGCCAGGCCGGGGGACCTGAGGCTGCCCACCCCCACCTGGCAGAGCTTGACAGGATCTCAGGCCATGTCCCACACCTGGCAGAGCTTGACAGGGGACCTCAAGGCACGCCCCCCACCCTGGTCTGGGTGACCTCAGGCCATGCCCCTCATCGTGGCGCCGGGCTAGGGGACCTGAGGCTATGTCCCCTGCCTGGTGGGGCTTGACAAGGGTGGGAATGGCTGGGTCTCACATGATTGTGAGGTGAATGTGGGTAGGCGGAGACTTGACTCTGGGTCCCATGGTGTGCCCCAGACTCTGACAGGAGGAAGGTTTTCATATACATTTTACTAATTTTCTTTCGTCTCTGACACTTCTATTATAGAGAAAGGGCAAATAGCAATATTAAATTATTTCCTCTAATTAATCCCCTTATAATGTGCACGAATTTCATGCACCGGGCTGCTAGTTAACATATATAATGGTCCCATTATGAGGGTTTGAGTTGAGGGTGGGGCCCCTCATTGTGGAGCCACTCTCTAAGCCATAACCCCATTCTTTTGGGAAATAAACATTACACTTTCTCCAGTTTGGGCTTCCAAACCACAAGCCCAGGATAGTGTCTGTGACACGGGCACAGCCCCTAGGGGGGCAAGGCCACCACATGCCCACACCTCACTAGCCTCTCACCTCTCATTTCAGCATCCCTACCCCACGGAGGATGAGAAAAGGCAGATCGCGGCCCAGACAAACCTCACCCTCTTGCAAGTCAATAACTGGTGAGTTAGCATCGTCCACCCACAGGCTCTCAGATGCAGAGGCCACTTGCTTGGCAAGGGAACGCACAGCCTGGAGGAGAGACTAGAATGCCTAGTCCTGCCTCGGTAGCAGCCACCACGCCAGTCCCCCCATTTGGACTGGAAGCAGAAAGCCAGAATCAGCAGAAGCCCCGATGGCTTCATTTGCGGCTTCTTAGCGCCCTCTGCTGGAAACTGTGCCAGGAACATTACTGGATAGAAAACCCAGCCCCAGCTGCACTGCAGACACACACAAGTGCCTGCAGCCAAGGACTGCAGGGGCCACCAGTGGTCACCTGGTCTACCCCCACATGTGAGCTTAACGCAAACTAAAGCCTTCTCCAAAGCAGTGGTGGGAAGGAGGAGGAAGCATCGGCCATTCTGACCGCACGGGGGCCTCAGTTTCCCCTTCTCTGTGTCCAGCTGGGCTGTCAGAAATCTGAGAGGGGGGTGCGTCTGGCTGGATGGGAGTACACACAGGAGTTGGGCTCCTTGATCTGAGCCCTTGGCCCTCGGAGAGAAGTCAGAGGTTAGTGCTTTTACTAAGGGGGCTCTCCCGTCCTCTGTTCAACCCCGACGATCTGAGTAAAGATTTCTGACCCTCACGCATCCGTCCCATGCTGCCTTGTGGTTACCAAGCGACTCCATGAGTCCTCGGGGCCCAGGGCCTTTCACCCCCAATCAGACCCCAGTCTGTTCTGTACAGTGGGTCAGCTGCTGGGTCTGAAAGCAGCTTAGCCCTCTCTGCTCTCACACACGCACACACTCATGTGCATGCACACCCCACCTCCACGCAGGTGTGACTAACCAGGTCTCCACCTTCAACCCTGGGCAGGTTCATCAATGCCCGGAGGCGCATCCTGCAGCCCATGCTTGATGCCAGCAACCCAGACCCTGCCCCTAAAGCCAAGAAGATCAAGTCCCAGCACCGGCCCACCCAAAGATTCTGGCCCAACTCTATCGCCGCGGGGGTGCTGCAGCAGCAGGGCGGCGCCCCAGGGACAAACCCCGACGGTAAAGACGGGCTGGACTGGCGGGCGGGACGGCTGTGCAAAGATCCACGAGCTGAACATCTGCTCTGTCACAGTCAGCCCTCCCTGACCCCTACCAGAGTGTGTGGGCAACCCGGAAAGGAGGAGGATTTGGCATTATTTTAACAGGCCAACACCAATCTCCAGAGGCAAGGGGGCCAGTGGCCATCGGAGCCCGTGACCGCTCCACGGAGCCCCCTCCCCACTCCCACACCCGCCAACGGCGCTTGGAGCCAGTGGCGCCTGTAAATACGGGAGAGGCAGCAGCTCGCGCACGGAGGCGAGAGGGGCTTTGTTTCCCAGCTCCTCCATCGCACTCTTCGCAGACACTGTTTTAACTGCCGGTTGCCTGGCGCATAATGAATAATTCAATGAGCCAGGCATTTATAGCTCAGCACGGGCTAGCTAGCTCTGGGGGGGAGGAGGCGGAGGTGTGCATGTGTGCATCCCTTCCTGCATGTGCACTTCCCTACCTGCATGTGTGCATGCACTTATGTGGCCGCATGGCGGTTCCTGTGTGATGGGCAACTGTCTCATGAGGGATGGGGGGGGGGGGGGGAGGCAGATTGGGAGCTGGGTCAGCCACAGGGAGAATTCCAGCTCTCTCGCGCCTGACCATGTCGCCTCCAGCTAATGCCTTCACTGTTTGAGACTCAGTTTCCTCCTCTGTAGAAGGGATAATACCTGCCCTGCAGAAGTGTTAGCAAGTCACAAGTATTTAACATGTTTCCATAGAAGAGGCTCAGTAAAGGTAGCTAAGGGTGCTGCTGCTTGGGAGGGGCAGGTAGGGGCTGATGCAGGGGCTTCATGCCAGCAATTGCCAGCTCACCACCCCCTGAGCCGGCCCACTGAACCCTCCGACACTGAGGTCCCTGGCCTGACCCTCCCCTCCTCTCTCGCAGGCTCCATCAGCTTGGACAACCTGCAGTCCCTGTCCTCAGACAATGCTACCATGGCCATGCAGCAGGCCATGATGGCCGCACACGATGACTCGTTGGATGGGACGGAAGAGGAGGAGGAGGATGAGATGGAAGAGGAAGAGGAAGAGGAACTGGAGGAGGAGGCTGACGAGCTTCAAACGACGAATGTCAGTGACCTGGGCTTGGAACACAGTGACTCCCTGGAGTAGTTGGCAGCCCAGATGGCACTGACCACCAAGTAGGAGAGGAGTGTCGTCAGGGGGTTTTCAGGGTGGGGGGGAAGGGGACATGGGCAGGCAGCACCGAGGAAGTTGGGCCCTCGCTTCCCAGAATCAGTAGCTTGACAAAATGCAGAGGAGACACCTGCTCCTTCCCAACCACCGAGCTTCTATGACACCCAGCCCTGCTTCCCTGGAACTGCGGAGGACTCTGGTGGGGCCGGCCCAGCAGCCCTACGGAAAGGCAGGAGTGAGATCTGGATCCATTGAACCCCCGAGGACAGATGGCACCCGAAGGCCCCTGACGGAAGGACTTGGTTTACGGCCCTGCACTGAGGCAGAGCAGTGCTGTTCGCAGAGAGAGGCTCTGCTGGGACAGAGGAGGAGGAAAGGCAAATACACTGGGGCTCCGGTCCCACCCCCTGCGAGACAGTCAAGGGCAGGAGGGAGCAACATATGGCCAGTGGCTGGAGGAGGGGGAGGGGCTGAGGCATCACATCTTGCAGATCAGAGTGAGACCTGGATTCCCAGGGCTCCAGCCAGTTCTTCCCAGGCCCCATCTCTGGGCTCAGGCAACATGGACTTGGGAGAGAGGGAAGGAGCCACCAGAGCCTCCCTCCCTCCCTCCCTCCCTCCCTCCCTCCCTCCCTCCCTTCCTCCCTAGATGTAGAGGGGTCCCTTCACCTGGGTCTTCAGGACCCAAGGAGGTGGCAGAACCTGAACTAGGAGGCGCATCAAGGTGACTTTGGGAGTGACGGCTGTTCCTAGGTGTTCACAGAACTCGGCTCCTGTGACGACAGGCAATGGTGTCTCATCCCAGATGTGCCAGCTCAGACCGAGCTCCGCAGCCGCTCCACCCATCAGAGAGGGTGGAACCGGGTTAGCTGGGACCTCTCCACCCTCCAGGCCCCCACGCTGACGCTCTGCTCCAGGCCGGCTTCATCAGCCTCCTTCCTCTCCTTCATTTTATCCTTCCGAGAAACAGTGGAGAGAAGCATTCAGCCCAACGAGAAGCCAGGGGTTGGAGAAGGTGCTACATCCCTCCTCCCGTCAATTTCCAAAGTGTGGGGGAGGGCACCCAAGAGCCAAGTGGTGCCCCCCCCCACCCGCCTCACTAGCCTGCACACCACCTTATACACAGCACTGGGGGAACTGGGGCTTCCACAGGAGGAGGCTCTCCATCTGCCCTGACACACCCTCCCACCCCAACTTCCAGTCCCCATGGTTGGCACCCCTCCTTCCACTCCCACCCCAATGGCTGTGAAGACAGGACCGATCACACGTGTGTTTCCCATTCGATTTAATTTAGTGGACTTGCGGTTTCATTTGTCAGTTGTGCATTGGCCGTCTCCCTCAGTGGCAGGACGTGAGTGGCCACCTGGCTCCACTCGAGGGGACCCTCAGGACCCTCTAGGGACTTCCCCTCCCCCACCTCATTGGGGTGGAGCAAAAGGATGGTCGCTCTCCTGAGGTCTCCCTAAAATGAATGTATTTCTCCCCCAAAAGAGCAGATATTTAATGTTTTACTGGGGATTTTTGAGAAACAAATAACCTTATTTATAATCTTGGTGATTCGATCATTTTTTACTCCCTTTTGATGCCACAGGTAGAAGAAAGTCTAGCTTTTTTGGCAATGTGCAGTGGGATAAAATGCATTTCTTTTTCTGGTTCGTTTATCTTGTTAACACATAAACACACAAACTCACACACATGCACACGCGCACACACACCCACTCACCACTTTGGACAGGCACCCAGCGCAGCACAGGCACACCGCACACAGGTGCCCACACACCCTCCTCCCAGCCCCTCCACCTGCCTAATGTTACGCAACCTCCTCCTGATGTATCCACCAAACCAGTACTGAATGTGGCTGAGAAGTTTCCAGTAAATCTTATTACCTACCGAGTTCTGCGTGTTCTCTTTTTCTGTGGTCAGTGGGACTGGCCCAGAGCGAATGGGAGGCCTCGCACACCCTTTGCTGAACTGACTGCCTCCGTGGAAGGTGACAGGCAGAGGGCTCTCGGGTGACCTCGGTTTCCGTCCTGGGAGGGGACAGACAAGTTTCGGCACCCACATGTGTCCAAGACAAAGTGATGAGGGCGAGCAGACAGGAGAAAGCTCTGCATGGCGCTCCTGACAGTTCCCCCACGGAGTGGAGCGCGTGGCCATCTCTCCCACCAAACTCCACCTCCTGCCAAAGGCCTTTGCTTCTCCCACCTCCATCCTGGGCTCGGAGGGTTATCATGGAAACTGGTGCCACCACTGCCTCCCCAGCCCTCACATGCCCACTCTTGCCCTATCCCAGAGAAGTGTTGATGGCCACCTTCACCTTTATATTGATGGATTTCAGAGAGGAAGGGAGAGGGAGAGAGACATAGAAACATCAATGATGAGAATCATTGATTGGCTGCCTCCTGCACGCCCTCCACTGGGGATCCAGCCTGCAACCGGGGCATGTGCCCTGACCGGGAATGGAACTGTGACCTCCTGGTTCATAGGTCGATACTCTTAACACGGAGCCACACCAGCCGGGCTTGACTGCCACATTCAATCCCAAATCAGTGTCTACAGGGGAGCCTGCCCTGGGACCCCAGGGTTCAGCTCTATACCCCCTGGGGCAAGAAGAAATTTAGGGGCAGCTCATCTCTCACAAGTGAGAGGCAGGCTTTCTGTGACCCTCCGCCCAGAGGTGTCCTTGTCGGGCTGGTGCCAAGAAGTCTGGGGCGTCGGCTTAGAAGCAGGAGGAGGAGTTCCTTATGCATTTTCCCAGGGCTGCACAGGCTGCATTACCCGCGAGCATCCTAGAGCCAGGCTGGAAATGGCGACGGGTCACTGGTCTCACGGCGCCCAGCCCCACCCACCGCCACCCAGCACACCTGGAGAGCCCGGCAAACAGCAGAGACCTGCCGCCAGGCGGTGCAGGAAGTCTCGAGAGCTGAGAAGAGATGGTACCTTAGAACCTCGCTTCCCAGAGCCAGGAAGATGGCAGCCTTCAAAGACGTGCTTTCCAGAGAACTCACTGCTCAAAAGGCAAGCTCTCAAAAAAAACTACTTGGCCAAATCAGACTAGGACGAAGTGACACTCCTTTTTGCTAGTGGAGTTGCAAAAGGCACATTACTATAGGAAAGGTTCTGGAAAAGTCCTGCAGGAAAGAAACCTGTTTAACGGGTCCCCCCAATTTATTTACCTGTTTTCCCAAGTAATATCCATTCAGTTATATGAGTGTTCCATAAAACACCCTTTGGGGAACACTATTCTAAGAAAGCACAGCCTTCCCCAGCCTCTCCCACCCCTTCTGGAGATTGTCTCCCCAGATCCTGCTGCCAGCTGACAAAGGAGCGCCCCAAGTCCTTCCAGAAGCGGGTGGTTACGTTCTGAGGAGGCAGCCACCTCTCTGCATGACCCAAACCCCATTGACCCAAGGAGAGGTGCCACAATCCTTGTGGAAGTAAGAGAGATGGGACCATGTGCATGGGGAGAAGTGGGAGGAGGATTCCCCCAGCTCTGACGTCAGGGCCCTGGGAACTCACTTCCGGCCCGACACCCATGCCAGACCTTTCCGGTTTGGGATTCCCACTCAGGGGAGTTGATGGCCAGAGCCATGCTTCCTGGACCTCTACTGCCTCGAATATGGCAGGATGAGGGCCATGACGCTGCCATTCAACCTGTGTTCACCGAGCACTGGCTCTGTCCCGGGCAGCGGCAGATACCAAGGGCACAGCTGTGATCAGCAAGGACAAGGCTCCTGCCTTGAGGGACTTTGCATTCGAGCAGACCGTGTGCTCAGGAGGCCCCCGTCACGGTGCCAATATGACCTGATTCTGGAAGTGGCCTCGAACTTGATTATCCTGAGTTGCCAACCAGGAGGCTCTCGGGGCAAATGTGGAGTTCAGGTCACATTCAGCTCGCCAACAAGTTTTGTGTGGACCGTACATGGGTTTTTAATTTTTTGTGCCAACATTTGGAAGTTAAAAGATTGCACGTAAAAATGCAGACTCCTGGCCATGAGGCAGCTCGGGGCTACAGTCCCACACGGGTGCAGTTGGGTGTGCCTGGATCGCTGCTGCCCCTTATGACGTGGTCTCAGTGCCGTGACAGTGGCCCTGCGTGGTCTCAGGCTGAGGGTCAGCCGCCACTGATTATCAGGCTGTCCCTAAGTGCTTGGCTCCTTGGTTAGCTATGCTTCTCTCCTCCCCCTCCCTTTTTCTGCGTGTGTTTCTCTCCCGTGTTAGAGTGGTTGTTTTTAAGAAGGGAAATATTTATGTCTGCTCGGTGCTCCATCCAGAGTAAGAAAATAACCCGACTGGTGTGAATCAGTGGTTGAGAATCGACCTATGAACCAGGAGGTCACGGTTCAATTCCGGTCAAGGGCACACGCCCAGGGTTGCGGGCTCAATCCCCCAGTAGGGAGTGTGCAGGAGACAGCCAATCAATGATTCTCTCTCTCCCTCTCCCTTCATCTCTGAAATCAATTAAAAAAATTTTTTTTTAAAGAGTAAATAAACAAATAGTGCAGGAGGGTCTGCCTTGGGAAAAAAATGGAGGTGACGTATTTGCTTGTGGAAGTGAAGACACTCCTACCATCAGATGCGAAGTCTACCTGTGTCTTTCATCCAGACATCTTCACTCCTCTGCTACCTGCCCGCCTGCCCTCGGGGGCTCCTGAGCCGGGGGCCTACAGCAACCAGGGCTGCTTGTTATCCCTGCAGATTGGTCCCCACACCATCTTTTCCTGGGTCCGAGGCAAGGTGCCTGAAAACTTGGAAAAACGCTGTTCTCAGAAACAAGGTTTCCGTGGCCTTTGGAAGTGCCTTGATTTAACTTCCTTTTGCGTTATCAACTACAGCCCGCTGCGCCAGTGACTCGGCAAACATTCACAGGCACCGACTCAGCGCCAGGCATCGGCTGGGGGCTCACTCAACTTGGCAGAGGATCACGGGCCCAGGGGTCCCCGAGGATGGGCAGAAACCAGGCCGATGGCATCCTACTCTGTGCATCTCCACTTCGGCATCTGATTTCCACCCCGCAGACGAGGCCGACTTTATTATCCCACGTTCAAGTGTAGGTATCTGATACTTTCATATGCCTCAGCCTCTCTCCGCGCCAAACTCATTTAGCCCCTTTGCAAATTAAATGCATCTCATTAAACCAGACCCATTTAGGACAATGCCCTTCAGGTGTGTGCATCTTAGCACATCTTTCATTTAAGACAAGCACTTGATTTATTTTTTATCTCATTACACTCTTTAAAATTATATGCATCTCATTACACTCAGTGCACGGAGACGACTTATTTCAGGTGTAGACATTGCACCCGGTATTATCAGGCAAGAACATTTTTTTCCCATTTCATTACAAGCCTTGCAATTTATGTACATCTCATTACAATCAGCCATTTAAGACAATTCCCTCCAGTTGTGTAGATGTCGTTATACCTTTTCATTTCAGATTTTTTCCCTCTTATTACACCCAAGCATTAGTCAGAGAACTCACTTCAGGTGTGTATACTAGGAGCTCACATCCACCTGTTACTTTGTGGTTTGGGGGGGGGGGGTCCCCCATACTACAGCAAAAATGTTATTATACCCAACTCACCGAAGGCCTGCTCCGTCCAGCCACGGCCTCCCAGGCGCCTCTGCAGGAGACGGAAGAACACTGGGTTCCCCTGGATGTGGCCACGGCTCTGCCAGTAACTCCCCCTTACACAAGGGCATCTACATGGGCTGCCTCGCCTGCACATGGAGGGTTAGCAGACACGGCCGCTGAGCTCGCCTTCACTTGAAATTCTGTGAAACTGGAGACCCGTGGACAACAGTGCGGTGGCTTCCCCGGCTTCCCCGTGGGGAGGGCTGGGGGAGGGGAGGCTGTTCCTCTTCCTGGACAGCCCTCCCCCCCACCTCCACCCCCACCCCACCTGCTGGAGAAGCTGAGGTTGGTGCCACTGCCCAGGCTTCCACTGGCTGGACTTCTATTTATATATTTTTTATTATTATTATTGATTTCAGAGAGGAAGGGAGAAGAAGAAATAGAAACATCAAGGATGGGAGAAAATCATTGATCTGCTGCCTCCTGCACGCCCCCTACTGGGGATCGAGTCTGCAACCTGGGCATGTGCCCTTGACTGGAATCGAACCGTGACCTCATGGTTCATAGCTGGATGCTCAACCATTGAGCCACACCGGCCGAGCTGCCCACACTTCCTGCTGCCCTTTTGACCTGCTCTCTCCCCCCAGCACCTCCAGGCCCAGAGGCACCTTTGTCTCCCCCCACCCTCCTACCCCAGGGTCCTCAGCTGGGGTGCACCTCAGAGTTGCTACGCTGGCTTCTGGAGGTGCAGGCGCCCAAGTTCCACTTTCAATCCTAAATCAGAATCTCCAAGACGGGGGTGGGGCCAAGCAAGGCGCAGTTTTAACACTCCCCCCGCCCCACCCCAGCGAGATTCTGACGGCTGTGTCAGCCTCGCCTGGTGTCAGGAAAGAATCCACCGGCAGTCCCTAGCTCTGGGCTGAAACACCCGCTGCTCGGAGGGCCGCCCCTCCCCTTACTGCCCACCAGATGGGAGCCCAGAGTGAAACTGGCCCCTGGAGAGGGCCCTGAGGGTCGGTGAACCCAGCCTGCCCACCCCGCCCGGGGTAGGCACCGCGTCCACGGCACCATAAACCATCACCTCCTTTTCCTGTCCAGCGCCTCTCGGGGCAGAGACCCAACTGCTACCCAGAGCCCCGGGCCTCCAGCCTCCAGGGGCGACCTGAGCTCCGCCTTCTGGAGCCGCGGGGACGAAGGAGACCCGCCCCCTTCCCCGCCGGCATACGGCGGTCTCGCCTGCTTGCTGGCGGGGCAGCACCCAGACCTGTGACCTTCCTCCAGCCCCCGAGACCGAGCAGGAGGCTGCGCGGTGGCGGGTGGTCCGTGCGCTCCTCTGGCTCCACCTGTCCCCTTGCCACTGGAGACGGAGCCTTTTCTCTAAGCGCAAAACCAATGCGGATGTCACTTCACTCGCCACCACTTCCCGGAATGACCTGAATGGCGCCTCTCCGGCCTCTCGGCTCTGTCTCCCGGGCAGCAGGGGCCAGGTCTCGGACCGCCACTGCGCGGGCTTTTGTGAGGATAAAGAGTCGGTGTTAGGCTGGTGTAAGGGGAATGGGCCAAACTCTGTCATTTTCATTCCTTTTGGTTGTTTTCAAGTTCTGTGTCCACTGAATTGGAAAGATGATCAGATCCCCAAGGCTCAAGAGGCCAAAGGGCCAGCCTTTCTCTGTTTTTCAAAGTTTAGTCATAAAAATAAAAGTCACCAATGATTGAGCACTTAGCATATATGCCAACTACTGGAGATGACTCAAAATAACCCTGGGAGAAGTGCTGGTATCATGAGTAGTATTAATATCCCCATGTCCAAAGTGAGGAAGCTAGGGCTCAGATATTAAATAATTTTCTCAAAAATTATTTAGCTAAAAACAAACAAACAAAAATGTATTTAGCTCCTATGCAGTAGAGCTGGGATTTCAACCCAAAGCCAGACACAGGCTCCTCCTGTGAGGTGATCTGCCTGCCTCCCTGCGCCTCGGCTTCCCCAGGGCTGGCCCGCAGGCTCAGCAGCAGCCCCCTCTTCCCCGAAACCCTCAGAGGCACCGGCCCCGCGGCACCCGCCCGCACACGGCTGCTTCTCGAACCTGAGGTCTCAGAGATGTGGGTCCCAACCTCAGCCTCTCAGCCCGCTTCTCCCACACCCACCCAGCGCCCAGCGTCTCCTAGCTTGGGCCATTTACATCTTTGGGGGGTGGGGGGGTGGGGAGTGGGGTCCTAGCTCCTCTGAGCTTAAGCCCTGGCTGGTTGGCTCAGTGGATAAAGCGTCAGCCTGCGGACTGAAAGGTCCCAGGTTTGATTCCGGTCAAGGGCACACGCCCGGGGTTGTGGGCTCGATCCCCAGTAGGGGGCGTGCAGGAGGCAGCCAATCAGTGATTCTCATCATTGATGTTTCTCTCTCTCTCCCTCTCCCTTCCTCTCTGAAATCAATAAAAATATATTTAGAAGAAGCAGCAGCAGCTCTGCAAACTGTCCAGGAGCCGTGCCCTAGTCTGGGAGCGGCCTCTGCTGACCATTACAGGCCGGGAAGAGGAGGTGGCAGCAGCAGGCCCACTGCACCGTTGCTAACGGTCACGTGCCAGAGACGGAGGTCAGCGATGACAGCTGACATCCAGCCTTCCTCACCCGGCCTGTCGGAGGGCAAGGCCAGGTTCTTGGTGCTTTTCTGGCTTGGCTGCAGGGAGTAAGGGAAGAAGCAGGTGGAAGGTGGAGGAAGAACAAAGAGAAGGGCGCTCATCTCTGGGGGCGGGGGGAAGAGAGGGGGAGGAAAGGGGGGAAGAGGGAGAGAGAGAATGAGCGCCAGACAAGGTGGGACGGGTCCGCGGAGAGCAGAGGGCAGCCAGGCAGTCAGAGCGGGTGCCACTCCAGTAAGCGGAGGGGAGGGGGCGAAGGGGGGCGGGGGGGGGCAGACTGAGACTATTCAAGAAGGAAGAGAGATCACGTGGAAATACAATGGCCGAATACAGATCCCGGTTCTGTGATTCACGGTCCTCTTCTCCGGCAGGTTGAGAGGGAGAAGAGAATGAGGAGGGGACACAGGGTAGACAGAGGAGAGAGAGGGAGAGAGAGGGAGGGAGGGAGAAAGGGGGAGGGGGAGGGGACCTGGATGTGCCTCTGTCTCTGGGGTTTTTCAGACAAAGCTATTATCAAAATGCCAACCAGCTCCTGCCTGGCTCATTTGCATATTCCATGCTGTGCTCTTTGAAGCAGGATGAATATGCATGAGGGCTTGGGCAGGGTGTGGAGCTGCTGAGCTGTGGGCTGAGGGGCTCCTTGTTCTCTTAAAGAAAGGCGCCAACAGGAAGGCAAGCCCTGTGGGGTCTGCAGTGGCCCCTGCCTCCCTCTCCAGTGACGCGAGGAGGAGGGCAAAGCTCAGGCCCAGACCGAACTCCCAGCGCCGACTCTCTCCTCCTCCCGAGGAAATAATCAGGCGCCATCAAGACCAGGAGAGTCTCTTCTCCACGAGCAGCGTTAATTTCTCTCCGCCCTGCGAATGCTAATCAGGGAGGCTGCGGGGCCAGGGGAGTCCCGGGGCCTGCATCCCGGGAAACCAGGCAGCCTCTGCCATTTCCTGCCTCTGCTGCAAGGGAAGCTGGGCCCCTGGGCGCCCCCTGCTGCCACTTTGCTGCGACGTCACGTGCCCTCAGTGGCGAGGTCCCTAGGACACAGCAGGTGCTCAAAAACGGCCACGGGATGCACTGGCTGATGCCCGCTGGGACCGGTGCACATTCACCCTAAGTGACCTGCAGGGTGACGCCTTCCCCCTGACCGCGAGCTGAAGACAGGCACCCAATTTATCCCCCAAACTCCAAGGCCACACACCCTTCCTTTGGGTTTTCCTTCTGAGGTACCACATCTGCCCCCCCATCCTGAAACCGAAAAACAGAGACGGAATGTGGGGATAAGCCATCTGGGAAATGGCTTGGCCTCCCCGGCCTGGCTCTCGGCTCTACACAAGCGAAGGCTCCGCGGTGAAGATGCCGCCACCGGGACTAGGTTGGGGCTAGCAGCACCGACATCCGGGCCTTTCGTTGATGGGCGCACACCCCAGTTAAATAGCCCACTAGCCACACCCACCTCCTGGCTCCCAGGAGGGCCCCCTGAGACCCTGCCGTCTGTCCTCCTGGCCGAGTGTGGCCCTCTGACAGTGGACCCGAGGCGTGCAGCCAGGACTGCCTGGGGTCTGAAGCATCGGCCCGCAGGAGGCAAGCTGCCCACGGTGCCTGCGGGGGGCGCTGGGGGAGAGAGGTGCGTTCCCCTGGCGCTCACGCCGCCCGGGCTTTCCTCAGGTGTGGCCCCGACGCGTCCGGGCTCCGGCCACACCGCAAACCTAGAGCAAAGCTTCTCCGAAACGTGAGGCAAATACCAACTGCCCCCTGGCAGGGAAAAGCGAGTCAAAACGCCAGGGAGACAGCACCTCACACCTGTCGGGGGGCCATTATCAGCAAACAAGCAGCGACGAGTGTCGGGGAAAGGAACCCTCATTCCCTGCTGGTGGGGCTGTAGACTGTACGACCTCGATGGGAAGCAGTCTGGCGACTCCTCAAAAAATTAAGAATAGAGCTACCACACGACCCAGCAACCCCGCTCCTGGGTGTATACCCGAAACACTTGCATCATATATCCGCGAAGATGCACGCACCCGTGTGCTCACTGCAGCGCTGCTCACGGTGGCCAAGACATGGAGACCACCCGAGCATCCTGCGATCGAGGACTGGGTGAGGAAGATGGGGTCCATACACACAGTGGAAGACGGCTCGGCCACCAGAAAGCATGAAATAGCGCCATTTGCCACAACGTGGATGGACCCGGGGAACATGACGCTTGTGAAATACGTCAGCCAGAAGAAGCTCAGAGCCATGTGATCTCACTCATGTGTGGGATGTGAAACTGGTGAACACAAACAGCAGCGAGGTGGTTGTGGCGGAGGGGAGGGGGTGTGGGGGGGAGGGGGTCCTAATATAAGGAGTTTAGACTTTGGGTGGAGGGCACACGGTGCAACATACAGGTCTTGTAACATAGAAACCCACCCCTGAAACCGGTATGCTCACGTTGGCCCATGCCACCCCAATGCATCTGATAAATAAGTTATAAAAGTCGAAAGCAACAACAGTGGTCTGCAGCTTTTGTTACAACGCAGCTTCTGACTCAGCAAGTGCGGGCGGCCCGACGTTTTGCGTTTCTAACAAGTTGCAGGTGCTGTCAGTGCTACTGGTCTGGGCACCACACCCTGATTAGTAGCAAAGACAGGGAAGCGCAATGCCAAGCATGAGGCATTGAGTATCCCCTCCCAAGGCCTGCATGGAGGAAAGGAAGACCAGCGGAGCCGCTGCCCGCCCCCGCTCTCCTAGACACACCTCCTCCAGCGGACTGCCTCCCTGGCCGGGAGAGTGCTGGCCACCAGCAGCCTTGATGAGCTGCCTCTGCTGCTTCAGGCACCTGCTGGCAGGGTAAACTGGGGAGGGAGCGGCTGACCCAGATCTGACAGATCCAAAGCAGGCAGGGAAACTCTGGGAAAGTGAGCGCCCCCTCCCCTTTGCTGCGCCTGGTGAAAACCCCACCGCTGCGGGGTTAAGTCGCGCATGACCTCACACCCGTGACCCCACATCCTTAGCCACAGTGCCAAGGAATGCAGAACGGAAGCTGCCCTTTTGGCAAAGCCTGGTACTTGCATCCACCTGCCGACTCCCCAGGCTCTGCACGGGCACCTGTCTGCTGCTGTAGCAGCCGGGGCTCCATCTACACACGGTCTGTCCCGTGTAGACGCCTGAGTCAGCGCTGCAAGCGCGGGGGCAGCTCCCCTGGGGGGTGAGCCCCCCTCACCCCGGGGGAGACCGCTGCTGCTCCTAGGGAAGGAGAGGCACCAAGTCTGGCTGCTATTACCTACGTGGACCCCTGGCCTCCTGTAGAAGTTCCAGGATGACAAAGTACAGTTTTCCACGTGGCACCTTTAATTCCACAAACACCGAACTCCTCGGGTGGGAGTCTAATTGGACGAGACCGAGGGCCGCTCTGACTCCGCTTGCAAAACACTGCGTCTCAGCCTCCCCTCCCCTGAGAGCGGGGCAGCGCTGCCCCATCACCACACGGGGGCGCTGTGATGTGCGGTGCTGGGGAGAGAGCGCCGCGGCCAGCGGCAGGCGCTTAGCCAGAGCTTGATAAAAAGTTTCTGTTTTTTAAGACGGGGCTGTGGAAATTGGCAGGTTCATATCATTCCAGCCAGAAGATGGAAGGCAAGAGAGTTCTGGTGGTAACATCAAGCCACGAATCAGCATTCACCTACCGGTCAAGCAAGGCTGGCGGTTGCTGCCCCGGAGGATGGAGCCAGCCCGTAGCGGGCATAGCTGCTGGGCCTCTCGGTTTGCAGGAAGGGCAGGGCAGGGCATGCACGGTCCTAGGATGTGCTTCCCAGGGGTCGTTGGGGACAGTCAGGAAAGCAGCCGAAATGCCCCTCAAACAGCTCAGCAGAGCTGCCTCCTTCCGACCGGAGCCTCCAGGTCCCTGGGCAGGGGCTGCCGACTTCCTCCCGGAGCCAATCTGGCCGCCTCCGCAGAGGTGCGCCCGGAGCCCCCTTTCCATCTGCTAACTTCCCAGCCTCTCCCTCCCGCGACAGCCTCTCACCGGAAGTGCCCACCACGCGCCCTGCAGCGCCCTCTGCAGTTGCCACGGCGCAAGGTCTGACTGCCCGTGGGCCGCTCCGCCTTGGTCTGTACCAGGTGCAGCCCATCCCGACCTCAACAGCACACGCTCCCGCGCCCTGAACTCCCTGCGCCGGCCCGCGGAGGCCACGATCCAGCACCGGAGGCGGCTGCTCCTCCTTTCTCCGGAGGGTTTGCAACGGGGCCGCTGGACATCACACTCCAGAGCACAGGGAGAATATTAATTAAATGGAGGTTTATTTCAAAATTAGTGTTAAAGTGTAAGCTGCGTTTGAGGGCCGGAGGCGGACTACATTAATGAGTGGTGAGAGCGGCTGCCTCCCTCCGACACGGACGAGAGCAGGCAGCGTCCCGGCCCTGCCCCTTGTCATGCATCCAATGGTTACTAGGACTAGAAGCCGACCACGGCGAAGGACCCGCGCGCTCGCTCGTGTTTTATCCAGGTTAAGCTCTACACGTTTAAATACACGTCGGAGGTCACGTGGTGTCATGCGGTCCCTGGGATGGAATGACTCTTACTCCGTGACTTCCGGGGCTAGGCTGCTCCCAAGGGCAAGGTTAGGTAGGACAGAGCACTGGAAAGAGAAAGGAGAGGGCAGAGGTCAAAGCACAGTGCGGGGGCAGGACCAGCTTGCCCCCGGGGCCCGAGGCCAGAGCGGGCAGGCCAGCTCCCCACCAGCATCCCGCGTGGAGACCTGCCCCTCAGAACCGGGAGTCATCGCAGCGGCCTGTGGCTCTTCCAGAAGGAAGAGCGATGGGAGCTGGTGGTTTGGTGCAATGGGCGCCCACCTGCCTGGATTCAAATCCTGGGTCGCCTGTTTCCAATTCTACCGCCTGAGGGAGCTGGCCTCGCCTACTCGTCTCTTCATGTGGACAACAGACCGTGCCTTTGCCCGCCCCAAAGGGCTGCTCAGAGGCGGGTAGAAGGTGCTCAGTAAATGTTAATTCGTTTTATGAATTCACTGACATTTCAGTGGGTCACGTGTGGGGGGAGCCTAGCCCTCGGGTTCCCAGACTTACAGACCCATTTCTATCAACCTCCTTTGAAAGTGTCCTCTTGAGAAATTTGCTGCTCTTTTAAAACCTTTAAGAGTCAGAAGTGCCTCCCAATGTTTAGCCTCAATTCCTCCCGCACAAACGTAAGGCAATCTCTCCGATCCTGACGGACACGAGACGCTTCAGAGGTTCCTGAGCCGCACAAGCCTCTGGAAACCTGGCCGAGGGGTGTGCGTGGAGGGCCAACACCACGCAGCAAAGGCCCTTGGCCGTGGATGATGGTCAGTGGGATGAAGGCCTGGGTCCCCAGGATTCATGTGCTGAGGTCCTAACCCCCCAGGATGGCTGTTTTGGGAGATGGAAACTATTAATCGTGTCCTCAGGCTCTGTTTTTCCCAGGAAAGAGCCCAGCTCCACGGAAGGGGCACAGCCAGCCTTTTGTTGGGGTGGCTGCTTCTCGTGTTCAGTCATCTGGTGACTCGGAGAGCTGGCATCTCCTTCTCAGGCCTCCAGGCAACACCCCACGATGGGGAGGCCTCACAATTGTCCACTCGCTGGCCCTGGCCCTGCCCAGCTGGAAGGCTGTGCAGGGATCCCACACTTTCAGCCGGAGTCGGGGGAGGGGCCCGGGAGGATCTCTGCTCCTGAGAGCCGGGCTGCTCTTACCTTTTTTTCTAAATTGATTTCAGAGAAGAAGGGAGAAGGAGAGATAGATAGAAATGTCAATGATGAGAGAGAATCATTGATCGGCTGCCTCCTGTACGCCTCCTATTGGGGATCAAGTCTGAAACCCGGGCATGTGCCCTGACCTGGTTCATAGGTCAACGCTCAACCACCGAGCCACACCGGCTGGGCCTCTTACCTTTTAAAATGTAGTCCGTTAGCAAAGTGGGCACCTTTTCGTTATCCTCCTTCATGGCAAAGAGAACTGGGGAAGGAGAGAGACAGGTGAGCTAAGGTACCTTCAAGGCATAAAGCTTGCTCGCTTCTCGAGCTGAACCACCCACCCACCGAGAGAGAGTGAGAAATGATTCAGGGGGACCAGACCTTTGTTGAGTATTGAGCAAAAGTCTAGAAGCTTCTGTCCAGAGTCAGCGTTCCGCATGGTGGTGGTACAGAGCTACCAAGAGGCCGAGGCCTATCGTGGCTTTATTTCCTTTATTTCTTATTTATTTATTTATTTTTGCTTGTCTATAACTTCCATATCATCTCCTAAGTATATGACTTTAACAATCATACAAAAAATAAATAAATTTTTAAAAAGAATCCGTTTTCTGGTGCAGTCAACCTAAATGTCAGAATAATAGTAGTCACATCGCTGAATAACCAATAACACTGTCTCTAAAGACATTCTGTTTATATATTATTAGAAAATTCCCGCACCTCCAATTTATTAATAGCAAATAAATTCCATCTCACAAATCTCTATTTTCTGTTACGCTCAGCACGGCACTAGAATTTGTGGAAATTGCAAGAGACGTCTGGATCCTCAAGGACCTGTTTTAAGACTTCTTGTTGAAACAGGACATGACTCCACTTGAAGCAAATGGGGATGTTATCCAAGTCTAAAGGCTTTTTATCAAAGTTTTTAAAGTAGCTTTTTCTGTTACTAAACTAGGTAGCATTGTGGCAGGCAGGCAGACAGACATGAGCAGAGCAAGGCCAACAGGCCAGATACAGACGTCACCAGGGCGGAAAGCCCCGGGTGCCTAGCAACGGGCAAAACCGGGAAAGCCACATCCTCACCCAAAGGGTGACCTTTCCTCCCCTAGCCTATCGCTGGTCATGGGGTTGGGGCTCCCCCTTGATTTTCCTCCCCTGGCGTGTTGCTGGTCCTGTGGGTTAGACCCCCTTAGAGGGGGGACACAGTAAGCCCCCAGGACAAGGAGGTTCTGCCCATCAGATACATCTAGGCCTCAGCGGAGTTTCAGCTCCAGGCCCAGAAAAGCAGCAAAACCAGACAGACAAAGCAGGGACCGACCTAAGGACCAGATGCGCCGACCAATCAGTGAAAGGACACACCTGGAAAGATGATGCCTCTTCTTTTGGGACCTCCCCTGAAGTCCCGTCCCCTAAAAGCCCTCAGAGTGAGGAGCCAGCCTCTCTGCCCTGGGGGCATTGACACACTCTCCCACCCCCGCCTCTGCCCCCTGGTGCCTCACCTTTACCCCTCCCCCCTCCTGAGCTCCAGCGGCCCTCCTTTTGCCTCTCACCTGTCCCCTGAGCCCATTCCTTCCCCAGCTCACTTCCACCTCTGTAACGTTCTAAATACACTCTCCCTGACAGTTGGAGTCTTGGGTCTGAATTCTTTCCTAGGCAGAACTCAAGTGCGGAGGCTGCTGAACCCAGGTCCAGCCTGACCCACCGGGCTAACGCCTGGTGCTGTTCTCGCTGCCAAAGCATCTTCTCGTGTTCATAATCCACGTTGCAGGAGTCAGCTTTGTAGAAGACCCTTCAAGAAAGTAGCTGGATCTTGCTCATAGTCCCAAGAAACGTCTGCCAATAGATTCCTTCACCAACCGATCCCTTAAATAAACTCTATCCCGTGTAGTCTTTATGAAAACGGGGAGAGCTCTGTGTGCACAAGACATCCTTAACAGTGAAGAGAGAAGGCCACAGGACATTTTGTATTAACTTTGCAATAAATGTACTACTCACAGAAATATCTGGAAGAATGTGCATGAAACTGTTCAAAGTGGTTACCTCTGGAGTGAGACCGTGGGGGAAGTTCCACTCTGTGTTGTATGTCCACAGGGCCTGGCTTTTGTCAGTGCGCATGCACTACTCTTTGCAAACGGAGAGGAGCATCAAGATCAGCCGGCACTGATCACAGGTCAGGAGGCAGCCCTGACTACAGAGGCACCAGTCCTTGTCCTTGCTCTCCGTGGACTTCCTTGCCTCGTTTCAAGTCGGGGTCATGCAACCTGATTCCAGAAATCGGGGGGGGGGGGGGGGGGGCGGGGGGCGGGGGGGCGGGTGCAGAACCGAGCTGACGGTGGCGGAGTCCGCGGCCAGGTCGGGAAAGAGAGGCTGAACCCGAGACCCTGCCGGTGCTGGTTTCCTCTGTTTTGTTCCTTGTGTGTTTTCAGACACCTACTCGTCACCACGGAGTAGGCGGGGGATGCTCTGCACCTGAGCATGCGCAGGCTCGACGCCGCACCAAGAAGGTGGCCGTAAAGATACCAGTGCAGTAAGTGCACCCCGTCAATATGGGTCTAGGTTGGTTTCCCAAATCCAAAATTTATGAGGTGCCCAGTCCCCAGGGCTGGTCTTTGGCCCACTCGGGAGTAAGGTAGAGAGGAGACAGTGTTCACATCCGTACAGAGATTTGGCCAAAACGAAAGGGGGGGGGGGGCTTTGGTAACCTACAGAACTGGCATTCAGGAAAGATGGCCGTTCTTTTCCTTTTCTAAACAATAAAATACCGGGATGTGCATCCACATGACAGCAGAGAGAGCCATTTTAAAAATGTTAGCCAAATGTTAACGGGTGTGATTAAAATCGTGCTACGCAACTTTATAGCCAGTATAATCCCAACCCCATGAAAAGGACATTAAATATTACGGCTGGAAAACACCAACGTGGCAACCACAGTCCAGGGAGCAATGTAGACTTTCTTGTGCTTTGTTCGCTTTCCCGAAGTACCCTCAGTGCGTGCTCTGCTCTAGCGATGGCCTTTGCAGTGAACTTAAAAGATGTAAACCGACCCCCAGTTTCGGAGTCAGAACGAACGGACTTCGCGCTGCATTCCCGCGATGGGTGTCTGTATGAATGAACGGCTCTTCCCTTTGTTGAGACCGTGATCGAGTTCTTTACACAGGTCAGCCGTCGTCATCTGTCCCATTTATTTTCCACGCGCTTACTGCTTGTGAAAACACAAACCCCCATAAATGTCAGCTCCTCTCTACCTGCTCCCTTTAAAAAAAATGTCTTAGTGCATGTTTATGCAAATGAAGGCGTTCAAAAGGAGTCAAGAAGAAGCCAATGCCTTTTGAATTCACGAGTCCGGATTCCCAAGGACGCAGCCGCTCTTGATGCGGGCAAGACTTCTCTTTACCCGAACCTGCCTTGGTTTTCCAAATCGATAGACACGAGGACGGTCGGTCCCCTGTAGCACTGGGCCAGCAGGCATCCGTCTCCCTCAGCTGAACAGGGAAGCGCCTCTCCCCATTCCCTGGGGTACCAGATCGCCCTGCGGCTGGCCCGGTCCCTCCGGGCAGCCTGCCGCGGGCTGGGCAGCCTGGCTAGGATGTCACACAAGCAGTGCACAGTTGCCAGGGAGATGGACTCCTGATTCACTGAGCCTGTCACATCTCAGCCTAGGATCCTCTTCCTACAAGAATCAAGCTGATGGATGGCCAACACCTGCGCCCTGGTCCTTTGGGGTGTGTCGTCGTCGTGTTAGGTGTACATAAAGGCACGTTGCCTCCAAAGGGCTCTTTATGACACACTTTCCTCTCAAAGCTCAGAATATGTATTACTATGTTGACAGCAGAGCCAAAGTGGGAGGGAACCCCATTCTTCTTTCCCATCAGCCTTACCCCACCCAAGACGCGTGCTTCTCTTTAAGAAGACAGCCAGTCCAGGGACTGCGCTCCCTGCTGTGGGGGGGTGGGGTGGGGCAGGAACACGTTTAGACCAGCCAGTCCTCCAGTTGCAGAGGAGAAAGAGGTGGGCAAGGCAGAGGATGCAAATCCTGAGGACTGCTGGGTGACCCAGAAAGTCCAGGCACACCAATCCAACCCCCACCCCTCCACCCCGCCCAACCTCTGTCCCCAGCTCATTTCTTCTCCTGGCAAATCCGGTCCCTTACAGACACCGGGGGTGAGACAAGACCGCGCTGGGCAGCACCACAGAGCACGGTGATCTCACCCCTGCTTCGGGGCTAGGGGGGCCATGACACAGAGCACAGTCTGGCCGTCTAACACCCTTCTGGGAAATCTGGGGCCTGAGGCACCAGGGTCTGGCTCCCAGGGAGGGATGCAGGAAAAGCCAGCGCTGACCTCGCTGGGAGAGGGAGCTACTCACTGTTGGTCAGCATCTGCAGGTCTTCCACGGACGGAGGGGAGGCCTTCCTCTCGTAGGGGATGACTGTGTTCAGATACTAGGAGACAAACGCATGCACTTGAGCCACGGGCCTCTGGGGGGAGCTACGAGAGGCCACCTGCGGAGGGGCGGGGTGGGGATATGGGCTTTCCTCTAAGAAACACACTCCGTCAAATGGCGGGGTCTCCACAGCACCCATGTGGTTCCCCTTCTGTCTTTGGGGAGTGTCTCTTTAAAACTAAGACTTGACCGTATCCACCAGGAAAAATGTCCCTCCATTCCAACTTGGGCATTTTCCAGGGATAAGAAACTCTGGTTATTTAAAAGTCCGGGTGAGATGTTTCTCATCGGGGCTGAGAGCACAGAGAGGGTACTGTGTTTTCTTACAGTGCAATTTGAGAATGAATGGCTTCTCTTTTGTCCAAATGACAGGCGAGAGAACCTCAACCACACCCTGGTCTTGAATGTTGGATTTGCGCCCTCTGCTGGGTGTGAGGCACTGCTACAACAAAATCATCTTGGGGATAACCCGGTGGGGTATCAGGCACTGGGCCAGGAGGTGAAGGGCCCTTGGGGAGCCGGGAAGCCGGGCAGAGTGAGTGAGACCTCCAGACCCAAAGTCAGAGGCTTCTGTGTTAGTCATGGCTGTGCCACGTGGCTCTCCCACACACCCGCCGCGTGGCCTTGGGGAAATCTTGCCTCATCGCTCTGGGCCTCAGTTCTCACCGCAGAGAAACAAGGGGACTGTGTTAGATGTTCCCAAAACCTCTCCCCATGATGTGTCCTAGAATTCTAACACGGGACCCAGCTACACGTACGTGTGAGACACACACCGTGTGTGCCCACTTATTCCACAGGCTCGCACTCATCTGTTCCCACACGGGCATCTCTATCAGATGGTGCACAACGTGAAAGGGGGGAGGGGAAAGTGGGGGAAGGGGAGAGGGGGAGGGAGAGGGGGAGGGGGGCAGGACTTGCTCATCCTGGCACCTGAGGGCCTAGCAACAGAGCTCAGCACATAACAGGACCGCAGTAGAAGTTTCGAGCGCTGTCTACAAGTAACCAGCAATGCTGCTCAGGCACACAGCCCGGAGTGGGCGGCTAGGGGACTGGTCCGCTGGCGCCGGAGTGGTGCACTTGTCCATCATCAAATGCATTTCCTTTTTCACGCATTTTGTTCTTAAAATAAGCTGACTTGTAGGGCTACACGCAGTGTCGACTTTTAAGTTTTCTCCACGTCCTGGAGCTCAAGGAACTGTTCACCTTTACCAAGAAAGACACGTGCTTCCTCCTCCAGAGGGAAGAAAGTGGGGGACCGCCCTTGCCCGAGTGCCGGGATAATCCCATTGAACCCCCACTCCCCTCTCTGCTGGGGAGGCCAAGTGGCAAGAGTCTGGGAGGAAAGCAGGGGACCAGGGAGACGGCCGTACCTGCTTGTCCGTCCCCGAGGAGCCGAAGGTCTGGCGGATGCTGCTCTGCAGGATGCTGGAGATGCCCTCCATGCTGAAGCGCTGGGGAGAAGAGACCAAGAAGAGGGGGTGCTTCCTGTTCTACGGCCACCCCCCACACACACCTTACCCTCCCCCCCCCACCTGGGACTTGTGTCCTCTCAACCACGCAGACCCCTGAGCGGCCACACTGTCCGGGTCACTGTCCAGAGTAAGAGTAAGGGACTAGAAAGTAAGAGTAAGGCCTGGGCTAAGAGACAGGCCAGAATGGAAACCTGAGCTTTGGGAGAATAAATACCGTGGAGACTCTTATCTAAACGAGTCACCACCACCACCCCCCCACCGGGGTAACAAGACCCCCACGCACTCCCACATTTTCCTGTGTAAAATGAAGCAGTACAGTGAGACGTGGACAGATGATGATGCAAATACCGTAGGGAAGACAACAAAATGCCCGGCCACTGAGAAGAGCAGATGGCCCAGCTGGTATGACTCAGTGGTTGAGCGTTGACCTATGAACCAGGAGGTCAGTGTTCGATTCCCGGTCAGGACACATGCCTGGGTTGTGGACTAGATCCCCAGTAGGGAGCATGCAGGGGGAAGCCAATCAATGATTATTTCTCTCTCTCTCCCTTCATCTCAGAAATCAATTTTTTTTTTTTTTAAGGGAGAGAAGGGCCAATGTCAAGCAGCTGCCCTTGTCTGAGATGCTTCTTCCAGATGCACACACCAAGGCCGTGCAGCGGGTGAGGACAGAGCCCAGGCAAGGGCTTCTGAAAAACCTCCCTGGCTGACCTGCTGAGCTTCCCTGGCCAGGAGCCTCTGCTCTGAAGAATCCTGTCCAGGTACCAACGAAGCACCATCATTTCCATCTGAAACACCCTACCCACATCCGAGCCAGGTGAGTCAGGGCTCTGCGCTCAGCAAGGAGGGGGGTTCTGACCCAGAGTCCCGGGCTCCACTTCTCCAGCCCCGAATGCCCTCACCCCACTTTCTAAGGTCTTGACCAAGAGAACATATTCGGTGATTTTCTCATGTCTACACCTTGTCTCCTCCAGTTAGACCTGAATCCTCTGGGGCAGGGCAGGGGAGGACACAGCTCGAATCTTCTCCCCCTTTTCTCCCCCCCCCCCCCAGCTGTCTGCCAGAGTCCCTTCCATCAGCCACTGCTCAGGAGAAGTCTGTTCTTGTCCGCTGCAGGGTTGGTGCCGGGACCTGGAGTGCCGGGTTCGAGGGGGGGCGCACAGGCTTCCGGCTGGGAGCTCACTCACATACCTTGAGGGGCATCTGGCTCCCCTTGTCTACGCGGCCGCTCTGCAGGCTCAGGCCTTTCTCTTTCCGCCTCTTTTTCATCAGCTCTCGCTGCTCCTTCTGCTTGTTCTGCACCTCGATGAGCACCGTGATGAAGGAGTTCTTCACTTCCTTCTCGAATTCCAGCTCATCCCGGCGGGCCAGCTGCTGCACCAGCTCCTCCGAGAAGTCGCGGATGGCGCCCTCCACCTGGTCCAGCAGCTCGGTCAGCTCCGACCCAGACATGTGCCTCAGTCCTGCGGGGAGACACCCACAGGTGGCACCTGCGGCCGCGCCTGAGCCGCTGCAGAGGCTCCGGGGCGCTGCCACTTCAGGTGGGACGGCCCCTCGAGGGGAGACCCCTTCCCACTCCCCAGAGGGCAGGAAAGACCTTTACAAGTAAGGGGCGCGAAGGGGAGGGCGGGGCCCGTATACTGTCTGCAGAAAAGACAGCACTCGTGGGGAAACAGAGGGGGAAGAAGAAAAGGCCCCCAAGGAAGCCAATGGACTCTACCCACAAAAAAGCGTGTGGACAGCCCTAGCTGGTCTGGCTCAGTGGATGGGGCGTCAGCCTGCGGACTGAAGGGTCCCAGGTTCGATTCCAGCCAAGGGCACATGCCTGGGTTGCGGGCTTGATCCCCAGTGGGGGCTGTGCAGGAGGAGACAGCCAATCAATGATTCTCCTTCATCATCGATGTTTCTCTCTCCCCCTCTCCCTTCCTCTCTAAAAATCAATAAAATATATATATTTTAAAAAGGGTGTGGACAGACACGTGGCTTCTTGATCCCTTGTTCTGTCTTCCAAATTGTCCTGTTTCCACAATATTCCTCATGTGAAATGGGTCGAGGGGGGGGGCGGGGAGGGGGGTATAAAGAGGAGGTTTTAGGACCGGCCAGTGTGGCTCAGTGGTTGAGCATCGACCTATGAACCAGAAGGTCCCGGTTCGATTCCTGGTCAGGGCACAGGCCTGGGTTGCAGGCTCCATCCCCAGTGTGGGGTGTGCAGGAGGCAGCAGATCCATGATTCTCATCATTGATGTTTCTCTCTCTCTCTCTCTCTCTCCCCCCCTCTCCATTCCTCTCCGAAGTCAATAAAAATATTTTTTAAACAAAAAAAGAGAGAGGGGGGTTTGGCATTGGTGCTGAAGAGCAATAGCGGGTGGTGCTGATTCCCAGGAGCTGGTCAAGCCGACCGCGGGATTAGCAGGGCACGTGGCGGCCCTCTCTCGCCTGCAGTCCACGTGGCAGCGCCTGCATTCAAAAGTGGGGCACGTGAGCGGAAGCCGGGCTACGCCGAGTGGAAAGTGAACCCTGGCGAGCGGTGTAGAGTGGTCTGCTATTGCATGTAACATGCTTATATTTAAGATGGTTTTTCTTGAATAATTGGTGTGTATTGCATGTAACATTATTGTATGTAAGATTGTTTTCCTTGAGATATTAATGTGTACTGCATGTAACATTATTGTATGTAAGATCGTTTTCCTGGAGATATTAATGTGTACTGCATGTAACATTATTATATTTGATTGTTTTCCTTGAGATATTAATGTGTATTGCATGTAACATTATTATATGTAAGATCGTTTTCCTTGAGTTATTAATGTGTATTGCATGTAACATTATTATATTTGATTGTTTTCCTTGAAATAAAGAAGAGAGAGAGTGTCTGCCACGCCAGGAAAGGGGAAGGGGGCCCGAGACCACGAGGCCCAGGCCACTGTCTCTGAATTCCTGCCCGCTGAGGCTTCTTCATTTAAAAGGGGTTCCTGGCCCACGGACCCCTCTCTGGCGGCATCTTCTGTTTCTGCCTCAGCATCCGTGTCCCTCCCCTTTCCGCTTCTGCTTTGCCGGATCCTTCCCCTTGATCTTGTCCCGCGAGCGGCCCTCCTCCTCCTGCATTTGCCACCTCACTCTGCGCTGCAGCTGCTTTCTCCGGCTGAGCTCGTCTGTGTTTGGGCCTTTGTGTGGCGGGGAAAGGCCCGGCCCGGCAGCTGTGATGGCAGCGCCACGGACAAGTGCGCTCCGTCGCTCGGCTCCGCACGGATTCCAGCCGGCCCCGCCCTGCCCCCGTCCCCACAGCCAGGCTCGCTTCCCGTCCGTTCTTCAGCTCACGCCTCGTTTTGACCGCTGTTCTAATCCATGTTTGGACCCATCTTTGCACCCAGACCCACCCACCTTCCCTCTCCGTTTGAGTCCCCATCACCCCACCCCCACGGGTCTACTCCTCCCTGCGGACGGATGGCATTCACACCCAGTTCGGCCTTTGCTGTGCGACTTCTTTTCACTTCATTCCGCATCCACCCGTTTCTTTGCACCTTCCCGGTTACGGCAGGCCTGTGTCGGGGAACAGCACGATGCACAGACAGGGCGTGGACTCTGGAGTCGACCCGCCTGGCTTCAGGTTCGGCTCCAGCCCTTCCGCTCGCATGCGGTGTGGGGGGAAATGCAAGGGGGAAAGAAGAGGCTTGGTTCTCCCTGTGAAAATGAGGGGTTCCCTCTCCCTGGCCTCCCCTCCTTTCAGAATGCCTTTCTCTGTCCTTTTCGAATGCATCTCACTCGTTTTCGTGGCCGAACAAAGCTCTTGCCAGTCTCAGGACTCAGGACTGTTTCCTCAAGAGCCAGGCAGTCACTGCTTGGAAAAGTCAGCATCGCCCTGGCCAAGTGGCTCAGAGGTGAGAGCGCCGGCCCACGCGCCGAGGGTGGCGGGTTCAATCCCCAGGCAAGGGCACATGCCTGGATGGCAGGTTCGATCCCCAGCCCCGGTCAGGGTGCATGGGGGAGGCAACCAATCAACGTGACACATCAATGTTTCTCTCTCTCTCTCTCTCTCTCCCCCCCCTCCCGCTCTCTTTCACTCTCTAAAAGTCAACGGGAAAAGCATCAGTGGAAAAGAAAGAAGAGTAATCTTCAAGGAGGCTAATGGGACTGACTCCAAACGGCAGAGCGTAACGAATGGAGTGGACTGCAGCCACTTGGGTCCAGACAGCCGTGGGATTTCTCTCTGGTTCCGCAGCCCCTTCGCGGCCGCTCGTGGCGTGCCTGCGCTCTGGCTTACTGCTTATTCAAGGACACAACGGTTTTCGTTCTCTGCTTCCGGGGAAAGCTTTCCTGGGTGGAAAGGAGATTTTGTTTTCGATTACGTTTTTGCCACGGTGGCCCATGCTTAGCCTCTCAGAATACTCAGCTCAGTCCTGGGGTTGGTGTGAGGATGAGGTGACGTTATTCGCAGAACATCTTAGGGTAAGGAAGCGCTCCCAAAACATGAGCCGTCGTTATTATTACCTTCTGTAGGGGGTTCTCGTTGATTACGTCATGGTCTTTGCTCAGTTTTACACCATTTTAATTTTGTGCAACTACCTTTTCATTTCCAGAAAGTGCTACCTTGCCCCCTGATGCCCAGTAAGAAGGATGTGGCCACCTCCCTGGATGTGAGGTTCCATTAGCTATAGTGAGGCACGTGCCCAGCGCCTGGCCCAGGGCAGGGTCCATCCCCGGCGAGCCCGCCCCGCCCTCACCTTCATAGGACCAGTTGTTGTTGAAGGTCTGGGTCAAGGCCTGCATCTCCTGCAGGAGCACCGAGTCCGCCTGGGAGGAAGTTTCGGCCCCGTCCTCCTCCTCCAAGGCCTCCTCCTCCTCCTCAGGGTCCGGGGAGTTCTGCATCATTTCTTCGATCTCCTCGATGACCTGAGGGAGGGCCACAGGAGACTAAGTGACCCTTGTCCTCTGCTGGAGGGACATCCTGGCTGGAATTTGGGTCAGGTAAGGACATGTCTAAGTTGCTGCCTGTGAAATCCCTAACGCAGTGCTGTTACTTAATGCGCATTAAATACTAACAAAAATAGGCCTGACCAACGGCTTGCACACGCTCCTTTCTTTAATGCAAAGCTTCTCCCAAGAACAGCGTTCAGATGAGTGCGTTATGGGGAATACACGGCGCTTCCGGGGAAGGAGGCAGCGCCGCCTGGAAGGACACGCTGATGGGCCCGTTGTGTCTAAGTGGGAGAATGTTTCACCCACCAACCTTAACGCGAAACCGGCCCATTCCTTGTCCCAGTGCCTGTGGCTGGGAAAAGGAAAAGGAAAGAGACACAGTGTTCCCAGAACAACTCAAAATGTGGCGGGTTTTCTCGCACGGAAGGAAGCGGCTATTTCTCCAGGTTTTAGACAGGAACGAAAGCTGCCTGGCAACAAGCGGACATAAAGCTCCTAAAGGAATCACAGGGCTGCAGGGTGCAGAGAGCAGAGAAGAGGTGAGAAATCCAGCTCTGATCCAGACCGGGGAGGGGACACTCCCGGGAGTGAGGGTGATGTTAGATGGCGGCCAAAAGAAATGGGGTGAGCGACTCTGCACAGTCATCGTGTGCACAGAAAGAAAGTGAACAGGCAAAGGCTACTTCTGAAAAATAAGCCTGGTCACCGCGGTGACCTGCTTTCTGCATCTGTCCGTTCACGACGCGGTGACAGGCTCCGGCTCCAAGGCCGCTGGGCCGGGGTCTTCGTGTTAGGCTGGACCAAAGCTAAGAAGACGTGCCGTCCCCTCCTTTAGAATAATGGCTGTTGAGTCCCAAACCTCCTCGTCTGTACGACTACATTCAGGGGACACCCCATCTCTGACTACCGAAAGCCCCTCACAGGAAGCAACCGAATGACACAGCCCCTTTAGAACTGCACAGCTGAGTTTCTCTTGATGTCAGAGCAGTTATCATCGAATTTCTCCGAAAATTCACAAGAACTAACTGGTTCCCTTCAATCTCTTGCTCCTCACCTACTGACATCCCACCTTTGACCACAGACACAAAGGAGTTCCTTTTACAGAAAAGCTCTTTCTGGCCTCCGTGGCTCCCAGTGGAGCTTTCTCTGAATTATTTCGTGAAAAAAACGTGCACGGCGCCTGCTCAGAACAGCCATCCATAAATATTTGTTGACTGAAAGGTTCAGTAAGGAAGCCAGAGAGCCAACATTATTCTCCTTCAGGAATAAATTATTCAAGCCAAAAAGCAATCATCTCGATCAAGTGTGAAGCACTATCTTTTTTTCTTTTTTTTCTTTTAACAAACAAAGAGACACAAGTGTCTCTAAGACTCCTCTCAGAAGGCTCAGCATCCTCTGTGTTCCGTGAAATAGGAGGAAAACAGCCATCGCACAGAAGCCTCACCCCCCACTTCCATTTTTGGAAGAACAGGTATTTGGGGTCCACGTTTTGGTGTCTGGACTCCAAGCACGTGAATTACAGTAAGAGTTTTAGCAGGAAGTAGAGTCAGTCAACACCGGGCCTCCCTCTGGCTGTTACCCAATACGGAGCCCGCCCAACCCAAGTGTCTGGCATTACGTTCCTATTTACAGCAGGTGGGTAAACTGAGGCATAAGGAGACATGAAATCCCTTCTGAAAGACACTCCAAGTCATCAACACAGACACCCAAGACCATACATTTTCTTCTGCCTTAAATGAATGTGACAAGTATATTATCTTAAGTTGTTTCGCCATTAAAAAAGTTCCTGCCCGGCTGGTGTTGCTCAGTGGCTGAGCGTCGACCTATGAACCAGGAGGTCACGGTTCGATTCCCGGTCAGGGCGCACGCCCGGGCTGCAGGCTCGATCCCCGATGGGGGGCGTGCAGGGGGCAGCCGATCAACGCTTCTCTCTCATCGTTGATGTTTCTGTCTCTCGTCCCCTCTCCCTTCCTCTCTCTGAAGTCAATAAAAATAGATTTTTTTTTTAAATCCCAAGAACAAAAAAAGAAAAAAAAATGAATTAATTTTTAAAAAGAAAAAACATCCCCGGAACCAGAGGAGATCCTCCTACCTGATCTGCTGTGAGCAGAGGCTCCTCGTTGATCCCAGAGTCGTGCTCACTCTTCTCATTGAGCTCTTCCTCCTCTTTGTCGTGGATCTGGAGGGGGATGGAATTCTGGTTGATCACCAGCAGAGCTAGGAATTCTCTCTAGTCTCTACAACAGGGGGCACTGCCTGAGGGGCCCCTCCAGCCTTCCACTGGGTAAAGGGCAGTCTGAAGAGGGGTCCGAGTTCTGTCCCTCTCCCACGTGCCCCTGCCACACCGCGTGCGCCACTGAGCGCGGGTGGCAGGGAAAAGACGACGAGGGGTGAGCGGCAGCCCTTCCTGACTCAGAGGGAGCAGCTGTTCTTTGACCCACAGACGGGTCATCCTTGTGTGAACAGGAACCTTCTCCAGGTGAACGATGCTGTGAGCGACGCCTGCAGCAAAGGCCTGCTCCTGTAGCTAAGGAGCTCCGACCGGGGAGGTGGTTTCCGGAATTCACTTCATTAGGCATTTTAAAGGACAGGCTTCCCGCCCGGCCAGCGTGGCTCAGTGGCTGAGCGTCAACCTATGAACCAGGAGGTCACGGTTCGATTCCAGGTTGCAGGCTCGATCCCCAGTGTGGGGCCTGCAGGAGGCAGCGGATCAATGTTTTTCTCCCATCACTGACGTTTCTGTCTCTTTCCCTCACCCTGCCTCTCTCGGAAATCAATAAAAAACATGTGATTAAAAAATAATAAAATAAAGGATGGGCTTCTCCAGTCCCAACAGGCATGCTGTCAGGATCGGGTGAAATACCATCCGTTCTGGGAATCTAGGCATGTGCACAGCTGACGGAGGCTGTAACAGCCCATCTGGGACATGCCCCCGAACAGCCTGCCCACATGAACCGACGGGCAAACCCACAACAACAAACACCGGTCATCTGCCCTGCTTCTCCAAAATCCCACGTGAGAGTCCATCCCACGTAAGATTCCGATCTGCTGCGAGTAGAGGCTCTACCATCGCCATGGTAGATGTTGCTGTCCAACCAGGCAGCCACGGCCTATCGGGCTTCCTGACCGCATCCAAGGCCACGGGCCGCCATGTACGTTCACATCCTGCAGAGCATCAGCCACTCAACGCCCAACAAGAGGCCTCTGTCGGGAAGCCGGACGTGCAAGTCACACAGGAGCTGGCGCAGTGCCTTCGGGGGACCTCCCGGCAGAGGCCAGGAATCAGTTCCGCTCGCTCGCCAGGGGCTGGCACGCCCCTCGGCCTCTCTCCTGGCTCGTACCTTCCCGTTCTAAGAGGAAACACCCCGGCTCCAACGCCAGCCGCCCTGCCAGACGCAGCCTGTCCTTAGAAACCATTCCCTCTTCCCTGAGCGCCACCTTGGCAGGCACCCCTCACAAAACACACCCCGTCTGTCTCCATTTGCTTAAAACCAGGACTACGGCATAAAAAAATTAATCAAGCGGGTATTGAATGCCATCTGCGCTCAGCCTGGCTGAGGGGTAGGACGGGGAGGGAATGGGGTCATTGGCGGGACTGTGCGCCAGATGGTGACATCCATTTCTGCGGTGGAACCCAGATGCTCCTGTGCCTGCCAAGTCCACCACCTGTGGCAGCCGCCTGGTGTCCCGGCTCCCCGCCATGCGGACACACCTCCCGGAGCCACCGCTCTTCCCAACCACACTCTCTCTTTTCCTTTTCTTTCCTTTGTTGAATTTATTTACTTTTTTTAATGCTACATTTTATTTTTTAATCTTTTTTGTTGAAAGTATTACATATGTTCCCTTTTCTCTCTAGTGACCCCTTCTAGCCCTCCTCCACCCCCACTCCACCCCTGCTGCCCTAGGCCTTCACCACACGATGGTCTGTGTCCATGGGTCATGCACATTCGCATACAAGTTCTTTGGCTGATCTCTTCCCACCCGCCCCTGCCTGCCCTGCAGAGCTCATTTAGGGCCAGAGAGTCCTGTGGGAGAAGTCGGCTCCTAGGAAAACAGAGTTTTGGGTTTTCTGTTTGGATTACTATTTATAAGTCTGACAACAAGTGTTAGTCTATAACCGGATTGATTTTTTTTTTTTTTTTACATTAAGTCTTTTTAAAATGGATGGTTCCCGTTCTGAAATGTGGCCGATTTTAGTGGGTTTCCTTCTAAAGAATACTGTACCTTTCAAGCATGCTGTCTCCCTTCCCAGGGTCCCCTGGGTGTGCGCCCCTGGGGGAGGGCAAGCAGGAAGCCTCTGCTGCTCAAATGTTACGGGCAGTGGCGTGAATGCCTCTCAGTCAGAGCTCTCTTTCCTCGCCCCTTCGCTGGCACGAAGCCCACAGTCTGATTTGTCAGACTTGGGTTAAAAGAGATTTGAAAATCAATTACAAGCCTGTGAAAGTTACCCTGAGTTCCTAGTACGATGAACTCACCATATTTTCTCGGATCTCAGAAGTCTGCCACTAAAAATAAAATAAAGTAAAAGGAGAAGCACCCACAGAGTATTCCCCAGAAAGCCCTGGCTCCTACACATGACTTACCGCCTCCTCTGTCTGCTTTCATCACATCCACCCTGTCCCTGGCCTTCCCTCCTCCTTTCTCCCTCCTTCCTCGCTCTCCCTAGGCCCCTCATCCCACGTTTGCTCTCAATCCTGCCGGACTCTCTTCTGCTCCAATAGCTGCTGTCGCTTCTCCACAAGCCTCTTTCCTGACAGGTGCCGTTTACAGACTCCTACTTGCCTTCCATTGCCCGGACACTGTCTGTGCAGAGATGGAAGGTTAGAAGAGGACTAGTGCAGAAAGAGATTTTTTTAAAAATATATTTTATTAATTTTTTTACAGAGAGGAAGGAAGAGGGATAGAGAGTTAGAAACATCGATGAGAGAGAAACATCGATCAGCTGCCTCCTGCACGCCCCCCACTGGGAATGTGCCCGCAGCCCAGGCACCATGCCCTTGGCCGGAATCGAACCCAGGACCCTTCAGTCCGCAGGCTGACACTCTATCCACTGAGCCAAACTGGTTTCGGCCAGAAAGAGGCTTTTGAAAAATGACAGCATTTATATATATGGATAAGAGTATATGTTAGATAGGCCTGGCCAATGTGGCTCAGTGGTTGAGCATCAACCTATGAACTAGGAAGTCAGGGTTCAATTCCCAGTCAGGGCACATGCCTGGGTTGTGGGCTCCATCCCCAGTAGGTGTGCAGGAGGCAGCCAATCAAGGATTCTATCTCATCATTGATGTTTCTATCCTCTCTGCCTCTCCCTTCCTCTCTCTAAAATTAATAAAAACATTTTTAAATAAGTATATGATAGGTATAGAGAGATAGATGATAGAGACAGATAAGCACTATGTATATGAAAGAGTACATGAATACACGTATTCCTAATATACGCCACAGACAGAAATTGCCACAAGGAGTTCCATTGGCCTCTGTGTGACTATGGGAAGGTGGTGAAAATGGGAAGATGAAGTCAAGAACAATCTGCAGGCAGGTCATTTGGGCCTCGACTTCTCTGGAGACTAACACTGCGAGGCGGTGTCATACTGTCCCAGTGAGCTCTGGCTCTTTCAAGAAAAAGGACCCTTCCAAGGGACTCTGCCTAGAACTGAGAAAAGGAAACGGAGAGTCAGGAAGAGACCTGGCCATGCTAGTCAGCAAGCTGCTTCTTCCGCGGGCTTTGGTGGAGCGGGGCTGCCGACGGTAACCTGGGAGCCCAGAGCTTGAAGATAAACCCCCAGAACCTCCCCCCTCGCACCGTGCACGGTTATCAGGGTGAGGCTCAACACTACGGCGAGTCCTTGTGTTCGATGCGACTGTGAACCAGGGCCTTTTGTGAAAGCATTCCAGTGTCCCGTTCATACGAAAGGGAGTCACGGCTGCCCAGTATTTCCCTCCCGCTCATCACGACTGTTCCACAGGGGTGCCTGCCTTCTGGACCAAACTCAAGAGGACAAAGACACACTTCCACCTCCCGTCAAAAAGTAGAAAAAAATGTAAAAAGTCACCATGTTCCAGGCCCGAGGTAAAAGCAACCATATCCCTTCTGTGCCTGTGAACCACCAGCAGACAGCTGTGTGGTTAGGTCAATGCCTCAGCATCCCCAGAGTGAGACACTCAGAGCACAGCAAGCAGCAAGGGGCCCCAGGTGCTGGCTGTAAGACTTAATGAGCAAATGAAAAGGAGAGGACTGAGGGGTGCTCTCACTCGCCCCTCCACAGGGAACTTAGCTGCCAGTCACCTGGAACAGGAAGATGTAGCTTACTATCCTGAACTTCCATGTCCTCTTGTCCAAGACAACCACCGCCTCCTATTAATTAAAGTTACAGGGACGAAATAGACCATCTTTTACAGCACAGTCAGGAACAAAATGGGTGAATCCACTTAAAAAACCAATAGCCCTGGCCGGCAGCTCAGTTGGTTAGAGCGCTGTCCCAGTATGCCAAGGTTGCAGGTTTGAACCCCAGTAGGGGCACATACAAGAATCGACCAATGAATGCATTAATAAGTGGAACGACAAATCAATGTTTCTCTCTCACTCACTCCCTCTTCCTCTCTCTCTCTCTCAAATCGATAAATAACAATAAAAGTGGAAAATTGTGAATAATAATAATAAATATATACATACATAGCTTAAGCATATTATTTTGACCTAAAAATATAAATGTGCGTTTATTTATTCACCAAGCTCCTCATAGAAGGCCAAGGCATTTTCTTCTATGATGGGCCTCTGAGTAGAATTTCACATAGTCTTTCTTGCATCATCCATGTGATAATACAACTTTTAAATGACTTCCCATTTCCGTGTTTATAGTAGAAGGTACACGGGAGATTGAGCACACACATTCACCTCTGCTTCCTCCTGAAAGCCTACTTAAGTGAGGGCAAAGGGATCAAAAAGGACTGCCCCACAGGGACAACCAACGGGAGAAAAGACGGTAATAGAAGAGATGCTAGGAAGCAGATGCTGACGTCGCCGACGAGAGGGGTCAGCCCCGCGAGGAAGCTGCCGACAGTACGTGGATTTGCACTGAAGCCCTTGAAAGGCTCGGGAATGGAGACTTCAGGCAGCAGGGTGAGGGGGGCTGAGAAGAAGGATTTGTCAGGACTTCCCACCGGGAGCGGTGAGACCCCAGGTCTCGTCTCTCTTCCCAGGTAGAAAGGCCTCGACCACCCTCCATCAAAAACACTGACCATTTCACTCTGGGAATGATGGACTAGGGAGGCTGGGCTCAGAGACCCCAGGCCACCTGGAGGTAGGGGCGAGGCATCTTACTGAAAACAGAGGGATTAGGTGAACATATACCGACTCACCATAGACCCCTAGTCTCCTTCCCTGACCTGGCTCCACGGACAGCAGCCTGCAGGCTTATTCTCCTCCAACTAGACCCTGGAAGACTGCACGTTATAGTCAGTGCGTTGCTGGGACCCCCGCCTAAGAAACAGACCTACAGATACATGCCGACATTTGGGGTCCCCAGACAAAATGACCAGGTCCCGGCTGGTCACCCTACAGCATGTCCCGGCAGGAGGCAAGCCCTGCCCCGCAGCAGGAGCTCGGCCTTGTAGCCTCACTTCCAAATAAGAAAAGGTGACCAATGATTGTCAGACATTTGGGGACAGGGACCACAGCAAACATACAGAAAGGGGAAATCAAAAGCCATACAGAGCCCTGACCGGTGTAGCTCAGGTGGTTGGGCATCATCCTGTGCCGGAAAATGTCGCTGGTTCGATTCCCCGTCAGGGCACATGCCCGGGTTTGGGGCTCAATCCCTGGTGGGTGGTGTGCAGGAGGCAGCCAATCAGTGTTTCTCTTTCTCTCTCCCTCTCCCTTCCCCTCTCTCTAAAAATCAATTAAAAAAAAAAAGAAGGCAATATAGAGTGTGCTCTCCGTCTCAGGAGCATGTCGGCACTTTCCCTTCTTCCTCCTCCCACCCCAGGCGTGGTACCTTTGGCTTTCTTCTCTTTCCTAAGCTCCAAGGGCCCTTCTTCTGCCTCTGTAACTTGCTTCCTGAGCCCATGCAGCCCAGCTGGCTCACTTCTACTACCTTTATAACTTGCTAAATAAACTTCCTCTTATGGTTTGGAAAAAAGAAGAAGGAAGAAAAGCAATACAGAGGGCAGAAGAAATCCCTCCCTATCATCATTGCCCTCTTAGGCGTAACAAGAAAATATCGCTTCCCCCCTGGCTGGTTTAGCTCAGTGGATAGAGTGTTGGCCTGTGGACTGAAAGGTCCCAGGTTCGCTCAAGGGCACATGCCTGGGTTGTGGGCTCCATCCCCAGTGTGGGGCGTGCAGGAGGCAGCCAATCAATGATTCTCTCTCATCATTGATGTTCTTATCTCTCTCTCCCTCTCCCTTCCTCTCTGAAATCAATAAAAGTATATATTTTTTTAAAAAAGAAAAGAAAATATCACTTCCCTGAAACAGGAAAGAGTTCTTAGAAATTAAACATATGAATAGCAAATTTGGAGGTTCAGTAGAAGAGTTGGAAAGGTGGGAAAAAATCACCTAGAGCAGTGGTCGGCAAACTCATTAGTCAACAGAGCCAAATATCAACAGGACAACGATTGAAATTTCTTTTGAGAGCAGAAAACCGACTTCTGCGCATGGGCCACGAAGTTTCCATCGCACTGTACGTGCGCGCCCGCACGTGGTATTTTGTGGAAGAGCCACACTCAAGGAGCCAAAGAGCCGATGTGGCTCGCGAGCCGCAGTTTGCCGACCACTGACCTAGAGAGTACAACAACAAAAAGCAGATAGAAACTGGGAAGGAAAAAAAAAATCAGGAGATCCATTTTTAAGCCCAACATTTGAATAAAAGGAACTGCGAAAAGTGAAAACAGAAGAGATGTCCTCTTCTAGCCATGACAGGCTGCCTAGTACTGGACTTACCCCTCCTGCCATGCACAACTATACATCTGTCCAGGATCTATGGGCCAATTGTTTTCCGGCCCTGGACACAGGCAGTGCAAGGCTGTGATCCTCGATGGAGGAGAAAAACACAAAGCGAATGGAAGCTGAGAGAATCTGTCTCCTGTTCACTTACACTACCAAGAAATACTAGAGAGAGTGTTTTGACCTGAAAGGGAATCATGGAAAATGAGATCTACAGGAAGGAATAAAGAATACCGAAAACAGCACATGTGTGGGTAAATGTAAAAAGCATCCTGAGGCCCTGTAGCCTTGAGGACACAGGCAGGAGCTGGCAGTGTGTGGGCTGAAGAGGGCCTTTCCCAGACCGACCAGGCTTGCACCCTGACCTTGGATGCCCAGCCTCTGTAACTGTGAGAAATAGATTTCTGCTGTGCACAAGCTACCCAGTTTATGATATATTGTTATAGCAGCTCACACGGACTAAGACAGTTATTTTCTTAAAAGCTTAAAATATGATCAAAGCTCCCATCATCCTATATAATAAAAGGCTAATATGCAAATTGTCCCCTCGGGAGTTCGACCGACCAGGAGTTGGACCACTCGCTATGACGTGCGCTGACCACCAGGAGGCAGCGTGGAATGAAGGAAGGCCCTGATTGGCTCTGATCGCCAGCCAGGCCTAAGGATCCCACATGTACACAAATTTTGTGCACTAGGCCTCTACTCTAGTAAATACAAGGAAGGGAATAATAAATTAAGAGAAGAAATCTACAAACTAGAAAGTGAACAAATAATTGGGGGGGGGGGGGTCGCGGAGTGGTTCTCCAAAAGATGAATAAAAGTGATAAATCCATACATAGACTGAGGGAGAGGGAAAGGAGATAGAAAACACAAATTAACAATATCTATAATAAAAAGGGGACATCACTACAGATCTTACTGACATTAAAAGAATAAGAGAATGTCATCAACACCTTTGTGGTCAATATATGTAATGACAGAGTAAATGAACAAATTTCTTTTAAAACACAATTTAACAAAACCAACTAAAAAAGAAATGGAAAATCTGAATAGCCCTATATCTGTTAAAGAATTGAATCTGTAATCAATCAAAAACCTTCCACAGAGAAAACCCCTGGTCCAGATGATTTCAAAAGTGTGGTCTATGAAACATTTAAGGAAGAAAAAATACCAATCTAACACAACTCTTTCAGAAAACAGAGGAAGAAAATTTTCCAAATTAGTTTATGACATTACAAAAAATAAAGAAAATCAGAAAGGATATATGCACCCCTATGTTCATAGCAGCACAATTCACCATAGCTAAGATTTGGAAACAGCCTAAGTGCCCATCAGCAGATGAGTGGATTAAAAAACTGTTGTACATCTACACAATGAAATACTACGCTGCAGTAAAAAAGGAGTTCTTACCATTTGCAACAACATGGATGGAGATGGAGAGCATTATGCTAAGTGAAATAAGCCAGGCAGAGAAAGATAAATATCACATGATCTCACTCATTTGTGGAATATAATGAACAACATAAACTGATGAACAAAAATAGATCCAGAGACAGAGAAACATCAATCAGAACATCAAACCTCAGGGAAGGTAGGGGATGGTGGGCGTAAGGGGGAGAGATCAACCAAAGGACTTATATGCATGCATATAAGCCTAACCAATGGACACAGACAACAGGGGGGTGGGGGCATGAATGGGATGTGGGGGGTAATGGGGGAATAAGGACACATATGTAACACGTTAATCAACAAAGAAATTTTAAAAAGAAAATTACAGAAAAGGTTCCTCATGAACATAGGTGCAAAAATCCTTAATTAAAACATTATCAAATCAAATCCCAATTATATAAAAAGAATAATATATCATGAGTGAGTAGGGGTTCTCTTTTAAAAAAAGTTTAGTTTAATATTTGAAAATCAATTAGTGTAATTCACCATATTAACAGAATTAATTGAGCTATATCTATAAAGAGATCTATAGATTTAATACAATTACAGTTGAATTTTCAGCATGCTTTTTTGAAAAACTGATCAGCTGACACAATTTTATATGAAAATGCAATGACCTAAAATAGCCAAAACAATTTTGGAAAAAAAAAAAAAAGAGCAATGCTGGAAAACATACGATTTTAGGACAAGACTTATTATAGAGCTATAGTAATGAATACAGCATGACTCATGTGTAAAGATATATGGATAGCAATGAAACAGAATAGAAATTTCAGAAATAGATTCACACATGTATGGTCACTTAATTTTCAGCAGAGTTGCTAAGATAATTTAATAGGGAAAGGATATTATTTTCAATGAACAGTACTGGAACAATGGATAGTCATATACACACACGAACCATAACCTTACCCTGCCACCATATACAAAAACTAACTTGAAATAGATCATTAGCCCTAGAACAGCTAAACTATAAAATTTCTAGAAAACTTAAGGAAAAAATCTTAATGACCCTGGGTTTGGCAATATCTGATATACTACACAAGAAGCACAAACTATAAAAAGAGAGAAACCAATAAATTAGACTTCATCACACTTAAAAAACATTTCATCTTTAAAAGAGAATGTTAATAAAGTTAAAAGGCAATTCATAGACAAGAAGAAAATATTCATAAAACGTACATCTCACAAAGGACTCAAATCTAGAACATATGTGTTAAATTAATTAAACAAGGGGGTCATTGGATGGAGGAGGCTTTAATGCCTTGGTGGCCTACTAAGCACACCTAAACCTAAGCCTCTAATACCTCAAGGTTAGGAATTCAAGCCAAAGGGCAACCAATCACAACCAACCAGCTAGACTTTCCCAAATAGTACAACTACTTGAGTAAGCTCTAGCCAATCAGACAATTTCCTTCCTTTGCTCCCGCCTCTTCTCTACAAAAGGCCTTTCATTCTCATGTCGTTTGTTTGCTAAAATAACTCATACATTTAATATGCCTCGTTTATCTCTTATCATAGGAACTCTAATAGCTGAATAATAAGAGCACAAACAAACCAACAAACCACTAGGAAAATGGGCAAAAGATCTGAACAGGCACCATACCAAAGAAAGCACACTGGGAGTAAATAAGCACATGAAAAGAGGCACAATATCATACATTACTAGGGAAATGCAAATTAAAACCTAAGTAAGATACTACTATACACCTACTTTTACAACTAAGATTAAAAAGGCTGTACCTAACAAGTGCTGGTGAGGGTGTGAAATAATTGGAGCTCTCAAGCTAGAAATGAGTTTGGCAGGTCCTTTAAAACGTGAAACATGCGTTACCATGTAACCCAGACATTCTACTCATAGGTTTCTAGCCAAAGGAAATGAAGACAAACATCCACAAAAAAAACTTTCACAAGAGCATTCATAGTAGCTTTATTTCCAATATTTAAAAACTGAAAACCACCCAAAGATCCATCAACTGTTAAAAGAATAATTATGATATGTCCATGTGATGGAATATTACTCAGCAATAAAACATGAACTGTTGAAACACCAATCAGGAAGAGTGTATGCAGCCCTACGTTCATAGCAGTGTTATTTACAATAGCTAAAATCTGGAAACAGCCCAAATACCCATGAGCAGATGAGTGCATAAGAAAGCTGTGGTACATTTACACAACGGAATACTATGCGGCTGTAAAAAAGGGGGCTCTTACTCTTTGAGACAGTGTGGATGGACCTGGAGACTGTCATGCTAAGTGAAATAAGCATAGAGAAAGACAAATATCACATGATCTCACTTATATGTGGGATCTAAGGAATGAAATAAATTGACGAACAAAATATGTCCAGAGGTGTGGATTCATGGAACGGAACAACAGATCTTGGGCGGGGGTGGGGGAGGGAGAATGGGAAGAGATCAACCAAAGAACACATATGCATAACCCATGAACACAGACGATAGTGTGGGGAAGGCCCGGGGAGGTGGGGTTTGGGTGGAGGGGGGCAAAAAGGGAGAAAATGGGGGACATCTGTAATACTGCCAACAATTAAAAAAATTTTTTAATGAACTGTTAATACATACAATAAAATGGATAAATATCTAAGTAATTATGCTGAGTTTTAAAAGCCAGGCGAAAAGGAAAAAAAAGTACATGGTGCATGCTTCCATTTATACAACCTTCTAGAGAAGGCAAATTAACCTATAGTGACAGAAGCAGGTTGCCTGGAGATTGGAGAGTGAACAGGAAGAGGGACCGCTATGCCCAGTATCTTGATGGCGGTGACGGTTTCACGATACATACATACATCAACACTAATCAAAATGCACACTTTCATAGGTGCCGGGTATTGTATACCTACTATCCCTCAGTAAAGCTGTGAGGAAAACAATGAAAACCAAAATATAAAGTAAAATAATAATATATCACAACCACATCAGGTCTATCTCAAGAATGCAACTGATTTAATATTTGAAAATCAATTCACATACTTCATCACAGTAACATAATGAAGGAGGAAACTTGTACATTCATCTCAATAGAAGCAGAAAACAGAAATAATTAATCTTCAGAGAACTAGCACAAGAAAACATGCAAGTGATGAGCTTCCAGGTTAAAAGGGCCCACTGAGGAGGATGCAGAATGAATAAATAAATAAATTTTTTTAACTCACTATAAGGCATATTACTGTAAAATTTCAAATGAGAAAGGAAAAAAAAAATCCTAAAAGCTTCTGAAGAGAACCAAAAGAGTCACATATAAAGACAGGGGCTGGAAGGAGGGGGATAAAAGGGTAGGAGGGGATGGGAGATATCCGTAATACTATCAACAATAAAGAATATATTTAAAAAGAAAAAATAAAGACAGGGAATCTAAGTAGATGTGGGACTTCTCACAGTGCCTGAAAGCAGGAAGACAAAAGAACATCGTCTTCAGAATTCTGAGAGAAAAAACTGCAACTTAAAATAACCATCCAGTCACGCTCTCCATCAAACAGATGACTGGAGAGTGGAGACATTCTCATATATTCCACAGCGCGTATTCTGCTGTACTCTTTCTCAACAGTATACTGGTTTTTTCCCACCAAAACAACAAGATAAGGATACGTCAGGCAGAGGACTGGAGAGAGAGGCAAGAAGAATCCCCAGGATGAAGGTGAGGGAGTGCCCAGGACAATGGCTGTGTGGCTGAGGCACAACCCGGCTGGTTTATAGCAGAAAGATGGAGGGTACTAGCTTAGGTGTTTTCTAGGAAAAAAATGAATTGATAGAATATCTGATTTTTTTTTAAGCCTGGTTGTGAGACATTTAGGGTCCCCTCAGAGTTCAGGGTTGAACTAATGGTAGATATACTAGTATAAGGAAACAAAGCAAGTGGAAAGCCAAGGTAACGCTTCACTCCAGATTAAACAAAAAGTCGTACAAGAGAGGAAATATTCTTCTAGAACACTGTGCATGACTCAGCAAGAAACAGTTTTTACAGAGTCCACGAGTGTGTGTACTTAATATTGATTTAACTATACTAGAATGGGACAGGCTAAGTTGGAGCATTTGAAGTGATGTAAAAGAATTACATTTTTCCCAGCTGGTGTGGCTCGGTTGTTGAGCGTCAACCCATGAACCAGTAGGTCACAGTTCTTCTATTCCTGGTCAGGGCACATGCCTGGTTTCAGGCTCCATCCCCAGTAGGGGGCGTGCAGGAAGCAGCCGACCAATGAGTCTCTCTCATCATTGATGTTTCTCTCTCTCTCCCTCTCCCTTCCTCTCTCTGAAATCAATAAAAACATATTTTTAAAAAAGAATTGAATATTATCTTTCATAATACAAAGAAATAGATAACAGCCAAAACTGTGCGCTTTAAATAATCAAAGAAATAATGTAAGAAAATTGTAGATATCTGCCAAAGGAATCAGCTGAAGGAAATAAACGTGGTTGCCTCTGGGGAGGAGGGCAAGACAGGTCGGCTGCTCTTTTCATTTGTTTTAAGCCTTGGATTGTTTTAAAAAGTATCACTTGACTTTTAAAACGATGTGCACGTGTTACTTTGATTTTAAAAAAGCAAAAACGACTCTCTCTGCCGTCATAAGCCAACACTGTCCATAATATTCAATTCGATGACTTAGTCACAGTCACAATTACAAGCACGGACAGGTTTGGGAACAACACAGCTGCTTCTTGCCAGTGAAGCACTTGAGCGGAAGAAGAGATTGCACGCTTGCTAGTGAGAAGCCTGCGGGCTGTGTGCCTTCAGCACGCCAAGGGCGTCCGGTCCGCATGTGTTACGGAAGGGATACGGAGCACCGTTAACCTAGCAAGTCCTTTCAGCTGAGGTCAGCTAGCAGCGCTTCGGCTGCACTGAATGCAGATCACGGAGGAGGATGAACTAAGACAGCCTTGCTCCATCCATTTTCGCTACCTTGTCCGTTTCCCAGGGTTTAAATGGAAGAAATTCGGCAAGGAACCAAGCTCAAGACCGCCCTTCTCAGGGTCATTCGATTTGCTCTGAAATATTAAGCCTCTTGAGGGAAATCTGCCAGTGAGGATAAACGGAAGTCCTTTGGAAGGGCAGGCTGTCTTACACATCCTTCGGCTTACTCCTCAAAATGAGTTGGGAAGGTGGCAAAAGAGATAAAGCAAAAAATCTGCCTTTCGCCCCGAGATGGACCTGCTTACATTTCAGTCACCTGGTTTGTTTCACCACTGCCTCTCTTCTCCTTTGCATTTTGGGTAACCTACTAAACACCGCATACGTGAGCATTGCAGCAGGAAATAAGACAGGACCCGAGACACACCCTCCAAGATCAATGCCAAGCAGTGTCCTAGCAAATCTCTTAGTCTCAAAGTCTCCATCTTACCTGCCCCAGCCAATGAAGCCTTGAGGTTTTTGAGTACTTTGGATTGCTAATTATTAGAAGAGTTAAGAAGGATATGCAACCATCTTTTAAAAAAATATATTTCTTTTGATTTCAGAGAGGAAGGGAGAGGGGAGAGAGAGATAGAAACATCAATGATGAGAGAGAATCATTGACTGGCTGCCTCCTGCACGCCCCACACTGGGGATCGAGCCCACAACCTGCGCATGTGCCCTTGACCGGAATCGAACTCAGGACCCTTCAGTCCGCAGGCCAACGCTTTATCCACTGAGCCAAACCAGCTAGGGCTGCAACCATCTTTTCAAAAAAATCAGCCAAGTGATCATCTGCTATGCTATTTTGGGCAATGATCTACAGAAATATTGCCCAGTAAGGGAAACCTGTCTGTTTCTTTTACCTGAACTCAATTCTAGACAATTTAGGAATATCAGATCCACCCCCACACATACATGTGACAGCCCTTCCTCATAAGAAATTGTCAAATTTCCTTTACAGCTGACACTAGAAAACCAAGCAAGGCAGAAATTGGCTTTTAGCCATTAAGTGGGTATACCTTTTTATATATAGAATCAGCTAGGAGGGGCAGTTTGCGTCTTCTGAAAGGTCACTCCCCACAGCCTCTGAAAATCAGCTCAAAATAAGCATTCTCACCCAACTGGCATGGTCCAGTGATTAAGCATCGACCTAGGAACCAGGAGGTCACAGTTTGATTCCCAGTCAGGGCATGTGCCTGTGTTTCCGGGCTCAATCCCCAGTAGGGGGCGTGAAGGAGGCAGCTGATCAATGATTCTCTCTCATCCTTGATGTTTCCATCTCTCTCTCTCTTCTTCTCCCTTCCTCTCTGAAATCAACAAAAATATTTTTTTTAAAAAGTAAGTATTCTCTTTATTTATTCATATATACTTAAATGAATAAATAAGCCCTTATGCTTCTTTCTTCTTTGGCATCAGTAACCACAGAATGTGACTCAGGCCACATAAATGTCTCTTTGGTTGCTTTCCATAAAGAACGCCTCCCCATTACGTGGCCACCTCACTCATATCCGGGCCCCAATGCTGGCCATTAGCCAGGCCCTGATCCATCAGCACTTGCTCGCTGCACTGTTTTGGTGAGACTGACTGTTCATTTTAACCATTATCACTTGAACATAAAAAAAAACACACACGTGGTAGCCACTCTCCTCTTCTTACTTCGGACCACCTAAGTTTCCCTGGTGTAGACACAGATCATCAACAAAAGTATCTGCATTTACATTTTCACAGGTAATGATCCCAATCACCTCGTGTACACCGGATGTACCCCCTCATCTTATTTTTCACCTCCTCCCCAACTCCTACCTTCCCAGCAATGACTCTGAGCGTTGAATGGGGAAGACTGGTACGTTACAAAATGCTTTTCAAAGTGGAATCCACATCTTCTCAAGCCCTATTAGATAGGGGTGGAGGTGGGGGAGCAGAGAGGTACCTCGGTGTCAGAGCTGTTGCCATTCAGAGCCTCCATGTTTGGGTCCCTCCAGTCTTCTGAGAGTGAAGGGATGTAATTGTCTGTCAGAGCATCCCAAACCCTATAAACAAAGAGAAGCTCTCATTAGCACACATCTGGGGCCCCGCCCACCTGGAGGAAGGAAGAGCTGGGCTGGGAGGCAGATTCTGTGGGGGCAAACTGAGGTCATCTGCCTTCCAGCAGGCAGGAGCCAAGCTGCTCAGAGCTGAATCAGAGGCTCTGCCGCCGCCCGCCCGGACAGAAAGAGCCAAGAGAACGGACCCTGGCCAGGAGCGTCCACGTGAACAGTGTTTGCTTCAGAGAAGGGGAAGAACCATTACGATACAAATGATCGAGTCTACAATCAAATCACCTCTGGCAATTAAAAAACATTGCCCTAGAAAATAAATCTGGCCCTCAACAAAATAGTGCATGTCTCATAAAACTAAGAAATGCCTCTTTCCTACTGGCAGAGAAGACAGACAGATAGAGACCCAGACACAGAGAGAAACACACAGAGAGATAGATAGAGATGGCGATCTGGGCAGATTCTCTGGCTGGATCTCATTCAGAACAGGGTCATCATGTGGTGCCAATGCTGTTGTGCTTACTTACTACCCAAAACGTTTAGCGAGCCCACGGGTGGCACCATCCTGCCCTCTAACAGCATAGAGTCTAGGTGTGCCCTGTCTCCCACGTGGACCTTCCAAAGCAAATGTGTGACAGGAACCAATGAGCACACCTCTGTCTGCACGACGGCCTCAGTGGGAGATGGGCTTTACCACATTTCTTTGTAGCATTCCGAAATGTACATTATAAGAAAGTGCCTTCTGCCATCCTTGTTGCTTAACTCATTTCAGAAAGATTTGTTTGGGGGGAGAATCCTGAAGTCACAAACTCTCACACGGAGGAAAAGAAATGCATTAGTCAATATCCAGAGATTAGTCTAGAAGCCAGCAGCACTTGAGTTAATCTTAAAGAAATAAATGAGGACTCTACACAGTTTCCTTCAGGAGTATTTGCATGCCATGATACCTATGAAACCAAGGGTAGGAAATACTAATGCACTATAAGTAAATAGCCATCCTATATAATAAAAGCCTAATATGTTAAATGTCCAGTCATCCGGTGACGGGTCGACTGTTCAACCAATCAAAGTGTAATAGGCTAATGATAGGCTAAGGCCGCTCAACCACTCGCTATGACATGCAATGACCACCAGGGGGCAGATGCTCCGACTGGTAGGTTAGCTTGCTGCTGGGGTCTGGCCAATCGGGACTGAGTAAGATGGGCCAGACAAGCCCTGGAGCCCTCCTGTGGTCCCTCCCCGGCCCTGATCATGCACTGGTGGGGTCCCTCGGCCTGGCCTGCACCCTCTCACAATCCGGGACCCCTTGGGGGATGTCAGAGAGCCAGTTTCGGCCCAATCCCACAGGCCACTCCCCTAGGGAGGGTGCCAGACGCAGGGCTCATGGCTGGCAAGTACTGCTGCTGCGGTGAGAGCCTCTCCTAATCGGAACTGATTGGGCGTGAGCCTGCGGCAGGCGCAGTGGGGCCGGGATGAATGGAAGTGGCAGGTAGGAGCTGCAGGCGGTGTTGGACTGTGGGTTTTAGCCTGATCCCCACAGGCCACCCTGAGTGACCCCACCTGTGCACGAATCCATGCACCAGGCCTCCAGTTTAAAAATAAACAAATATGTATACATGTGGATCAAATTCAAAACATAACAAAATGTGGATTAAGATGCTAAAACAATACGTGCAAATTATATATATGTCTCTCTCTCTCTCTCTCTCTCTATATATATATATATATACACATACATATATATCTAGAGAGAGAGAGAGAAAGAGAGCAAAACAGAGCACAGATACTTGAAATAAAAATCATATTCATAAAATGAGGGAGGAAAGTGCTCTTAACATATAAAATCAGGTATAATATATGATATGTGGGTATATAAGCAGAAATTTTCTCTTTTTTTTAATCTTCAGCTTAGGATATGTTTTTATTGCTTATAGAGAGAGAGGAAGGGGGAGAGAGAGAGGGAGAGAAACATCAATGTGAGAGAGAAACATCAATCAGTTGCCTCCCACACATGCCCCAACCAGAATCAAACCCACAACCTAGGTATGTGCCCTGACCAGAAATCAAACCCTCAACCTTTTGGTGTACGGGATGACACTCCAACCGACTGAGCCACACCGGGCCGGGGCGCAAAGAGATTTTCCTAGCGTGTGATGCATACAACTCAGGCGATGAAACACACAAGGGAACAGCAGTGCTGGGGTTATCCGCTCATTCGTTATTTTCCTACAATTACAGGAAAGCACTTTGTAAGAGCTCATCCTTAGACATCTCCTCAGCAGGATTTCAGTGTCTCCTTCTTAAACACGGGCGATGACCCAATCTCTATCCGGCACTATATTAGAGCTGCACTAATCCAGCCTAATTCTAAATCCGAGTCTCATTAGCATTCTGAAGCCAAGAGGCGAATATGATCTGCTCTCTGCAAGACATAAGTCCCAGCACCACACCCACTGGAAGGATCGGTGGATGGCAACTGTGAGCACCACACCCCTGCACCACATTCTCTGCTGGCGAAGGAGCAGCAAGGCACGCAGGCACCGACCTTCAGACTTGTCCCTGCAGCAAGTCCTGGAAAATGAAATTCAGCAAAGCCTAAAATAGGCAGGAGCCTTTCGTCCCTCTCTCCTGGGCAGAATGGAAGCTGGGAACGTTGATAGACTGCACACTTCCCAGTGACCTTGAAACTATTCGCATCCTTAAAGAGACAACTGGGAACTCTCGCAAATCTTCTAGGGAGCAGCGACTTGCCTCTTCCGGCCTTCACTACCACACTCTGGATTTTACCTTCGGATTCTAGATTTTTAGTGACAACTTCCTAAACTGTGGCTGAAACCTCAGGATTCAAGCCGTTCTCATTCTCTTTCAGGTTTTGTTCGGGTTTTCTTCTTCCATTCAAGGTACTTTTTATCCTCAGAGGTTCAAAGCAGGCTTTAGACAGAAGGACTCCCATCTCTTTGTAATCACAATGCGTACCTTTCCTATATTTATCCGGTGCCCATTTAGCACCAATAACAATGAACAGCCAACACTTAGCCAGCAAGCACTTACCATAAGCCAGACACTATCGTAAACTCTTTGTGTGGATTCATTCATTCATTCCAAACAACAGCTCTGTAAGGCAGATAGCAATGAGGAGAAGCTGGAACGTGGGGGAGTTCATTTAACCTGGCTAAGTTTACACAGCCAGCAACCACAGAGGTGGGACTGGACCAGGCAATGGAGCTTACGGAGCCTACATTCCTAACTACTTCACTCTTCCAGTCCTTGATGAATTTTATGATAGGCATAGGCATCCGAATACTACATCAAGTTCCCAATCACACCCTAGAACAGCAGTCCAGAAACTGGCTGTGCATGCAAAGTCTAGAACTACATTGTTCTGGGCAGTATGCTTTCATCAATCACAGAAGACAAAGGGCACGGACAGCAGGGCCACGCCCTGCTTTCTGTCTACATCTCCATCCCGGGAAAGGCAGAGGCGGGACGCTGGGAGGCAGGCAGCCACAGGGACCAGGAGCCGGGGCGGGAGGGAAAGCACAAAGCTCGCTGTGAGGAAGTGTGAGAAGGCCTTTCTCCCCCAGAGAGGCTAATTATGGATGGTAAGCAGGGTCCTTGGAAACAGACACAGTCCCTTTTACAGGGACCCTGAGGTGGACTGTAAAATTCCACTTCGCTGGGAAGCATCCTCCTATTGACTCTTATCGTGGGGGAAGGAGACTCTGAAAGCCACCTACTCTACCCTTTACCGGAGAATTAAGACTAACTCTAGCCAGACAGGTCAGTTGGTTAGAGCACTGTCTCCATGCGCTAAGGTTGCGGGATCGATCCCCTGTCAGGGCACATACAGAAGTCAACCAGTGAATGCATGAACAAGTGGAACAACAAATCAATCTCTGTCTCTCTCTGCGTGTCTCTGTGTCTCTGTCTCTCTCTGTGTCTCTCTTTCTCTCTCATCAGTTAAAAAAAAAGGAACTAAGATTAGACAGGTTGCCTCAATTTCTGTGATGCTGCCCTGGCACCCGGGTTCAATTTGTTCTCAGTCCCTATAATAACAGAAACTGCTTTTAGGTGCCTATTTGATAGCTTGGGCTTAGTTGCCTGCAGAATGGACTACACTGTCTTTCACCAGAGGGCTGGGAACTGGGAAAGGGTGAGGGCAGAGGGTGAGCAAACAGAACAGAATGGGTTATGATAATACACCTAGACAAAAACTCAGGTCTGGAACTGGCAACGTAGCCATCAAGGCTACATTAGTCCAGCCACACACACCCCCACCCCCCACACACACCCCTACATACCTATTCCTGACAATATAGTAGACAGTGCACAGGTCTTATTAGAATTCCAACTTGATAACATTCCCCTGAATCCCCTCTAGGCCGATTCATTTGCATCTAGCCACCAATGGTTCATTTGCATCTAGCCACCAATATCCACACTTAGATGTGTGTTAACATGGATAAACTTTTGCAGTTAATACTTAAGAATAATTAGGTACTAGGACATGAATGACTTTGAACAACTTTTCGGATTCTTTATAAATGCTTAATACAATTAATACAATCTGTGCCTTCTATATGGAGAAAGAAGAGAATTGACTTTCCTAAACAACCAGTTATCTGTCATCTTTTCCTATCTGATTATTTGGTATTTACTTGTCTTCAACGTAAAGTGTGGCTGATTGCAGGCCATTTATTTATTGTGTAGACTTTGTTTTTAACCTCACCTTTGACCCCACAATTCCCTCTGAAGAACAAGAAATCTGTCAGGTCTCACGTGGCTGACCCCTCTATCTCCAGGGCACTTGTAAGAAGGCTGAGAGGGACCCCAGGAGGCAGGAGGTGGGGTGAGAACTGCCCCTTCCCATTTTGTATTGGCCCCCAGGAACCTCGGGCCTCCAGGTTCAATCTCTTCCAATAAAGGGAAGGTTGACCACATATAAGCAAGGAAGAGATTCTGAAATAGTTTCTAAATTTAAGAACAGGAGCTATATATTCAAGTCTGACTCTCGTTTAATGCCCCCATGCCCTGGTCAATCAGAGATAAGCTGATAGCTCCGCCAAGTCCCTGTGAGCCAAACAGTTCCCAATGAAAAGGAAAGAAACCAAACCTTCAAAGGGAACACTGCATTTGCTTTCTGGTTGGTGCCTTCTTCAAGGAGGTTAGCTTGACCAAAATGTCATTGTTTTTTGTGTTTATTTGTTTGTTTGTTTTTTAAGGTTCTATCATTTAGCTCTATCCCACCCAACACACTTTCAATTCTTGTGTAGATGAACCATCCCTCCAGATACCAAACCTAAGCAAGTTAATTGGAACCCTAGCGCTATGCAGGAGAACCACAATCAAGTCAGTTATTAAATTATTTTTTTCCTTTACCTCATCATATTTTACGGTTAAAATATCTGAATAGGTGTCTATCAAACGAAGTATGTAGTTGAATCCTCATTTTTAAGTTGTAAAGATTCAGATATGCTGACCACAATGTTAATTTCTCTCTTCCCAGATTCCTCCCTCGACACTACCCCCAAATCATACTTTTATCTCCAAGGAATTCTTCAACCTTTGGTCTGTTAGCTGAGTCAGTCAATGAGGCAGGCAAGTCGGGGGGAAAGTCAGGATAAGACACTAATCCCATGTGAGGGTAATTGACACTGAGTGGCCTCTGTTAATGTGCTACTTGCTGGCTGTGCCTCCATCCTTAATGAGGCGGAGGGGCGGGGGGTGGTTAAGTAGGGGACAGATGATTTGTTGGAAGCAAAAGGAATTGGACACATCGTAAAAAGTCATTTTCCGCAGCCTGGGTGAAGTGAGAAATGAGGTTCTTTGCCAGTCCTTAGTCCCGCTTCATCAAGACTGAGCTCTGGAGGTTTCAAAGGTGAGGACCCACACAGTCAACTAGAGTTAGTGACTAGCCCAAGGTCACACAGCGACTTAGTGAGAGTCTGAAAATTAGAATTCATTGTCTTTATATTTCTAGTTCATTGCCTGGTGCAATGGACTGAAGTGAAAAAATACTCTGTATAATAAAGCCCCACGGTCATCCTTTTTTTGACTTAAAAGAGTCGAACAAATCATAACAGTCTCAGTATCTAAAGAGAATTAGTTTGACACTTGAAATGGAATAACATACAGTCCACTGTGATAGTACTGGTCACCAGAGTGAAATGTTCTCTATGCCCAGGCCTTCAGGTGAGCATTAACGAAAAAGAGAAGACAGAAATGGGTTAGACCTAGCTAGAAACACTGTACGTATACCTACAAGGCTAGCTATTATTGCCATTCCATTCATTCGATACTCCATATGTCACTCAAAAATATCATTTGATCACTTACTACACACCAAGCACTACATTAGACAGTGGGGCTATAATAGTAAGACACAGATTTGTTGCCCTGTATTCAGAGATACTGTCTTCATTAGCCACCACATAACCTACTATCTGCCCAATATGGCCAGGTTCAATCCTCTGTCTAGGACATGCCTTTTACGCAGCTTGTCTATGGTCAGCTCTTCCTGCTCAAGTCCATAAAAAGAGAAACCAAAAGCACGGTTGTTCTCCAAACTTCCATGACCAACTACGTGGCATTTCTTGGGTGATGCCCAAAGAACAAATGGTGCATGTTTTCTCTCTACAGGGAATTCATTGGCTTCTGGTTTTTGTTTTTATCAATGCCCCAAACACGCTTTAATTTATGCGAAAAATTACCCCTTCTCTTTCTAGTCCCTCCTCGAACAGCTCTGTTCTCTACTACTGTTCTGGCCTGAGAAGGTGGCTAGTGAGTGGCGTGGGGAACCTGCACACTCGGAAGCCCCTTCACCCAGTTATCATCTTTGTATTCCCCTGGGTAACTCCATGGGCTCAAGTTCATTTCTAGACATTTTTTCCACATGTGAGGGGTGGTAAGCAATCTGAAGATGTTCACAATTCTGGTGTTTCTTGAAGCAAATTGCTCTAATCACAGATTCCTCCATCACAGTTGTGGGTTTTTTTCCTGGTCCTTATTTTTTAAAGCTGGGTGGGTTACTACTGGCATAAAGAAAGCTGAAGATAGTCCTAGCTGGTTTGGCTCAGGGGATAGAGCGTCGGCCTGCAGACTGAAGGGTCCCAGGTTCAATTTCGGTCAAAGGCACATGCCTGGGTTGCGGGCTTGATCCCCTGTAGGGGACCTGCAGGAGGCAGCCAATCAATGATTCTCTCTCATCATTGATGTTGCTAACTCTCTTTCCCTCTCCCTTCTTCTCTGAAATCAATAAAGATATTTTGTTTTTTAAAGAAAGCTGAAGATAGACAGACACCCCCTCCCCCAAGTTTACCATACTCCCGAAATTCTATTTTGTATCTAGGAAAAACTTTCTATTTCCTAAAATCCCTTCACTTCTTTAAGGTTTCAACTTAAGAAAGCTCTGCAGGTGACTATGAAGGGTTATGATAGAACAATGTCAGCAACTGCCAGGGAGAGCACTGCCCCACTGACATGAAAAGGTACGTAAGAAGCCAGGAGCTCATAGATAGAATCTAGGTCTATGTCAAGGGGCCCCGGACCACAGGGCTCTTGTATGAAGCAAGAGAGGGCAACTAAGACATCTTACTCCTCGTCCTGCAGGGTCTCCTCCTCCTCTTGGATCTGGAACTGGTTCTTCACGGGAGCCAGGTTCTCGGTCTTGGCATTGTAGTTCCGGAAGCAGACATTGAGCTTCTCATCAAATTCATTCACGAGGTCCTCCATGGACTTGAAGCTGATTATTTCAGAAGAGAAATTCTCAAGCTCAGAGAGGGAGGGGTCCTCCAGGTGGTGGGGCGAGGAGCCATAAAGACACCGTGGCTTCTCCTCCTGTTCCTCTGAGCAGCAGGGCCGGAGGTCCTCAAATTCTTCATCCAGACTCACCAGTGGGGCCTCCATCCTGGCACAGCTGCAACGTTCAGGATTCGTTTCTCTGGAAGAAATAAACAAGCTAATGTGAGTTTGGACTGGGCGTTGGGGCCAGCCCTGCTGAGGGAACGTAATCACATATTCCATTACTCTGCATCTCTCTAAACACAGAGGCCACTTAACTGGCATCCATTGCTCCTGCGCTTGCTCATTATGCTGCACTTAAAGGAGTTCAAATATCATTGTCAGTATGAATAACACTAATCTAAATAGAATACACTTGAGAGGTATACCTGCTTCCAATTCCCTGCTCTGAAAACCGAAGCATCGTGGCTCAGTGTGCAGCCCCTGGACCAGACCGCCCAGGCTCACATCCTGTTCTGCCCTTTCCCAGCTTCAACCTTAGCAAGTTTCTTAACTTCTCTGTGTTTCCTTTTATTCTTCCCAAGACAGAAATAAACCAGGACCTACCTCCAAGGGTTGTCATCGGGTAAAAGGAGTAAACACAGGGAAGAGCTTAGGACAGCGGCTGGCAGACAACAGATGTCAATATTGTTCGAAATATGCCCATATCCTTAACCACGTGCTCTGAAAACTGGAAGTTCCTCATAATTTATTTGGTGGAAAAACCTGACCTGAAGCTAAGCTCATTTGGCAACCAACCCTGATTTAGATGAATAGAAAGGTTGCTTATGGTTTTAAGTTATCCCACTTAGTGTGTTTTGCTGCAGAAATATTAATTTTTTAAATTATACAGATTATTGCACCGGTCCCCGGGGGATGCTTTGCAGAATAGGCACTCTATTACTGCCTTCCACATGTTGAGATCATCTAAATTCTTAAACATGCCTGGCCCCAAGGATTTTGGATAGCAAGTCATAGACCTCGCTATTACTACCCTCATCAATAGATAACAGACTAACAGAACACTAACAGAGGCTTTCAAACACGCACCTGAGTTTTTCCCAGACACAGAGCAAAACCAGGACCAGAGGAATGGATGAAATGATCTAGTATCCATAAAAGACAGATCCAACTACCAATGTGTTCCCCATTGTTCCAGAGCCAGGGTCCACAACCACCATCGTGGCCTCTGTGCCCGGGGAAAGCTGCAGGCTCTGGCCTCCCTTCTGGCCTCCTGTTTCCCACAGCTCCAGGCGCTCTTCAAACATCGCCTTCGTCTGTGATTTATCCACCCATTTGCACCTCCAAGCCCTTCCCCAATTTGAATCTAAATCCCTCGAGGGCACTGACGTCCTCTGAATAGCCTCCTGGGCTCCTAGCACACACTGCCTTGTGGCCAGGCAACCAATCAACGTGTACTCGCTGAAAAAAGGATCTTCTCACCCACACACAGTTTCTCATTCTCCATCTCAGGCAGCACACGTGTCATTATCGATCATACCCTCCTCTGCACACAAAACTTCCTTCCTTGTAACATAGAAAGGCAACCCAGCTTTGCTCTCCTGTTGCTGTGATTTTTGGATGCAGTTAGCTGCTTAAATTGGAACCACTATCTGAGGAGAACCAAATGGACAGCAAAAACCACGGGGTTTACCCTAGGACTTCACTCTCCATCTCTGTCTACAACGTTTAAAACTCTAAAGAAGGGAAGCAAAGGGCGGGCCAGGTGAGGACCTGGACCGCTCTTCCTGGGTTTTTACTGGTGGTTAAGTCAGCATCCCATCCAACATATTCTGAGTGTGTACAGTTTACAGAGGCAGCAGGACAGGACCTTCGAACCCAAAAGGAAACAAGAGCAGTCTGATATCTTGGAAAGAACACAGGCTTAGGAGCCAACAGACCTGTCTCCAGGAGAAGCATCCTGGGTCCTGCTGAACTCATTTGCTGAGATGAAGGTGTTGGTGTAGAACTAATTCCTTTGGAAGTTAATTTTAATAACATCAACTTAATTAATAATTTAACTATAATAATATATTTGACTGAATCCAGTATATCCAAGATATCACCATTTCAAATTGTAACCCATATTTTAAAATACTGATGATCCACTTTACATTCTTTTTCCATACGAAGTCTTGGACATCCAGGGTATGTTTTACAATTACAGCTCGTCTCCATTTGGACCACCTACCTTCCCAGTGCCCAACAGCCACGTGTGGCCAGTGGCTACCCTATTGGACAACACCCCTACAGAGCAATACACAACTAATCGTCAGTCACGGATTCCTCACCTAGTCTACAGACCCCAAGGGCTCCTTTATATGGCCAAAGGGGCCCATGGCACAGAAAAAAATTAGGAATCCTGTCCAGCCGGTGTGGCTCAGTGGTTGAGCATCAACCTATGAACCAGGAGGTCATGTTTGATTCCAGTCAGGACGCATGCCCAGGTTTCAGGCTCGATTCCCCAAGAGGGGCGTGCAGGAGGCAGCCAATCAATGATTCTCGCTCCTCATTGATGTTTCTCTCTCTCTCTCCCTCTCCCTTCCTCCCTCTGAAACTATATTTTAAACAAAATTAGGAACCCTTTAGTGCCCAGGTGAGTTTAGGAAAGATCACGGAGTGCAGTAGGGAGCAGGAAGGTTTTACTGCTGAGGGTTTGTGCTGATGGAGGCAGGACTCTGTGATGGTGAAAGCCTGCTCTGCAGATTCCCTGTGACTTCCCAGCTCTGAGACTTGGGGCAAATCATCAGCCTCTTTGTGCCTCAGTCTCCTCATCCATAACTCAGATTTAGCATAGTACTTACATTGAATAGCAGTTGTTTTGCGGAGTAAATGAGATCAACTTTGAAATGCTAAGCACAATGCATGGAACACATAGTGTCCAATAAATGCCCATGACTAGGAAAATGAGAATAACTTGGTTACCTGGAAATGTGGATTGAGAATGCTCCAAGTGAAAGAAAAAGAACCCTTGCTATGATAGTGTAGGCTTCAAAAATGCCTATTACGTGAGAGGACTATTTATTGCCAACTGAATTTTTTCATCTTTTTTGCTAAAGCACCATCTTTTTTTTTTAATGCACTGAATTTTTTAAAATATATTTTATTGATTTTTTACAGAGAGGAAGGGAGAGGGACAGAGAGTCAGAAACATCGATGAGAGAGAAACATCGATCAGCTGCCTCCTGCACACCCCCCACTGGGGATGTGCCTGCAACCAAGGTACATGCCCTTGACTGGAATCGAACCTGGGACCCTTGAGTCCGCAGGCCAACGCTCTGTCCACTGAGCCAAACTGGTTAGGGCTAAAGCACCATATTTTCAATTCATTTGGTTGAAGCCTCTTGGGTCCCAGTTCCCATTTCAGAGAGACATAAAGGTTAACCAGCAGCTGTTCTAAAATTTTACATTTCCTTTAAATGTGCACGCTTCTCTAGGAGAGAGGGGGTGCTGGGAGGAGCAGGAGATACCAAGGGGGTGCTGATTTGAAACGGCACAATCCATACTAATTAACTAGCAACGAGAGGGCAATCTAGGACTAAGATTGAGTTTTGAGTGTTGGCAACAGGAAGGTTATGCTGAAAGCACCTCTCCTCGGCTCATGCAGACTCTAGAGAAATGAATTCATCTAGAGGTTTATTAAAGAAGAAATGGATATCACAGTTGTAGAGTTCAGAAACATGATCATAATCAATAACATGGCCTGATTTCTTTTCATCGATTCACTGCCGAGAAGCTCCACATGAATGGCCAGCTGGAGCCTCTGCTGGGAACCGGAAGCCACTCAGTGCCCAACCTGAGCCCAGCATTTGCAGAAAGAGCCCCGGCCCCAACAGAGGAGTGGAGAAGCAGGCACTCTGACTGGCCCTACCCTGGTCTTGAGGAGGGGCCTCTGGGTCGGGGCTGGCAGCCCTTCTTGAAATGGTGCCCTCTACTCTCCTTCCTTTAGCTCGCCTTCTTTCGCTCTTCTCTCTTGGTAGGGTGCCTTTGCCCCCAAGCTGAAATGTCCTACTCTTGCATCTGGCAAGCGTGCACCTGTCTTCATCTGCAGGTCGTCGGGGACGCCTCCTCCCCTTAAAAGCTGGGGTTGAGCCCTAGCTGGTTTGGCTCAGTGGATAGAGCGTGGGCCTGCGGACTGAAGGGTCCGGGGTTGGATTCCAGTCAAGGGCACATGCTGGGGTTGGGGGCTTGATCCCCAGTAGGGGGCGTGCAGGAGGCAGCCGATCAATGATTCTCTCTCATCACTGATATTTCTCTTTCTCTGTTCCTCTCCCTTCCTTCTCTGAAATCAATAAAAATATATATTTTTTAAAAGGCTACAGTTGAAATAATTGATCACTTATCCCCTTTCTCTCTGCTTCCAAAGTCGATTTTTAAAAGAATACATGGAGAATGGCAGAAAGAAGGAACCACAGAAGGCTTTTTCTCTTTATCACAGAACTGAGGACAGGACTGTAGTTTGATTATGTCCTATTATCTATTCCACTTACTTTGGCTCGCGATGGGCAGTGCAATTTGGGAAAGAAAAGGCATCCCGAGCTTAACGGAGGCCCAGCCGGGAACACAAAAGCTGCTCGTGCAGCATAATGATGCCCGGGCCGCAGCTTGGGGCAGCAGTCACACTTGCAGCCCCTGCTTTGCTAGCTGAGCGGAGCGGAGCAGCAGAGAATTCACCGTGCCTCCCGAGGCCTCCATGCCATCTCCCCTTCTTCCCATTGCTTGCCCCATAAATCAACAGATCCTGTGTGCCGCACCCCCCACCACCAGCCTCCCTCCAACCTCCTTCCACTGATGCACCTTCGGTTTTCCTGCTGCTACTCAGCAAAGCCCACTCAGGATACATGACTGCGCCAGCTTCACATTTTGACGGAAAGAGTATTTCGTTGCATATAAGCCAGCAATCCCGTCGGGGTTCTGCTTCCCTCTGTTCCCCTCCTCCTGCTGCTCCATTCACCCTCGTTTCTCATCCCCCCTGCCCTCCGCCCCTGGGCTGTTAGGGCAAATAAAGGCTCCTCCTAGCGGCACAATGGCTGGCACTCCAAGAAAGCTGGGCTCATCCCGCCGGCTGCACACATTCCACTGGCCCTTTTGGCCAAACATGTGTTTGGCCAAACATGACACACTGAAGTGGGAGGGGATTTGGGGTGTCGATAGGAAGGAGGGGGTCGGCAAGGAGGGAAGGGTTAGCAAGAGCGAATAGAGGGCTGTGATAATCATCCCCACCCTGGGCTCTGTCCAGCGCGGGGCCCAGCTCGGGGGCCCTGAGCCCACACTCGTCCTTTCTCAGACCTGTTCTGTGGCCCAACAATTGCTCCCCAGCGTCTGCGGCAGCGGCCAGGGCGCTGACCCTGCAGGAATGCCCCATCCTGGGGAAGGCCTGGCACCCCAGGGAGGGCACAGCGGGGGCGGAGCGGGTTATTAAGGGCAGAGATGACTGGAGCTTTAAGGTGACGGGCCAGATAACGGTCTTGAAAGGAGGCCCCCACCGCTGCTCAGTGGCTGCTGGGTGGCAACACCGGGCAGCGTCCCCTGCTCACCGGTCCCAGACCGCGTGCTCGGGCACAGACACACACGCATACACACACACACATGCACCCCCGCCTGGGCGCGCTCACACACACACACACACACACACGCTGTCATACACACACGCACACACAGCACTGTCACCCTCAGTCACACGCGCGGATACACACACACACACACACACACACACACACACACACACACACACCAGCCTGGCTGGGGGCCCAGGCTCGGATGCTGCTGGCAGTGCCCAAGTCCCGCATCCCCGCTGCGCTCCCGCGAAGGGCAGAGCAGAGAGAGCCCGCCTCCGGGCTTTTCTTTCTGATTCCAGGATGGGACGCGTCGGGGGTGCGGGGCTGCGGCTCCCCTCGACCTGCGGCCCCCCGAAGCCCGGGTCGCGGGGCCTCCTCACCACCCCGTCCAACCCCCACCCATGGCGTGGGTCGGTCCGGACCAAGGTCGCCCCCGCGACTGCACCTGTGCGGGTCCTGGCGGAGGGAGGCGGTCCCCGGGCTCAGCGGGACACCTCCATCCACCGAACGGCCGGAGCGCAGTGCCAGGCAGCGGCGGGGCAGCGGCGGCCGGGCGGCGGCGGCGGCGGAGGCTGCGGCGAGCTCCCCTCCACCCGCCCTCGCCCCTCCCCGCGCTCGTGCCCGGCTCCGGGGGCGCGCCCGCGCTCGGGCTCCCGCCCACTGGCACGCGCGGACCCGTGCGTCATCTCCTTGTTAGCATTCAGAGCCTTCCTCGGAGCAGGTGGCCTCCTTTATTAATATTTATGAGTAAGTGCCCCCGCCCCCCTAGCGCCGGCTTTCTGCTTCCCCCACGAAATAGGCAGAAGCCCAAGGTGCGCGCGAGCCTTAACTCCCCACTTGGAAATCTCACTGGGCCTGATGCTGTAATTCTCAAAAGCAGCTCAGAGGTGGCTGAGTGGATGGACAGGCGGATGCCCGCAGACACACTCCAACGACTCCTGGACTTTAAAAACTTGGTATCTAAGAAACTAAGACAGCCTGGCACACGTGGCTTGCTGGCTGAGCGTTGCCCTATGAACCAGTTTGATTCCCGGTCAGGGCACAGGTCCTGGTTGCGGGTTCGATTCCCAGTGTAGGGCGTGCAAGAGGCAGCGGATCAATGACTCATCACTGATGTTTCTATCTCCCTTCCTCTCTGAACTCAATATATATTTTTAAAAGAAATTAATACACAACCTTCGAAGAATTAAATGAGATAATTCAACATACATTAATACCTCCTGTGTGCAATCCATGTAAAGCTCTGGTGCAGGATCTAGCATATAGTAAGTGCTCAATAAGTGCTGCTTGTCTGTTGTTGGAGTTTCAGGAGTCCTCCTTAGGGTTGACAGGTGAGCCATTCCCACCTCCTCACCTCTCTAATCAGAGTAAGTCTAATTTTATATTTAAACATACAGAGTTTCTAGAGCTTAAAAAGTTTTCCAAACCAGTGACACTCCCAGTCGACAAAGTGACAAGTGCTTTAAAGAAGATTTAAAGTGTTTTCAACAAATTTCTATGACTGCTCATGTGACAGTGAGGAAGACAGCAGGACTTTGCCTCAAAGGTCACCCAGCTTAAATCAGGGTTTCTCGAGCTCGGCACTGGTGCTATCTGGGGCTGGGTGGTTATTGCTGGGCACTGTCCTGTGTGTGGTATGATGGTTAGCAGCATTCCTGCCCACTAGGTGCCTTAGCACTGCCCCCTTCCCTGGGTTGTAACTACCAAAAATGTCTCCAGACTTCATCAAGTGAACCCTTGGGTGGGGGAGGGGGGTTACAAAATCACCCCAATTGAGAACCACTACCTTAGACTTAGGTCTCCAAGGGGCAAGTGAACATTCTGCTAGGATGGGGCTTCATTTCAGACAGAGGAAGCCAACAGAGTAAAGCCTGGGGATGTACAAAGGCCTTTAAATAAGAAAAAACTAAGTAAGAAAAAACGTACTTGCCTTTAAGTAAGAAAAAACTAAGGCTGGGTCCTGGGTACAAACTGCTAGCTGTTGGGGATACAGGGCAAATAACTGCTCCTGGAATCACACCAATATCATTCTAGGGGCTTGTTTTTGTTCCTGGGATGAACTTATTTTAGTCCCTAATTTACTTAAGCTGAATCAAAGATTCTTGGAGTCTACAAAGCATTTAACAATCATCTGGTCCAGTGGTCGGCAAACCGCAGCTCGCGAGCCACATGCGGCTCGTGAGCCGTGGTTTGCCGCTCTGTTGACTAATGAGTTTGCCGACCACTGACCTAGACTCTCGATTCCAATAATTACAGGCTGTTGTTGTTCCTTGTGATTGAGCCCCTATCCCAGCAAACTCAGTCAACAGAGCGGCAAACTGCGAGCCACAGTTTGCTGACCACTGATCTAGTCCAACCACCCACCTGATTCAGAAACCAATACAACATTATACACATTTCCTACTGAGACACCTCTAGTGACGAGAAACTTGACCTCACGGGGCTGCCCGGTCCTTCGTTTTGTTTTGCTTCATGGTTTTTAAACTAGGAATTACTCACTGTGATTAGAAATTTGTTGGCAGCACGATGTTTTGTACTCATATCCTATTTGATCTTACTTAGAAGGCTCCCTCTTTTTCTAAATTTATCTTTATTGATGAAAGTATTAGAGACATCCCCCTTCTCCCATTGGCCCTCTCTGCTCCAGTTCTGTCCCCTCCCAGGCCTTCATCTCAGGAAGGTTCCATCTTGAAGAAGCCTGTTTTCCATGACATTCTGGATATGAGCTGCTGAATCTTTATTGATAACCTATGGCAATCACAGCCCAGTCAATAAAGATGAGCGCATACCTGCTATCATTCTGGGACTACGTGATGTTTCCATCACTGCTAGTTCTCGAACACCAACATGCAATTCAAGCCTATATTCATCTCCATCCTGAACCTCCAGGGTGGATTCAAATCCCCGATTTGTTTTCACAAGGGAAATGGAATATTCCCCATGATTCAAAATCTACTCACGGCCATCTAGGCTGCAAGTAATCGCTCCCTACCACAAAGCACATGCACCAAGGACAAGACCATATTGCTTTCACAAAGAATAAGCAGTATTGTAAAAATTGACAACAAATCAACCCCAGGAATAGTTATGAATTCCAGGGTAGCCATCTCTGTGAAATGATAAAAATACAGGAACTTGTTGGCAAATGAAGAGTAAGATCCCTCAAGATATTGGAAATTCCCATCAGGGTAAATGTGATGACAATTTTTTTCCTATAAAGAAGAGAATTGAGTCCGGCCACGCCCAGCCGGCATGGCTCAGTGGTTGAACATCGACCTATGAACCAGGAGGTCACAGTTCAACTCCTGGTCAGGGCACATGCCCGGGTTGTGGGCTCAATTCTAGTAAGGGGTGTGCAGGAGGCAGCTGATAGATGATTCTCTTTCATCATCGATATTTCTATCTCTCTTTCTTCTCCTTTCCTCTCTGAAATAAATAAATATATATTAAAAATAAAAATAAATAAAATACAGAGACCAAATGATAGTCTGCAAGATTCTTGGCCTGGACTGGCTTGGTGACTGGGTTTTGAAGAGCTATAAAAGGAAAAACTCATTGTTAGATATTGATCCAACCCCTAGAACATGTAAGAAATTGATGAGGCAAAGTATTAACTGCTGTCTTAGAAACACATACAGCAATGAGATATAGAACAAGTGTAAAACCAGAAGCTTTGACAATGTATGATCATTCAAAATCTGCTGATTTTGCAGATTTGCATCCTATATAATAAAGAGATAATATGCAAATGGTCATCACCCCCTGCACCTGAGGCTGTGCCCCCGGCTTGGTGCCAGACAAGGGGACCTGAGGCTGCACCCCCTGCCTGATGGGGCTGGATGGGGGACCTGAGGCTGTGCTCCCTCCCTGGCGGGGCTTAATGGGGGACCCGAGGCTGAGCCCCCCATAGCCTGTGAGGCAGCCGGGTCTGGGTCTCTCACGATTTCAAGGCGCTAGTGGGTGGGTGGGGACTTGACTCTGGGTCCCATGGCACGCCCCAGACTCTGACAGGAGGGAGATTTTCACATACATTTTACTAATTTTCTTTCATCTCTGATACTTCTATTATAGAGAAAGGGCAAATAGCAATATTAAAATATTTCCTCTAATTAATTCCCTTTCAATGTGCACACATTTCATGCACTGGGCCACTAGTATTCAAATAAATACAGATTTTTCCCCCCAGCTTAGGAATTTGTTCATTGGGTGTAATGATGAGCATGAACAAAATGCGAATGTATAAATCAAAAGAAGCTTCTCATTGCTTATTAGAAAAGGTTGCTGATAATAGCAACTCTTTACAACTAAAAGAAGTAAATAGGAACTATTCTTAAATCCTATTTAAGGATTTAAGAATAGGAGAGGAAACTACAGCAAAAGGAGGAGAAGGGAAGGGCATGTGGTATCCATAAATCGGAAAAACCTCTGTAGGCTGGGAGTCAGGGGCTTAAGATTTCAATGTCCACTTCCCCAATAGCCAGCTTCATGGCTTAGAGAAAATGGTTTAGTTTTGCTGAACCTCAATTTCTTCATCTAAACTATAAAGGGCTTCAAATAAAATCCTTCCCTGCTCTTAAATTTGATGGAATTACACTCTACATTTTCTTCCAAAAACCAATCACAATATTTGTTTAAATTGACCCCAGAATCACTGATGGATCTTGAAGTATCTATAATAATAAAAGCTAATATGCAAATCAACTGAACGACTGAACAGCAGAATGACCCCCTGGACAATCATGCTATGACATGCACTGCCACCAGGCTAGCCAAGGCAGGTGTGATGCGATTGGTCAGGGGGTCCACCATCATCCCACAATCACCCCACGATCGCCCCACAATCGCCCCATAGAGGGAGGCCCAGGCTACCCAGCCAGCAATGCTGCGGTGGGGGGGTGGGGCCTCCCTCTGTGGAACCATCAATCATGGAGCCCTGTGATTGATTGCTCCGCAGAGGGAGGCCCAGACCAGCGAAGCGATCACACCCCACACCATTGCCTGCAGAGGGAGGTGACTGGTGGCAGGGAAGGGGAGGCAGCTGCCAGCAGTCAGGGGAAGGAAAGCCCCGGTAGGCCCTGATTGCCAGGCAGGCCTAGGGCCCTTACCGGAGGGGGTCCTGGATTGTGAGAGGGCACAGGTCGGGCTTAGGGACACCCCACTCCTGTGCACAAATTTCGTGCACCGGGCCTCTAGTCTTTTAATATCTTTGCCTTGTTTCTCCATTTGTAGACTACTGATTACTTCATAGAAATATTGTGAGAAAGCAAAAGTTATACACATTCAGTTATACAAAGCCCTAGAGAGGGAGTCAATTAAATCTACAAATTAACTCCAAATCCCATTTTATTCTGGGATTTCTTATAACCAAACCTCAGTTGCTATCCCGCCATAAAAATGATTTATAACTATTGGATGTTCTTTAATTTTTCCTTCTAGGGTTGCCAGCTTTACTGAATAAAAATCTGGGACACCCCGTTACATTTGAATTTCAGTTAATGAATATTTTTTTAAATAATTATTCAAAATTATGGCATAGAATAGACTTACACTAAAAAATTATTGTTCATCTAAAATTCAAATTTTACTGGGCACTCAATGTATCCCTATATTTTACCTAGCAACCCTCTATCTATTCTTACGTTGGCGGACACAGGCAATTCCTAAGTGATGTGTGTGTGATAATTAGCCTATCTCAGTGAAAAGGTTTAAAACAATGTTTCTAAAGGATATCTGAATCGTTCTTGAATAAGTCTAGCCTATGTATCATTGCTGCTCTCTTCCTCTCCCCCTTCCCCACTTCAAGGATATCTTTTGTGGGGGAAAATAATGATATCTTTTGTGAGTACCTCAAAGTGCCATATCTGAAAATTTGCGTGAGACTGACTAGACTGTTCTATGGGAGAGATGAGAGTCCGAATGAGGGGGAAATAGGGGTTAATGGAACTTTAACAAGAAGTAATGGCATCAGCCCTTCTTTATCTGACCCTATGTGGGCCATGAGGCCAGATACACCATGAGCTAAAACTGGACTGGCACACGCACACAAAAGCTTGTACCTGAATGTCCACAGCAGCTTTATTCATAGTAGCCAAAGAGTGGAAACAACCCAAATGTTCATGGAGAGATGAATGGATAAACAAATGTGGTATATGCATGCAATGGACTATTATTCAGCCATAAAAAGAAACAATGGGCCAAACCCGGGTTGGCTCAGTGGCTAGAGGTCGGCCTGCAGACTGAAGGGTCCCGGGTTCGATTCCAGTCAAGGGCATGTACCGTGGTTGCGGGCACGTCCCCAGTGGAGGGTGTGCAGGAGGCAGCTGATCGATGTTTCTCTCTCATTGATGTTTCTAGCTCTCTATCCCTCTCCTTTCCTCTCTGTAAAAAATCAATAAAATATAATTTTTTTTAAAAAAAGAAAGAAACAATGGTACTCACGTATGCGACAACAAGGATGAACCTTAAAAGCATTATGCTATACGATTGTCAGCTGATTTCTCAACAGAAACTATGTAGGCCAGACGGGAGTGGCAAGAAATATTCAAAGTGATGAATAGCAAGAACCTACAACCAAGATTACTCTACCCAGCAAAGCTATCATTCAGAATTGAAGGTCAGATAAAGAGCTTCACAGATAAGAAAAAGCTAAAGGAGTTCATCACCACCAAACCAGTATTATATGAAATACTGAAAGGTATTCTTTAAGAAAAGGAAGAAGAAAAAAGTAAAGATAAAAATTATGAACAATAAATACATATCTATCAACAAGTGAACCTAAAAATCAAGTGAATTAAAAATCTGAGGAACAGAATAAACTGGTGCATATAATAGAATCAGGGGCATAGAAAGGGAGTGGACTGACAATTCTCAGGGGTAAAAGGGTATGGGGGGGTGCGGGAAGAGACTGGACAAAAATCGTACACCTATGGATGAGGACAGTGAGGGGGGGTAAGGGCAGAGGGTGGGATGGAAACCGGGTGGAGGGGAGCTATTGGGGGGGGGGGAGGAGAAACAATTGTAATAATCTGAATAAAGATTTATTAAATTAAAAAAAACACATTATGATAAGTAAAAGAAACCAGACACAGAAAGCCACCCGTTGTATGACTCGGTTTACGTAAAATGTGCAGAATAGATAAATCCGGAGAGAAAGGAAGTAGATTAGTGTTTGTCAGGGCCTGTGTGGGGAGGGGATTGGAGAGTGACTGCTAATGCCTGTGTAGTTTTGCTTTAGTTTCTTGGGGGGTGATGAAATGTCCTAAAATTAGAGGATGGTGATGGTTGCACAGCTCTGTGACTATACAAGAATCCAACCAATTGTATACTTTAAAGGGTGTCTTATGGCATGTGATTACGGCTCAGTATTTTTTTTTAAAGTCAATGCATTTAAAAAAAAAAAAAGGAAAGAAGATCCCATTCATATGTAAATGATCAGCTCTCAGGTGATGCCACAGAACAACCGAACCCATTTCTAAGGAGCCAGCAATGTAAAAGGGCAGCTGCTGTGTGTGTGCCTTTCCTACACAGAACATAACTAATATTACTGTTAACTACGCCTTTAAAAATCTCCTTTAATTTTCACAGTGCCTCTACAGAGTAGCTGTTATTATCCTCTGTCTTGAGAGAAAGGAAATGGACTTAGAGACAGAGTCGGTAAGGTGGAGACCAGGGTTCCAAACCAGGGCCATCTGATTCCAAAGCCCAGAATAGCCCCGGTTCACACCCTGTCCACAGAGAAACCGGTGATGGCAAGGATTCTGAGTAAGCCCAGCAAAAGGACGGGCAGGGCTGCCAACGGCCCTGCCGCCACTCCTTCCTCTTCATCCGTTCTTTCTCCCTAGTGGACTGCGTTTGTTTGTGGTGACGACATTCTCAGCCTTCCTGAACCTTACTGCACAGATTTCTTTCTTGCTTTAGCTGCTGCTTGAAAATGTCCCCATCCCTACGCGTCTTTAACAAAAAGGTGCTTGGACATTGAAATTGGGACTCAAACATTTTTTTGTTTTGTTTTGTTTTGTTATTATATGTTTATTTCTAGTCTGCAAAGGCAAAACTTTTTAAAGGAAAGAAATGGTGGGAAAAAGATACAGAGGCAAAGAAGCATTGAACAGACTGTCACACTACATTGGGAAGACAGGGGAGGTTGAGTGAGGGGGGCTGTAAGAGACCAACCGAAGGACTTGTACGCGTGCATATGAGCACAACCAATGGATACAAGACACTGGGGGTGGGGGTGGGGGTGGGGGGGAGGGCGGGCAGGTGAAGGTATGTACTGGGGGGTAGGGGAGGTCGGGGGGAGGTCAAAGGGGGGAAAAAAAAAGGAGACATATGTACTACTATTTGTAATACTTAAAACAATAAAAAAAAAAGTGTAAAAAAAAGAAAGAAAAAAAAAGGTGCTTGGATTCTCAGAGCCCAACAAAAGCTCCGTGTGGTATTTTGCCGGCAATCAATTTGCTGGCGTGCGGTGAGATGTGTCTCCCAGCCCCTGTTCCTTTCCTGGTGCTGCTGAGCCACATGGTAGAACACAAAGGCATCAATAGGTCTCGTCTTGGTCCCCGGTTTGGCTTATAGGCCTGCCCCAGTCCCCTCCTGAAGTGAATTATGGGGTGAGGCCTGAACTTCTCAGGGGCTTCTGAGGACATCTTTTCCTCCTCCTCCTCTCTCCTCAGCAGGAGGGAAGGCTGCTCACCCCTCCCTTTTTCTACAGAACTGCCTCCCTCCACTTCCATCCTTTCCCCCACGGCTGCCTTTCACCGAAGCTGCCAGGTTGCCATGCCAATAAGGTTCCCATGGTTACTAGGAAGAGCTGCTGCATTCCAACAGGCAGGGCCTACCCAGGGAAGGAGAAAAGGAGACCAATATTGCCCCAGGGCAAAAAGGGATGGAGCGGGTGTCTCAGCCCAGGGAATGTTGGAGAACAGATCTTGTTTATCTTGGTGTCTCTAAGGCTGGACCTTGGACCAAATCTCGCTGCCTTCACTCAAGTTCTCTATTCCCTAAACCGGGAGAGAGGCGCCTGGCACTAGTTCAAATCCATTGTTTTGCCTGGTGTGGAGTCCAATAGGCACCACATTGTGTGGATCCTGTTAATATGTAAATACACCAATACATCTGGGCTCTTTGTCCAGCTTGAAAAATGGCAAAATGCAAACCATGCTCTGCTGTCTCCTCCATCGAATATCTTGTCTGAGAAACTGCTTTTCTCCTTATGGTGTCCCCCTGGATTCATGAGTCTAAGCCACATCACTCTTTAAAGAAAACACATAGGATTTGTTTCCTCTCAAATATAAAGAAAGACATGTATTTTCATGTAAAATTCAGAAGTAAAGAAAACATTTTTAGTCATTCCCAATTCCAAAATCAAAACATTGATTTTTTTAAATCCTCACCCCAACATATTTTCCCACTGATTTTCAGAGGAGAGTGGAAGAGAGAGTGAAAGACAGAGAGAAATATCGATATGGGAGGAGCCTGCAACAGGGGTCTGTGCCCTTGACTGGAATCGAACCCGAGACCCTTCAGTCTGCAGGCTGATGCTCTATCCACCGAGCCCAACTGGCTAGGGCTATTTTTTTTCTTTTTAAAATACAGGTTTAGTTACTGGTTTGTCTCAGATGGTTGTAGCACTTCATTTTTGAAACACAATTTACTTTGCTCAGATTTTGCTTTAGTGAGTATTTTTTCTCACTCTGTTTCTATCAATTGTCAAATAAAAAATGGCAATTTGCCAGCCTGTATGGCTCAATGGTTGAATATGAACCAGGAGGTCAGGGTTCAATTCCGGGTCAGGGCACATGCTCGGGTTGTGGGCTCGATCCCCAGTGTGGGGTGTGTAGGAGGCAGCCAATCAATGATTCTCTCATGATTGATGTTTCTATCTCTCTCTCCCTCTCCCTTCCTTCCTGAAATCAATAATAAAAATATATTTAAAAAATAAAAAATAAATGGCAATTCCTCAAAAAATATATAGTTACCTTCTGTGCCTGGAAGCAGGACATAAACTTCTCTTTGAGGAATGTGCTCCTTCCCAACTACCAGAGGAGAAAAGTGATTCTTCTTTTTTTTTAAAAAAAAATATATTTTATTGATTATTTTTACAGAAAGGAAGGGAGAGGGAGAGAGAGTTAGAAACATCGATGAGAGAGAAACATCAATCAGCTGCCTCCTGCACACCCCCTACTGGGGATGTGCCCACAACCAAGGTACATGCCCTTGACTGGAATCAAACCTGGGACCCTTGAGTCCGCAGGCCAACACTCTATCCACTGAGCCAAACCAGTTAGGGCAGAAAAGTGGTTCTTATCCTCAAAGATGTAGAGCGGATACCAAGATGAATTTGCACAAACAGACCTTACTAATGTAGTCCTTATATTCCATTAGTCCCCCATATTTTCTAGTCAACGCCCCACAAGTTATTTCCCATTGAAGCTCAAACTCTCTTTCCTTTGTTAAAGGGATATATAAGCCCCCAGAGCTAAATGCTACTTTAAGTTTTGCTTCTTTTTTTCTTGTGAATTTCTGTGCACATAAATGTTAATAAAATGTTATCCTATTAATCTCTCTTTTGTCAGTTTAATCATAGGCTCCAGATGCTGGATTTAAGAGAGTAAAGGAAAAGTTTTTCCTCCCTGATATATCCATGTTCATAGCAGCATAACTTACAATAGACAAGAGATGGAAACAACCCAAATGTCCATCAGTGGATGAATGGATAAACAAAATCTGACAGATCCATACAATAGAATACTATTGAGTCTTAAAAAGGAAGGAAATTCTGACACACGCTATAACATGGATGAACCTTGAAGACATTATGCTAAGGGAAATAAACCAGTCACAAAAAGACAAATAATACATGATTCCACTTATAGGAGGTATCCAGAGTAAACTCACAGAAACAGAAAGTGAAATGGTGATTGCCAGGGGTTGGAGGGAGGAGGAAATGGGGAGTTGTTATTTAATGAGTACAGACTTTAATTACAAGATGAAAAATTTCTGGAGATTGGTTGCATAACAACATGAATATACTTAATACTATTGAACTATATCCTTAAAAATGGCCAAGATAGTAAATTTTATGTGGTGTGGTTTTGTTTTGTTTTTTAATAGATTGATTTTTTAGAGATAGAGATGAAGGGAGGGAGGGAGGGAGAGAGAGAGAGAGGGAGAGAGAGGACATGTTTTCAAGGTTTATTCATGAGAGAGATTTGTTCCACTTATTTATGCATTCATTGGTTGCTCCTTGTATATGCCCTGACTGGGAATCAAACCCATAATCTTGGTATATCGGGACAATGCTCTAGCAACTGAGCAACCCAGCCAAGGTTATGTTATATGCGTTTTACTACAACTTAAAAAACCCAAAGAAACATAGAGTTACCAAATTATATATAAAAAACATATGATAGGAATGTTCATATCAGTGTTATTCATAATAGCCAAAAAATAAAAACAAGCCAAAAGTCCATACACTGATGAATTATTCATCAAAATGTGGTATATTCATATAATGGAATATTATTTTTTAAAATATTTTTTAATTAATTTCAGGGAGTAAGGGAGAGGGAGAGAAACATTAATGATGAGAGAGAAATATTGATTGGCTGCCTCCTGTATGCCCCCTACTGGGGATCGAGCCCACAAGCCGGGCATGTGCCCTGACCAGGAATCAAAGCATGATCTCCTGGTTCATAGGTCAAAGCTCAAGCACTGAGCCACTCTGGCCAGGTTGGAACACTGTCCTATATAATAAAAGGCTAATGTGCAAATCAGCGTAACAGCAGAAAGACCAGCAGATAGACCAGTAGCTATGACACGCACTGACCACCGGGGGCCAGACACTCATCACAGGAGCTGCCCCCAGGTGGTCAGTGCACTCCCACAGCGGGAGTGCCACTCAGCCAGAAGCCAGGCTCACAGCTGGCAGAGCTCAGTGGAGGTGGCGGGAGCCTCTCCAGCCTCTGCGGCAGCACTAAGGACCCCTCGGGGGTCCCAGACTGCGGGAGGGCACAGGCTGGGCTGAGGGAGCCCCCCCATCCAGTGCACAAATGCCATGCGCCGGGCCTGTAGTTTACCTATAAAAGGAATGAAGTGCTGATATATGCTACAACAGGAATAAACCTTGAAAACATGTGCTAAGTGAAAGAACCCAGACGCAGAAAGCTACACATTGTATAATTCCATTAACAACAAAAGTTCAAAATGGCCATCTATAGAGACAAAGATCAGTGTTTGCCTAGGGTTGGGAAAGCGAGGTGGGAATGGGCAGTGACAGCTAATGGGAATGGTTCATTTTTTGAGGCAAAAAAAAAAAAAAAGTTCTTTTAAATTAGAATGTGATGATGGCTGTAAACCATTGAGTTACATACTTTAAATGAGTGAAATGTGTGGTAGGTGAAGCATATCTCAACAAAGCTGTTAGAAAATGAAAAAGTAAAGAAGTATTTAGGTCTCAGCAAATTGCTGAGTTCTAATAGATCTGGTAGCTTAACGTGGAAAGTCAGACAAAGCAGGTCCCTCAGTCTGAATCTCTAGCGAAGGAGGGATTCTCTAAATTTTGTTCCAATTCCTGGGCTCAGCACAATCAGTCCAAACCTCCATTTTTAAATGTGCCATAAATGTACTGCTTCTTTAAATCCTGGGTAAAGAGGGCTAATTTCCTAAGTGTTTGTTCATTGAGGGGGAAATCCCTAACATCACAACCCTTTGTTTCAGGCAACTTATTTCTCTCTTTTGCTTTGATTTAATCTAAAATGGTAACAATGATACTTTATTTTTCCGTGGATAAGACGCTATTTTTTTTTTTTCTTTCTAAAATCGTTAGACTGAAAATTGAGGGGTGTCTTATACATGGAAGTCAGCCAAGGAGGGAGCTGTGAGGGTGCGTATACCTCGTCCAACAGGCTTCCTCCAATCCCCAGCCTTATTGTTACTGACGTCAGCTGATGCCGCTGATGCTGTAATTGGAGGTGGAAGGTGGAGAGTATGCAGATGCAACAGGGACTGGAGCATTCTGAGCCCATAAAGATGTAAAAAAATAAAAACATAAATACCAGTAAGCAATTGTCTTACTCTGCAAAATTCAAACTGAATGTAATCAGCTATGCAAAAGAGCATGGAAATAGAGCTGCAGAGAGACAATTTGGACCTCCTCCCACTGAGTGCATGATCAGACAGTGGAGAAAACAGGAAGAACAGCTCCTTACGATGCCAAAAAAAGAAGGCATTAGGAGGAAAACCAGCAAAATGGGAAAACTTGGGGCAGAGGCTTAGACTTGGATTATGGAGCAAAGCCAGAGTGGCTTCTGTGTGTCAACCAAGCTTATTCAATGTCAGGCAAGAATGTTTGCAAGCGAAATGAACATTGTTGATTTTACAGGAAAGGCAAAATGGTGCTTCAATTTCATGAGGAGAGAAGGGTTGGCCATGAGAACACAAACAAAGTTAGCTCAGAAAATGCCACCAGTTTATGGGGATGATCTCACATATACAGTGACTCAGAAGACAGCAGTGAAACAATAGAAGTTGAAGAAATTGATGTGTCTGGAACTAATAATGATGAAGAAGAGACCAGTGATGCAACAGAGGCTGAATAAAGTGATATCCTGCATAATATCATAGTACTGGTATATAAACATTACCTTTGGTAATTACTAAATAAAAATGTGTTTTGTTTTATGTTTAAAATATTGATTTCTTAATTTTGGGTTGGAAAAGTGGGGGCATCTTATACGTGGAAAATATCATTCCTGTTTGTTTGTATAGGGGAAGAAAAAATTTTATTCTACCCTTTTAGATTCTTTTGACTGGTCTATTAACTTGATATAACACAAATGAACAGGAGAAAAACAAATTTAATTTTGTATGTATGGGAGCCTCACATAGATGAGAGGTTCAAAGGTGGTCAGGAAATTGAGGCTTTTATGCCATCTCGAGCTAAGGAGAAGGGAGTAGGGGTCTGGTGTTTCAAAAGGAAGACAATTCACAGGAAGATGGAAGGAGCAAATGTTTGCAATGCCTTGCAGGGACATAGGAACACAGACAGAACTTTGAACAAACAGGCCCTGCTGAGCTCCCACTGACATAGTAGGCAGTTAGACAGACATGAGCAGAATAGGAACAATCGTCCAGGGACAGAAGGTGACCAGGGCTCAGGAAAGCCCCAGGTACCAAGCAACAGGCAAAATTGGAAAAACCTTGCCCCCCAGATGACCTTTCCTCCCCTAGCATACTGCTGGTCATGTGGTTTAGACCACCTGACCTTTCATATCATAGGTCATGTGGTTCAGATCCTCCCCTGACCTTTCCTTCCCTGGCATGTTGCTAGTCATGTGGTAGACCCTCTTACAGGAAGAACAAGGGACCAGAGCATAGCCTCATGGGATCCCATACAAGCCCTTGCATGGCCACTCCCTTAAGAATTAAACCCTTAGGACAATGAAGTTCTGGTCCCCACATCAAATAATCTTAAGACTAAAGCCTTGGATTTGTTGACCACAGAGGCAGAGTTTTTGTCCAGGTAGAGGTAACAGGTAGGCTTCAGTTGTGTTTCAGCTCCAGACCCAGAAAAAAAAAAAAAACGGCAAAACCAGATGAAGCACCATCTGCAATGACTAATGACCCCCACGCTAGCGCCAACCAATCAGTAGTAAGCACAACCCTGAAAAGACACACCTGAAAAGCTGATGAATATTCTTTTGGGATCCTCCCCTGAAACTCCCCTAAAATCCCTGCTTTTGGAAAACAGATAAAACTGCTTAAGCAGAGTGTCTCCAGCATGGAAGTTCTCCCAGCGTAGACACAGCTGATCCTCACAGCCAACTGGCCTGGAAGTCAATTCCTCCCAGTGATACCAACAACAATCAAGGCTTAACTACAACAAGACTCTGCACACAGCCCACAAAGGGGTGCACCAAGAGTGTCCACCTCAGGTAACTAGGGAGACTGAATCACTGGGTCCTATAGGACACCTAGCACACAAAGCCACTCTATTAACTCAGGGAAGCAGCAACAATGCAGAGACAAAGAAACAGATCACAAATGAAAGAAATGGAGGAAAGCAAACGGTTGAATATAGAGTCCAAAATTATGGTTATAAGGTTTTTTAAGAATTTTCTAGAAAAGGCCAATAAATTTAGGAGACCCTCGAGGATATGAAAAAGGACCAACTAGAAATTAAGCATACACTGACTGAAATAAAAAATATTATACAGAGATGTAACAGCAGACTAGAGGATCACAAGAATCAAGTCAAAGATTTGAAATACAAAGAAGCAAAAAACACTCAACTGGAAAAGCAAAAAGAAAAAAGAATCCAAAAATATGAAGATAGTGTAAGGAGCCTCTGGGACAACTTCAAGCGTACCAACATCTGAATTATGGGGGTCCCAGAAGAAGAAGGAGAGCAAAATATTGAAAACCTATTAGAAGAAATAATGACCGAAAACTTCCCCCCCTGGTGAAAGAAATAGACTTACAAGTCCAGGAAGTGCACAGAACCCCAAACAAAAGGAATCCAAAGAGGACCACACCAAGACACATCATAATTAAAATGCCAAGAGCAAAAGACAAAGAGAGAATATTAAAAGCAGCAAGAGAAAAACAGTTAGTTACCTACAAGGGAGCACCCATATGACTGTCAGCTGATTTCTCAACAGAAACTATGCAGGCCAGATGAGAGTGGCAAGAAATATTCAAAGTGATGAATAGCAAGAACCTACAACCAAGATTACTCTACCCAGCAAAGCTATCATTCAGAATTGAAGGTCAGATAAAGAGCTTCACAGATAAGAAAAAGCTAAAGGAGTTCATCACCACCAAACCAGTATTATATGAAATGCTGAAAGGTATTCTTGAAGAAGAAAAAGGTAAAGATAAAAATTATGAACAACAAATACATACCTATCAACAAGTGAATCTAAAAATCAAGTGAATAAAAAAAAATCTGATGAACAGAATAACTGGTGAATCAGGGGCATAGAAAAGGAGTGGACTGACAATTCTCAGGGGGAAAAGGGTGTGGAGGGTGTGGGAAGAGACTGGACAAAAGTCGTACACCTATGGATGAGGACAGTGGGGGGGAGGGTAGGGGGGGAGGGGGGGGGTGGGAACCGGGTGGAGGGGAGCTATGGGGGAAAAAAGAGGAACAATTGTAATAATCTGAACAATAAAGATTTATTAAATTAAAAAAAAAAACTGCTTAAGATGAAGGACCCAGTGGGTGCTCTCTCTTTCTCTCTGGAGCACACCCACACCTTTTCCCACCCCCTTCCTCCCTCAAGGCACATAACTTTTATGGACGAAAGGGACCACGTGCTAACTTGACCAGCTCAGGGAAGGCCTGCATGGCGGTCTTGCCAACTCAGGAGACCTAAAGTAACCACAAAGGATGGTCTGAAATGAAACTTTAACTAAAAGCAGTTATGGTGGGTAGTTACATCCTAGGCTGGTATCTTCACTGACAAGGTCAACCTTTACCTTAACTGAGCCTATCTGTCTTTTTGCATCTAAGATAACATACCTTGAAATGTCAGGATAACTTGTAACTTCCCCCTTTCTGGACCCCATGGGGGCACAACCTAATGTGCCTGGGCACCATTTGTGGAAAGATACCACAAATTCCCTCATTGTTATTGTTATCATGTGAATTGTTAACTGCACCCACCTAAGTAAAAGAAGTATGTGTCTATCATTTTGCTTTTTATCCAATCCCAGAGGTCCCCCCCCCCCCCCCACTTTGCTTTCTCCCGCCTCTCTAGTCTATCACCAATGGATTTCAGGTAACCCACCCACGTCCCCTCCTTTGATTGCAATGTATCAATGTATCATAGATAAAAGACTGCCATTCTCTAAAGCATTATTTCAATCCGCTGAGGTTCTGCTTCCCAGCAATAGTCAACAGTTTGGCTCAAATACACTCACAAAAACTCTTTATAGGTTTGAATATTTTTATGTTAACACGTTGCTTCCTTTCTCCTAAGCTCCAAGGGCTTTTTTGCCTCCGTAACTTGTTTCCTGAGTCCATGCAGCCAAGATGGCTTACTTTTTCTCTCTGTTTCTCTACATCAACTTTCACTTAGATGTGCGTTCTTGGCTTTGAATTCTTTCTTAGCCAAATTCAAGAACCAAGGTCTAATATCTGAGTTTGTTCACCGTTAACACCCCAGCTCAGCCCACCTTGACCATACTCTTTGTGATTGTCTCCAGTAATAGTTCTCTTCCTGTACCAGGCCCTCTATCTAAACGCTTTTAGGCAGTTAAGAGGGAAGTAAAAGTGTTACCATCATTAATTAGTGAGTTATTAATACTAGGAAAGCAGCAAAGGGGAGGCTAGACATTATAAGCATGGTCACCTGGGCAGCTTCACTAGGAAGCGTCAAGACTCATACGCCTCAGGGAACTGCCGGTCCATTCCTGCAAATCACTGGGGGAAGGGAAATGGACACCTGAGCAGTGAAGTCTGGTGATGTCAGGAATGTGTTTGCCTGTCAGTCTAACCTGGGAATAAAGATCTTTGGATTGGCTAGGAGGATGGACCCCAATGCAAGCCCAGAAAAATTCGGGAATACATCATCCCCAGACAAAGGAATTCTCTCTCTCTTTCCTGGTCCTTCTGCTTCACTTCTGCTTCCTTACATTTGCCTGTGCTCCCTCTGTCAGGGGCAAAGATAGAATACTGGGGACTAGCTATGGTTATGGGAAATATTGCTCATGCTCTGTTAACCATGATTGGTTAAAGAAAGGACATTCTGACCTGGATGAGAGTTTTGTGCTCCTGGGACCTGGTAGTCAGCCTTGGACCAGGGAGTCAACCTTGGACCTCGGAATGCTGTCCATTCTCATTCAAGAAATGCCTGTTATCATGGAAAGATTAACAACCTTGTTGCCCAAACAATGGAGTCCCACGGAAGCCCACATAGCCTACTTCCCCATGTAATCCTTGTCCTACCCTCTATAAGCAGCTGGTTTATGGGGGGCTGCAGAGCAGATTTTTGTGGGTGACCTGCTGCTCTCTCATGCTGCAGGCAGTGTTGGAATAAATGCTCATATGTGATTCAACCCTGTCTCTGCTTAATTGGTTCAAGTAGTGACAGGCAGTATGGACCCACTGATTGTCCCGTTACACCTCCATAGCCATGTGGCCCCACACACAATGGACTGCAGCTGGGAACACAAGCTAACTTGGCCAGATGCTGGACCAAACTGTGCTTCAATATGGAATGGAAGCTTTGGGCGTTGTCTGCTGCAGACAAAAAGGGAGTTTTTCCATGGCCCTATGGAGGGAGATGGGACCCTGGAAACTCAGGCTTAATGCCACAGAAATAAAGCTTTCCATGATACCTCACTCTCCTGTGATGTGAGAATAAACAAGTAATCTTTTCTGTCAAAGAAGGGAGTTTAGGCAACCGCCATTTTGGCTGCGTGACTTGCAGCTCTCCTGGGGGCCGCCATTTTTAAATGGCAAAGGTCAACCCTTCCTTTAAATTAGCCAATCACACAAGAATGTGAGCCTAAGCTCTGACCAATCAAGAATGACGGACAGCCCTAGCTGGTTTGGCTCAGTGGATAGAGCGTCAGCCTGCAGACCAAAGGGTCCCAGGGTTGATTCTGTTCAAGGGCACATGCCTGGTTTGTGAGCTCGATCCCCAGTGGGGGGTGTGCAGGAGGCAGCTGACCAATGGTTCCCTCTCATCATTGATGTTTCTATCGCTCTTTTCCTTTCCCTTCCTTTCGGAAATCAATAAAGATATATTAAAAAAAAAAAAAGGGAGGGACAGATGATATGTGTCAGACATAAAACCCTGAGTGGACCAGCCACTCAGTGTGCACACTGCCAGACCATGAGTGCTTGTGCACCCTCCTGCAGGAGTAAAGATACTTGCCTTGCTGTTTGGCTCCCAAGTATCCTTTGTGTTCTGCCAGGACCCCTGGTTTTGGAGCGTGCCTTATTTCTAACTGTGGGAGCCTTAGGAAATACTTTTCCCCATGGCACCCCAAGAAACCCACTTCTACCACCAATAGGTGGGGACACCCCCACTAATAATAAAAGCTCCTTTTGAGTCTCTTTGGGCTTTGTCTTCAGCTCAAAATAATCCACATGCCTAAGTGGCACATTCTGGGGACACTTGTCCTGAACCCCTTCACTTGCATAAGAAAAAGAGATTTACTGGGTGTCTCCAATGGAAAACCAGCCATTGTTTTGAGCCTATCCCTATGGAGTATGTGTTTCTCGACTTCCACTGCTATTGACTTCCTTCTACCCTCTTAGGTTCTGTGCCAGGGCCTGAGAATTAAACTGACAAAAGACAAATTAACAGGACAAAAGCACACAGAAATTTAAAATATTTTTATGTGCTCAGGTAAGTCTTCATAAGTAAAATGAAAGATCTGAAAAGACAGGACCAAGAGCTTATTTACTTTTAAACAAATAAATGATAAATTTGTGGAGGAATGATAAGACAAAGGAGTTCGAGGTAGGGGCAGTAAATTGTGGGACAGTGACTAGGAACTATAGGGGGGAAACTAATGGAAGATCAAGGTTATTTTAGCAAGTCTGTTTATATGGACTCATCTCAGCCTCAAATCCCAGTCTCCAGGGATGAAAACATCCCTCCTGGTCCAGGGAGCACCTTTCTCATGAGAAATTTTGTGACCTGCTTTTATTTTTTAAAAATATATTTTATTGATTTTTTACAGAGAGGAAGGGAGAGGGAGAGAGAGTTAGAAACATCGATGAGAGAGAAACATCAATCAGCTGCCTCCTGCTCCCCCCTACTGGGGATGTGCCCGCAACCAAGGTACATGCCCTTGACCGGAATCAACCGTGGGACCCTTGAGTCCGCAGGCCAACACTCTATCCACTGAGCCAAACCAGTTAGGGCTGTGACCTGCTTTTAGGTAGCACTGCCCTCAGCTCAAAATGATCAATATGCCAAAGCTGTGTATTTTGGGGTGGTACATTCTGACCTACTTCATTGCCCTTGAGCTACTTATCAATAGTAAATGACAAATAAAAAATGCAAAACAATTCTTGCCTATAGAAGAATTAATTCTGTTAAGTGGTAATTCATTGGCTTCCCTCTCCCCTGAACCCTGGGAAAAGCCAGATTTCCATTCATCTGTAAACTCATTTTACATTCCTCCATATAAATTTGGAGTAAAAGTTTGGAGAAGTTTCTTTAACTTCTCCCTTGAACTGGTTATTACATTTTGCTGCCCCCCCTCATTAATAATTAAAAATTTAACATGTTCTTTTTCTTTGTTTTTTACGTCTATATGAGAGTCCTATTTTATCTTTGTTAAAACATGATCCCTTTAACTTTTCTGTTTCTGGTAAAACAAGGAGAAGCACATCTAGTTGTGGGCTTTTTGCAGTGCAACACAAAACTTAGTTGAATGGAGAGAGTAAACATTTACTTTGTTAAAGATCTCACCAAAAGAATTTTTGTGAGAGAGAATCCAAGATGGCGGCATAGGTAAACACCTAAACTGCTGCCTCCCGCAACAATTTCAAAAATACAACTAAAAGAGAAACCGTCTATCACCCAGAACCACGGGAAAGCTGGCTGAGTGGAAGTTCTACAACTAGAAAGAAAGAGAAAAGAGCATTGAGACGTGCACAAGCGCTGAAAAGCTGAGGTACGGAGGCGCGGGATCTGGGCTGGCGGCAGGTGTTGCTTTTTTCAACCCGAAGGGAGACAAGCCCCCTATTACTCTGAAATACAGTTTCTGGGGAGACGCGGGGGACCCAAACTCCTACGGGGAGAAGCTGAACTGTCTGCCAGTGAGGGTGGCTTGCTTGCAGAGCTGCGCGCAGGAATAATTGTTTACGGCACTGGGGCACGGGGCTGCCTACAGGGACGCAGAGCCGGCTAACTAGCAGCCATTGCTGTTTGCCACGCTCTAACCTAGTGACACCCTGAGACCCCGCCCTGCACAACCTACAAACACACCCAAGCTCCAAGAAGCGGCTTTTGCATAAGAAAGCCCTGCCCTATCGCAGCTTAACCTAGCAAACTTGCAGCCTGGGTCAGACAGCTCCAAAACCTCCAAACCACAAGAAAAGAGGAGAAAACTGTAGCTCTCACTGTAGCTCCTGCTGGGTGGCCTCAGACAGTAGCTGACCTGCACCCCATTGGAGATCCAGAAGCCAGTGTTCCTAGTGGTCAGTGTGAGACACCAGATTTCAACTCCTCACATCCATAAGTGACACATTCAAGAGGCAGACTCAGTGAGCACCAAAGCCCCACTGAAACAAGTCCTGCCCCATAAGCGTGTCTTCAGCGCAGCAGTTCTTCCATTATAGACACAGCGAGTGCTCACAGCTAATTGGCCTGGAGGTCAATTCCTCCCAGTGTACCTACGGCAATTAAGGCTTAACTACACCAAGACTTTGCACTCAGCCCACAAAGGGGTGTACCAAGAGCATCCACCTCATGTAATTGAGGAGGCTGAGCTACTGCCCCCTATAGATCACCTACCACACAAAGCTACTCCATCAACACAGGGAAGCAGCCAAAATGTGGAGACAAAGAAACATGACATGAATGAAGAAACAGAGGAAAGCAAATTACTGGATGACATAGAGTTCAGAACCACATGTATAAGGTTACTCAAGAATCTTCTTAAAACCCCTGAGAAACTTGATGAGACCTTTAAGGATATTAATGAGAATGCCAAAAAAATGGAAAAGGATCAGTCAGAAATGAAGCATACACTGTCTGAAATAAAGAATATACAGAAACTCAACTGTAGATCAACGTACCCCAAGAATCAAACCAAAGATCTGAAATATGTGGAAACAAAAAACATCCAACCAGAAAAACAAAAAGAAAAAAGAATCCAAAAATATGAAGATAGTGTAAGGAGCCTCTGGGACAACTATAAGCGAACCAACATCTGAATTTTTGGGGTGCCAGAAGAAGGGAGAGAGCAAAATATTGAAAACCTATTAGAAGAAATAATGACAGAAAACTTTCCCTACCTGATGAAAGAAATAGACTTACAAGTTCAGGAAGCGCACAGAACCCCATACAAGAGGAATCTAAAGAGGACCACAGCAGGACACATCATAATTAAAATGCCAAGGGCAAAAGACAAAGAGAGAATATTAAAAGCAGCAAGAGAAAAACAGTTAATTACCTACAAGGGAGTACCCATACGACTGTCAGCTGATTTCTCAACAGAAACTATGCAGGCCAGAAGGGAGTGGCAAGAAATATTCAAAGTGATGAACAGCAAGAACCTACAACCAAGATTACTCTACCCAGCAAAGCTATCATTCAGAGTTGAAGGTCAGATAAAGAGCTTCACAGACAAGAAAAAGCTAAAGGAGTTCATCACCACCAAACCAGGATTACATGAAATGCTGAAGGGTATCCTTTAAGAAGAGGAAGAAGAAGAAAAAGGTAAAGATAAAAGTTATGAACAACAAAATGACATCAAATACATACCTACCAACAAGTGAATCTAAAAATCAAGTGAATGAAAAATCTGAAGAACAGAATGGACTGGTGAATATAATAGAATCAGGGACATAGAAAGGGAGTGGACTGACGATTTTCAGGGGAAGCAAGTGTGAGGGGTGCGGGAAGAGATTGGACAAAAATCTTACCCCTATGGATGAAGACAGTGGCAGGGGGGTAAGGGCATGGAGTGGGGTGGGGAATCAGGTGGAGGGGAGCTATGGGGGAAACAAAAGAGGAACACCTGTAATAATCTGAACAATAAAGATTTATTTTAAAAAAAAAAGATCTCACCATATGTTTATTTTATTTTTCAACTGTACCTCTGGTTATCACATCAAAAGAAATTTGGCTTTCAAATGTTAGATAATAAATGATAGTAATAAAAGCTTGCATTTACTATATATTTAATAGGTTCCAGTCACCATTTTAAGCACTTTATTTGCATTATCCTTATGAGGCAAATACTAAAATCCAAAACCTTCTACTCCCATACTCAGTTTGAGCACTCAGTCCATAGGGGAACTCACCAAGATGCAATATTTTGTTTTTTGGGTTTGTTTTTTTTTTCTCTTTTATTTTTTATTTTATTTATTTATTTTTTTACTGGATGCAATATCGCTCCAGCCACAAAGGCATCTGGGAAATGTTGGAATCTCAACTCTCTGTAGCCTCAGGCTTGCCTGACTACCCAGAAAACCAGAGCAGGCCGCCAGTCCCCCAAGGAAGGAAGTTAATGAATGTGTAGAGTGTGCTCACTGCCTGATGTTCACCTGTCAATTTAGGAACGCATTGTTCTTTCTGGTCAGTCTAGGTTACCACCCACCATATGGTTTTACTATGAACTCCCTTAAAAAAGAGACCCTGTCCTGGTAGGGGTTTGGATTCCTCCAGGCCCAACCACCACTGGGAGCAACTGCCTTGCCCATGTTTGTAAGTTTCTCCTATTAAAGCTCTTAGGAATTTGAATAAGGGTAAATGTCAGTTCTTCCAAACTGATCCTGAGTTTAGAATTTTGGGGCTTTCCCCCAATGCTTTCCTTACTATCTATACTCACAAGACTACTCTTTCAATGTCTCCATTAGCACTGCTTTACTTTTCCTGGATTGTCCTGCCCAAACACATGGTTTGATTGCACATTGCAGGAATTTCCCATCAATTTTTCAGTGGAAAACATTAATAGTCTGTACACACAATTCTTTGAATCATACTGACTAGGAAGAGAAGTAACTGACATTGATGTAGATTGCTTTTGCCTAACACACTAAATCAAGACTTCCTACTGAAGGAGAATATAGGGGATAGCCAGGGGCGGGGGGGAGGGGAGGAAGGGGGCTAGCAATCTGAATCTGTGCCAGTAACCAGTATCCTACTGCACATTCTTGTTAGTCTATAATTAAATCACTGCCCCTTCCTTAGGCAATAATCTGTTTTCCTAAATACTCCCAGTTTACAAGGGCCACAAGCCAAAAATTTAACAGCTTAGCCAGAGGGGACGGCACTGGCACCACCCACGCCAGGCCTTTAGCTGTAATCTTCCCCATTCTAACTTAGGTAGGGCTGAAAAAGCCTGGAAGTTAGGAAACAAAAGAACTTTAGAAATATATATAAGGAGTAATCTCATTGTATAAGATGTTCAGGCTTTGGATCTTCAAATGCCCTGAGCCAGCAGGGCTTCTTTGAATAAATGTTTCTTTTCTTTTTTTTTTTTCCTGAATCTCCGAGTACTCGTGTATTTTCCAGTCACCTGGTAAAATTCTGCAATATTACATTATCTAAACATTAGACCTTTTTTTTCTCTTCTTTCTTTCCTTTACCCTGGTATTGGCCTAGAAAGATAATGCCTTTGTCCATATCTCCCGAGTCAGTGGTCGGCAAACTCATTGGTCAACAGAGCGGCAAACCGCGGCTTGAGAGCCGCATGTGGCTCGCAAGCCACGGTTTGCCAACCACTATCCCAAGTCATTGCTAAGTGAGGTAACCTCTGGAATTTAGAAAAACTTTTTTATTTCTAGCTAGCAGAAAACCTAACTGACCCCTACTTTGAATGGGCAACTGTGCTTTCATAGGACTTATCCTTGTCTGTAGTATTTATCATTATTCTCCTTGGGTCTATGAATGTCTGGATGGCTGGCACACAGCTGACCAAGGACTTTGATTATCTGATTGTACTCAAAACTGTTCTAGAAAGGCCTACCAGGAGGCATTCATGATTCAGGAATCACTTCCTTTGGCAGGGCCATATTTTCCTGGTTAGGAAGAGATACAAATGGGAATATGATCAGAAATCCCTTCTTAATTCTTGGAGACATTACCATTACAGATTTTGTTGCTAAGGCATTATCTGTCCAGATCTTTAGACTCTCTGACTAAAGTTGTTCTTGATCATAGAAGAACAGTCTTGGTTATCTTTAGCTGAGCAAAGAGGGATCTGTGCTATGGCCGCCACCACCTGTGTTACCTGGATCTACAGTTTGGGGGGAGTTGAAACTCAGTTTTAAGAGATCATTTAGCAAGACATTTGGCTTAAAAGGATGACTCCTTCAAGGGGTCTTTCTTTGTTTGGGTTTTGGGGACTATGGAGGCTTTTATTTAGCTCCTGATGGTTGCTGTCATTTGGCCATGCATGAAATATTTTACGATGATCAAGGTGTTTAAAAGGCCAGAACAGAATTTTCATGTGAAATCTAATTTTTAAAATGTTGGAAAAACTGAAGTCCAAACAAAACATTTCTGCGTACTGGATTCAGCCAGAGTGCTATTTCCTGACTTCTACGTTAAAATATTTGAATCAGAGAAACCAAGATGGCGGCATAGGTAAACACCTACACTGCTGCCTTGCACAACAATTTCAAAACTGCAACTGGAAGACAGAGTGGACATTGTCCAGAACCACTGGAAAGCTGGCTGAGTGGAAATTCTACAACTAGAAGGAAAGAGAAAAGGACACTGAGACCCAGAGGAGCCGTGGAGGACAGAGGTGCGGAGACCCACGTGCTCAGAAAGGGCAGGCGCCTGAATACACAGCTGGCTTACTTGCAGCGTGCAGAGAGGGCGGGCAGCAAGCGCACAGGTAGCTGTCTCTTTCGGGAGGGAAACAAAACCTTCCGACTGCACTGAAATCCAGTTCCAGGTGACAATTTTGGGTGCCCAGACTCATTCCGGGAGAAACTGGACTGTCTGGCAGCGGGCGAAACTCGCGGGCAGCCTTCTCTCAGAGGTGCGTGCAGCCATTGCCATAGGACACTGAGACACAGGGGCCTCACAGGGCAGGGCTGACGGGAAACCAAGATTGTCTGCTCCACCCTGAGACTCCACCCCATCCAAGCTGAGCACAGAAGCTCTCCCAGCGGAGACACAGCTGATCCTCACAGCCAATTGGCCTGGAGGTCAACTCCCCCCAGTGATACTAACAACAATCTAGGCTTAACTACAACAAGACTGCACACACAGCCCACAACGGGGCACACCAAGAATGTCCACCTCAGGTAACTAGGGAGGCTGAGCCACTGGGCCCTATAGGACACCTAGCACACAAAGCCACTCCATCAACTCAGGGAAGCACCCAAAATGTGGAGACAAAGAGGCAGGTCACAAATGAAGGAAATGGAGGAAAGTAAATGACTGAATATAGAGTTAAAAACCACGGTTATAAGGTTTTTCAAGAATTTCCTAGAAAAGGCGGATAAATTTAATGAGACCCTCGAGGATATGAAAAAGGATCAACTAGAAATTAAGCATACACTGACTGAAATAAAAATATTATACAGAGACCTAAAAGCAGACTAGAGGATTGCAAGAACCAAGTCAAAGGTTTCTAATACAAATTAGCAAAAAACACTCAACTGGAAAAGCAAAAAGAAAAAGAATCCAAAAAGTTGAAGATAGTGTAAGAAGCCTCTGGGGTAACTTCAAGCGTACCAACATCAGAATTATGGAGGTGCCAGAAGAAGAGAGAGAGCAAGATACTGAAAACTTATTTGAAGAAATAGTGACTGAAAACTTCCCCCACCTGGTGAAAGAAATAGACTTACAAGTTCAGGAAGTGCACAGAACCCCAAACAAAAGGAATCCAAAGAGGACCACACCAAGACCCATCATAATTAAAATGCCAAGAACAAAAGACAAAGAGAGAATATTAAAAGGATCAAGAGAAAAACAGTAAGTTACCTACAAGGGAGCACCCATACAATTGTCAGCTGATTTCTCAACAGAAACTATGCAGGCCAGACGGGAATGGCAAGAAATATTCAAAGTGATGAATAGCAAGAACCTACAACCAAGATTACTCTACCCAGCAAAGCTATCATTCAGAATTGAAGGTCAGATAAAGAGCTTTACAGATAAGAAAAAGCTAAAGGAGTTCATCACCACCAAACTGGAATTATATGAAATGCTGAAAGGTATTCTTTAAGAAGAGGAAGAAAAAGAAAAAGATAAAGATAAAAAATTATGAACAACAAATACGTTTTCTATCAACAAGTGAATCTAAAAACCAAGGGAATAAAAAATTTGATGAACGGTATTAACTGGTGAATATAAGAGAATTAGGGGCATAGAAAGGGAGTGGACTGACAATTCTTGGGGGAAAAGGGGAGTGGGGGGTGCGGGAAGAGACTGGACAAAAAGCGTACACCCATGGATGAGGAAGGGAGGGGGTGGGGGGGAGGTAAGGGCAGAGGGTGGGGTAGGAACCTGGTGGAGGGGAACTATGGGAGGAAAAAAGAGGAACAATTGTAATAATCTGAACAATAAAGATTTATTAAATTAAAAAAATATTTGAAACAAAAACAAGAACATTTGAATCATGAAAAAAATGAGATCATATTTGTGTTTCAGAAATTAAGGGGGAGATGCAATCGAGTAGAAAGTAGCGTAATGGGACAATAAATTGGTCCGTGCTGCCTGTCACTACGTGAGCCAATTAAGCAGAGACAGGGTTGAATCATATATGAGTGTTTATTCCAATATGCCGGCAGTATGGGAGAGCAGCAGGTCATCCACAAAGATTTGCTCTGCGGCCCCATAAGCCAGCTTCTTATATAGGGTCGGATGAGGATTACATGGGGAAGTAGGGATTACAGGCCTGGGGAAGTAGGGATTACAGGCATGGGGAAGTAGGAGGCTGGCGTGGGACTCCATTGTTTGGACAACAAGGTTGTTAATCTTTCCGTGATAATAGGCAGTTCTTGTGCTGGCTTCGGCAGCACAGATATTAAAATTGGACCGATACAGAGAAGATTAGCATGGCCCCTGCACGAGGATGCCACGCAAATTCGTGAGGTGTTCCATATTTAAAAAAAAAAAAAAAAAAGGCAGTTCTTAAGTGAGAATAGTTCCAAGATTGACTCCCAGGTCCTGGGGGCGTACAACTCCTAGCCAGGTTAGAATGTCCTTCCTTCCTTTCTTCCTTCCTTCCCTCCCTCCCTCCCTCCCTCCCTCCCTCCCTCCCTCCCTCCCTTCCTTCCTTCCTTCCTTCCTTTCCTTTTTAAAATATATATTTTAAAATATATTTTTATTGATTTCAGAGAGGAAGGGAGCGGGAGAAAGAGATAGAAACATCCATGATGAGAGAGAATCATGGATAGGCTGCCTCCTGCAAGTCCCCGACTGGTGATCGAGCCCACAACCTGGGCATGCGCCCTTGACCGAAATCGAACCTGGGACCTTTCAGTTCCCAGGCTGACGCTCTATCCACTGAGCCAAACCGGCTAGGCCAGAATATCCTTTCTTTAATCAACACAACACAATCATGGTTAACAGAGCATGATTAATATTTCCCATAACCACAACTAGTCCCCAATATTCTATTTTTGCCCCTAAGAGTAGAACACAAAAAATTATGAATTGAGGTTTGAATGTGAATGAATTGAGTGTCTTCTTTATGTCCTTCGGCTCTAGACCTCAGTAAGCCCAAAAGAAACTTTCTTTTCCTATTAATATGCTTTTATTGATTTTAGAAAGAAATAAAGGGAGAGGGAGAGAGTGGGAGAGAAATATCTATCCGTTGCCTCCCGTATGCACCCTGGTGACCTTCCGGTGCATAGAATGATGACGCTCAACCAACTGAGCCACACCGGCCAGGGCTAAGATTGTTTCCTAAATTTACAGAGATTCAGTTTATTTTCATTGTCAGATCTCAGCACAAGAAGAAAATTTATAACTATGTATGGTGATGCATGTTAACTGTGGTGATATGTACAAATTTCACAATATGTACAAATTTTGAATCATTATGTTGCATACCTAAAACTAATAGTATAATGATATATTTCAATATATCTCAGTAAGAAAGGTCCAAAATTATACATTACAAACAAATCACATTTTACAAGTGAAGCATCCATCTTATATAAAAACTGTTGTTTGAAATTTTGACCCTGCTATTTGGCTTCTGTAAATGCTTGCTTGCTTATATAATAAGGAAAATAAGACTACTCCCACTTCAGAGAGGCCATTAAACCTTCCCCGGACGAAATTATCAGTGCTGGCACCAGGCCAGGCCTTTGGTTGAGGTCTCAAGGCCCCAACACATAGGGGCTCTTTAAGAATTTGCAAAGGGGGCCGGAAACACCCCATATTTGGGAGACAAAAAAGGTAAAAACATATAAATAGGGAAAATTCCTCCATGTTGGGGCCCAGAATTTGAGAGACATTTTCCCCTGGACCCGCGCATAATAAATGTAACTCCATCTCTCTAAGTATTGCTTGGTTCTTCTCCAGTTTTCTGTAACACAAGAATATATCCAAATAAAATAATAATATCAAACACATTGAAGCATTTAAGTATGAAAAGATGGAGAAAAGGAGTGGAAAATTGGTGATAAAGGGGAATGTATAAATGGGAAAAAACAAACAAGTAGGACCTTATCCACACCAATGATGATAAAGTGTCATGAACTTACAAGTATAATAAATATGTTAGGGGCAAAAATAGAATATTGGGGACTAGCTATGGTTATGGGAAATATTATTCATGATCTATTAATCACAATTGCCTTGTGCTGGTTAAAGAAAGGACACTCTGCCCTAGTCAGTTTGGCTCAGTAGACAGAGCATCAAACTGTGAACCAAAGGGTCCCAGGTTCAATTCCAGTCAAGGGCATGTATCTTGGTTGCAGGCTCCTCCCAGGCCCAGGCCCAGGTCTAGGTGAATGCAGGAGGCAACCAATCAACATCTTTCTCTCGCATTGATATTTCTCTCTCTTTCCCTCTCTCTAAAAATCAAAGAAAAAATATCTTAGGGGTGAGGATTAAAAAAAAAGAAAGAAAGAATTTTGACTTGGCTGGGAGTTGTCTGCCCTCAGGACCTGGGAGTCAGCCTTGGAGTGTGGTCAATTCACATTCAAGAATTGCCTATTATCATGGAAAGATTAACAACCTTGTTGCCTGAACAATGGAGCCTGCATTGCCTACTTCCCCATGCCTGTAATCCCTACTTATCCACACAATCCTTGTTTTACCCTATATAAGCAGCTGGTTTATGGGATGATGCAAAGCAGATTTTTGTGGATGATGTGCTGCTCTCCCCTACTGCCAGCAGTATTGGAGTAAAGGCTCATCTGATTCAATCATCTCTGCTTAACTCAAGTAGTGACAGGCAGCACGGACCCACTGATTGTCCAGGTCATATTCCGGCGACCACAAAAGGACATAAGCAAGAGACTCCTCTGGGATGAGTACTGGGGACCCTGCTTGCTGCCTGGACTGGGGGTTCCTGAGGCTGAGGTCTGGACTCTTTATTTGCAAGGATGCCCCTTTTCTCAAATAATCCAGAGCCAAGACACTTGAGGGGGGATGTGGTAGAAAGTTAGATGTAAGCAGAGCAACGACGATGATCCAGCTGGAGGAGAAATGGACGGGACCCTGAGACGGGCTTCTCCCCACTCCAACTGCTCTGAAGCTGGCAGTGGAGGAACCTGTGTAGAATTGACCTTTACATTTTGCTGAGTGGGAGTTGGGACACCTGTAGATAATATGTAGAATTATTCCATTCATTTTTGCAAGTCATACACAGGGACCTTTGTATGTTGGGATCCACTGTAAGTATCTAGTAACTACAATATGAATTGTTCTAATAATTTCACCCTCCCTTATAGTAATGGGCAGATGACGCTGCCAGGTGGTTGGTTTCTGATATGTGGGATAACTTTATTCATATATCCCTGCCAACAGCACGGATGGGGGGTAGGGAGGGTGTTTCATGGAAGTCTTTCCAGGTAAGGAATGAAGGTTGCTTAGGATGACTGACCAATTTTGAGCCCCAGAAATATCACCGAGTCGGAACCAAAAAAGACCTTCTCACGGCCATTATTACACTGGGCTGCCATGGCATCTCCACCTGTGGAGCCCTGCTGAATATATTTTATCCATTTTTGTTATGCTGGTACTGGGAGGCTCCCTTAAAGTAGAAGTGACCCAGCGGGCTTGTAGCGTGGTAAAAGCCCTGAATGCCACCTCCAGGGCTATACATGGGATAAATCAAGAGCTGAGCCAGGTCAGGGAGGCAGTTCTAGAAAATCGGGCAGCAATAGATTGCTGTTTGTGGCATAGCCATGGTTGTGAGGAACTTAAAGGAATGTGCTGTTTTAATCATTCTGACAATTCTCAGCAGATAGAAAACATATCCAAGATCCTGCATTTGGTGTATTCCATCTGTGGACCAAAGGGGCCACATGCTAACCTGACAAGCTCAGGGAAGGCCTGCGTGGCAGTCTTACAAACTCAAAGTAACCACAAAGGATGGTCTGAAATGAAACTTGAACTAAAGGCAGTTATGGTGGATAGTCACACCTAGGCCGGTATCTTCACCGAGCCTGTCTGCTTGCGTCTATGATAGCACAGATAAAAATAGGTGAAAAACTGCCATTCTCTGGAGCAGTGGTAGCCAAGCGGTGGTCCATGAAACCACTGGTGGTTCATGAGGTCCCTGAGGTCCGACAGGTTGGCGACTGTTTTCATCTCAATCCGTTGAGAGTCTGCTTCCCAGAAACTGTTGACAGGTTGGCTTAACTGAACTCACAAAAATTCTTTACAAGTTTGAATGTTTTAAGTTAACTGGAGTGAGATATATAGAAGAGATTGGGAATAGGGAGAAAAAGGTTATAGGTAGGGCTTGATGCCAAGAAAATGCCTGTCCCTAGGGTAGAAGTGGACTGGTGGGGATGGAGATGAAGTCTTATTTCTATTTACTTTTATGTTTTTATCTTAACCATCACTTTGCGGGAAGAGTATACTCCTAATGCAGCCGAATGGCATGGCGGCTTGTGCTATTAATCATTTGAAGCTTGACTTAAACCTATCATTGCTTGGTACCTTTGGTTACAGAAAAATTCCAACCAAATAAACCAAGGTGACTTCTGTGTTATTGTTCTCCTGTTGTCAGGCTTCATAAGACTTCATTAAGGATATGCAACTCCGCAGAAGTAAATGGGGGAGGGCTAAGAACAGGATGACGGATCCGGACGAACCGAATCAGGGAAGCGCTCCGCAAAGGCCGGGCGTCCCAGATGCGGCGCGGGACGTGCCTGGGCCTGTGGGCCAACTGGATTTCCCAGGCTCCGTCTCCCTATGTTGCCCACACCCGGTCTCTGCCCTGGGCGGCCCGTGAATTTCCCAGCGGGCGGTGCACGCCCAGTGGCCCAGTGCGGGCACAGCTCCACTTTGCCTCCGCAGCCGAGGGGATCCCACCCCTTTGCCTTGGTGGCTCTCCGCCCGCCCCCCACCCCGGCCTGCCGGGCATGCCCAGTGCAGGTGCAGTTTAGCCCCGCCCCCTCCTCCGCAGCGACCCCGCCCCCTCCGCCCTGGGTCGATGGCTCCGCGCCCGCCGACTTCCCACCGCCCCGCGCGGCCCGGGCATGCCCAGTGCGGGCGCAGCGGCCTCGGCCCTGGGAGCGCCCGGGCGGCTGCCGGCTGTCGGCGCGGAGGGTCCAGTGGCCCGCGGTGAGCGAGCGGCCGGGTCGGAGCCGAGCAGCGAAGCTGCCGGGTAGGTGCAGGCTCGGCGGGGCCAGGCCACTGGCGCGCGGCAGGGACCTGGGCGTAGGGAGCGTTCGGTGGGGGCGGTGAGGGTCTGCAGGGCCCGAGCTCGGGGTCGTGTGGTTGCGGGAGGGACTCCGGGAGGGACCCCCACTGGAAGGAGAATACCCAGGTGCGGCGCGGCTGTCCCTAGCCTCCGTGTGACCGAGGTGAGAGGCGAGCGGCTCCGCGCCTGGTGCCCGCTGCGGGTGCGGAGGGAGATCGCGGTTTTCACTGGGAATTGCCGAGGACCTCCGGCAGCCGCTACCGGGCAGACCTGGAGCCAGTCCAGGGGCCGGTGAAAAGGAGGATGCTCACCTTTCCTGCACCTGGAGTGGGTCTGCCCGCCTCCTGCTTTCCGGACTTGGGCTTCGTGTCTCTGTAGATGCCGCCTAAGTTCTAATGCCTGCGAGGCATTCAGTGGCCAGGGGTATTTCCAGGATTAAGAGACGTGTTGTCCATGGAATGCTCGGGGTAAACAACAGTCCTCTGGAGTAAAAAGTCCGACCGAGGGTAGAACACCGGGGTTTTCCAGTTTGCTGTGGCCCATCACTTTGCTGTCACCTTGGCTAAGCCATTCATCTTTGGAGACTCAGTTTCCCCGTCTGTAACATGATGTGAATCAGTTGCACCTTCTCTCCTTTCCTTCCAGGTTAGCTGGAGGGTCCCCGCTACGCTGTTCAGTCTCTGTGTGGTTGGTCTCAGATTGTGGCAGGTTCCTTTTCTCCACGCCTCAGCTTTTTGCCAATCCTGTAAATCCCAAATATTCCCGTGGGAGGGCTGCTAGGATCTCCGCATAAAATTGAAGTGACCTATCTTTCAAAGGCCACTGTTGGTCAGTAGGTAACCTGCCACTCGGTACATGCAGAAGCCAGGTGTTAATGGCCATGGTTCAGATAACAGAGCTGTTCTACTGGCCTAGGATTGACCTGCTTCGGGCTCTCTCTGCCCTATGAGGGATCCAGACTAAATATGTGGCTCCTTAAACTCCCACACTAGCGCATTTTGGAGTGCGATTATGTTTATAAAGAAGTTTTTATTTTCATGTTATTGCACTTAAAAACATGGAGATTTTGATACCCTTAATATATAGATTAGTAAGTAGCTGGTAAAGAGTGGATTCATGGTAGTCTTTCCAAACCAGTGTCTCGTGTGTCATCATTGTACATTTTACTACTCACCTGGCACTGAGTTACCTTGCACTCTGAGATGGTTTTTGGTTTGTTTTCAAGTGGGAGTATTAAGAGAAGTTTCTCACCCTGGAAACCTCTCTACCTGAAGGGAGTGCGTCTGTGTAGGATTTGACCTAAGGAGCAGATGGTTCAGATGGTGTGCAAGTTACCTTCTTCCTGCTGTTACATTCCCTGCTCTTCCAGTTCTGGGTGGCATTAGTCCAGTTGGGTCAAGAAGGTACAGTTTGGTGAGGTGGTTTTAGGTCAGGGAAAGTGTGCTTACGTTTTGAAGTTTGAGGTTTATATAAGCTGCCTGTGAAATTCTGTCTTTACGAGCTATCTCTTAAATTGAAAACACCTTAGATTTGATTTAATTAGGATTGAGTCCACTGGCCAGGGCTAGAATCCCAATTTCTTAATAAAATTTTTGAAAATGGGTTTTATTATCCACCTGAATGACATTAAATGGGAACACAAATTTGAAGAATACTTACAGGTATGAGCTTTCAAGTTCTTAAGTTTTGAAGGAAGATTTGTCGTTTACCTGAGAAATAAAATGGGAAAGTTGTAGTGAGTTAAAGAACATTTGTGCACGTGAACTTTTTTTGGCCTAATTTAAATAAATCCACTGTGTCTTGCATGCTTAAAATTGCACTTTTACATGTATATTTTAAAATTGGAAAGCGTATGGAGGCCCATTTTGGAGGTCTTGGTGGGAAATTTCACATCATGCCTTAAACTTAACTGTGTGCCAGTGGGCCTTGTGCATGAAGTGTGTACTTCGTAATTTTTTCTAGAACTTTCATCTTGCTCTTGTACTTTCATTCAAGTGTTAGAGGTTATACGCCAAGCATAACTATAGCTTAAGGGGATATTGGAATGTGTGTGTGGGCAGTTAGGGACATCAAAGTCCAGTGAGGAGATTACTGGTCCCAGAGCCATTTACCCCTGTAAAAGTGAAATGAAATTAAAAAGTAATTTATCCATTGCAGATTTTATTAGTTGCTGGGATAACCTTACTTAGTTCACTGTCCTAGTATCTAAGGGCTAGAATCTACTGCACTCCTATTAGAGATGCAAGTATGTGGAAAATGGCATCATGCAGAAATGTACATGAAGTTACTTATCTTTAGATAAATATTTTTCTCCCATTATCTCGGTTTCCAGGTTCTTCATGATGAAAGATTTTGGGGTGCTTCTCTCCCCTCTGTATAGTTGGTAGTTTGGGTGGTGAAGATATGGCTGACAGTGTCAAAACCTTTCTCCAGGACCTTGCCCGGGTGAGTACATGAAGCCATCTCTTGACCCTTTTGCCATAGGAACTGACTAGGAAAACCTTTAGGTATTCGTATTTGTTGGGTCCTTCACATACAGGTTTTCATTCTAATCCACTCTACTCAAGAATAGGTATTACCCTAGCTTGCAGAAGCTTGGTAGACCTTTCTGGTGTCTATTGTATGAGAATCCTGGTCAGCTTGGGTCTAGAGCCTTTTTTTTAAAAACTTTATTTTGGGATAACTTTAGACTTAACAGAAAAGTTGCAAGGTAGTACAGAGTTCCCCTGTATCCTTCACTAGGTTCTGCTAATGTTAGCATCTTCTGTAACCATGACACATTGGTCAAAACTAAGCAATGAACATTGGTTACATTACTGTTATTTAAACTACTACATTTGGATTTACATTAGAGACACCCCCATTTTATAAGGTGCAGGTGATGCTCTAGGAAAATGTTCCATAAAGATCTGCTTAGAACCTAGTCACCCAGATTTCCAATGGCATCAAATTCTGTTATAGTGGCCCTAACTGGTTTGGCTCAGTGGCTAAAGCATTGGCCTGTGGACTCAAGGGTCCCAGGTTTGATTCCAGTCAAGGGCATGTACCTTGGTTGCAGGCACATACCCAGTAAGGAGTGTGCAGGAGGCAGCTGATCGATGTTTCTCTCTCATCTAACTCTATCCTTCTCTCTTCCTCCCTGTAAAAAATCAATAAAATATATTTTAAAAAATTATGTTATAGTGGATGTCTGAGATCTAATGCCCTAGCTGTGGCCCCTCTAGCTATATTCCTAGGAGCAGGAGAGAGGCCAGTTCTGATGGGGGTGGGGAGTTTGAGTTAAAAGAGAAATAATTGAAGGAGTATCTTAGAAGGGCTAAAGAGACTCTATGCAATGTGGTCTACTTTTCATACCTTTACCTCCTTGTGTGATAAAATTTCAACCCTGGATCAGTTCTGCATTGTACACTTGACATGTCTGTCTGCCCCAGGAGCTGTAAGTGTCTCAGGTGGGGATCCTGTCATCATTCTAGTACATACTAGGCCCTTAGCCATTAAAACTCTACTATCGGGAATATTTAAACTATTTGTGGAAGATTTAGAAATTAAAAGCAAAATAAAACTAAAAATTACTCATAGGTAAAAGATCAGGTGCACACTGTGCCACTTTATGGTCCTGTCAGTTGGTAATTCATAAATTTGCCCGTGTCTCTGTATCCTGGTGATTATCTCCAACATTTACTTGGGCTAATAACAGTGGATGGAAATGCCATCCTTAAATCCAGGCTCACCATTGCTTCCAGGTTGCCTTTTTGTGCTGCTGCTTCATGAAGTCAGGTACCCCAACACTACCACTCTACCTTGGACATAAAGTGTTGTGGCACTTAATTAAACTATAGGTTTTGTAGTTGTTTACTTGTATACTTTTCCTGCTATGTTTCATGAGGATTTCCATATGGCCCATGTCTAGTTCATTGGAGATGCTTGGTATGTGGGTGATAGGCTGTTCTGGCGTTGTTAAACAGTAAACTTTCTGCTATTGGAGCTCTTCCAATATGGTTGGCTAGCGCCTCTGTCACAGTCTTTATAGAATTAACAGCCCTCTCCCACATCATACACTCTTTAAGGACATTCTCCTTCAGCCATACTGTATCATTGTTCATTATTTAGGAAATACACACTGAAGTTAAAAGTAAAGGGATATGATGTAGCAACCTACTCTCAAATGACTTGGAAAAAATGTGTGTGTGACCCTATTTTATATATAACAGTAAATGTGGCAAATATTAATCTGGTGAATCTGGAGGAACGGGTATTAGGAAGTTTTCCATTCTTGCAACTCTTCTACAAATTGGGAATTATTTCAAAATAAATAAAAAAATCAAGGTTCCCGTAAGCCACGTAGTGAAATAAATACAGTGGTTTCCACTATGATATCACTTTACTGCATATAAGTATTCCCTGAGCCATAATTTTCCCTCTTTAAATACTCTTGTATTACACTCTTGTCTATAGGGAATCAAAGACTCCATCTGGGGAATTTGTACCATCTCAAAGCTCGATGCTCGAATTCAGCAAAAGAGAGAGGAGCAGCGTCGAAGAAGGGCAAGTAGTGTCCTTGCGCAGAGGAGAGCCCAGAGCATAGAGAGGAAGCAAGAGAGGTAAGGAGTGGCGGCTGGTGTCAGAAATGTCTGAGCCCCCTCCTAAGGGAAGGCACTGCAGGACATGACTGCTCCTCAGCATGCAATTGAGACTGTATGTAGGGACTTGGAGTCTTAGGAGCACCCCATTATTTTTTATGCTCTCTCCCCCCCAAAATGTGATGTTATTCTCCCCCATCCGCCTACATGGGTTTAGCAGTAATCCTTGCTCAAATGTCATGGTGCTTGTTTTTTGTTTTTTAATCAGAATGATGAATAGAGAACCACAAAAGAATTATTTGGATTGATGGATACTTCTAGGAGAGCCTATATGGATTTATTTATTGTTAGAACTCCAGACATCCTCTTTTAATCTTCTCCAGTCTTGGATTTTAGAAAACAAATTTTTTGTTCTGAGAAAAGCTGCTTCTCTAGAAATATTTTTAGTCTTTTCTTATCGACTGACATTAGGAGAACATTGGGAGAACAACAGGTGCTGGAAAATTAATACCAACAAAAGATATAAAATGGAGAGCTACTGAATGACAGTATGGAAATGGCCTATCGCCTTGTAAGCTAAATACATGTTTTCTTTTCCAGTGAGCCACGTATTGTTAGTAGAATTTTCCAGTGCTGCGCTTGGAATGGCGGAGTATTCTGGGTAAGTTCTTTTTCCTTAAATTCTAGGTGCCTTGTAAGTATCTTCAGATTGTTACTGTTAATAGTGCTCTTCTGTTTTCTTTAGACTGAGACGAGTAGCTTTTTCCAACTGACACATGCTTAAGACCATAAGTTAGGATTCTATGCAACTGGAGTGCTTTTATTCCCACTCAGAGAACACCTGTGTGTAAATAAAGGGCTATCCCTAAAATAAGTTTTTTAAATTACTTATTCACGTTTTAATGTTGTTATTGGTTAATAATTTCTCTTGACATTGTCTGGACATTTTGGCTAAGAGCGCCTATGGGGGATCAGAAGGAAATGACAGATGGATGAGGACAGGGGTTTCCCCTCATCTGGTTATAGCAATCTTTTAGAATTGATGTCTACTGAAACCCACACCAGAAAAGATTGCCTACAATTAAGTGAGAAGCAACCCAGGCTTAGGTGAAATTTGAGTATTTAAAAAAACAGGTAGTTAAATATTTCCTTAGACTTGGAATTCGATGTAATTTGTTCCCTTAATTTAAACATTCCACAGATGTTCCCAGGTGTTAACTTTAATAAAATATTACTATGTACGTAGTCTGTGCCTTTATTTTGTCCTGTATACTATCTGAAATGTTCTTCTCTGCCCCCACAGTTTTACTGTTTTTATAGGCAGTATCAGGTTTGTGCCTCTTAGCTGGAGTATTGGGAATAGAAGTGGGTCTAGTTTTGGTGCTACTCAGGCCTTCTAATTGATAAAGTCACCTCCATCTGGAAAATTGGAACTCTTTTTTTTAAAGAAGGGCTTTTAATATTTACCCTCTTGCTTCTGTCCTTTAGTTCAGTCTCCTCTTGTTTTATCGAGTGTTTATTCCTGTTCTTCAGTCAGTAACTGCCCAGATTATTGGTAAGTATGGTGCTGTCTGCCTAGGATAGAGGTAGATTATTTTCCCGTCTCCCTCAGTCTATGGAGCTCTTTTTATGTACCAGGAGCTCGAGATGTTCTTAACTCAAACCTCTCAACAACCCTTTGAGTGGGTATTGTTACAGATGCCATTTTATGGGTGAGGAAATGAAAGTTAGTTACCAAGGTTAAGTCATTAGTAAATGGCAGAGCTGGGATTTGAACTGAGGTGGTTTCCTGCATATTGTTTACTGTTGATCACCGTGACATCTCAGTCACCACCAGGTAAGCAGGTTTGTTTCAAGGCAAGCGGCACATATCTATGGCTACTCTGACCGGGAGTTGTGGCCAGAATTTGGTGTGTCTGCAAAGAATAAGGCTATCTGAAAAAGGCAAGATCTGTATGGGGTTGGGGTGGGGAGGAATAGTTAGGGTTCCCTGTTTGGTCTTCTGGTTTTCCATTTCTCCAGTTAAACTACTAACTCTTTTCCCCTTTCGTAGGTGATCCGTCTCTACACGGAGATGTTTGGTCGTGGCTGGAATTCTTCCTCACGTCAATTTTCAGTGCTCTTTGGGTGCTCCCCCTGTTTGTGCTTAGCAAAGTGGTGAATGCCATTTGGTTCCAAGTAGGTCAGGGCGGAACGGAGGCTGGGTCCTGTAGCATGAGGGTTGACAGGGGGCAGATTTTAGCCTTTGAAGTCAGTGGCCTTATAGGGAACCATCTCGCAGCCTTTCTTGGTCACGCAGCCAGTGGGTGGTGTTTGTGCTCCTGTAAAATGGAATGACTGTCGGGCCAACAGAGCTTTTTTCACCTGGCACGTCCAAGGGAAGATCAGTGGCCTTAGCTTTGGGATGGACATTGGGGCCATTTCGTTGCTGGTTGGGTGAGCTTCTTTCTCTGTTACAGGATATAGCCGACCTGGCATTCGAGGTATCAGGGAGGAAGCCTCACCCATTCCCTAGTGTTAGCAAAATCATTGCTGATATGCTCTTCAACCTTCTGCTCCAGGCTCTCTTCCTCATCCAGGTGAGACTGGGCACATGCACAGCTTTCAAAAGCAAAGGTTCACTGGAGGGAGGTTTACACAGACGGGGTATTGTATTTATACTGGGGCCGATATGCTGTAAGGGAGGTAATAATTTTTAAATAAGTTTTTACAGAAACTTGGGAATTTAAAAATCACAGAATAAGAAACATGAATTTACCTGCCCTTTTCTGCCACTTGGGCATTCTCCACTCTCCTGCTCTTCAGAATTTGAGAAGCAACTGAATGGCACTCGGGGCAGAGTAATGACTCAGTGGCAGGTGAACAGTGTTGGGTCTCTGAAACTTTGGAATTAAGATTTTCCATGTTTATTCTTCAGGGGATGTTTGTGAGTCTCTTTCCCATCCACCTTGTTGGTCAGCTGGTTAGTCTCCTGCATATGTCCCTTCTCTACTCACTATACTGCTTTGAATATCGTTGGTTCAATAAAGGTAAGTCTATCTGAAGAGACTCAAACCTGAAACTTGGAAGCTCCCTTTGGAAATGCTGCTGCTGAGCAGACTTCTTAAAACTACTTAATGCTTAGGCCCTGGGCAACCCATCTTTGGAAGGAAGTAGCGTCTTTGGCAAGAGGGCACTCACATTTGGCTTAACCCTTAACTTTGATGCGGGGGGGTATAGCAATGGAGCATTACCTTTGTGGTGCTTAATGTGATGTAGCTCTGACTGAGCCATAAATGAGCAGAAGCTATTCTGAATTAGAGAAATTAATTTGACGTCAGTGCATTCAGATAATTTTGGGTATTTTAAAAGCCCTTGACATATTTGCCTGGGGATGTATGGTTGAAAGAGGTTAATTTCTAGGAGATGGCTAACTTTTTATTTGATATCTTGCTTTGCTTAGGACTAATCCTGACAAAGGATGCTGGTGGTGTAATTTATAATTCACTTAGCCTGCCAGCTTTGAAATTGTGATTATTGAATTGTAAAAGCTTCGCCTCAAATCTTTTATCACATTTGGACAATGCTGAATTATCTGTTTTAACTGTTTTCTAAATGGCAGACCTATATCCCAAACTCAAACTTGTCTCCTGTATTTAGTCATTTTAGGAAAAGGAAATAAGAATTTTAATTGTGTTGGCTCCTTGTTTTAGGAATTGAAATGCACCAGCGGTTGTCAAACATAGAGAGGAATTGGCCTTACTACTTTGGATTTGGTTTACCTCTGGCTTTCCTCACAGCAATGCAGTCCTCATACATTATCAGGTAATTTGGCGGGAGGGCCTGAAGGGGGACTGGTACAAAACTCAGCGTAGGGAGCATCTTCTGGATGCCTGTGCTAGGCATTCTTCATCCCTGTTGACTGTTAGGATGTATAGGACTTGCTCCTAGACATTTGTCAGTATTAACATCTAGTCTGTAGGACCTATATGCCATATTTCATCCATATTGCCTCCTGGAGCAGTGTTAAACATAGCCAGCGCTTAGAAAAATCCTTTTTTTAAATTTTAAAGATGTGTTTGATTTATTAAGGGCTTATCAGCCATAATGTTAGCACCAGAGGCAAAGGAATTTTGGCTTCTCATGTCTTCTCCAAAGTCATGGCTGTTATGAAGGCAACTAATTATTTTTCTTTTTTTTCTTTTTTACAGTGGCTGCCTCTTCTCTATCCTCTTTCCTTTATTCATTATTAGCGCCAATGAAGCAAAGACCCCTGGCAAAGCTTAGTAAGTATCAGCCAGTACTAGCCAAAGTGCAGTAACATTTTTTCTGTGTAAAGGATTGCGGCTATAATACTACAATTATATGAATGAGACATTTAAAAAAATAATCTCTTACGTTGCTGGAAAACATTAATGTATAGCTTAATGCAAGAAAAACATTTCTGGGATATATCCCAAAAATTTCCCCATGCATATATATGGACATGAGTATGTTTTTAAAATTGATGCTATAATACATATTTAAAAAATTTAACAATTTACTGAATAAGGCACTTGTAAACACCTGTAACTATGTTCATTTTTATAAGAATGGCCAACTTCTTAAAAAGGCATTGGGCCCATGTGTCTGGCTATAGTTTATTGATAATGATAGGAAAAGTATTTTAAAAGGAGTCTTAGCAGTAACACTAGCACTCCAAAAGTTTTATCACTTCAAAGAAAAGCTCAGTCTTTGCTCAATTTTGGTTAAGTCAGTGAGGATACACAATTATGTCAGATCTGTGTTGAGTTTTTGCTTCCAGCAATGCTCAGTGTGAGTCTTAGTCGGAATAGCTGACTTTGTCTTGAAAATGAAACACATACAGCATATGATGTCTTCAGACATAGCTTGAAGTTTGTGCCCTGAAGTCAGTTATAGAAAAGTGCTTCTTGGATCAGAATTAATCTGAAATATAAATTTATTTCCAGTAAGCTTTGATGCTTCAAATGGTGGTGAGTTCATTACACTTATGACAGTGACAGGACCTAGTACATTCTTCAGTTTAGTTGCTGCCTGTGTAATCCACGTGTCCAGTATCTGTACTGTGTCTACTGTCTGTACTTCCTTGATCAAATTTCACTTGTCTTATTTTCCATGTCATTTTAAATTGAGTGTAGTCAAATAATAATTCTGGTAACGGGGATCTAACAAGTTGGCTCTCTTGCCTTTTAGCCTTTTCCAGTTGCGCCTCTTCTCCTTGGTGGTTTTCTTAAGCAACAGACTCTTCCACAAGACGGTCTACCTGCAGTCCGCCCTGAGTAGCTCAGCCTCTGCAGAGAAGTTCCCTTCACCGCATTCGTCTCCTGCCAAACTGAAGGCTGCTACAGGCCACTGAGTCGCCGTCCATCCAGGGGGAATGAGTGGGATTGGAAGGGAATCCATGCAGTTCTTTCCTTGTTCACCGCCCCCACCAGGGAAGGCAGGACCCACTCTGCCAAGGGCCCTCTGCGTATTCCCTTCTGAGGAATTGGGAGTTTTGTCTCTGGTGCACGTAAGGCACAATCTCCCCGACACCAGTATGTGGACTTTTAACCCCTGTGAGTCTGAAAGGCCCACAGGCTTTTCTGCAGCTCTTTTCTAGCATTTGCCAGCCCCCCCGCACCTGGACTGATTCCAATATTTTTTCTCCCCGTGCCATTTACCCTTCCACCTCCCCTTCCTGCCTTCCATCACCCTTGGATGAATGGATTTTGTAATTCTAGCTTTTGTATTTTGTGGACCTGTTATTTTTGTTGTTTTTCTGTGAAGCACATACATTGGATGTGGGAGGTAAAGGAGTATCTGTTACTCCTGGTCACTCCCTTTATAGCCATCACTGTCTTTGTTTCTTGTAACTCAGGTTAGATTTTGGTCTCTCTTGCTCCACTGCAAAAAATAAGCCTGAAAGATGGGACAGGAGGAAAGACCTCACAGCCAGATCTGCTGGGTTTTAAGGAGTGATATTTCTTCCCCTTGAAGGGGAAAAGCTCTTTTCACTGGTAATTTAAAGTGCCCCAACCACAGGGAGGTACCAGTTTTGGACAAGTGCCACTGCAACACAGAATGCTCAGAGAACCTGAACTTTTAAACTCTGCAGGTCTGAAATTTACTGTCGGCCATTGTCGGGTCTGTCTGATGTTTCAAAGGGGATACTGGGTGCTGCAAATTGGAACTGAAGGGGTAAACTTATTAAAACCATTAAACCTGTTATTGGTGTTTTTCTGTCATTTTAAAGAGACAAGTATTGGGGGAGGGAGCAGATGTTAAAACACTTGTACAATTTTAAAATGTCACAATTAAATGTGAGCTGGTTTCCCACAAGGTGTGGAATGGCTGAATTTACAAATCACACCAAAAAACATATTCATGGAACTGGAGACTTTGTCTTGGATACATTTGCTTATAATTTTTTGAGAGATTAGTCCTGAAAAATGTAACCTGAGAAGTTTGGATTATGTCATTATGATGATCGTGCTAACATCTTGGAAAGAATTTAGGATTGTTGAATTATTTGTTTTAACGTCTATGTGTACATCTGTGTATTCATGGATAGAGAGATCCTTATAGATTTCAGTGTGTTGAACATTCTCAGAGAAGAGATTAGACATTTGGCCAACTGTACTATGTACAAGACAAAGAGTTTAAAAATCACTTCAGGGAGATGAAAACCAAGTGTAAGGTGCAGAAAGTTTTAAAATAGCGGGCATCTTGGAGGTAAGCGTTGTTTTCCAGCTTGTGCAAAAAAAATTGTAAAAGACGTAATTTAAAATAAGATTTACTTCCAGTATTCCTTTGGACACCTGGTCCTTTGTCACTGGTACTGCAGAAAACGGCCAGGTTGCTGTGGGGTTCTTTGAAGATCTCAGTATTTCATCAGCTTGCAACTGATCATTGATTGCCTTAAGATTAGTTTAAGTTTTTACAATTCGCTGTTAAGTGGCCACATCTCTGTTGCCAGAAATTTGAATGTGTACCAACTAAATTAGTGTTAATTTAGAAAGGTGAGGGAGGTTGAGTGGATGAAGGCACTCCTTTATCCAGCACTATATCTTGCTATAGAAAATGCTTTAAGTTGAAGTGATGGGAAAGGAGGAATCTGCAGTTTTATGGGTGTAATTGAGAAGCCAAGCCTGTGGCATATCTACAACAGAAATTTGGTAATCACTAAAAATGAAAATCAGCATGTTTTAATCATGTAACCAGTAGGATCTAAGGAATCATGTTCACAAAAGCTCTTCTCAGGTATAGAAATCACCGCCTGGACAGGTATATGGGGCTCAAAACACACTACCCTTTTATCCTGCCTACAGCTGAGTTGTCCATTGTAGCAACTCTGGGGGAATTAGAAACTGGATGCTTCAGACCTGGGGAGGGTAGGTTAAGTCTGCTGGAAATTTAAATGAACATATTTATGAGCTGATTTGTTAATTGCTCTTACATGAAGGGCCAACATAAAGGTTAAGAGGAATTGGGACAAAGAAGAGTGATTAAAGGTTAGAAGTTTGTGAACCACCTTAAAGGGATAACATCTATATATATAAAAGCCTAAGCTTGACTGCCAGACCGGTAGCTATGATGTGCAATGACCACTAGGGTGCAGAGGCTCCGACCAGTAGCTATGAGACGCACTGACCACCATGGGGCAGACACTCAAGTAGGCGCTTTGCAGAGTGCCCTCTCGCACTCTGGGACCCCTCGGGGGATATTGGACTGCCGTTTTTGGCCTGATCCCCGCAGGCCAGGCTGAGGTACCCCACCTGCTGGAGGGACGCCACCTGCTGGAGGGACCCTGCTCACTCTGCAGATGTCCTTCAAGCCCCGGTGCCATCCCAGGTGTGGCCAGCGGGGAGGGACTGCGGGAGGTTGGGTCCAGGGTGTGTCCTGCCTGTCTTGCCCAGTCCTGCCCCACCAGCCACCTTCTAATTAATTTCCTTTTTTTAAAAATATATTTTTATTGATTTTTTTACAGAGAGGACGGGAGAGTTAGAAACATCGATGAGGGAGAAACATCGATCATCTGCCTCCTGCACACCCCCTACTGGGGATGTGCCCGCAATCCAGGTACATGCCCTTGACTGGAATCAAACCTGGGACCCTTCAGTCCGCAGGCTGACGCTCTATCCATTGAGCCAAACCGGTTTCGGCTAATTTCCTTTCAATATTCACGAATCCATGCACCGGGCCTCTAGTCAGGGAATAAAAGGGCAACTATAGTTGTCTACTGTCTATTCATTTTTTGTCTACATTTATTTTCTGATTATAGAAGTAGGACATTGATTCAGCTTCTATCCGCATGTGTTTACCTGTACTGAGATGGCCCTGGTAAAGGTTATCAGCTCATTAGTAGTACAATGGGAGAGGCCTTTAGTAGTCATCTTGAGCCCTCCCAATCCCAGCCCCCCATTAATAATTCTATGCTACATGACGCACAGAAATTGAGAGGAAGCTGACTTTAGGTCAGTATAACTTAGGCTTTTTAAACAATGTGAGCGATAGATCTATCAGCAGAATATTTTGTATGGACCTAAAATGAGTCCACAGACCAGGTAAAAGGTTCAAGTAGCAGAACAGCTGACTTAACCATATAACAAGCATTTGAGTGCCTTCTCTGTCAGGCACTGCAGGTTCAAGGATGAACCAGAAATACAGGATATATTTGGACCGAACAGTATAGTGAAGGAGACAAAAGTGATCAAGCATATTTTTTAAAGTTTATTTTTATTGATTTTTTTTTTAGGAAGAAAGAGAGAGAAACATTGGCTGCCTCCTGTACACCCCCTCCTGGGGATGAAGCCTGTAACCCAGGCATGTGCCCTGACCAGGAATGGAACCAGTGACTTCTTGGTGTATGGGATGACACTGAGCCACACCAGCTAGGCAAGCAGGCAAAATTTTAAAAAGCATGTTCCAAGAGGTAGCTACTATTTCCACAGGTCTAAGCTTGAATAAGACATTGGGACTTAGAATATTTGCGTAGGCTGTGTGTTCAGCCTCATTCTTGTTTTACCCCCTCTCTGGTTTCAAATTTGGGTGTTTTGTAGTGCTTGCAGACCTATGGGGAAAATAGTGACCATTTGACCATTTAGATAGGTAATTCTTAACCAGAGATCACCCTCAAATACACATACCACCACCACCTGTCCCTGGGAGAAATATGATTCTAGAAATAAAGGAACTTGAAAAATTATAACAACTACCTTCACATTAACTTTGTAAGCTATTGCATCAATGAAATAACAGATTGGTGTGGAAAAGGGACAACATAGGAAAGTTCTTGCAAATTACGGCAGTTATGGGCATAAAATGAGATGGCTTATAAAAGTGACACCGAGGAGGCCAAATGAGAGAAGTGCAAGATAAAACTGTGGAAATCTCCGAGAATGTAGAGCAAAATGGTCAAGATATGGAAAAAGGTAAGAATTACACAGGGATCCAAGAATCAGGAATCCATTAGTCTAATAGCAACTTCAGAAAATAAACAAACATGAAGAATAAAATTAAAAATTTCCGGGACTGATGGTGAAAATTGGAGTTTGCAGATAGAAAGGGACAAGTGTACAGCAGGAAAAATAAAGGGAATAAAACCTCCATAAATGGGGTCTCCAAGAAAAAATAATTTATCAGAGAAAAATAGGTTACCTACAAAGGATTGTGACACATTGGCATCAGACTTCTCAAGAACAATTCCAGGTAAAATTGTAATACCTTAAAAATGTCTGTGCTCCTGTGTGGAGGGGATAGGATGGTCCCAATTTTGTTCCTATAATTCTACACCTAGCTATGCTAATGCTTAAAGACAAAACAAAAGCAGTTTGCCTTCCTTTCAGCTTTTCTGAAAAAGTCACCTGAAAAAACCTATGAAAGTGGAAAATAAATACAAGAAATAGATACCTGTGTGTTTAGGTGGTTCCTTCGCGTAGTTTCCGCTTCTGGTCACGTGGCTGAGGTCAACGGGCCACACCGTCGCCACCCCACGACTTCCTCGTGGTCCGCAGACCGACACGTCACTCCTCGGCCCTCAACCAAACTGCCTTGAGCACGTTCTTTCGGCACGCTCGCTCTCAGGAGCAGGCCAATCACAGCTCGGTGGAAGCACAAAGTCCCGCCTCCCGGATGCTAAGTGACTTCTGTATTGCCCATTTAAGAAGTGGGAGCGCGGCCTTATTCACGCCTCTGGATCTGACAGACAGTTCCACGGCCCTATCATTCTTCCGAAGTGGCGGATCGACCCTGAGCCAGCCAATGGGGAGCTGACCAGGAGGCGGACCTCGCCTCTGCCAGGGTTGAGTGCGCCGCTGAGCGGATGGCCGTGGGAGCTGAGCGGATTCCCGAGCAAGGCCGGCCAGTTGAGAAGGCCGCGGGATAGAACTGGAGAATAGCGGCAGGTGCGGCCCAGGGCGTTGGTGGGATTGAGGAAGTGCCGAAGGTGGGGCTCCAAAGGCGGAGGCGGGGATTGGAGGCAGACTGGCGAGCGTGGAGGAGGGGGCGTGGGGCGTGGTGGTGGTGGTGGGGTGCCCCGGAATGGAAACATGTGCAGGTCTGGGAAACGGGTGCACTTCGGTAGGGGGTGCGTGGAGTTGCTGGGATCTTGGGGATTGGTCCTGGAGGGTAAGGCGCTCAGGATGCTGAGGTGGCGGTTGTCTCGCAGCGGGGCTGTCAGAGGTTCCGAGTCCCGTGTGGGGACTGGTGGGAGTCTGGTGCAGGGGTGAGTGGAAGGGGGAGGAGAGGAGTGAAGGAGTGTGAGAGGGTGGGGAAGGGTGCAAGCGAACGGGGGCGGGAAGGTGCTGTCTCGGAAACTATAACCGGGGTGGGACAAAGGTGCCACGGCTTGCAGGCACATTGAGGAGAACGGATGCTGGGCGTTTAAGAGAAGTGCCTTTGCTCGTGCTCGCTTGAGGCTGTTGGAAAACGATCAGAGAGCGCATTGAGAACTCCCTTAAGGTCCGGCCTTAGGTTACCAGCTCCTGTACTCAGCTTTCAGGTAGAGGTTCTGCTACTCTCCTTCCCTCTCTTACTCTTCCAGGTGGGGATCATATCAACTCAGCAGTATTAAGTTTTTTTTTGTTCCAGGCATTCCAGAAAACAAATACAAACCTGAGGGATGTGGCTGGAATATAGTGACTTCCTGGAGTTAGGTGTTTATTCTTGCTTGCAAGAGAAGGCTTTCCCCTGCGATTATAATTAAACACATGTAAAACTGCACCTCTGACAGTTAATTATGGAAAAGATGCTTGATTTCTCACTGTTGAGCTAGGAACATAAGATTTTTCATGCCTTCCACCCAGTCCAGTGTTGTTTCGCGGGGCGGGGGTAGGGGGGTAGGGGGGTAGAAGGGCGGGGGGCGGGGGGGAATCAAGAGAGGCATGGGTTCCTTTTGATCCCCCTGCAGCCTTGGACTGTGTTGCATATCCATTATTGTGTTCTTGATCACTGAGCCCGTGACCAGCTTGTGGTATAAGAATACCTGCGTTAGTGATCAGTCATGCCCTTTTCGTTGACCCTGCAGTCACTGGTCCCTGGAAGCTTGTAGCCAGTCAGTTGAAACTGAAATTTGGACCTGCAAATTGTGCTGATTCAGTCAGGCTTCTATTTCTCCTCTATTTTCGGTTCTGTACTTCAATAATCATCCCTTGCTTGCTTTCATACATTCCTACCTCTTCTTGAATGCTCTTTCTCCTTGTAATTAATTTTTTCGCTGTTCCCACTTTTTTTCTAGGTTCTTTACATCTCTTCCTCCAACCCCCATTTTTCTGTTTCTGTGTTTTCTCTGTACACTTGTTGTACCACACTATTGCCAACTTTGCGTGTGTACTTGTTAGCTGTGAGGAAGTGGGAAACCGAATTATGGGGATAGGTCTAATCATTCCTTTTTAGTCTTAACACATACACCTGACTTGTGCCCACTTCCTTGCCAGTTGACCATAATTCAGGCAAGACTTGAGTGTTAGTGTTAGCCCTGACCCTCTCTGGTGTGTTCCGTGGCTCCTGTCTCCTTTATGTTCCTCTATCACCATAAAATAAGAAAGTGACCAATTACTTTAATAAATAAAAAAGTATGAAAGGGAATTGGGTAAATGGAAGGTGTTCAATATCCTATGGTCTTGATTTTTTCCATTTTAGCTACTTGAGTGTCCTCTGTTGCCACCCATCGATGTCAAGATGACCAAGCTGGGATTTTTGCGGTTGTCCTATGAGAAGCAGGACACACTTCTGAAGCTTCTCATTCTGTCAATGGCTGCTGTGTTATGTGAGTGTGCATGTGCACTCTTTCTTTGGGGGATGGAAAGGAGAAAATCTTGAAAAAAATCAAGAATGGCTTTCTTATTCTTTTCAGCAGAATGTGTTACTGGCCTCCATCAGTATAATAAAAGGACAAGGGTTATAAAAGGGCTAGTGACGTCTGGGAAAGAATGGGGAGCATGCTGTGCTAGTTCTGTTTTCTCATAGGGCTGAAAGAGATACTGAGGACCTCTGGATACTGAATTTTCAAAAAGACAGTTTGGTTGCCTACCTTAGTATTTCTGTCTTTAGGTATTTTAGCTTTGTTATGAGTTTTAAGTATAGTCTTGATTGCCTTATCTCTTAGTTTGCTCCGAAGTTAAGGTTAGTTGTGGGGAACTCAGCATATATAGAAGACCAGGTAAGTTGAGTGCAGTATTAATAGATGGATGTGTTAATAGAGGCATTGATAGTAACTAGTTAAATGTGTCCTGCATAAGTGGAAAATGTAGGTATCATTATCTGGAGAAAGTGAACTTCTCTTTATTTTATGTGGGAGGGATAAATATCCAGGGATCATCTTATATTTTATATTTTATTTTATATTTCTGTGACTTCTGTGCTGGATAATACTATTATCTTTAAAATTCTACTGTCTACTATTATTATTCACGGCACATTACTATTGAAATATTAATTCTCTGGTATTTGCAGCATTCTCCACTCGTCTCTTTGCTGTCCTGAGATTTGAAAGTGTCATCCACGAGTTTGATCCGTGAGTACATATGCTTGGTCCGGTGTTTTCTTTGAGAAGCATTCAGGTTCATGGGTTTCAAATTCACATTCCAGTCAGTTCTTAGTGACGGGGATGTATTTTCTACACATTTAGGGGGGAAACTGCTCAAGTTTTCCAAAGGATACAATTGTCTTCTTTTGAAACATTTCTGTTAGAATTAATCAAGTGAGTCTCTTAAACTTATAAAGAATGTAAGACATTACTGGTATGCCTGCCTATCACTTTAAGGCCTGCTTCTCAGCTGGGTCAACAGTTAGGGATGTAGATGAGGGAAAGGGGCCTGGTGTATGTTTTTAGGCTGAAAAGAAAATCACAAGCCATGAACTTGAGATCCATGACATTTTTTTCCCTGTTTAACAATTTATATGGTAGAAATTGGGCCTATCAGTAAAGTACTAAGACTTTGAGAAAAATTTAAACGTATTAGTTTGATTAGGGATTTTGTTTATTAGATAAAAAAGATACAGGTGAAATATATTTATTGAGCATTCATTTTGTTCCAAGCACTGTTTTATGGATTATCTCTAAGACCTAACTACAGCCCTATGAGATAAAGGTAGTACTTTATCTCCTTTTCACAAATAAGACAGGAAGCTGGGAGAGAGAATTCAGGGTTACAAGTTTAATAAGTAGAGGAGCTAAGCTTTGTCTCTAGGTTTGTCTGTCTCTAGACACTGGAGTCATTATGTTATATTGCCTAAGGCTTAATTAAAATTTGGAGAGCTGGAATCATAGGTTCTTGAAATATTGGTAACTTACACATAGCCTATTCAGCGTATGGAGTATTGATTCAAAATGTTCCTGCACGTATTTGTAAATTTGCTGTTTTGTTTTGTGTGGATATTAGCACTTTGAAGGCATATGGATACTTTCTTTGGGATTCCCCTAAAACAATTCATATTTTTTCTCATGAATGAGGAAACTCACATCCTTGTTTCTTAATGACCAGTCAGGACCTTCTTTCTAGGTGGGCAGGCATTGAGGTGAGATGTCAGGGAAAGCAAGACTATCTGCTCTGTAGTCATAGAGCTGGGAGAGACTGTAAAGATCTTGTGATTTGACATTTCCCCTTGCAGAGTAGAAAATTGAGGCCTGTGACTCTAGTCCAGACCTGTTCACACTGATTGACACTTTTCCCGCCTCACTCTGTCAGGACACATTTCTGACATATGTTGACTGCCTGTTACCCTGAGCCCTTTTGTCTCTTTGACAGCTACCAAAACAACATTCATCAGCAGTAAACAGGATAGAGGTTTCTGCCACTTCTGCTTTAGCTGTGAAACCTGACAGACCAAGGAGGAAATAGGATTAGAGGGGCGAGCAGGAATGATGATTAGTCATGATTATCTTTAGTAATTAAACAATTCCATTTATTTACTTATTTATTTATTTATATTTTTTGCCTTTTAAAAAAATTACTTTTTAAGTGAGAAACTTGAGAAGGGGTCACATAGCTTGGACCTAAAGAACTGTCTTTCCATGGATAATACTCAGCGTTTTATATTAAACATTTTTATGTAATTTACATTTTACACTCCTATGTAGGTGGCATTTAGAACTATTTTAAATAACATGAGAATTAAGAAGTTTGTACTATGGAGTGGGTTAAAAAATGTTCATCCTGCAGATGGTGTTAAACCACCATCTTTAGAGATGCCCATCACTTGAACTTATCCATGTGTCCTTGTATGTAGTATGGAAATGTTCTTTTGCATGTTCCTGTCACGTGAAAAGAGCCAAAGTTAGTGGTGCCCACAGCTCAGCTGTTTTGTCTTTTGGGTGCTTGAACTCTCTGACTTGTGGCGGTGCCTACGACACGCTAGCCTGATGCAGTGTCCTGCTAGAGAGCCGTATTAGCATGTTAGGCTTTAGCTGCACTTCCTTGCAAGGGAAGCAGTGTTTCAGTTGAGCCAAGCATGGAACTACAAATGAGACTTACAGTAGCATAAAATGACTTTCATGCTTGGCATAATTTTGGGTAGCAAACTGACTTTTATTGGAGTAATGATAAGTTTCTCAGTGGTGTAACCTGAGGAGCAAAATTTACTGCAAAGTGGTACAAGTATTTGAGTATGAAGAGGTGGAGACATGGATCCTTTTTCCCTTGCTGTAGGTACTTCAATTATCGGACTACCCGGTTCCTTGCTGAGGAGGGGTTTTATAAATTCCATAACTGGTTTGATGACCGGGCCTGGTACCCATTGGGCCGAATCATTGGCGGAACGATTTACCCAGGTGAGTGAAACAGGATTCTTTTTAAAAAACAGAAATAGGTATTTGTATATTGTGGAACAATTTATTTTATTTCTAATATCTTCATTTTGTGACCCTTGTAATTTCATTCTGATTGCCGATTCCTAAAAGTAGATCTTATATAGACAGGAGAACGGGTGTGGGAGAGTTCTTCATAAATTCTGTACTTCTGACAGAACCCTTAAGAGAGAGATATAAGCCTATTATTGTAGTTGCTGTCTTAGTATTTTTGGTGGTTTGTCAAGACCTGTGTTGTCACTTTATTGATACTTGCATTTTCCCTTAAGTGCTTTATCCTAGGACTAGAGGCCCGATGAATGAAATTCATGCAAGGGGCTCGGCCCTCACAGCCCTGGCTTCGTCCAGAAGGTCGTTCGGCTGTCCAGTCTAATAAGCATATTACGCTTTTATTCTTATAGATAACTTAATGGAGTTTCTTCTTCCTGTTACAGGCTTAATGATCACCTCTGCTGCAATCTACCATGTACTCCATTTTTTCCACATCACCATCGACATTCGGAATGTCTGTGTGTTCCTGGCCCCTCTCTTCTCTTCCTTCACCACCATCGTCACGTACCACCTTACCAAAGAGCTCAAGGTGAAGGATTGTGGTGGCAGGAGGCTTGGGAGTGAATGTTGTTGCAAACCTCTGTAGTCAGTGGCAGTGGGTGGGGGACTGAACCTGAGCAGGGAGCCAGAGGCTAAAGACAGCTTTTGCTGTGCCGCATTATTGGTTCACTCCAGCTCGTCCCTAGAATGTGTGGTTTCTTATCATCAACAACTGTTTGTCCTTTAAAGAGAACATTTGAAGGTCAAATGTAAATTGTTCCATAAGCAGGAAAAATATTTAAAATGTGAAATGTGAGGTTTGAAGTCCTCACACTTTAAAGGAGAGGAAAAACAACTATAGGACGTAATTCTAAAGTGGTGAGTTCTTCCTAGTAAAAATGAACACTTTAGCAGTTATTTGTTGACTTATAAAAAGATTTATTTTAAAGTTCTTAAACCACTTGGCTTCTGTAGGAGACTCCATTCTGCCTCTCTTTCTAGGTTTCTGCATTGCTGACCCTGGCTCTTTGGAGGCTATTCTTAGTTCGTGGTTATGGTGTCAGGGAGATACTTGAGAGGTGTTAAACTAGCAGGAGGGTTTGGGAAACTTGAGTTTAGTTTGGAAGCCTTTTCATGCTTTCCTTGCTGCCCTTGTTTCAAATTTGATTCTTAACAGACTAGAAGCCCGGTGCACGAAATTCATGCACGTGGTGGTGGGGGGTGCATCCCTCAGCCCAGTCTGCACCCTCTCCAATATGGGACCTCTCAAGGGATGTCAGACTGCCCTCTCACAATCCAGGACTGCTGGCTCCCAACTGCTTGCCTGCCTGCCTTCCTGATTGCCCCTAACCACTTCTGCCTGCCGGCCTGATCACCCCCTAACCACTCCCCTGGCAGCCTGATTGATGCCTAATTGCTCCCCTGCCAGCCTCATTGCCCCTAACTGCCCTTCCCTGCAGGCCTGGTCACCCCTAACTGCCCTCCCCTGTAGGCCTGGTCACCCCTAACTGCCCTCCCCTGCAGGCCTGGTCCCCCCCAACTGCCCTCCCCTGCAGGCCTGGAGCCCCCCCTCCCCCCAACTGCTCTCCCCTGCAGGCCTGGGTCCCCCCCAACTGCCCTTCCCTGCAGGCCCAGTTGCCCCCAACTTCCCTCCTCTGCCGGCCTGGCCACCCCTAACTGCCCTCCCCTGCAGGCTTGATCGCCCCCTACTGCCCTCCCTTGCAGGCCTGGTCCCTCCCAACTGCCCTCCCCTGCTGGCCTGGTCCCTCCCAACTGCCCTCCCCTGCTGGCCTGATTGCCCACAACTGCCTTCCCTTGCAGGCCTGGTCCCTCCCAACTGCCCTCACCTGTTGGCCATCCTGTGGCAGCCATCTTGTGTCCACATGGAGGCAGGATCTTTGACCACATAGGGGCAGCCATCTTGTGTGTTGGAGTGATGGTCAGTTTGCATATTACTCTTTTATTAGATACGACAAGTTCTTCCTCTCTTTGGGAGTCAGTTACATTTTGTTGTTCCTCTCTCCTGAGCTCACAGATTGCCTGGTGATATTGCAGCTTGATTAAGCTCCTGGAATCTTTAGTCCAGAGAGATTATCACCTAGCTCTGTTGGCTTTTTAGCTCAAATAATAATTGTCTTCCTTTGCTTGTACTTGCAGAGCTTTTAGAGGTGTGATTGGTGTTCCTGCAGTGTCATAGATACTGTTAGGGGTAGGGATTCATAAGACTGGGGATTCACCAGCCAAACAGCCCACTTGGGGCCAGTGTCTGATGTCTGACAGCTTACATGATTTGTGTGTCCTTAGCATATGTGTTCTCAGTTTCAGACTTGGTATCATCATGGGGAGTTGGTGTGAAGTTTTTAGCTGTCTTGTGCTGTGAACATTTCTAGCATCACATTTACCTGTGAAAGTGTTGGACTGTTCTCTGAGCCCATGTTAAACAGAATGGACGAGTGGATCTTCTCTCATAGATGTGTTGGTGTTAACTTCTTGTTGCCCTTCTTTCCTTACAGGATGCAGGGGCTGGACTTCTTGCTGCTGCTATGATTGCTGTAGTTCCTGGGTATATTTCCCGATCTGTAGCTGGCTCCTATGATAATGAAGGTAAGACTGAAAAAGCCAAGGAAGGTCTGTCCACTTCATTTCCCCCTGAAACTTCACGATGTGCAGTAGAACCTGGGTTCATAGGTTTTATTTAGCAATCGCAAAAAATGGTATCTGGGCCAGAAGATTAGAAATAGGCAGGAAAGGATCCCAGAAAAGTTTATATTCTCTTCCTGTTCTCTCTTGTAGAAAGGTAGCTGGCGATTATCCTTCTGTAAGGCATTTGACTCATCCCTGGACTTATAAAAGTAGAGTTAATTTTTAGTGTTGAATGGCACGCTTGTTTTAACATTATTTGTTTCATTTTCCTAGATGAGCGGCATGGATGTTCTTAAAACTATAATGACTTTTACTACATATTTTCAGTTCAACCTGTGTTTATTGAGTGTTATTGGAAAAGAAGTATTAGGTATTATAAAGATAGTAATGAATAAGATTATAGAGATAGATAATGAATAAAATTACGTTGGTCTGTATTTTATGAAGGAAGGTAAATACAGTATGGACCTATAAAAATAACTAGTAACAAGCACATAGTATTGTGTGCCAAGAGAGAAATATGAAAGAGGTACTTTGGGAATGTAGTTAAAGGAGACATTAATTCAGATTTGGGAACCAGGGAAGGCTATTTGGAAGTAGTTTAGGTGAATTGGACCCTGAGGCTTGTACTTCCAACAGGCAAATATTAAAGAGGGGCGGTCAGGGAAGAAGGATCTGCTTGTGGTAAGATGGAAATGCAGGATGTATGGGATTTATTTAGGACTACACTAGCAGGGAATTTAGTAACTGGAAAGAATAGTAATGATAATGAGTGCTTGCTGTATGCAAGGTACTGTTCTAAGTGCTTAGCATGCAATTACTAAGTTTGTCTTCACAACACTTACGAAGTAGATACTATTATGGACTGATTTATACAAGGAAAGGCACAATAATTATGTAATAAATAGGTAGTAGATCTGAGATATGAATCAGGCAGTTTGGTCCAGAGTGGTATTCTTAAAAATTATGCCAGTATGTTCTTTATTGACTTTTTGTTGCATTCTTTCTGCAGGAATTGCCATCTTTTGCATGCTACTCACTTACTACATGTGGATCAAAGCAGTAAAGACTGGTTCCATCTATTGGGCAGCCAAGTGTGCCCTTGCTTATTTCTACATGGTAACTTTTCACTTCTTTCTTCTAGGAGTTTCTCTATGTCCGAATACCTACTAGGATCAACTGTTAGAAACTGGAAGTAGCTCTTGGGCTTTGAGACTATGGAATGGAAGCTAGAAGTCTTTACTGTCTTTTGTATCCATACAAAGACTAACCCAAGGCAGGCATGGATGTCGATTATATAATAGCAAGACAGAGATGTTTTAATTTTTGAAGTTTTCCAGATACCGTATTTCTTATGGGTGCATATTGGTTGGCCAACTCTCTTTTCTGATATGTTCCCCTTAAGTTTTTTATATATCTGTATTTGTTTGATTTTACACGTACTTTTAGACTTCTTCCTTTAACTGCTTCCACTTGCTCATGTTTCCCATGTATCCCTAACTTCTCCATGTGAGCTTAAAATAGCTTGCAGCTAGAGTAACCCACCCTGAAGGTTGGGTGCCTCTTGTTTTGTGATTTTATGTCTGGAGCCATAGGGAATAGGGGATTGCGTTATAACAATGGGCGTGAATTTGATTTTCCTATTTAAAGAAATCAGTTATTTAAACTCTTAAGCCACTTGGCATAAATAAAGCTTATTAGTTATTATAAAGATATGTTCTTTAAAAAGGTCACAGGTAATATTCCACGGTATGCTGGTGGTGGGAGGAGGGGGAGTGCTCAGAGGAACTGTTCTTTTTCATCCTGTCATAGGTCTCTTCATGGGGAGGCTATGTGTTCTTGATCAACTTGATCCCTCTCCACGTACTGGTGCTGATGCTCACGGGACGCTTCTCCCACCGGATCTATGTGGCCTACTGCACAGTTTACTGCCTGGGCACCATTCTTTCCATGCAGATCTCCTTTGTGGGTTTCCAGGTGAGCTCTAGGCCACGTGGGATTTTTAGCTTCTGCTTGTTCTAACCAGCTCCACCTAGATTGATTTATCTTGGATTTTGGTGAGGAGAGTTAAGACTTATTCACAGGTCTCACCTTGGATTGCTGGTGTTAACTGAAGTAACAGAATCATTGGTCATTAAAGTCTCCTTCCAGGAGTTCATTAATGTTTGCTCCATGAAGTTTGACTGCTAATTTGGCTTAGGTTTGTAGAAAGAGGAGGAGTAGTTTGGCTGAGCTGCCTTGATATAAGTGATCAAAGTTATTCCTAATCCTTTTTAATGATAATGACACCATTTAATGATAATGATCCCTAAACTTCTTAAAGGGGCCTAAGCAAAAATATTTCAGGAAGCAGAGCACAAACCTTTTAGCCTCATTACCCTCCAGAGTTAAGAGACAACTGTTAAATCCAAATAATATGGAGTGTTTGGTTTCTCATGTCAGTCTCATGAAAGTGGAATCCTTATTCAGAGGTCAGCAAGTATTTCTTTACTGACCACCTATATGCAGTTTGCTAATCACTGGGAAATGTGAAAAGGAACAATATGGTCCTGGTCTTTAAGGAAGTTACAGTCTTGCTGGGGGAAAGAAGTACATGCATCTGTCTATAGACACTATAGTATAAGGTTCTGGAAATGTAGTTCCTGGACCAGCACCATCAGCAGTATCTGGGAACTTGTTAGAAATGCAAATTCTGGTGCCTCACCACAGACCGACTGGGGGTGGGCTCAGCAATCTCCCCTCCTCTCTCCACCTCCCATGATTATGATACCTACTAGAGTTTGAGAACAGGTGGTTTAAACATAGTTCAGTGACGGAAAAGATCTAAAGTTCAGGGAACATAGTGGGGAGTGATGGATTTCAGTTTGGCAGATTAGGGAGAAATGATACTTGCATTGGGCCTTGAGTGATGAGAATTTCAGTGAATGCAAATTTAGGATAATGAGAAAATTGCAATCCAGGCTAAAAGAATAGCCTGAGCAAAGGCCAGAGATGTGATAGAGTATGTATTCTTTGGAAAATATAGCACGTGAATTAGACCCTCTAGATTGTCCCTAGTTCCTTGGTGGCTTCAGAACTCATTTGCCCCATTGGTCTGACTTAGGTCAGGGTAATTCAGGTCTAGGCTGGACCCATTCTTTTTCTAACATTATTCTCATACATATACTTTCACCAACAGCCTGTCCTCTCATCAGAGCACATGGCAGCCTTTGGGGTTTTTGGCCTCTGCCAGATCCATGCCTTTGTGGATTATCTGCGCAGCAAGTTGAACCCACAGCAATTTGAAGTTCTTTTTCGAAGTGTCATCTCCCTGGTCGGCTTTGTCCTTCTCACCGTGGGAACTCTCCTCATGCTGACAGGTAGGAAAGGTTCATGTCTTTTAGTATTAAATGTAAATGGGTTTGGACATAGCATCAACTCCAAAAATATGGGTTAAGAAAGATTCCTTCTTTTTCTTCTGTTTCTCTTTTCATTATAAACATACGAAGTCCTACTTCCTCAACATTTATTTCACTTGTCAGCCTAGTGTTTGGATTTAGCATAGCAAAGTATGTCTTGTTAGAGCAGAAGAATCACACTTAATCAAAGAACCGTATCTTACCTTGTTAATTATTCTTTTTTTTCTTCTTTTTTTGGTTCCTGTTGGTAGGGTGGGAGAAATCCTAACATTGCTTGCCAAACCCTACAGCATGGGCTCATCTGACCCTGCATGCACTACACCATAGCTGTTTGGTTTGGTTGGCATGCCACATTTTCCTCACTCCCACTTCTCAGAGGCTGATTTGATTTTGCCAAGTTTCTGTGTTTGTCTAAGTCAGAGCAGCACTAGAGGACACAGTTGACTTACAGAGTTGGCCTTGGTTTGATCAGATTTGGCCTAAACCCTTCTAGGAAGCACTTCTGCTTCCCCTCTGAGTTTGTGTACAGTCTGACTTATGTTGCTTGCTTTACTGACGAAAGTACTCTCCAGTTTGAAAAAAAGGAAGGAGTGAAATTCTCCAAGAATTGATGGCATTTAAACAAAAATCTAGTCGTCCTCTGTCTCAGAGAATCGTATTGAAATGAGAAGTTGTGATTAGTTAGGATTAGATGTTATTTTGTTGCAGGAGTGATTGTGAAATATTTGTTGTCTTTGCTGCCAGGAAAAATATCTCCTTGGACGGGGCGTTTCTACTCACTGCTGGATCCTTCTTACGCGAAGAACAACATCCCCATCATTGCTTCTGTGTCTGAGCATCAGCCTACCACCTGGTCTTCATACTACTTTGACCTGCAGCTTCTTGTCTTCATGTTTCCAGGTCTGTCTGTGTTCTAAAGTGGCCTTCTTTGTAAGTCGCCATTTGTTTAAAAATAAGTAAAATACCGTCATCCTTGTGTTGTTGTTCTTTGCCTACTTACCCTGTGCAGTACAGAGGATGGCTACGCATTTTTTTCTGAAGCAGAGTAGATGTTAGAATTGAATAGTTGCAGACCCGGGGAAGTTCAGAACCTGTTTTGTGCTTGTTTATGTGTGACAATTTGTATTCAGGGTGTATGTGTGTGAATACTTCTAGTGTACCTCTCCCCCACTGCCCATCCCTGGGTCCTCCCATTAATCAGCAGCATTGAAATCCAGAATGGGCCTGGCTGAAGCCTCTTCATCTAATGTCTCTTCCGGCCAATCCAGATATGTTTTTTAGAATTTACCCATTGTACTGGGCTTCCTTTAAAAATTTTTTTTTATTTTATAAAATAAGTTTTACGTTTTTTTCTTACTATGAAACTTAAGTTATCTGTTGTAAAAAAAAAAATAGATAAGTGAAAAAAGTTAAAAATTTCAGGAATTCTCACCACATATCTGTTGCTACTATTAACATTTTGACGTATAGTCATCCAATTATTTATTGAATAAAAATTAAATGCTAGTTTTCCCCTTATTTTAATTTCATAAAGAATCATGATAATTTCTGTTTAGTATTGTTTTAGAGAAATAATATTTAAGATATATCATTTGTTAATTTTTTAAAACTACAGAGATGTGTAACAGAGAAGGCAAATGGTCCATAATCTCTATAGCAGTATTTTAATTGTAGCATATTAATTTTATAAAGTAAAATATGCTATAATTTTCCTTTTTAATGTTGGACATTTATGTGGTTTCTGATTTTTTGCTATTTTAAAGAGTGCTGTAGTAAACATCTTTCCATGTATGTATGATTGTTTTTTTAGCTGCTTTTTACTTTTACTCTTGTAGTTGGTCTCTATTACTGCTTTAGCAACCTGTCTGATGCCCGGATTTTCATCATCATGTATGGTGTGACCAGCATGTACTTTTCAGCTGTAATGGTGAGGAATTCCCTCAGTCCCAGCACACCTTCCCACTCCTAACTTGGGTGCTTTTTTGTTCCTGCATAGCACGATTCAGAAAGTACTGGTGATTGTGCAGATGCTTCCCTCTGAGCATTCGAGGGCTGCCTTGTAAAGCTGCTCACTGGTTGATCTTTCACTGGAAGGTGTGAGCACTCATGCATTCTGATTGTGGGGCCCAGCTTTCTCGTATTCATGAACTTGTGTTAGGGAGAGGCACTTCTGCACTTGTTGGAGAAAGTGACCCTGGGCAGGTTCCTTCCCTTCTCTTTCTGGATGTCTTAAAAAGGGAGATGATGGAGGCTTGTTGAGTTGTTAAAACAGGAGAGATTTTATGTATTGTAAAAAGACTGTTTCTCACACCTTTTTGATCCCAAACCATAGTTAAGAAATATATTTAATATTACTCAGGACTCTCATACATATATACATATATGTATAACTGGAAAACGAAGGTTAAGAAATATATACTTCTACTACTGTAGATTTATCAATTATTTTCTCTCCTATTTTGTTCTATTTCATTGAAAAGTCATGTTTGTTAAAAACCCCTAAATTAATGTCATGATATACTCATAGGTTGAAAACTATAATTTGTAAAACACTGAGTAGACTGTAATCTTGTACCTGTCTCTTTTAGGTGCGTCTAATGCTAGTGTTGGCACCTGTTATGTGCATTCTTTCTGGCATTGGAGTCTCCCAGGTACTGTCCACTTATATGAAGAATCTGGACATAAGTCGTCCAGACAAGAAGAGCAAGAAGCAACAGGATTCTACCTACCCTATTAAGAATGAAGTGAGTATAAAGCAACACCAAGAACAGGCCTGGGAAACTATATGTGTCCGTGTGTGTGTGTTTGTGTATGTTTTTGTTTTTGAGTAAGGGAGTAAGAGGACTGTCGTAAGTGGTCAGAATTAACTTACATAGCCCCTGACTGATTTTGATTCATTTATATTATTGACTGTGTGTAAGAAGCTGTTCTGTGTTGTGTAAATGTAATTTGGTTTTATAACACATTTTTTCCTTGTTTAGGTGGCAAGTGGGATGATATTGGTCATGGCTTTCTTTCTCATTACCTACACCTTTCATTCAACCTGGGTGACCAGTGAGGCCTACTCTTCTCCCTCCATTGTGCTGTCTGCTCGTGGTGGGGATGGCAGTAGAATAATTTTTGATGATTTTCGAGAAGCGTACTATTGGCTTCGTCACAATACTCCAGAGGTAAAGATTTGGGAAAAGTAGAGTTGTGGGTAGGGTAAAGGGGGAGACATTTGATGTTATGGTCAATCAGAGCTTTTAGATGGGTGGAAAACTTGAAGAAATTGTAACTATAGGACTCTAGTGTTGAACGAGCTTTAAAGGTCACCTCCACTCAATTCAGGATTTCCTCTATAATGATCCTTATTGGTATTGATGGTGATTTTATCATGAGATGGACTATCCCAATTATATAAGAAGAAAAAAAGTTACAGATAAATAATACATGTTCATTGTAAAAAAAGTCAGAAAATAGAAGAAAAAAGACAAATTTTCCATAATGTCATCACTTAATGATAACCACTTTTAACATTTTGGTTTATACCTCTGAGAATCTGAAGTGATTTCCTTTTTTTTTCTTCTTCTTTTTAAAAAAATATTTTTATTGATTTCAGAGAGGAAGGGAGAGCGATAGAAACATCAACGATAAAAGAGAACCATCGATTGGCTGCCTCATGCACACCCCCCATGGGGATCGAGCCCGTAGCCTGGGCATGTGCCCCTGACCAGAATCGAACTCAGGACCCCTCAGTCTGCAGGCTGGTGCTCCACCCACTGAGCCAAACCGGCCAGGGCTGAAGTGATTTCCTTTGCAGTAGCTATTAGAAATAGCAGTTCTGAGTTAGATTTATGAAGAGTCACAACTTTAAGAATTTTTTAATCCTTTCCCATTATATCCTGTGATTTATGTTTCTCCCCATTATTATAACTGATTTAAAAAATAATATTAAAGACCATTTATTTAATTGGTGAGGCCAAGTCTATTTGGAAATATTGAACAGTCCCCTATACCTCCCACTCCATTATACTTGTTTGTAAAAAAGTGATCTACAATGAAAGTATTGGGAATGTTGGATTGTATAATTTACACTGAGATTTCATGATTGTATATAAATGTAGGAGCAGGTGCAAGGATTCATTTTTTGTTGCATGCATTATTTTGTGAAGAAATTGATTAATTAGCCATGCCTCATTTCCTATCAGATGCCCTTCCATTCCATCTCTTCTATGTGATTTTTGGAGACAGAGAGAAGCTTGTTATTTTCATTTCCCATTCTTTCAGGATGCTAAGGTCATGTCATGGTGGGATTATGGCTACCAGATTACAGCTATGGCGAATCGGACGATTTTAGTGGACAATAACACGTGGAATAATACCCATATTTCTCGAGTAGGGCAGGTAAGGTAAAGGGATCATTTGAGTGTTTGGCCCACAGGGTCTAGTGGGAAGTATTTCTCCATGAGGGATCATATTACCTGGAATTTTGTTCTGAAAAATGTGCATGTCTTTTTCTAGGCAATGGCATCCACAGAAGAAAAAGCCTATGAGATCATGAGGGAGCTTGATGTTAGCTATGTGTTGGTCATTTTTGGAGGCCTTACTGGGTATTCCTCTGATGGTAATGTACTAGATTCTACTTCTGGCTATAAGGCATAGAGTCTAAGAAAACTAAATGATGCTCCTATTTTTGTCCTTCTGTTATCTTTTTGAAAATTTCTTTATTGATTAAGGTATTACATATGTGTCCTTATCCCACCTTCTGTTATCTTATTAACATTTTCTTAGTTGGGGAAGTTCCTAAGTGTTTGCAACTTGAGTTGTTTTTTTGTTTTTTCGCAACAAGTAGAAAATAAATGTAGATATTTCTCATGTAGGTACAGCATGCTATACTTGTCTAAGGTCTAGGAGTAGTTCCACAACCAGTAAACAACATAAAGCTTCTGAAATGAACTTAAGATTTAATGTTTTTTAGTAGGTTTAAGCCATAGAATAATCTTCCAGCTTAAAATGTTTTATATATATTGTGCCTAGCGCAGCCTGGGCATGTGCCCTGAGGGGAATGGAACTAGTGACCTCTTGGTGAATGGGGGTCAATGCTCAACCACTGAGCAACACTGGCCGGGGCCACATATGTCATTTTAAAATGTCTGTTAGCCAGATCAAAATAAAAAGAAATAGGGGAAATGAATTTTATTTATTTATTTTTATTTAACTTTTTAGTTGAATTTATTGGGGTGACATTATTCCCCTCATTATTACAACTGCTTTTTTTGATATTGTTAAAGACCATTTATTTAATACAATTATCTGATAAGGCCAGTCTATTTATTTGGAAATATTGAATAGGACATTGGTTAATAAAATTACATAGGTGTCACGTGTACAATTCTATAATAAATCATCTGTATATTGCATTGTGAATTTACCACCCCAAGTCAAGTCTCCTTCCATCACCATTTATCCCCTCTATACCTTCTTCTACCTCCCCCACACCCCCTGGAAATGAATTTTAATAATTTTATTTAACTGAATATTATTTAATATGTAATCAAGATGTTTTACACACTTTGTTTTGTTTTGGGACTATTTCATACTTACAGCACATCTTAATTTGGACTAGCCTCATTTCAAATGTCAGTAGCTACATGTGGCTAGTAGCTATAGTATCAGACAGCTCAGCCCCAGCTAATACCTGGAACTAATTTCAGTTGTGACTTTAAGTCTGGACCAATTGTATAGGATTTTAGCAGTCTAATAATCAGAGGACAGGCTGTATATATTGAGGGAAAATGTTTTGTCTACAAATTGTCTTTCCAGTTTTTATAAATGAGTTAAATGGTGCCATTCCCCATTAGAAAAATATTTGGGGAATTTCCTTAGAAATAGTGAGCTTTTCATTAGATGGTTTAGCTCCAGCAACCTTTGTAATGCAGCAGTTCTTTTTTTTTCCGTAGACATCAACAAGTTTCTGTGGATGGTCCGGATTGGAGGAAGCACAGACACAGGCAGACATATCAAGGAGCATGATTATTATACTCCAACTGGGGAATTCCGTGTGGACCGGGAGGGTTCTCCAGTGCTGCTCAACTGTCTTATGTATAAGATGTGTTACTACCGCTTTGGACAGGTCTACACAGAAGCCAGTGAGTGATTCTTAGTAACATTTAATAATAGTAAGAAGAGTAAAAGCTAACACAGGGTGTTTTTCACGTGCGAGGCTCTAAATGCCTTACATTTGTAACTCATTTAATCCTCACAATAGCCCAAAAAAGTAAATGTTAGTATTATTCCCATTTTATATATGAGGAAATTAAGGTACAAATAGGATACTTAACCACCCAAAGTCACATAACAAGTGGCAGAGTCAAGTGAAACTCAGGTGATCCGGCTGTAGAGTCTATGCTTTTACCCATTACTTTTTATTGTCTCTCAGTAAAAGGAATTGCAATGGAGAAAGGAATGAAGGGGGATAGATTAGATAAAGGACTTTTAATTTCTTTAGTTAAATACATAAAGAGTAATTAAGGTTAAGTCTTTTCCTTCTAACTTCAATTTCTTAGTTCTGCACTAGGGACAATTTCTGAACCAGATACAGGCCTTTAACTTCTGATAGGTTTTCCTCTGATCCATGGAAGGGTTACTAGTGTATCAGAGGCCTCTGTGTAGTACTCCTCAGGAACAGAGGGGCTTGGAAGTCAGCCCCCTCCCTCTTAGAAGACATAAGAAGCATCATCATCTTGGAGATGATTGAGTTAGGGCAATTGGATTTGTCCTTACTACTGACATCCTTTCTGCAGGTCCTACTCTCTAAACAAACAAGCTACAGGCTGAGGAATAACATTCCAATTAGTAGATGACTCATCAAATTGATTTAATATTTCCTTAGGAAATCTGCACTGTAGAAAGAAGCGTATCCCATTTTTTTGTCCTTTTCTAGAGCGTCCACCAGGTTTTGACCGTGTGCGGAATGCTGAGATTGGGAATAAAGACTTTGAGCTTGATGTCCTGGAGGAAGCATATACCACAGAGCATTGGCTAGTAAGGATATACAAGGTGAGCAGATGTTATACTGTCATCTTTGCACGTTGGTTCTAGTGCTAAAAGTGGACTACATATTTCTAAAATAGGGACATTTCTAATGTCTGCAAAGTAGCTTGCAGTTCACTCTGAATTTTGTTTTTATTTAGATTGTTCTTAGAAAACACCTTAGTCTGCTGTCATTGTGGCAATGTTGTCAGTGATATATTTCCATTTGGGGTTGGACTTGATCTTTTAATTATTATTAGGCTTTAGTGGGGCAGGGGGCGGGGTGGAGAAAGTGTGTTTGTGCTTTCGAACTACTGAAGAATTTATGGCATAGAGTCACAAAAGTGTTATATCTCTAACATAAGAAAAGATTAAGAACACTTGATGTATTGGAAGGTAGATCATTGATACTGCTCCTCACAGAGGTATTTCAAAGGCTAAGCAGAGGGTAACTAGTCTCAAACCAGTGCTCGTTTAGTCACAAAGCCAAACTGGGCAGGGGAATCCAATGTAATCCCTCCCTGTCTGGGTGACCCAACTCAGTAGAGAAGCTCTCCTAAAATGACCCGATTGTAATATTAAACTGACATCTTTATGTTGTAGGTAAAGGACCTGGATAATCGAGGCTTGTCAAGGACATAAACATTACGTCCAGCTCTGATATGCTTCGCACTGAGCGCGTCCCATTTAGGACGCTGAAGATGTTTTTAAAATATGCAGTTTGTAAGAACAGAGCACCATGGGATTAGAATTGTCTGGAAGTTTTGCCCTGGGCAATATGGGCTGGGCCAAATGCAATGATTTTTTTTATAATTCTGAGAGGTTACCAAATGAAATGTCATGGCTTTACTTTGGTCAATTAAAGGGAGGGATTTTTTTTTTTTTTTAACGTGCCTTATTTGTTTTTACTTTTGACTGATTTGAGGAAAACAGAAGTTTATGCTGGGCTGATAAAAGGACAGAAAGCAGACCTCATCCCTGTTTTTAGCTTTCTAAATCAGCTATGTAGGGGCATACTGTCTTTATCAAGTCAGGAAAACTTCAAGGGCTGGGTCAGATCCTACATATACAATTTTGTCATTTCAAAAATTACAGCACTGAGCACAATGCTGTGCACATAGTAGGTGCTCAATAAACTTTTATTGAATGAATAAATGTGGGACTAGAGGAGTGCCATTTCTGGGTAGGAAAGGCAGCTGTGTTGCCATCATGTCTCTGTTCTCAACATATCTCATCCTTGGAAGCTCCGACTTCATGAGGGAGAGAAGGTGGCTAGCCAGACCTGATCTCTTCTTTGGGACTAGCTAGGTGTTTGTTTGTTTTTCTTTCTTTTTTTAGCAGGAATAAATCAAGTGAGAATAAATCAGCAGTTTTGAAGACTCAAGGCAAACAGTTTATTATTATTCTGATTCTCAGTAGAGGAAGAAACTCCTCCAATATTATACATACAACTTGATGTTCAATAGGTATTTTTGAATCAGCTGAAATATAATCACGCATATCTATTTGAAATCCAGCTCTTTAGTACTCTCACTTATCCATGATATAGTATATATGTGTGTTTGCTCATTTCCTTTAGTTTAGGCACTAAAACTCTTGTGGTTATTTAAAGGGGAGCTACTTTATCCCTTAGTCCTATTTGTTATTATATACCATACCACTAATAATCTCAGCAATCTGGTTTTGAAGTCCTTGCCAAATAAGTTATAAGTTAGAAGGAGGAATTGCTATCAGTAGTACCTAATGAGCAGGCCTAGCCTGACTACAATAAAGGGAAAGAGAAACTTAAAAAATTTTAACTCAAAGCACAGTAGTCCTATGGATATTATTTAATGTCGGGATAGTCACATGTTCAATACAGTTCACAGGACATACACAGTGAAGTATATAAACCATAAGTCGTTAAAAATATACAAGGTAACTGTTCAGTGTTACCTGTTGAAGAAACAGGAGCAAGTACATGGCTTTTAGATAAGTCAAAATGGTGCTCCTAGAGGGTATGCTCAGGTATACTTACATACCCAGGAAACTTAACCTTCCAAACCAGTTTATATACCAAGTGCTTTAACTGTGAGATTTAGTTTTGATGTAATACTTGATTTACTATATGTAAATACATTACTTGATTTATATACAGAATTCCTCCCTAATGAAAGAGGTTATTCTGAGGCTTGTTTTTTTTAAATTTCTTTTTACCAATATGAATAATACCAATTAGAGATCATTAATGGTCTTTATAGTAATACGGGATAACCCTTTAACTTATCACTGTAGTTGCTGCTTTGGTGATTTTAATGTTGTTGCTTACTAGGCTGCATGAAGCTGTCTTTTTGAAAAATTAACTTTTTTGTTGTTACACTTTTTTACACTTAGTGTTAAAAAACTCAATTCTAAAAAGCAACAAGTTTTCCACTCCCTGGATGCAACCACTTTCAACTCTGCTGATTCTCACATTACTTACCTCTATTTCATTAGATAACTTGCTTTATTTTGCTATGTGTTGGTTTTTCTATCTTAGATATCATCTATTAATTTTCTGGTGTGGAAATTGAAGATTTGGCTCTTTTTCACCATCCTGCTATTCCCGTGGACCACTTTAAGATTCTATTGTAGTTGTGATTTAAGTTAGTTCCGTAGTTTTTACCTTATGGCTTTTCACAACTAGGCCATGTGGTATACTGTTACTACTTTGTTTTATCCCTGTGTAACTTTTTTTGGAGGGAGTTTTTTCATTTGTTTTTTGTATTTGTCACTAATTTCTCCCCAAGCTCTCATTCATTTGTGCCAGGTTCCTTGTAATATGCTCAGGCTCACTGGGTATGTCTTAGAGATGCCTTGTTTTGGTATGTACCAGTTTGGTTTATTCTTTAGGTTTGTACGCACCTCTTGAGTTGGTGTATCCTTTCACGGTCATGTTATGTATGTTAATCCTAACTGCCTCCTTGAGAAAGTGTACGGGAGATAAATTTCTTGAGATCTTGCATGTCTCATGTCACAATTAACAGGCTGGCTAGGTATCGAGTTCCAGGTTGTGAAGAACTTTTCCTCAGAATTATGTTGAAGGCATTGGCCCATTGTGTTCTCTCTTCTAAATGTTGAGAAATGCAATGCTGTTCTGATTCTAACTTTTTTGCGTGAGTCCATTCCCTCTCCCTTCCACCCCCAGACCTCTTAGTATCTTCTCTGTATGTAATGTTTTGAAATTTTGCCGATGATGTGTCTTACAGTGGATCATCCATTGTGCTGGGTACTTTAAACGTTTAAGTTTGGAAAGTCAAGTTCTTCAGTTCTGAGAAATTTGAGTTATTTGTGGATTTCCCCTAATTCTCTTTCTCTTTCTGAAAAATAAGCTATTTGGATGCTGGACTTCCTGGATTAATCACCCAATATTCTTATTCTGTTTTCCATCTATATGCTCTGTTCTGGAAGATTTCCTTAAAAAATAATTTTTTTCTTTTTTTTTTTGCAATTTGTCTATGTAGTTTCCCTGTTTTCTGCTATCACATTTTTTAATGTCCAAGAAGTGTTTTTCTGTTTTGTTTGAATATTCCTTTGTTTTGACATCTTTCATATTAAAGGCCTTTTCAAATTCTTAGTTGTCTCCTCTGTTTAAGAGTGGGACCTTAGCCCAGCGGTGTGGCTCAGTGGTTGAGCATCAACCTATGAACCAGGAGGTCACGGTTTGATTCCCAGTCAGGGAACATGCCTGGGTTGTGGGCTCAATCCCATTTGGGGTGTGCAGAGGCAGCCAATCAGTGATTCTCTCTCATCGATGTTTCCCTCTCCCTTCCTCTCTGAAATAAAAAACATTAAAAAAAAAAATAAAAAAAGAGTGGGACCCTAAAACAGATTGGAAAGTCTGTTTGGGGAAAGGAGTCCGGGTCATTGAATGTGAGCTTCACTCCCGTGATCTGGTTGGAAATCCCTGATAATGGCATCTTTAGATCTTTTTATATAGATACCATTCCCTTGAGAAGGCTTGTAAATCCTAAGGCTACAAGGCAGGCTGCCATATTTCTAAGTGGGGAAAGAAGGCTCTAGAGCAAGCATGTCAAACATGCGGCTGGTGGGCTGAGGGTCAAGCTTCTTTGCATAGACTGACACTTAATCCCTTTGTTTTCAGAAAGATACCCAAGCTTTTAACTACCTGATGCTCTCCAGCTCAAATACCATGTAGTTACCCTCTCAAGTCTTGTACCAGCTTTGGGGAGGGGCAGTGCTCTGGGACAAAATGAGAGGACCCAAGGGTCTATTTGCTTCTTACCTAGCTTTTCAAACTACCCTCTTCATAGCCCCACCTTCACCTACATTTCAGTTACCTGGTGTCACTAACTCAACTTGAGCCTTTTGGAAGTTCTGTGACGTAAATCAAGTTGTTTTTCTGCTTTCCCACTGTTGGCTCTAGGATTCATCTTTGTTTTATCTAAAGACTTTCCGCTTGCCAGAATCTTGTTTCTCATACTCTTGTGCCTTTTAAATATTTACTATTTTAGTAAGGTTTCAGAAGGGAACAGCGGTTATTGCGTGCAGTCGTTCTCCCACAGGGCTGTCTTTAACCGGATTCTACCTGAAACGGGCATACCGTGTTTTTTTTTTTCAGGCCAAGATACTTCAATCCCATTCACACACACAAAAAGTGAGCAGGTCCTCCTCTTCCTTTCTTCATATTCTTTGTTTGCAGCACACAGTGCACAAATTAGAGAAAATGTAGTAAAGGATGTGAAAGCTCTATTACATGGAGCCTAACCTGTGAAGTCATGGTTAAAAACTTTTCAGATAGGCATTTTGAAATGCTCTGGTCTTATTTTAAAGCAGATGTGTGCATTTTTGTTTTTAAATATATTTTATTGATTTTTTACAGAGAGGAAGGGAGAGGGATAGAGAGTTAGAAACATCGATCAGCTGCCTCCTGCACACCCCCTACTGGGGATGTGCCCGCAACCAAGGTACATGCCCTTGAGCGGAATAGAAACTGGGACCCTTCAGTTCGCAAGCTGACGCTCTATCCACTGAGCCACACCAGTTAGGGCATGCATTTTTAAAAATTAAACTTATTGGCCCAACTGGTGTGGCTCAGTGGCTGAGGGACGACTTATGCACTGGGAGGTCTGCCAGTCCAATTCCCAGTCAGGAGGGCATATGCCAGGGTTGCTGGCTTATCCGCTGATCTCGGGTAGGGAGTGTGCAGGAGGCAGCTGACCCATGTTCCTCATGGATGTTTCTCTCTCCATAAAATCAATAAGAACCTATTTTTTTAAATATTAAAATACGGGTTTAAAAATGTATTGGGGTGACATTGGTTAACTGTGCATTTAACATATTTTATACTTATTTTACTCCACTGCCAGTAACACAGCCGAGCTATTATCAATGTATGTGGCCCAGTTTTAAGAACTGGAGAATTTAATGGAGATGATATAGCCTGTGCCTTGAGTTCCCAGTCATTTATTGCCAAGGGGGAATACCTATTTCAGTGTTCCGTATTATTTTATCCTAAAGCAGGCCCATTTCCCCAGAATTTATGTTCCTACTTAAACGGATTACTTAAAATTTGCTTTGTAAAATGAGGCAAAACAGCGTTTTTGCTCTACCTACCTGCCTGCATCTTCCACATTCAGAATGAGAAGACAGGTAGGACTGAGCTACACAGATGCCCTTCTTTCACACGGTGGGGCTCAGGTGCTGTTTTGGAGCGGATTCAGACCACACAGGGCAAAGCTGGTCATCCTCACACTCCCTCCAACTGCAAGAGATTTCATCCGATGCCTTCTCCGCCAGTTACTGAGGGACCAGGCTCTGAAGCGCCCCGTTTCCTTCGTCCTTCCCAGTCCCGTTCTCAGCAGCCGGTCTGCGCCTCACTTCAAAGTGACAGACAGCACGAGGCACTCACAGTCCTGTCCAGTCTCCGGGCAGATACTCGGAGGCGCAAAACCCGCGTCGTGACGCCCGCGGGTGGAAACCCTGCCCTGCGCACGCTGGCCTCCCGGGTCTCCGGCGCCGCCCGGGACTCAGACGCGTTTGGGCGCAGAGAGCTTTCGTAGAGGTGCGTTGGGCAGCCACCACCTTCTCCCGACCCCACAATAGCCGGGGCGCAGCTGAAACCTGTGGGACTGCAGCACTGGCCTCCGGGAGCCGCCAAGCTTCCAAACTTCGCGAACCGGAAAGCGCACCTCCTTGCTTTACGGTAAGGGCGCGCGCGTTTGCGACGGTGTGACGCTATCCAGTTTTGGCGGGAAAAACGCTGCATTTGGATTCCTGCGGTGGCGGGCAGAGGACGGCCTGGTGAGAAGGGCGGCGGGTGGGGGAGGCAGGGAATCTGCAGAGGAGTTCGGGGTCCGCATTAGCTAGGAGAGCACGGCGACGGGCGAGGGGTTCGGAGAGACTGCCGCGGAGGGGCGGCTCCAGAAGGCGGAGGAGGGTGGCTCGGGTGCCGGAGATATAGGGACTGCAGAGACTTCCCCTCTGCTAGTCTGCGAGCCTCCCCGCCCTGCCTTCCGCCCCTCTGGGCAGTTTGGCCCCGCCCCGGGCTCCACCCGGCCTGGGGGACGCCTTGGGGTGGGGAGGAGGGGCCGCGGTGATCGCGGTTATCTTTCCCGTTTCCCCTAGACCCCATTTACCCTTTCTACATCCACGGTGAGGCATTGTCCCCCAACTCCATCACAACTGCTACAGTGCCGCTGCGGATGAGAGGGGCCGACCCTGAGCATTCGGTATGCGTGGGAATGGGGATTTACAGAATCAAACGCCAGAATTTGGGAGACTTGCCTGGGGTTTAGACGGGGGTAAAATATGGGTGATGAAGTGCCAGGGCAAAGAAGAGCTGTTATTTACATGGAGGACTCCTGGCAGGACGCAGAGCTCAGTGACCTCACAGATGACGGACGCTCGTCCTCATCCCCCCCTCTTTTCTGGGTCCCGCCCCTTGCAGCCGCGGTGCACAGTGGAGCCATGGCCGTGCCCTTTGTGGAAGACTGGGACTTGGTGCAGACCCTGGGAGAAGGTGCCTATGGAGAGTGAGTCCGAGTCCTCGAACCCTGCTTCCACATTTGCTCTGTCCCCCCTTTGTCTTGTTTGAGTCCACATGCGTTGTTTTGGAGTTACTTTAATACAGTGGGGCCTTAGAAAACTGACCTCTGCATTTGAAATACAAGACTTTTGAGGAACGGAAGTTGTGCAATCTTTTGTAAGGACTTTATTTTCTTTGACATTTACTTTGTAAAGCACCGAAGTCCGTTTCTCCTGACACGTCTTCCTTGAGGTTTAGGCATCGTGTTTTAAATGAACAAATGAACAGACTCTGGAGTCAGGCTGCCTGGTGTCAAATCATCAGCCTGTCACATACCGATCATTGTTTTGTTCTTAGGCGAGCTGCTGCTTTTTAATCCTCATCGCAGCATCTGAATGTATTGGTTTTAGAGAAAGAGGAATAGAGAGAGAGAGAGAGAGAGAGAGAGAGAGAGAGAGAGAGAGAGAGAGAGAGAGAGAGAGAGAGAGAGAAATACCGATGTGAGAGGGAAACAACCTATATGCCCCAACCAGGGACTGAATCTGCACCCTTTTGGAGTATGGAGTGATGCTCCAGGCAACTGAGCCACCCGGCCAGGGCAGCGAGCTTCTTAATACTGTTGCATGCCTCTGTTTTCTTAGCTGTGAGATGGCAATAATGGTACCCCATCGGTGCTTAGAATAGTTACGTCAGGACTGATAAATGTTAGGTAATGTTATTAGAATTACATGAATAGAGCATGTGTATATGGAATGTGGCCTAGAATGGTTATCTCAGTTTAGTTTATTTTCTCAAGCATTTATTGAATGACTTTTGGTTAAATAGCATAGCGACTTCTTTGGTGCATTATCTGTTGGACCTCGCATTTCAGAAAGGAGGAGTATCTTTTGGGAACATGGCAGAAATCATTCCCCTGGTTTCTCCTCGGTGGATACATTTATAAAAGTACAATCATTCTGGAAGGGTTGTGTTTAATCTTTTTTGAGCTTTTAAAATAAATAGAATTCAGGTGTCTGGAATGTTACAACTTTTCTTTTTTAGAGTTCAACTTGCTGTGAATAGAAGAACTGAAGAAGCAGTTGCAGTGAAGATAGTAGACATGAAGCGTGCCATAGACTGTCCAGACAATATTAAGAAAGAGATCTGTATCAATAAAATGTTAAATCATGAGAATGTAGTGAAATTCTATGGTCACAGGAGAGAAGGCAATATCCAATATCTATTTCTGGAGTATTGTAGTGGAGGAGAACTTTTTGATCGAATCGGTATGGAAAAGATTTAAGATAATTATTCTCCTAAATAAGTTTCTAAATTTCTTGCTTGATCTTGGGTCTGCTATTTGGTCATTGTCCATTAAGAATTGCTTATGCAACAGAAAAATTGTAATAAATTGTTTTCTTTTTGCAACTTATATTAACACACAAAAGCATAAAGTCATCAAAACTTTTTTCCCAAGTTGTATAAGTGATTTGGTTGGTATTGTTGTTTTGTACATTTTAAGAATGATAAACTGTAGTCTCATTGTATATATTTAGAGATCCAAAATAATGGCATGTTACTATGTTTCTTTATGTGTTCAAGTGAAATAATTTAGAATTTTCTAGGATTGCTTTTGTAGAACATTGAGAAGTACATAAAATATATTCTGTGGTTCTAAGTTTATTTTTTAAAGCTATTGTATTAACAGTTAAAATTGATTATTAGAATCACAAGTATTTATCTCAGGAGAGGGTTGAATGTAAAAGAAATCATGAGTTAATAAGGGAGATCAAGATATAAAAAGATGACAATAGAATACATCTTAATAAAACTGTGTTCCTAGAGAAACATCACAGGCATTCATGACCTTGTTGTGTGAGAGGTTATATGAAGTTTAAATCTGTTGTTAAATATTCAGTGAAATTAGCTTAATTTTGCCCAAGCTTCCACTTTGGCAGTTACACTTCAGGAATGGAAAAATCTTGGCATTTCATTTTGATGAAATTATGGGAGAATTTGAAAGATCAAATAAATAATAGTTAATATCAGATAAGCAGGGACATTCAAGATATGATTTGCATTCTTATTATATGAGTTAGTTAGTGGACTTCAGAGTCTTTTTGATTGTTAGCATAAGATTCTGTTTGCTCAAGTACAATCACAAATGTTTAACCTTAGAATTAAAAGGTTATGTGGTTGATTCCTGATTATATTTACCTGGTAAACTAACTTTCATAATGAATTCTTATAGAGCCAGACATAGGCATGCCTGAACAAGATGCTCAGAGGTTCTTCCATCAACTCATGGCAGGGGTGGTAGGTATAGTTGACTATAACTTTTACTTAAAATTAATGTGAGTGAAGTAAGTTACTAAACTCGAATATTCTTCCCTGCTTTCTTAGACTTATCTGCATGGCATTGGAATCACTCACAGGGATATTAAGCCAGAAAATCTCCTCTTGGATGAAAGGGGTAAGTTTTAACATTTTGTGACTGCTGCTTAAATTATTTCAATACAGCCATACAAGGCTGTTTCAAGGCTTTTTGCATTATTGAAATTTCAGGGAATAAAAAAACAAAATCCAAGGATATACAGAGGTCATCCATTAGTATTTTCAGTGATTACTACTTACAAGTAATTTGGAAGTCAATGTCAGTGGTTTAAGACTGTCATATATAGTTATTAACAGGTAATTACACTAGCTGCCTTCCAACTCAAGTACAGGTAAACATCATCAATGGGTTACATACTATATTGTAGATGTAATTGATTTTTAAATAATTATTCCCCTATTTTGTAGCTTAAAACAAATAAAACAGTGATGACTGTTCTATAAATTTGTGCACAAACCCAATATTTTTTATGACACCTGCCTTTTTTTTTTTTTAACTTATACCCAATTCTGTGTCAGTACATATAGCTATACCTTTATTTAAAAACAATTACTTATATATTTTTGTTATGTACTTGTATTATAAGATTTAGTCATTTCTTTATTGATGGACATTTAAGTTATTTACAAATAATAAAATGAATATCCTTATGTTTGTGGGTTTGAGGGAGTAGTTCTGTGGATATAGTCCTAGAAATAGAAATTACTAGTTTATAAAGAGTGTGTGAATATTTCAGATTTTAACATCTTTTGCCAGATTGTCCTCTATAAAGGTTGAAAATAGGGAATCTTCTCTAATTCCTAAGACTAGATTTGATTCCTTTGCTATAAGATTTTGTAATGTCCTATATTTTTATAACCTTTGCAACGGTTATCTGCTGTTAGTCTTCTCCAGTAATTTATCTAACTACATTGGCTAGTACAGTGTCATTTTGTTACAGTAGACATTTACCAAGTATAAGTTAAATTGAAAGTTTTACCTGCAGTTTATGTGTGTGGAAGATGGGAAGTTAGAGTAGAAATTTACTTTTCTGGTTTGTTTTTTAGAGTTCCTCCTCCTTTTCTAAACGTAGCCACTTTGTTTTATTTTATAATATATTTTATTGATGTTTTTACAGAGAGGAAGGGAGAGGGATAGAGAGCCAGAAACATCGATAAGAGAGAAACATCAATCAGCTGCCTCCTGCACACCCTCCACTGGGGATGTGCCCACAACCAAGGTACATGCCCTTGACCAGAATCGAACCTGGGACCCTTCAGTCTGCAGGCCGACGCTCTATCCACTGAGCCAAACCGGTCAGGGCTAAACATAGCCACTTTGACAAGAAGTTCTGGTGGTTTGTGGATCTTTAGTTTTGGTGTGTCTTTACATGGAAATTTTCTTCCAGCCAACAGGTTTTGCTTGCTGCTGGGAAAGTTGTACCTAATACATTATTGATGTCTCCTCCTGCCTGCTGCACAGCCCAATAAAGGGCTAGGCTCTGCTTTAAGGCTAAGTCTCCAGTACCCTTTTTCAGAAGGGCAGGCCCTTTTGACCTCAGTATCTTTCTGTAACCTGTTTGTGTATTGATATTTCTCTTTTTTTAAAAAAATATTTCTCTTGAATTAGCAGAAGCGATGAGTTCTTACACTGATTTTAGCTAGATGATGATGTCTTTTATTTCTTCTTTTTAAAAATTTCTTTGTTGGCTTGTTTTAAGGCAGAGAAGTTCTACAAACCTTGGGTGACACCAGTGATTTTTCCAATAAAACTTTATTTAAATATATCTGCTTACAAAACATTGTTATCCAGTGCCATCTCTTTTTCCTTTGGTTTAGATAACCTCAAAATCTCTGACTTTGGCTTGGCAACAGTGTTTCGGCATAATAACCGTGAGCGTTTATTGAACAAGATGTGTGGTACTTTACCTTACGTTGCGCCAGAACTTCTAAAGAGAAAAGAATTTCATGCAGAACCCGTTGATGTTTGGTCCTGTGGAATAGTACTTACTGCAATGTTGGCTGGGGGTAAGAGCTGTTTAATCATGATAAAACTCGTCTCCTGTGGAAAGACAGATTTGTTATTCCAAAATTAATGAAATAAACCGAGGGCATCCATATTTATATGACAGTATTTTAATAGTAAATTATTTAAAACTAAGTTGGAACTTTTAATCTCAAAGGTTTTTAAAAATGAGGCATGTGTGACTATTAAATGAAATCCAACAATATCTCGCGCTTTTAAGATTCATGTGAATACTTTTGGAAAGTGTAGGGCAGGAAGTGGTTCGGCTCATCTATCTTTGAGTGCTTCTGAAATTTTTGTGAGCTGGTATTCTTAGTTTGAAAACCATATGGAATTAAGTTGGAGGAAATGGATTTATATTGTTAAATATTTTCCCTGGAATCTTTACTGCATAATGATATGAACACTCAGGAAACTTGTTTCTTTTTTAGAATTGCCATGGGACCAGCCCAGTGACAGCTGTCAGGAATATTCTGATTGGAAAGAAAAAAAAACATACCTCAACCCTTGGAAAAAAATCGATTCCGCTCCTCTAGGTAACTGATTGAAAGTACTGATTTCTTGGATAATGAAGTGTAGTGCTGTTTGATTATTTTTTCTTACATTTTCTTTTTAACTTTTAAATTGTCATATAAATAATCTATAATCCTTATAGATAAATATAAAAATAATAAAAAAATTTAAAAATTGATTTCAGAGAGAGAGAAAGAAACATCACTGATGAGGGAGAATCATTGATCGACTGCCTCCTGCAAGCCCCACACGGGATCGAGCCGCAACCTGGGCATGTGCCCTGACCTCCTGGTTCATAGGTCAATGCTCAACCACTGAGCCACACTGGCCAGGCAATAAAAAATTTTATAAACCAGGCCTATAATTCCTGAGAAATAGTTTATTATTTTGACATATGCTTCTATACTTTGTTGTAAAATAGATGACAAATTTATGTGTGTTTTTACAAAAAATGAGATTACACTGCGTATACACAATATTTTGTAATCTGTTTTTTGTGTGTGAGTTAATGCTTTGTGAATTTTTCCTATGATTGTAATTATAGGCCGGCGTCATTGTTTTTGAAGACTCTGAAGTTGTTCTACTATATGGATATTCCTTATTATACTCATCCTGTTCACTTTTTTAGAAATCTAGATGTTTTTCTAATTTTTCACTGTTATGAAAGAGAGATAATGGTCATCCATATAACTACATCTTTGCACATACCTTTAACTTATTTAATTAAAATAAAACCCCGGAAGTGAAATTGCAGGGTAAAGGACAGGACATGTGTAGTTTTTAATTATTCTGGTTTACTTTGCCAAGTTGTTTTTCAGAAAGTTCATGTTATTTCATCACAGTGTCATTAATTTACATTAAAAAATATTTACTCTAATAGGCCTATAAAAATATATTCAGTGTTTTTGTTTTTATTTTAAATTTAGTACCAATGACATTGTATATCTACAATGTATGTATTAGTTTTTTTTAACGTATTAATGTCATTAGATCTTTGCATTTATTTATTTTTTATTGAATTTATTGGAGTGACATCGGTTAATAAAATTATATAGGTTTTAGGTATACAATTCTATAATACATCATCTGTATATTGTATTGTGTGTTCACCACCCCGTCAAGTCTCCTCCCATCACCATTTACTTACCCTCTCCTACCTTACAATCTTTGCATTTATTACAAATATTTTTCACAATTTGTCATGTGTGTTTACTTTATTTATGCTATCTTGACATGCAATAATTTGTGTATTTTTACTTATTTAAATCTATTGTCTTGTGCTTTGTGGTTCCTGACTATATTGTCACCTTTGGAAAGGTCTTTTCTATTCTAACATTAGAAAAAGAAATTCCCTATGTTTTCATTACCTGTTTTTTTATTTAAACCTTTTGTCCATTAGAAATTTATTTTTGTGGTGGGAGGTATATAAATTCTTTATCAACATAATTAGGATGCTGGAAAGCAAATTTTTAAAATAAAATTGTGTGAATGAATACTTAAAATGACATTGGAACAAGTTTGGTATTGAAAATAGATAAGTTGTATCTTTTTAAAATACATATATATTTCTTTATTGATTTCAGAGAGGACGGAGAAAATACATATTTCTTTATTGATTTCAGAGAGATAGAACTATCAATGATGAGAGAGAATCATTGATTGGCTGCCTCCTGCATGCCCCCCACCTGGGATCAAGCCCACAACCCCGGCATGTGCCCTTGACCAGAATCAAACCCGGGACCCTTCAGTCCGCAGGCTGAAGCTCTATCCACTGAGCCAAACCGGCTAGGACAAGTTGTATCTTTTTATAAATGTTGTCAGCTGGGGAGAAACATTTCTACCTGGCTGTTACGCTACTGTCTGCAAATAATTGAGAATCAGACCTGGGCAGACTATTCTAAGATACAGACCGTAGCAAAGAACGACGACATGAAATTAAAGCAGTAATTTAGCAGCTTTAATAATTTATTCTTTCTCTTCCCCAGAAATGATACTTGGACATAAGGAGACCAAGAGAGAGATGTTCCATACCACAAGCTATAGGCTTTTCTAATCTGCATGGCTCTTCTGTAAATGTTGTCTCACTGTTTTGTTTTCAGCTCTGCTGCATAAAATCCTAGCTGAGAATCCATCAGTACGGATTACCATCCCAGACATCAAAAAAGATAGATGGTACAACAAACTACTCAAGAAAGGTAGTATCCTTAAAATACACATATTTTTATTCTGTGAAATTAGGAATTTGACAAGAGGGAGTGCAGGCGTTTTGAAACAGTCATTGTGGAGAAAGGGAGAGAAAACTGTCTAGAGAAACAGAGGACGGACTGTCAGCTGAGGAGCCAGCTGAGGATAGTAACCATGAATTTATAGTGACATCATTTTCTGTATAATGAGTGTTCTTGTTACAGCTTCTCCAGTGGAGCAAGGAATGTGGGATAGAGCAGATTCATAATGTTCATTGCCATGGTCATAAATTGTTTATTTTTTAAAGTTTCTACTCTTTAGTTAGGGTTCTCTGTCTTCAAAGAACATTTTTCTGTTACCATAAATGGTACCAATAAAATTATGCCCTTGTACTCCACACTTGGGACCCACTTACTGATCAGTATTTGTATAATTTGGCAAGTGCATCCTAGTAAGTTCATAACGACCACATTTCTCATAAAATCGTGTAGAAGGAGCCACTATTTGTTGTATAAGTATTTTGGTGTTAAATGAATTCAGATGTAGTTTTACTTCTTCTGATTGCCAGTTATATTAATTTAAAAGTATCTGCATAGAAGACTTGAAAGGTTTTCTATTTATTTTATTTTATTTTTTAGGGGCAAAGAGGCCCCGAGTCACTTCAGGTGGTGTATCGGAGTCTCCTGGTGGATTCTCTAAACACATTCAATCCAATTTGGATTTCTCTCTAGTAAACAGTGCTTCTAGGTAAGATTAATTAATCAAGATCAAGTGCCTGTTGAAGGTAATATCCCCCATGTAGAGTAATATATATATGTATTTTATGTTAATAGTGATTATCACTTTTATTGGTGAGAATTGTAATGTGATATTAAAAAGCCTGAGAAATTTTATTTAATGATATATATTTCCCCTATCTTAATGTCTTAGTGAAGAAAATGTGAAGTACTCCAGTTCCCAGCCAGAACCACGGACAGGTCTTTCCTTATGGGACACCAGCCCGCTGTACATTGATAAACTGGTACAAGGCATCAGTTTCTCCCAGCCCACATGTCCAGATCATATGCTTCTGAATAGTCAGTTACTTGGCACCCCAGGATCCTCGCAGGTAAGAGAACTTAGTTTGTAAAGTGAATAATGGAAGCCATGTGTTTTTTATTGTCTTAAAGTCTCTTTTTAAATGCAAACATCTTAAAGTATTAACACTTTATATCGGGTTTTTTTCTGACAAGGAAAAAATAATTAGAAGAGACCTTTATGTATAAGAATCATAAATCACAGCAAAAAGAATTTTAAAACTGAATAGCTATATGCCTCCTTTTGGTGATAACGAATTTTGTTCTGTTTTTCTTTATTTGGCATGTAGAATCCCTGGCAGCGCTTGGTCAAAAGAATGACACGGTTTTTTACCAAATTGGATGCAGACAAATCTTACCAATGCCTGAAAGAGACCTGTGAGAAATTGGGCTATCAATGGAAGAAGAGCTGTATGAATCAGGTATATTTCATTCATTTTTCATTATGTCTTTTCCTGAAGAAAAATTTAAATATTTGACTAAAAAACTATCATCAGTATATTTTTAAAATATGGAGTAATTAGTTTGAAAAAGAAACAATTGAAATTGAAGGAATTTAAGTAAAATGTTCTTTAACTTAAATAATATTTTTAAAGACTTCTCTAAGTTATTAAAAACATTGAGACTCAAGTAATTATTTTCTCAAAAACTATCCATATTTAAATTGTAAAAGTAACAATTGCCTTCCTTCTATGAAAGATGAATACACTAACAATCCCACACTTTCTCTATGTCTTCTGCTCCCACCTACCAGTTTTTGTTTATGTTATTACTAGAGGCCCAGTGCACGGGATTCATGCACTGGTGGGGGGCATCGCCTGCGGGGATTGGCCCGCTGTGGGAGTGCCACTCATCCCGGTCAGCTGAGCTGCTGTGGACCCGCCCTCTGAGAGGCTGCTCTCTGATCTGGTATCTTCCGTGGAGCCGGAGCACTCGCCTCTCCAGGGGACCCCGTCGGGGCCGGGCCCAGGGACAATAGCACTGAGAGGTGGCGGAGTAGGCCTCAGTCCTGTGGTGGCCTCCCAGCCTCCGGGGTCAGCTCTGCAAGCCCGGCAGTGGTGCAGCGTGACTTTTGGGCATTCAGAGGAGGCGGCAGGGAGCGAGAAGGAGGTGAAGGAGCCAGGGGCAAGGAGGCAATGATCGCAGCCTGGGTTCCTGCCCATCGGCTCTGGGTTTGCAGTGGGAGCTGCCGCTCATCCTGGTCAGCCGAGCGGTGTTCCCACTGTGGTAGCGCACTGACCACCAGGTGTAGCTCCTGCGTTGAGTGCCCCCTGATGGTCAGTGTACATCATAGCAACTGGTCAACCGGTCGTCTGGTAGTTCCACCGTTCGGTCATTGGGCTTTCATTATATAGGATAGCATATTTGGAACATTGACATTCTATTATCTTTAGGCTTTTCAAAAATCTTAGTATCATGAAAAACAAATAGGGGAATATTTTCTAGTATTAAAGGGGCCTGATAAATAATGCAATCACTAGGTTCATGGATTTAAAGGAAAAAAGCTATAGCAGATGTTATTGGATCAATTGGGGAAATTTGAATATGGGTTTTATATTAGGTAATGTTGTATTAGTGTCAGATTTCTTGGGTATGATTATAAAATTGTAATTTGTCAGAGAATGTCTTGGGTTGTAGGAGAAATATGATGAACTTTATGCTGTTTATAACTTAATTTAAAAAGAAACAACCAACCCCATAAAAAAAAACCCCACACCACATACTTAACTAGGTCGGTAAGGCCAGTGAAGGGTATGGCATTATTTATTATATGGCCTTCAGTTTTTCTGTAGTTTGTGAGCTTTAAAAATTAGAAGTTAGGAGAAAATGCTATTGTGCAGAAATCTGAAGCTAGCCTGATTGTCCTCTCACCTGTATAAATAATTCACTCTTTTTTTTTTTAAGGTAGGTTTATTGATATAAAATTCACATAACATGAAAATTGTTGCTTTAACTATTTAAAAGTGTATAGTTCAGTGGTTTTCAGCATATTCACAAGATTGTACAACTTGCATCATCATTTAATTCCAAAACATTTTTCACCCCCAAAATAAGTTGTACTTCTTTATTAGCAGTCACTTCTTTCTTTCTTCATGCCCTGGCAACCACTAATTTACTTTCCATCTATGGACTACCTGTTCTGGACATTTCATATAAATGGAATCATATGATATATGGCCCTATGTGTCTGCTTTTACTTAGCATAATGTTTTCAAGGTTAATCCGTGCTGTAGTATTTAGCAGTGCGTACATATATTCCTTTTTATGGGTTGATAATATTTCATTGTATGGGTAGACTACATTTTGTGTATACATTTATCTGTTGATGGACATTTGGGATGTTTGTACTTTTAGGCTATTATGAATAATGCTGCTGTGATCATCCTTGTACAGGTTTCTGTGTGAACATATGTGTTTGCAAGGGCTGTCATAACAAAATCCCACAGACTGGATGTTTTAAACAACAGTTCTAGAGGACTTCCTATTGAATTTCTTTTTGGGAGGTTCTGGTACTTCCAAATGCAGATTTTAACTGGGACTATTTTTTTTTATGCATAGTTTCACTGGGTATGGAATTCTAGCGCAACATTTTTTTTCTTTCAGCACTTCACATGTGTCAGCCCTGCCTTTTGGCTTCCCTCCCACACTTCCGGCTTAACCTTATTTTACTGCTGTAGGTTACTGTATCAACAACTGATCGAAGAAACAACAAGCTGATTTTCAAAGTGAATTTGGTGGAGATGGATGAGAAGATCTTGGTTGACTTCCGGCTTTCTAAGGTATATAAAAAAGCACATATCTTTTTTAAAGACTTAGTTTTGCTTAAAGAGTATTTTTTCATATTCATTGTAGAAATTTAAAAATACAAAAAAAAAGTTCAAAAAACAATACAAAGAAGTTGAAAGAAGGAACTCAGAATCAAGTTTATCGTATCATCCAGAGAGAACGCACATTTTTGTTGTTAATCCTCCCCTGAGGATATTTTCCATTGATATTTTTAGAGAGAGTGAAGGGGGGGGGCAGAAAGAGAAACATCGATGTGAGAGACACATTGATTGGTTGCCTCCCACATGTGCCCCGAATGGGCCTGGGGATCAAGCCTGCAAGCAAAGTACATGCCCTTGACTGAAACTGAACCCGAGACCCTTCAGTCTGCAGGCTGACGTTCTAGCCACTGAGCCAAACCAGCTAGGTCCAGATTTATTTTGATATATTTCATTATAGTAGTCTTACTGCTACTAATAGTATATATTATGGAGAGTTTATGTGGAGATTATTTTAAAATGTTATTATATTTATATATACATGGCACTTATAAATATATTGAATTCATATATATCTTTTCTATAAAAATTGTGATTTGTAAAAAATGTTTGCCCATTATAATTAATTAACCATTATCTATTAATAATTCTATGCTTAATATCCAGATATATAGAGTTTTACTCACATTTATGATTATTTCTTTAGAAATTACTAGAACTGAGGTTATGTATAGTTTTTTGTTGTTGTTGTGTTTGTTTGTTTTTTTATCTATATATAGTTTTAAAACCTTTGGTATATATAAAACAAAAATAGCGTCTTCTCTGTTTCCTGGGAGATTGTATGAGCTCTAAAGGAGCTTGGAGGAAAAGGTCACATTCTTTATATCGGAGATTTGCTGCGATACTGTTGTCCAGATGCTTGGTATGGAATTATATGGTTAAGACCCTAGTGTGATAATGTTTTTTATGTAACGGAACCACTGGCTTTGTTGCCACAGTATTTTGAGAAGGCTTCAGTATGTTGCATAGCTTATTTTTAGTTTACAAATTTCCAATACCTATGGAAAACAATGACTTAGGGCCAGAGATATCAACTCTTAAAACAGACAGGCTGTCATTGTATTTGCTTTCTGAGTCCAATGTTGGGTCCAGTGTTGGGACCAGTGATGGGTCTTAAGTCAGAATTGTTTATTTTAGCCATTTCTTCTCCCAAGATAATTGGTCTTTATTATAGGACCTAAAGAGAATTGTAGCTGGACATATCTGTAGGTGTTTTTCTCTACATACCACCACGGAGATTTTGTGGGGTTTTTTTTGACATTATTTTTTTATATTATTCCTAATATAGGGTGATGGATTGGAATTCAAGAGACACTTCCTGAAGATTAAAGGCAAGCTGAGTGATGTTGTGAGCAGCCAGAAGGTTTGGCTTCCTGCCACATGATCGATCCTTTGGCTGTGGGATTCCTGGTGAATATAGTGCTGCTATGTTGACATTATTCTTCCTAGAGAAGACTATCCTAATCTGCAAACTGCAAACCATAGTCCCTGAAGAGTTGTCTTCCTCCTAGTCAAACATTTTCCAATTATTTTGTATTTTCTGCATAAAAATAATACCTATATTTTAATTGTAAATAAGAGTTTGGGGAAGGGGTAGATAGAATTCAT